>ML685765.1:20944048-21006260 GCA_007922175.1 Pelusios castaneus
TTCCCCCCCTCCCCCGAGTTGTATATTTGAAATGCCAATCTTAATCTTGCACCAATTACCTTCAGGATTTCATCTTTACATTTTGTTCTAACCATTTTTTAAAATCTGCTCGAAGCAGAGTGTTCTCTGTAAAGTCAGTAACTCCTGATAAATCTCTGGAAAAGTATTTCTAACATTTTTAGAGTGACATTGCATGCCTAGTGTTTATATACCGTGGCAGAACTGAATGCGAGCCACAATAATATAAGATATGATGCCACTTATAAAAAGACTGTCCACAGTATGTTTATTTCATTTCAAAGCTCATTAGAAAATTCTGTAAAACAATAGATACTTTGGGCAATACACTGTATTGGTGCTAAATCTCTCATTCTTTATGTTACCATCAGTTGCTAGTATGTGGGGTGGGGAGGGAGGAATAACCCTCTTCCCCCCCCCCCCCCAAAAAAAAACCCCAGCACACAACAAAATGGGGCAAGAAGAGAATCTCATTCTTATGTAGCACACAGTTTGCTCGAAATGGAAATGAACATGCTAGATATTAATCTAATATTTATTAGAATTACTTACCAGGAGGGCTAATTCTACCATTACTACTATTCTGCCTTTGAAGATGTTCTTTATAGCATATGGAGCACATGCCATTTGTACGAGGGTTTCCATAAAATCCGCATCCAGTGGAACAGAGCATAGGCACTTGACTATGGTTAGTTTCTTGAGCCATTTTCCTCTTCTGTAAACCTGAAATTCATATACATATCCAATTATCGAGTGAACTCAGATAATTTTCACCGGTTGCATTTTAAAATATAAAGGCTCCTACTCAGTGCCTTTTTTTTTTTAAAAACAGAAAAGTGTGCTGGTACTTGGCCAGGGACCTGGGGCCGCTGGCAGCAGGAGCCAGGGCCTCATCACTGTGGGGGGGGGGAGGGAAAAAAAAAAAAAAAAAACAGCCCTCCTCCTACAGCTTTGCCATCATCTATGCTAGGCACCAAAGTTTTCTTTAAAAAAAAGGATCTTGGGGTCAAACTCTCTACAATTCTTCCATGGAAATCAGAGTTTCTTTTTTAAAAAGGCCACCAATTTTCAGGGCCTTGGTCAAAAAAAAACCCTCAAACCAAAAAACAACCTGCAGAAGAATGAGTGTTTTTCATTAACTTTGATGGTAAAGATTCTGTGCATTAAATGACGGATTATAATCTGGTGCCCTTTCCCAAAAAGGACATAATCCTAAACATACAGTCTTTTACTTAAAGTACTGAACGCTCCACATCAATCTCTTTGAGGGACTATGTTAATTCCTGGCCTACAAACTAAAGCACAAAACCAGACATCCCTATGAAAACATCCCTATGACGCTTGTATTCATGACATTACCTTAAAACTCTTAGGCTATGGCTACACTAGAAAAGTTAAGTCGACTTAAAGTCGACTTAACAAAAGTCGACTTAACTTAATAAGGTCAAAAAGGGGCTATGTCTACACTAGAAAAGTTGACTTAACACTTTAAGTCAACTTAATAAGGTAGATTTAGGTGCTAATCCCCAACCACACTGGCTTAAGTCAACCTAAAATGAGGTGTTATTAAATAAACTTAACTTTTCCTTAAGTCGACTTAAGGAAAGCCCAGTGTGGATGCAGAGTAGTTTAGGTCGATTTAAGCCTCCTTAAATAGACCCAACTTGTAAGATTACACGCACCCTTAAAGTAGAAACTGAAGGCTAACCAGTTCACTGCACAATATTTAATCATTTACTGCAACTACAAAAATTGTCAGGCTATTTTTCTGATTTTAGGCATCTGCTATATTATAAATTCATATTAAGATTTTCATAAGCGGAAGTTATCATTTTGGTCAAGTGCATTTGAACAGAAACATTCCTCCACACCTCAATTAACCACAGGATTTTTGCATTTTTTGAATATTCATTAATACAATGATGACTGTACGTGGTAGTGAATCTGGTAAGTGTAGCTTTGCACATTCCCTTGTCTTTTATTTGTATTTATTTCATTAACAAAGCACATTTGCCCTTGAAAGCTAAGAAGCTTAGGTGGTCTTCTCTCTGATGAACTTCTGTGTGCATTTCCTTAGGTATTCTCAAGTGAACTAATTCTTAGATCAAGCTATTGGAATCCACAACACACACATTCAATGCATTCACTCTGTCTGTTTAACACACAATCAAGCCTACAAAACTGATCACAATATAGTTCAAGGTTAGTCTATACCAGGGGCTTTCAAACCATGGGTCAGGACCCACCACGGGTCAGGACCCCATCTGGGTCGCAGATTCTCAGGTACTGAGTGATGGTGCCCCCTGTTGTCAACACCACAAGACTGGAATACATTGCTGAAAGATGTAATTGTTGGGTCTTGGGCATAAATGATTTTTTTCAACTGGGTCCTGAGGAAAAATGTTTGAAAACCACTGGTCTATACTACAGCGTCAGTTTAAATGGATCATATCAAACGCACTATTACCTTTAAAGATGCCAAGCTGACCTGTAAAATACAAGATACCACAGAATTGATAGGCACAAGTCAGATTGCTTAAGCGTGGTTTATAAGATGCTCTCTAGTCACAATTTATTCTGCTAGCGAAAAAAAAAAGAAAAATACTCTTACAGCAGAGTCAGTCATTTTATCTTTTAACTTCAGCTTCTTAAGCATCTGGTAAATGCTTAAATATTTTCTTCTCATGGACAGAGGTCTGAAAATACTGTCTTCCAAATTTTCAATGACAGGAAGTTGTGAACATCATATTTCTTTTACAGCTTAGTTTTCACAAACATACCAGTGCACAGAAGCTGCCCTTTCATTGGGAGTCTAAAGTAGCATGAAACCAATCATCTCACTCTAAAGAGACGTTTTGAATCGATACCTTCAAGGATTTCTAAACTTGGAATAGCAGAAAAAGTAAACCAGGCTAAGTTTCTGGACATCAGGCTCTTTGGAGCAAGGCCTATATCTTCCATTTAGGCTCTGCGCACACCAAGAATAATGCTTATGTTCAGCAAGTTAGTTCTTATTACAGTTCTGTGGTATAAACCCTGTTATGCAGAGTAAAATGGATCATGATGCTAGAAAACTTTAAAAGTATTAAGTATGTGCCTGTGGTCTTTTAGTTAGTAACAGTCTCAAACACTCCATACTGGTTAGTTTTCACAGGCTTTAACCATTGATCAGCAGGATCAGTGATAGTGGCATTTAGCAGGATTAGTTTAAACCTCAGGTTTTTTATCTATCTCCCCCTTCCCCCCCACACACATTTTTTCCTCTCCCAGCATTCCTCCCCTGAACAGAGGAATGTCGCCTTGCCCCTCTTCCTTCATTTCTCCCATACTCAGACGTACTATTCCATGCCAGGTTTATCACCTATAGCATTTATTTCAGGATCAGATCATCATCTTATTGCATCACCACTCCAGTTTGTCCAACTGGGTCTTATGGACACAATGTACGCAGCAGTTAATGAATTACTAATATTATTAGCTTTACTGTAGAGAGGATGCAGGTGCTTTTAATATTGGATCAGCTAACTCTGCTTAAGCACACACAAAATAAACAACTCCCCAGTTACAAGGTGTGCTGAAAGAGCCAAAGCAAAGTGAGAATTGTAAAGGTGCTCCCAAAATACAGAATATTTTATGGAGATTACACCCCCCCAGACAATTAAGCATTCATTCCAGGGTGGAACATAACATGAGAATGATACACTTGTGTTTCAAGTACAGTAAAAAAAACTAAATATAATTTGTACTATGTTGATACCGATATTCTACAGTGTCACTACTGGACAGGAGAATGAAGAGAAAAAGCTTGAACTACATACCTGTTGGGTTAAAGAAACTATTGGCAGCACTCTACCTGGAGCAGTGTTTCTCAACCAGTGTTCTGGGGAACACCAGTGCTCTATGATGCACCCTTACCCCTCCCCGTCAGGGGGACTGAGTGAGGAGGGGGCAGGTGCAATTTAATGCCCCAGCAACAGAAGAGCTTCCAGGCACACAGCAGCAGATGTTGATGCTCACCTGGAAGCTTTGTTGCGACAGGGGCATTTGAAATCTCAAGCCATTGTTACCAGCTCTTTCGAGAATATTTCCATCAGGTGTTCTGCGTAAAGTAATTGATACCTTTAGGTGTTCCCCAGTGCAGTAAAGGTTGAGAAAGACTGACTTAGAGCCTTCCATTTCAAATTTCACTTGCGGATGAAATCTGACTTGAATATTACTAAATGCAGACTTTACATACATTAAATAGCTGAACTATTTCCCTTCCACCACAAGCACACTTAGGCCTGGGCTACATTTACCGGGAAATTCAGCGATGGGAGTCACATAAGCTACACAGAGCAGCTTGCACAACTTCCGTCAATTTTGTAACTCCTCTTCTATGCGGCCTCTTTACTGTGCTGTGCTTATGGGAAATGTGTTCCTGTCAATGCCATGCTATGCCACTCAAGGGGGTGGTTTTAACGCGTCAACTTCTGACAACTTCCAGGTTTGACTGAGCCCATCTTTATTGACAATCAAATTAAACCAAAAAACCCCAATCCTACACAGTTGGCGGTGCGGCCAGTAACGCAGATGTAGTGTTGGAGTGGTCTACTGTGGAGCAGCTAATGGTAATCTCCTACTGTTGCTAATGATATAAAAAAATAAAAGTACAGACACATTCTTCCCAACCAGCCACCCCACGGCTGAAGGTAGTACTTTGTCCTGCTCACTCATACAGGGCTTTCTCAACAGAAGCAAGGTTTGACAACTTGGACGGACTAAATCATTTTCACTCACAGCACCTACTGGTATTACTATTGGGTGTATCCTGAGATCTGAAAAGCATTAAAGGGCAATACACACTTTTGCAGAATGTTCAAAAATGAAGGGGTATTTAAAAAGAGTGAGGAAAGAAGGCAGCAAAAAAGATTTTTTTCACACGTGAACTGAAATTCTGCCTGTTTATGTTGTATAATACACATATACACACAATTAGTGGTTTATGTATTAGTACTATACTATAAATATGACAGTACCCAATGTATATTACACTATTTCCACTGTAAGTACCATATTATCATGAGAAATATCATTGCCGTCAAGACATCTGACGAGCTGTATGTAGGACTTCTTTATGACTTTAGAACAAATTAATCTCCCTGGCACTAAGCAATCCGTTCGATTTGCCCATCTAGGAAACACGGGAATAAAGTTTAGTACCTCTTTCCAGTTTTTGGTTCTTGACATCATGGAAAGGGATTACTTGCATTAAAGTTGCTACATAAAACCCAGTCTTCTACAGAAAGAGAAACTAACTGGTTCAAGAGACAACTGCCAAGTCTACTGAAGACCAAGAACATAATAAATGACAATCACATCATCTGTTGAAAGAAAAATAAAATTAAGATAACAAGGGTCCCTGAAGGAAATCAGACTAAATTGTTACTTCTTTAGCATTCAAGAGATGCAAAATCCTTGGTTTGCAAAGAGGAAAGAGAGCATATAGCTGGAAACAGTAACTTCATAGATAAAAGTCACAAATGCTGTAAGTTTGAGACCAACCAACTATAAGACTTGATATCAGTCTCCAAGACTAGGTTACCTCAGAAATACTATATCGGTCCATAGCTAGTAGCAGTACAGAACTTGTAGATTTAAACAACAAAAACACTTAGTTTGAGGATGGCCCCACAAAGACAGCAAATCAGGTTTTTATCCTTAGACCAGTTCTAAATGCTGGGAATAATCAGAATTTCACATACACCGAAGAAAACCTGGGCAATGCCATGCTATTTAAGATGAATACTAGATCAAAATCCAGGATTTAAATAACTTTATCTTGTTGATTTCCATACAAGAAATAGAGCAAATGTATAAATCAGTTTTAGTTCTTACAGCTCAGCTAACAAACATCCAGTTTGGCAGGACAATATTTTAAATATTTACTCACACAGTGGAGGAGGAACAAACAGATTAACACTTGCACACTCGCTTCCCGACTTCCCTATCGCCAAAAACATCTATTTAAAAGTACATAATTTTAAAATCTTTACTCCAGTACTTTGAGATTTTTCTGTAACATTGAATATAATTGATTTATAAATGTTAATGTTAGTTTGAACCCCTGGAGCAGAGTCATAATGCTTTCATTTGAATACTCAATACCATTTCATGTTCCATATTACTGCCTACAAAACTATATAAAAATGTATTCTACTAAATCACTTTTTAATAAGTCAGCTACCTAATGTTCACTTACAATTTCCTATCCCACAGTCAATTTCTGATGAAAGATGTGTTTCTTCAGTATTTCACATTACTGGCCTTTCAACTAAGATCAAATTTTATATCAGACGTACGCTAGTTGGATCTCTGCAAAGGAAGAAAAAGACAATCTGTCTAATCAGTATTCCCTCTAGCCTCCAATTCCTGTAATTTTACTAGAATCTGAACACCAGCAACCCACAATATACAATAAAGTACTGGATTTTGATGCATCCACATGTGAAACCTCCTCAAAATCTGACAACCCAGTAAATCTCACCACTCTGATCTGTTCATGGAGGAGGGATAAGATGCTTAGCTCATTTACAATTACACTGGAAAAAGGAGGAAAGAAGCAATAACCAGGGAGCTGAGGATGAAAGTGGAAGGTCAGCAGGCAAAGCATGGAATACAGACAGCAGGTAGAAGAGGGGGAAAGGATGCAGGTGGTGGTTTTTTGCTGATCTCTCCACAACAGCAATAACCGGGTCACAGAACAGGAGGAGATGTGAAGAGGAAAGAGGGGAAAGATCAGCAATGATTATACCTGACCTGGGCCAGCACAAAAGTTAGTCAGTAGAAGCATTACTGTAGTCCTAAAGGATACTTAGTCATAGTAGACCACTGTGCTAGGAGCTGTACGAACAGCTAACAAGACAATGTTTCCTCTCCCTTTATTACTTTTTACCATAAACTGATGTATTCTTCAAAATCTGACTGCATCAACAATGGCTGAATATTTCATTTCATTACTATTCCTACACAAAATAATATCCTGAAAAAAAATTACAATAAATGCAGACTCACTCTATCAATGCCTAGAGAGTCACTGATTATAAAGATTCAACTTTCAGCCAATGTCTTTGCATACACTACACCATGAATGCATGTTACTTTGAAACAAGAATTACTACACACACACACACACACACACACACACACACACACTTCCTAGCTGCTGAAAAGAAGGCACTTCAGGAACTCTGGTTCATCTCAAGTGGATAAAGCAAATGACACAGAATGACCATTCAGAGGATATAAGCAGTAAGCAAAATCACTCTTCATACAAAACGTATTCACCTCAAGCTGCATTGTACAAAATGAAGTGGTGGTTCCATAAAGTTTCACTACCCTAGTCAAGCTGCTCTAGCATATGAAGACAGACTGGAAAAAAAAAAAAAGAATGAAAGATGTGTATTAGGAATAGCAACATTATAAACACGTACAGTTTTATTCCGTGAAATCACACCTTGTTTAACAGAGGCAGAGCATGAACAAAAGGAGTTTCATGAAAATGTTAGCATTCCAGAAGCTACGGGTTGTTACAAGGAGCTATTGGTTTGATATAGTTTTTTAGAGTACCACTTCTTTATACTGAAGCACCAGACACACCTGCGGCATTGCATGAAAGTAGAACTTTGAGATGGTATATTCAAACTGGGGCATTTGGTCTTTCCCAGGTTATCAAAACAAAAAAGGAGTTTGGTGGCACTTTTAAAGACTAACGAATTTATTTTTCACATGTTAGTCTTTAAAAGTGCCACCAGACTCCTTTTTTGTTTTGCTGAACTAGACTAACAGTCCAGGTTATAACCTCCCAGGTTATTGTTGTCCTATGTCTTCAGTTCAAAGTAACAGAACACAAATAAAAATTGCAAGATTTGTTTGAGATGTCCAATACTGTTCATGCATTTAAAATGTTTATTTCTGGTTTCTAAGGTCTTCAGAAATAACTCTGCAAAGATAGGGCCCTAAAATCTCAGACTTAAATCTCATTTTTTCCCAGGTCAGCTTGCTTTGTCCAACTGGTGGGTTATTTTATGAGAAAAAGCTAATAAAGACAAGGCCAAAGCGCTTGCAGTGAATTGTCAAAGCAGTGTGGGAGAATTAACCATAAGCCATAACACAACCAGGAAACGTTTAGTTTGCAGAGATGGTAAGAAAATAGCTGTTTAACATCTGACTGAAGCACATCTCTACCTTAATGCTGAAGTACAGCCTCCAAGTCCTGATGAATCTATAACATTCCAGCCAAAAGGTGAGTGCAGAACCAAAAAAGTCATCAGGACATTTTTAGAATCTGATAAGGAGTACTGCTGTAATGTTTTAAATTATCTTTCCTCCCTTCTATGATAGATGCATGTTAACCTGACAATCCATATTTAATAGAGTAAAATAAAGCTATGAATCAGAGGAAAATATGAGTTGTCACTGGACTTATCCTAAACAGGAAATTGAAATACAAAATTGTGCCTATTAGGTCCGCCAAATAGCAAACAAATCTTAGCGTGAGCATGATTATTTTGCAATAAAATGTGGCAGTGAAGGTAACTGGAACACAAGTACTCTGAGTGTATGCACCTTGAAAAAACTAAATAGTGATCATAGAGTGAAAACAGGAATCAAGGTTGTTTGTACAAAGCAGAGAATAATTCTGAATAAATTTCAGACCCATAAACATGGACGTTTTATGAGGTTGTCTTATCCATCTCTGAAGGGACATGAGTGAATATCTTTCTGGGGGAGGTCATGAGGAACAAGGAGATGATAAAGGAAACATGAGATGTATAAGTGAGGGACACCAGGTACACAAAGGGGATGATGGGGAGGAAAAGTATGACACAAGATACCTGCTATCAGAGACTGCCTGGGACATGCTGTCCTACTGATGTGTCAGAGGGGGAAAAATAAGCTGAAACAGAGAGGATGTCTCAATGTAAAATGTTGCTATTCCGTTTAGCTAACCCAAAACATACCTATCTAGATTAGTTGAGGTTTCTAGCGGGTAAGACCAAGTATGTTTCACATATCATTTATAACATGTAAAGGAGAGTAGCACTACTCTACAAGTTGTCTTGGATCCTGTGTCTGAAAACAGTTCTAGCTTTGCAAGATGACATATAACCTGTAAAGGAAATTCAGACATTTACAAAAATTATGCAAGTAATTACTGAAAGAATTGTTATAGTTTTAGTAAGAGTTTATTTTGCACTTCAGTGAATAGAGTAGTCTAAGGGCACGTCCACATTGCAATGTAAACCCAGTGACAGAGTAGTCTAAGGGCATGTCTACATTGCAATGTAAACCAGGGTTCAAACTCTGGCTCAAGCCCAATCTCCCCTCCCACCCCAGCTCAGGCTGGAACCCAGGTTTTCCGACCTTGTAAGTGGAAAGAGTCTCCAGTCTAGGCTGCAGCGTGAACTGAAATGCCTACACTTCTATTTTTAGCCTAGGGTCCATGTCAGCTAATCGGAGCTCTGAGACTTAATAATGCATGTTTTTTAAAATCATACAGTGTAGACAGCCCATGAAGGCAGCTGACAAGGGCCAGATGCAGGTGTTTAATTGCAGCATACACATACCTTAAACGTCTCTCTCTCTCAAAGCAGGAAAGAGACCGTCAGTGAAAAAAGCTGTTTTAACACAAGTTCTCAAAATAGAGTTTCTTATGAACAAGATACCTATTGCGAGCAATTTGACAACAAGAAAAAAAAATCAAAGAGCAATGTCTGTGTAAACACTAGAGTGTAGAATCTGAAAGTCAGTTTACAGCATTGCAGTTATAGAACAATTAGCATGATAGAGTCCTGGTCCACGACTGGGGATCCAAGGTGCTACTCCAATACAAATGAGATCATTTAAGATAATAGCCACATCCCAATTCTTGAACTGCTAACTTTGAGGTTATTTTACCATCACTCCCAATAGTGCGCTATGTTGTTTCGACCTGGAGTTGAGCCCTGTGTCTAATTTAAGTGTGCAAAATATAAAATATCCCCACTGTGATCACATGCTACATAGAGCACTCAGCTGAAAGTTATTGCCTTACCAAATGTAGAGTGGATACACAGCAACGAGTTTTCAGCATAGTGAGAAAGGTAAGTGGTCAGATCCCTGTGGCAAGAATCACATTCCCAACTTTCTACAATACGCTTAGGGTTAGCCAATGAACTCAGAGCGTGCTCTTCTGTTTTTGTATTTGGGCATCCGGTAACGTCTGCAGCACATTTGAAGCCCATTCTCCAATGACTGTAAAAAGTGAGTAACCACAGGATAAAGTACTGACTTTGCATGCAGGCTAAGAAAATGTTATGCTCTGTGTAGCTTGAAAGATTGCTTCTGGCATCAACAGAAATTGGTCCAATAAAAGATATTATTCCTCACCCTGCCTTGTCTCTCATGCAGTTTCATTTGCCAAAACCCCATCTGCACAAGTGAAGTTTAATTATTCATTGCCCATTTCACAAGCTGTCAATTTGCACTTAAGCAAAGGGGCACTGACTGATTGGCATGTCCGAAGTCATGCCAGAAAGGAAAGTTGGCCTCTTTCCTCAGTTTCCTTGTAGGTGTCCAAAATGCCAATTACCACACATTAGGCAGGGAACACAAAACTGAAGATATGTGCAGTCTCCCTGAAGTGTAGTTTGGGGAGTATTTATTAAAAAAAATGAAAGCAGGTCAGATCTCATTTTCAGTCTCAGCTCTGCCCTTCCAGAATTTGTTTTGTGTCAAATTCACACCTTATCTCAGGGCAGGGAGGGCGAAGAGGAAGGAAGATCTTATGCATTTCAACATACCGACTAGACAACCATCTGCATTTATGGAATGCATTGACTTTTGAAGGTTCCCAAAACACACCACCCTGCTAAAATCTGAATATGGCTGGGGTAACTAGCTGAACTTGTACAACAGCAAGATAGGAAAACACATTTTGCCAAGGACAGTAAGGCTATTTCTACCCTACTAAACAGCTGCAGCTATGGAGTACAGACATTTACTACACAGTCCACTGCCTTGAGGAGTAGTAGCTAGATCAATGAAAGAATTCTTCTATCAGTCTAGCTGTGCCTACAGTAGGGTTTAGGTTGGCTTCACTACATCTCTCAGAGGTGTGAATTTTTCATATTACTGAATGACATAGCTAGGTCAACATAAGTTTTAGGTGTAGACCAGACCTCAGCCAAATACTCCAGTCTTCAGGAGAAACCAAGGTGATTGTGTGTTTTTAAAGATCAGCATGGAGTAATTTTTAACATCTATTCCTGTAGCCCATAAGGAATTAACTGCATGGATCTCAATTTCTCAATCTCAGAAGATTAAAAACAGAGTTGACGATTAGGACTGGAGTAAAAGTCTACACTCCAAACTGAGTGCTTTAGCCACTAAGCCAACTTTTCTGCCTAGAAAAAATGTAAGTACTCCTTTTCGGTACAAAGTGGTCAACCAACTTTTCTGCACAACCAAAATTGACACAGACAGTCTTGGCCAAGATTTAGATACGCAAATCCAGACCAATTCCCCTTCCTGCTCCCTCCAACGCCCTACTCATTTACTATCCAGAACATTTAGATCAACAAGTTAAGAGCACAATGGCCTAAAACAATGTTGATGGATGTCACTGCTGCTCCACTTACTATGTGCAGAGTTCTGTCCATAACACTTCACAGAAAAAAATATATAGCCATTTGGCAAGGGGGACCATATAAAGGGGATAGAAGAAAATCTGTAGAACTAACACTAAGCATGCCAAATTTCAACTCAGTCATTTTGATTGCATGTTACAGAATTCCTTTCCCTCTGCTTTGAGCATTTAGACTGTAACCTCTGAAACAGGGCCCACTCAATCTATGGATGTGAGGTGGCAGGTACCATTTGGGGCATTTATTAACAGAACTTAGGGCTCTTGTTCCTCCCTAGCCCACCTCTGGCCCCCAGGATTATATTGGTAAGTGATGAGGACAAAGAACACAATGAGGTACATTTACAGTGACAATAATATTTCATCAGACAGGATCTCCAAGACTAATAAGGCTTCCCAGTTTGGCCGGCTGCAGCTTTCACCACTAAAAAGTACTTCTGTCTCAACACTGGGGATCTCCTTAGGACAGAGGTCCCCAAACTTTGGGGAGTGGCAGGGCCTAGGTCAGCCACCATCGAGGCAGAGAGGACTCGCTATCCACTTTCTGCCCCCATCCCAGCTCCAGTGCCTCCCCTCAACTGCAGCCCCAGCTTCAGCTCCTGGCCACGGCCACAGGCTGCAACTCCAGCCCCCAATTCCCCCCTGTAGTGCTGGTGTGTGGGGCTCTGGGTTTTTGTTTTTTAATAACTCAGTCGTAGGTTAGAGGTTTATTACAGGAGTGGGTGGGTGAGGATATGTGGCCAGCATTGTGCCAGAGGTCAGACTAGATGATCATATTTGTCCTTTTGGACCTTAGAGCCTACGAGTCTATAACAGGGAAGGGGGACCACAACCCCAAGAGTTTGGGGACCACTGCCTTAGGAGGACTTAATGGTTTTCACTTCCTTGCCATGGGTAAGTTTACACTTGCATAGAGCATTACTAGAAGTCTTCCCATTGGACCTACAAGTGGTTCCATTTAACCTTTTCCCTTAGGGTTAAGAAACATGTACAATAAGAAAAAACTGAAAAGATAGTTCTTCAACAAGTTTGTGTCTATGTAGACCAATTACATGGTCAACTGAAATGACTTTGTATAAAAAGACTTACCACCGCTGCAAAGTCTTATTTGTAAAAAGCTAATTTAGATGTTTGTTTTTTTTAACAAGGAGTCCTGTGGCACTTTTTAAAAGACTAACAAATTTATTTATCGCATGAGCTTTCGTGGGAGAAAAATCCCACTTTGTCAGATGATTTTCTCCCAAGAAAGCTCATGCGATAAATACATTTGTTAGTCTTTAAAAAGTGCCACAGGACTCCTTGTTTGTCCTGCTGAATGAGACAATACAGCCACCCCTTTGGAACTTAGACGTTAAAGTCAATTTAAATATTAAAATGCTATTGTGTAGCATTTTTTCACTCCAAGTGGAGGGAGCCTTCTGATCAATTAAGGCTTACAAAGGAGTTTCAACCAATTCTTATAACAGCATTCTAGTGTCTTGATGGATAAATTTAAACTGCAATCAAGGCTGTGGCTTGGACACGAGGATTCCCCCTTTGAGGGGACAGACTGATACCACTTCAAGTATCTGTGACTGTGCAATGGAGAACGGATGTAAAAATTAGGAAGAAATAGGAAATAAATGGGCAATGAGCAAACCATGTAAGAATTGGCTTATGTACAGTACAACTGTGCATACAAAACTGAGGCCAAAGATCACACCGTGACTTTGCAGAATGGCAAGCTAATTGCTGTGGTAAAATCAGACAAAATATTAGCCATGTCCATCTGAAGTCTCTAAAATGCAGTTTTATAGCCAACATGTGCAAATTGTTCTCTCTGATAAGCAAGAAAAGTATATTAAGCAATTCTACTTACATGTATAGGAAACAGGGAAACATGGGGAGGTTAAAGGAGAGAATGATGAAAATTAAGGAAGAAAAAATGTGAATTAAGGATGTGATGTTAAGAAGGATAAGAGGGACAGAACAGAAGCAAGTTATTTTTTAAAATGTAAAAAAAAGATAGAAATTTAATTGACTATTAAAATATGGTATTTAAATCCCAGTTTAAATCATAATCAAACTTGCAATTTGGACTATACCTATGGAAAAAGACAAATAGATGAAAGCTTTTATAGTAGCCTTTCTATACTGACTTCTATTCCTTATTAGAAAGCTGATTTGTTGTAATTTAGTCGACAGCTCACTTTTACAAAGAAAAGAGGGCCTTTGTAACATTAACAGCAAAGCCTGTTTTAATAGAAGTCTACTGCTGGTTAACATGGAATTACTAATACATTCTGTTAATAAGTCACAATTCCTGTTTAGAATCCCTAGTGCTCTACCTACGTGGACACAAGACTCCTTCTGGACTGCCATGTTTCAGTTTGTGTTTCACCATCTCCTAGTCTAGTGAGAATTTGGTACTGTGTAGTAATTACATGACCCCCTTATCTTTGAATTTTACCCAGCCAAATTCCGTTGAACTGTTAACTGATTACCATTAGTACAGATACAAAGCAACTTTATTCCAAGACTTAACACCAATATCCAGCAGTATCATGCAATTATCGTTAACACACCCTTTAGATGGCAAAATATTTGTTAGAACTATCCCAAAATAAAAAGCCCAAACGCATTCTTAGAAGAAAGTTTTAATTATACAAACCCTCCTGCACTAACAACGAAAAGTTATTTCAGAGAGGCTAAACAAGAAAAACCACCTTCAGTTTCTCATTATGCATCCTGACCATTTAGCAGACATAAACCACGTTCTACTGGACAATAATGATACCACAACAATAAAAACCTCGCTCCATGAGACTACTTCTGTAAAGCAACTACATTCACTCCACCTCCTAAGCAAACTTTTAACACAAACGTTTATTTTTTCATAATTTGATATTTAGCCTTTTTGCTAACAGACACACAATATGACAAACTGGCTAGATCTATCTACATCTTTTTTAACACATTTAATGCTCAGATATGCAACTTAGTGGTTTTCCAAAAAGATTGATTTAGGCCCCAAAATTTTGATTGTAAAAATCCTATTTTTACAAGAGAAACTTTAAACATCTCTAACAACAACAAACAATTGTCAAAACTTGTGTTAGTAGTCAACAACCAGAAAATGAAAGGGTCTGCTCTATTTTCTTTGCCCAAGTTAAATGTCGTGCAGACACACATTCATAGTGAAATAGTTACTAGCAAAAGAATTTCAGAAGTCTAATATAGAACATTTAGGTATACTGACAATATCTAATTTTTGGCCTAAAAATACTAATTTTAAGCTCCTACTGCAACTTGACTTTGAAATTGTGTTTATACATCTCCCCAACGCCTTATGTGATTACACACATTAGCCCTATGAATCATAGGAGGCACACCATAGCATTACTGCCTTAAAATATGGGTTACTTGAACTGTGGGTCGGAGTCAGAGCCAGCCAAGGCAGCCATGCTGTTTAGAGTTTCGTCCAACAGGATGTTAGGCTGTCTTCAGGAAGTGGTATTTGTCAGTGTCATGCTACAAATGTCATGGCACAAGCTAAAATGGCTGGCCAGGACCCATCCTGTGCACAGGGAGCCCTGAACTCTGAATGCAGAGAGACAAGTTTGGGTTCTGCAAATCTGTGAGATTAACAGCAGAAGTGTAATTTCTATAGATTTCATATTTTAAAACTACTATATGGGAAGTAAAACTATGTCTATACTAGGACTTTTGATGGTATAACTCATGTCGGTATGAAAAAAACCACACACCCCCACCCCCTCCCAGCAAACAACTTACATTGACAGAAGCTCTGATGTGGACACCTTTAGATCTCTCACGAACAAAGCTATGGCTGATCATTGGGCGGTGGCTTAATTATGCTGACAGGCCTAGAGTGGCTATAAGGGAGATCGTACAGCTGTGCCACTGTATGGTCTCCAGTGTAGACACGGCCCAAGTATTCACCCTCTTACACGCCACACCACCACTGAAGTTGCCCAATCCCAGGGAGCATGGACTCGAGGCTTGGATTCTATTCCTGGCTCTGCCACTAGCCCGCTGGGTGACCTTGGGCAACTCACCTCACCTTTTTGTGCTTTGATATCCAGGGATGACAAGAATGAAGCTTTAAAACCCTACAGTGTGTTTAGTATGTTAAGTTCCAGGCTTCAGTTCTTTGACAGAGCCTCAAGTTGCCTCAAGCTGACTTAAAACCTAATTCTTCTCTCACCTCTTTAAGTTAATTTGTTTCCTCATGATGAATATAGCCTTTTTAAAAAGGTCTCTATATTTAACATTAGAAATTCATGTCTTGTTTACCCCCAATTAATCTGCAAGACTATGAACGCTAATATAACAAGCGAGTGAAGCGTGATTGAGGGTGGGAAATGCCTTTCATTCAGACTGTTCAAGCTTTGTTTCTGCCAATCTCTATTTAACCAAAAATCATGTAAACATAGTTGGAAGAACAGATCTTTAAAAAAAGATACAATCACCCCCTGCTCCTTCAACTAAGGGTAGAAAAGTTATCACACGCAACTGAGGGTATGTCTACACTTTGAGTTGGAGATATAACTTCCAGCTCCAGGAGACAGATCATGGTAGTTCTGATCAACCTAGGAATAGGAACAGAGTAGAACCACAACAATCCAACCGATTAGTTATCCCGAGTAAGTACCCAGGTCCTGGATGGGTACATATTCAGAGAGGCAAGTCCCTCCTATTGCTCATGGTGCCACAGATATGCTATTTTTCGCACAACTAGCTCAATAAGAGCAATCACTCCTTAAGCTGGAGTTCACCCCTCCAGCTATAAATGCAGACACATGCTCACACATTCAGCAAAATCAGGGAAGAAGGATTTAACATTCCTGATATTTCTAAAATAAAAAACAGAAAAAAAAAAATGCGATGTTGATGAAACCTTTCAAACCTTTGTTACATATACATCTTAAAGCAGCCAAAATCAGCCAAAGTTTGTATTTATTGTTATTATTGCTGTTTTACAGGTCATTTTATTGATTATTTTCACACAGCTTTGTTACAGTGTCATTAACAACTTCTCCCACAACAAAACTCCACACCACGGGAGGCCAAAGAGAACTACATGAAGTCCCAATTCTTACATACGAGTTCTGTACTGCTAGTACTCTGTCCCTAAGCCACTCACTGTCAGCACCAACAGCCAAGGATACCTCTGTGATCCCCACTTAGGCTCTGCCCTCACTAGAAAAAAGGGTTTTTGCCATGGTAGGAGTCCTACTATGGATGGACAAGGCAGTTTTTTCAAATATGTTAATGCTGTACCACTTTTCCTAGTGTGGACAGTATCCTGACCATGAAGACAGCCTCAAGCAGCACTACCTTTTCCAAGTAGCTACACAGAACTGAAGCATCACTCAATCAATACTCCATGGAGTAACATCAGCAGGTAGGTGGAAGGTCCATAAGGTCAATTGATGCTTTTGTCATCCCTTTTCCATGAAGAGGTGAAGCATGATCTAAATCTCTCAGTTAAGGTTCAATCCTAGAGAGAATGTTAAACTTCTCTTACATCAGATGTATACACTTCCATCTTGACATAAGTGATGTCTGAGGATTCATGAACATACTCTCCTCAGTGAATAGAAGACTTGTCTGCATCTGTGTAAGAAGAAGTTCTACTAGTAAATATTGCTGCAGTAACTAACAGATCAATGCAGATTGCTTATCTACAATTCTGAATACAGGCAAGAATGCCTGCTGTATCTTGAATACAGAAGTTCTCCAACCACGGCAGCAAAATGGTGTGTTGTTTATCCTTTAGGGTCAATCAGAACTGCATACATGAGGTGAAAACTTGAACAGTTCACTTCTGAAAGTCGAACACAATAGGAAAATTACAGGTCCCATCTTTGCTAACTAGGCTCATTAAAACCAAGAAAAATTGAAGAATGGTTAATTAAACCACTGATTGGTTTGAAATAAGTTACCCTAGCAAATGACAGGCAAGTAAAAGCAGCATTTTGCATAATTAGCATTTAATATTACACAAATATGTATGATTGCTTGTGTGAATTTAATTTATATACATATAATACATATTTAGTTTGTACAAGTATAAGCTGGCGTTTTATTTTTAGTTTTTGCTTTCATTCATTCATGAACTCTGGTCACTCAAATAAGGCCTAACGTTAGTTGAAAGATGTTTGTAATGCTTGGCCCTTAAGTCAACTTTTGTCCCCCTCTCTCCTTGTAATAAAGAGTAGCAATTTAAATAAGAGGTATCCTGCCCAAAGGAGCTAGAATGGCCAGCAGAGCTACTGATGCGTATTAAGTAGTGATTCCACCGTTTGATATCACATGATTTGTAATATTTACTAGTAGTAAAAACACATTTCCAAAAATTAGCAAGTGAATGAAATTATAACATATGTAAAATCAGAAACTGTAATACATATGTGTAAGCCTATAAAATACTAAACCAAGGCTGAGATGCTACTGTATCAGAATACTCCTAGGCAAAAATAAAAGCAACTTGTAATCCAATTTTTTGGAAAAGAAAATTAACTAATGGAAACTGAAAATATGTGACGTGTACTATATCGACTATATCTAATTATCTTGAGAATTTCACTATCACTCGGAAAAGCTCAGTTTGATTTTCCTATTTGATCTTGAAATCCCCAAGCTTCCATACGCTGCCCCATCTTAACTATTTGTAATACACCAATCAGCTTGTTATTTAAGCATTAAAGCTAATAAATGTCAGTCAGAGACCATAACGTGTTTCTTTGATCCCCAGGAGCTGATGTGTATGAATACAACTCTATGTATATACAGATACTGTTCTGTGAAGAAATGGGAAAAATAATTAGGAAAGACTCCAGATTTGGGGTGGTATTGATTAGTTTTGAAGGAAACCCTATCTTCATCTGGAAGGGCAGTGGCTGCAATAAAGTGTAAAAGGACTTACATTCCTCCCCAGTCCCCCTACAACTCTCCCCTCCAAGCTTTTTTAAATCAGAGTTCTGATGGTCCTTGATGTTTTGGGAAGTTGTTTTAAGGGAAGGGGAAACAAAATCTTCACACACATTAAATTTAGCTTTTAAAAACTCTTCGCAGACATTGTTCCAAATACACTGAAGTGTATACAAAATGTTCTCCTTTTTAAGTACAATACAAAAAAATAAATAGTATCAAGCTTAAGTGACAATTATGGATGTGACTTAAAACAAATGTCATCATTTATAATCTAGCAGAAACTATCAGACTGAGTTAGTTCAAGTCTCATCAGAATCAGAGAAAGACAAAAGAGTCCTGTGGCACTTTTAAAGACTAACAGACAAATAAATCTGTTAGTCTTTAAAAGTGCCACAGGACTCTGTTGTCTTTCTACAATAGACTAACACGGCTACCCCTTTGGAATCAGAATCAGAGAAGTTAGAGTTAAAAATAAAAGCTCTTTTGGAGTTACACAACGTTATAAAAAACAGCAGCATGACCCTCAATATTTTACAATTAACACAACTGGGTAAGATACTGTTTCACGACTTATTTGAAAAAGTTAAGAATACTAAACTTTAAAACTAACAATAAAGGATAAAAGAAACTCAAGTTTGCATCTCTCAACAGCTTATTTCCTGCCCAAAGAGCCCTTTTGTTCTGCTTTCCTGCATACATTTTAATATTCTGCCAACATTAGAAAACAAAACCACCATAAAAACTGGCATACACATAAGCATAAGTGCCTTAGAGAGTAAAATGAAGAAAAACACTAGGATTAGAACCAAAAAATCCTACCAAGAATATCTGCACAATTTTCTGTTTGCTTCACCCCAGATTAACTTCACTTGAAGCTGTACTCCTGAGCAACCTAGCCTGAACAGAAAGCCCCACCTTCTTCAGTTCTACTGGCTGAAATGGAAAAAACTCCACCCTTTCAGTAAAATTGTTATCTCTGATTGGTAAGACTTAATATCCATTATTTAAAGAACTTTTCCTTGCTAGCAGGTTAGTTAAGCTGGTTAAAACACCCTGGACAAGCTGGTCTCTTAAAGAAACAGCACACAAGGCTTCAGTTGTGCCAAACTATAGCATGTGATTACATTATTCTGACAAGCTTGATACCAATGAACATTACAAAAAAAACAGAACAAAGCAAGCCTAGACTTTGCCTCTTCAGATTTTGAACATAGCTCTCAAAACCCTATGGATTCATAGAGTTTTATTTAGAAACATACAGGTGATGTTACAGAATACGTACTTTGGAAAAATCTGATCACTTTTATAAAGAGCTAGATGCACTCTAAAACTTGATGAAGTGAAATGGAAAGAATTCTATTGATGTGAAGTTTAACTACTGCTTGCTTTCTAATTATAGGATAAAATTTAATTTGAGCATTAGGAACAAGTTCACTCTTTAAAAACAAAATAAACTAACTGAAAAATTAGGCATACTCTGCAACTTTCAAGATAGGATTTAGCAGTCTATACATGAAAATATGAAGTCAGTCACCTGTTTCAACCTGCTTTCTTCTGCTAATTTACAACTGACACAGCAAACGTGCTTTCCATAGCACAGAAACTAATATCTGGATCCTAACAAGGTCTATGTCTTTCTGTGCCAAAGACAGTCGGTGGTCTTTATTTTTTGCCGATATAAAAATAGTGTTAAAGATGGTAACTATTTTTAAGAGTTTATTTTAGTAATGAGATCTGATTATGTTAAAACTGATTATTCCATTCTTCTGATATTTGCTGTTGGTTATTGTACAACACAAAATACCATGCTAGCTTGTATAATCAAGATCTCAGGCACCACTGCAAATACTTGCCCCTCTTCCCCCACCCCCAAAAAACCAACAAAAAAATCCGAGCAGCTGTCTATCCCTGCCTGCAGAGTTTACCTAACTGAAAACCCTGAAGTTTAAGAGGAAAAAGTCACAGAGAAGAGACGCATCTTGCATCATGTCTCACAAATGAGCAAACACTGCCAGATCACTTGAGAAAGTCCCCCTCCCTCTTCCTGACTCACCCCAGAAAATACTGTATTCTGGAGACTGACACCTTCTGCCCATCATCACCATTACAATAAAGTATCTCAGTGACACCACACTTTGTCCAATTAGTGTTGTGTTACATGGTACAAGTGCGAACTATCAGCCATTTGTACTTTATGTTGCTGTTTGTTTTGTGGGTTCTCTTTTTTGTTGGGTTGGGTTTGGTTTTTAATACAAGGAACGTTAGAGGGAGAGAGACATGATAAGTAAACAAGGCTTTTCATGTAGAACCACCTATTCAAGTCATCTGATTTTCACCCTTTTCCTCAAGACTCCACTGCAGGCAGCTTTCCTTCTGAAATAATTAAGGTCTAGGCTAAGCTGCAAAACGGATTCCTATTTGAGCAGTTTTGGGGGATAAGTGTTTTAAATAAGATCTCCAAGACACTATTTGTAGAGCAATGGGCCCTTATAAACTATTTTGCTATTGTACATGAAAAGTGCAAGATAACATTGCTGTGACTAAAATTATTACCCACATGTGAGGGGAATACTTAAAGCGAAATACTAGGCTCCATTTTAGACTTTAAACTTTTTTTAAAGAAAGTCTTTAAAAGGGAATAGAACATTTCATGAATTCACCTTCTATCAATATAGTCACATGGCAAACAGCAGGAAATACACTGGTTCATATTACAGAGCTTTGTGTAGAACTATAACTGACCTAAACATGGCTGAAAGAAGGCAATTCACACAAACCGAATTAAAGTTAATAAGCATGGGGCACTGCAAGAAAAGCGGTAATAGGAAGGCTCTAGAGCTGGACAATGTATTATAGTGCCTAATATGCGAACTGAAAGAGTCCAGTCAGAGGCCTAATCCCAAGATGCTTTGCAAGGATTCAGTACTTTGAATGCACAGACCATTAAGAATAAAGTTAATCAAGTCCTCGTCGTACAGGTTCGTAGCAGTATTGCAAACGACAGCATTAAGTCATAAAAGTGCCACACAATCTAAACAATCAACGGCAAGAGCACAGTTCAGGCAAATAAAGCAACATGAGTAAGACTTGCAAAGGGTCACAGTGATATCTACAACAAGACAAGCGGCTAACCTTCAGTTTGGAGTGCATGAAGTTGAAGGCCTGTGAAAACAATAGCTGCAGACACAAAACTCATACCATCAAAATGACCCGGCCCCGAAAGGGCAAAATCTTCTGCCGCAAAAACAAGTTTTGTTGCTTTCATATACGACCTTCTGTTGTATTTACGTAATACCTTTACCACCACCACCACCTCAAAACCTCAGAGGCTATGTCTACACTGGCAAGTTAGTTCAAAATAAGCTTCCTTAATTCGAACTAACTTAAGCCATGGCTACACTAGGCTTTAAGTAATTTGAATTAAGGGCTTCCTTAATTTGAACATGCTATTCAAACTAGGGGTTAATTTGCACTAGTTAGTTCGAATTAACCAGTGTGGCCATGTTAGTTTGAATAATTGCTTAGTTCGAACTAAGCGGCCCATTGAACTCAATGCAGATCGCTAATTCGAACTAAGCCAGTGCCATTCATGGCACTGGCTTAGTTCGAACTAAATTTTGCTAGTTTGAATTAACTAAAATTAGTTCGAATTAGTTAGTTCGAATTAACTAATTCAAACTAACTTTAGTAAGTGTAGACATAGCCAGAGTGTTTTAAAAACCTGTACCCATCCATCACCACAGAGATGCAGCCACCTCAGGGTGCTCCGCAGCCTCCAAACAACTGCACTGCATCTCCAGGGAATATTTTGCTGCCCTTGTAAACAGACCCCCAAATCAGAGCAATGAGAAGAATCCAAGCCAGTTGCATGTATCCTCATCTAAAGCATATCAAAGTTCATGTGTGAATTTAGAGGTTTGAAATCCAAGCTGGAATTGTGTTGCTCAGTTTCCTGCCCAGCCTCAAAGAAGACCACAAGTAGGCCCGTAGAAAGTGAGTGTGAGGGACACTAATTTCATAGGTTTGATTTCTGCCTACATGTCCCATCTTATTTTGGATCAGAGTCTAAAGAAATTCACCTTATTCATAGTTGTAATCTACTATTTAATCAGGGAAGCTCTAAGCAAGAGCAGCCTTACAGAAAATTCAGATTGCAGCTGCTGCTGCAACTTGCACTGGGGACAGAAGAAGACAAAATGCCTTAGTTTCATTTAATTATTTTAATGGTAGAAAACCCAGAAGTTTATTTGTGCTGCAATCTTAAGATACATAAAAGATGCAGAAATTTAGTGGAACCTGACAGCTCAGGAAGAATCAGCCGAGTCTTTTACCTGTAAGTCACCAGTTCAACAGAACAGAATGGCAGCAATCAAAAGTTGTCACCTAATGGCTGTTCAGTGACCTATGTAAAAACATGACCATCTCAATCCAATTCCCGATGGACAGGTGAAT
Source organism: Pelusios castaneus (assembly GCA_007922175.1). NCBI lineage: Eukaryota > Metazoa > Chordata > Testudines > Pelomedusidae > Pelusios > Pelusios castaneus. The sequence continues at coordinate 20,967,123 of ML685765.1, forward strand.
CACAAAAGCCTGCCAAAATTGGTGCCAGTTTTGAAGGCGTTTTAGGAAACATAACTCTTACCTCTAGGTTTCTACAGGTTAATACGTGGCAAAGGAATGTAGGAATTGCAGCTTGCATTTACTACACCTGCAGTGGAAAAAGATCTTCAGCCTCTAGGGCTGTCAAATATGCTAGTACTACTGTGGGGTTTGTTCTTGGGTGTGGTTTAAGACATACAGCTCTAACTTTTAACCTGCTCTCTATTGTTAACTAGCACCATAACTTAAAATTAAAAGCAGACATTCAGCTTGCGAATTCTTTCCCATCCCAGGCAAAATGTCAACATTTATGAATACCTATACAAACAATTATGCCTTTGAAGTTGTGATGTAGGAAAAGTTTACTATTCATAATAATTTTGAAAACAATGGTATACCCACTGAACACCAGATTCTCTCTGAATACATGAAATTTTTAGATTAAAAATAACCATTCTTTCAATAGACAATTTACATGTACACTAGTGCCATGTTTACACGAGCATATGAATCGTTCCAATAGTGTATTCAAATCACATTCTTATACCATGGTGATGGGCATGGTATCTGGGCATCATCCTCAAAGGAAAAAGTGATTTACATCACTGACGTATTCTATTTATACCAGCTCTTCTCTGGCGTGAGTTAGTTGCATGAGATTGCATTTTCCAGATATGCTAGTAGGTTATGAATTGCTGTGTGGAAAGATCAAAGAATGGAGATTTGCATTTTCGGCTGAAAGTTAATGTTCATCCTTTGATCCGTTGGGAGTGAATTCCTCCCCCAAGAAAAAAAACTCCCACCTGGGAAGATGAGAGCCTCTTTAGAGATATGCAATTCCATTATTCAAAAGAAGGAAAACCGTCAATGGCAGTGAAGTGACAGGATGGTTAAGCAGTACTTCAACTATTCTAGGCTAAAACCAGATGATTAGGAGCAAGACCTTGAAGCTGACTATTTGTTCAATGGAAAGCCAGCAGACCAAGCGGTATACAGATGTGCTCTTGGTAACCTTACAGTCTTTCTAGTCCTTTTCTTGATGCTTTCAACCCAAGATATACTGCATTACTACAATCAAGTCTGGAAATAACAAAAATGCATATGACCAAAGGCAGGATTTCATCAAGCAGGCTAAGCTTAGATAGGTCAAATGTGGCTAGTTTAGAAGGTCAAAAAGACTTTCCTATAGAATGAGTCACAAAAACATAAAATAATACAAAGGATCCTATAAATTAGCTACCTTGAAGTCTCCAGCAGTCCAAAATCATCAGCGTGGCAGGAAGCACCTCAAAATGCTTCCTTCTGCTGACAAGCATAAAACAAGGCAAAGTAGTTTCAGCCATTTCCTCACCCAGATGCTGGAATATCTGGGTGACAGTGAGATCTTTATGAAGGATAAACAGTTGAGTTTATTGCCTAAATCTTTCTGACAATTGTAGCTTCATGAAGCCTCAATCACTCCCAAGGGTTATAATATTCAATAAGAGAAGAAAAGAGGAGTGGTAATAGACTATACAGCTGAAGACTCTGATGGTAGATGTTACCCATCATGCTTTTTGGCGACAGTCCCTGTGGAAGGATCCAGACCATTTTCCTCGACACCAGCCATCTCTTGCAGGTGGGGCAGCAATATCTTGCAATACCGTTGAGCATCCTTGAATTCAACAGCCCAAGAATATGTATAGACTGATGTTTGCCCTTTTCTCTAAACTGAAATGTAATGTGTCTAGTAAGCCTGTATAGAACAAGCCAAAATGTGTTCATAACTGACTCAGAAAGGCTAATCAAGATCCAGGTACATAACTTTATTCAACTAGCTTTCAAGTGCACTTACAATTCTTTAAGAGAAGTGATTAATTTAGTTACTACAAAAAAGCACGCATTTTCACAGGAACAGGAGGTACCTTCATCAGTAACCATAGTAACTTCTCAGTAGCTTGTGTTAATATTTCTGCTCTTCTGATAACTTGCCACTCTCTCTTTTAAGTTATTTGTATGGGGTTTTCTGCAGACAGTCAGAGTGTAAAGTAGCCAGATGCTGAATTTATAACTACCATAAGTTCTTATGTTTTCAAACATATGCCACTTGAGTTCTGAAAGCAAAACAATTATCCAAACTTGAAGCCACTTTCCATACATATGACATGCTGAACTAATTGCTTATGAAGACAAAAAAAAAAAAATTACAAAAGGGACCTGAACACACAAGAAATATATGCAGGAAAGTGTCTGGGATTGATTGCTCTAAAAATAAATAAATAAAGTTAAAAAAAAAAAAAGTCAGCTATTCGGTGGTGCAGGAGACATCTGAAAAGCAGTCATACCATAAGTGATAGAAGGGCAGTAATGATATCAAATTGGATAAAATTGCAGTGATGTAAAGAAAAAAAAAACAAACAAACAAACAAAACCAACCCAAACCAAAAAAACCATACACACACCACACAGTGAGATTTTGGGCAGAACAAAAAGGCAAACCATGGCCTAGATAGAAGGGAATGGTCCCCTTCTATGAGACACATTAGAGAGCATAACTAATGCAAAGCACACATCTAGGTCCCTCGACACTAGAAAGATATCAATAGATTAGAGAGAATTCAAAGAGCAGCAATAAAAGTTATTAAGAAACTGGAGGGAGCAGTTAAGAGATTGAAGAAAGTTTAGGACTGGATACATATAGCTCTGCTGCTCATCTAAGGCAACGGTACTCAAGCCGTGGGTTGGGACCCCAAAGTGACTCATGACCCCGTTTTAATGGGATTGCCAGGATTGGTGTTAGACTTGCTAAGGCCTGGGGTTAAAGTTGAAGTCCAAGCTCCATTGCAGGTGTGGAAGAGGGCCTTCGGCCCTGGGAGGCAGGACTCAGGCTACAGCTCCACCCAAACTCCACCCCCTCCCTCCAACTCAGGGTTGAAGCCCTCAGTTTTCTTCCGCTTTGGCTCCCTTGCTCAGGGTGGCAGGGTTCAGGTGCAGGCTCTGGCTTGTAGTAATTTTTGTTGTCACAAGGGGGTCAGGGTGCAATCAAGTTTGCGAACCACTGATGTAAGAGAAAGAGTATGATTAAGCTTCAACAATTCAAAGAGAGTGTAAACACACCAAGAAACAATTGAAGGTAGAATCAAAATGATATTAGAAGTAATAATACAATGAAATGGAGAGGACTGAATTTAAGTTTTAAAGATCATGGATCAGGGCTCAAAGTTAGGGACTTGTAATATCAATGCACTGATGTTAATAGAAGTTTGACATATAATTGAGAGTACATTAGTTCCAAAGGGCGTCTGACGAAGTGGGATTTTCTCCCACGAAAGCTCATGCGATTAATAAATCTGTTAGTCTTTAAAAGTGCCACAAGACTCTGTTGTCTCACAAGACTCCTTGTTTGTTTTGCTGAACTAAACTAACAAAATTTATTTATTGTATGAGCTTTCATGGGAGAAAGCATCTGAGGAAATGGTATTTTCTCCTACAAAAGCTTATATGATAAATAAATTTCTTAGTCTTTAAAAATGCCACAAGACTACTTGTTTGAGAGTTGATTGCAAACCTTCAGCAAAATGGAAGAATCCCCACAAGTTTGTTTCTCTATCCCATCCCAGATTTGGGGACAGAGTTCAGTCACAGAACAAATCAGGACAAAGAGTCAGGGAAAGGACTGCAATGCAAGACGCATATAGTAATGCACTTTTTTAAACCCATGGGGAAAAAAAGAATTGCAGCCCAGCCACCGCCACCACCACCACCACTCCAGTTGAGTATCTGCCACTACATAAACACATTTGCTTTGCTGTATGCTTCTGTAAAAAAGATCAGTGAGATAATTAATGCTGACCTTTAGGAAGTCATTCTTTTAGCGTTAACAACCCACTGAGACAAAAGAAGATGTGACACCACTCAGACCTAGCATTTCAGGCTTTTCAAAGCGACTGGAAAGACTACTGCATCAGGGTTACATTTAGAAGGTCATTTTCACAACTGTGAAGACTAGAAAATGTAATGCAAAATGAAATCATAAATCTGTCATCTGTCTGGTTTGGCTAGGAGCTTGGTTCCACAATACAGGTTGTTCAGGAAACAAAATTCATCCACATGCTCCCAAATACCCAGAGCTAAAGCTCTCCTAGTAGTAAATATTTATATTTAGTATTGTTCTAAAGCCCTAATGGCTGTTGGAGCTCATAGATGTTGTATAAACACCCACCTGCACATAAAATCAATTCTTACCCTTAAAACTGAAGCAGCAGTCCTTATGTTTACACAGCAATAAAGCTAGTTGAAAAAACAAGTTATGAAAACTGCCTCAAAAATGCACCTTGTATTGGTTAAAAAACAAAAATCAAGACAAACTATTTTGACCACTTCTACATAACACATTTTCTTGTGAAAGATCCCATAACGCTCAAAGGAGAAGAGGAAATACATCACTGCTGAAATGCAGCCATCCCAAGGGTAGAGGGCAACATACTTGCAAACAAGTTGAGTAACAACAAAAGGAGAGGAATTTTCACTGAAGGACACTAGTACAAACTTCTATCTTTATGAAGTTGCTCCTGGGCATTTATGAGCTTTTTAGCATCGGGGGAGGAGGAGTAAGAAGAAAGAAACACAAAAACGAGAGAGACCATCCATTGAGTACAAGCCAGCATGGGACTCAGCAGGTTTGTGTGCTTTTGACTCCTTCCCCACTCTGCATCTGTCCCAGCTCCATTCCCCCCACGGGCGCCCCACAAATCACAGGAAGTCATTGAGCACCTGATGCTCCTTCCTGGACACTCACCTGACTCACCGGGCACACACCCAGGACTCCCCGGGGTGGGGGCAACAGCAGCTTCCTTGGGGCAGACTCACTTCCTGTGCTTGTGTGGAGAGGGGTGCGCCCCAAGGGCCCCTTATCCCCTAGACTTCCCTATGGGGGCCCTCCTTAGCTACTCCCTTTACTCTTCCAAGGGTACCCCCCATCCCAGACCCCCATATTCTGAGCCCCCATCCTCCCATGGCCAGGGCGCCCCCTCCTGCCTCCAGGGTCCCCCATCCCTCCATGGCCAGGGCGCCCCCTCCTGGCTCCAGAGCCCCCCATCCCACTGCAGCCAGGGCCCCCCATCCTGCCTCCAGGGTCCCCCATTCCTCCATGGCCAGGGCGCCCCCTCCTGGCTCCAGAGCCCCCCATGGCCAGGGTGCCCCCTCCTGGCTCCAGGGCGCCGCGCGGCCCCCGCTCAGCCTCACCTGGCTCCGGGGCCCGCGGAAGCGCCCGGCCGCCGCTCGCTCGATCTTTACTAAACTTTTTTTTTTCCCTATTTCGTTGCCCTGAGAGTGACGCGGGCGGGCGCTGATTGGCGGAGCCGGCGGGGCGGGAGGAAGGATGGGACGGGCTCCCGCAACTGATTATTACAGGAGACGGCGGCGACGTGAACCACAGAGCCGGGCCGAGCGGGATTTAAAGGGCCAGCGTCCTCCGCCCCACTGCGCAGCTTCTGAGCTGCCTGATCCAGCCTGGGGAGGGCAGGGAGGGGGCTAGGAAAAGGGGAGGGGCAGGGCAGCAGTGGGCGAGGGAAGTGGAAGTGGAAGGAGGTGAGGGGCACGTGCAGGTGAGAGGAGGGTGGGATGGGATGGGATAGGATAGGAGTTTGGGATGGAGAGCAGGGAGGGGGGAAAAGGTGGCATGGGGTATAAAGGGGAGGCTGATGGGTAGGAAGAGAGGAGAAAGGGGAGATTGAGGAGGAAGAAGGCAAGGGGCAGAGTGCCAGATAGGATGCAGTGGTGTGGCAATTGTAACATAAATCATAATATAAGACAAAGTGTTTTGTTGGGGCACAAGCCAACAAAATTCCCCCTTCCCAAATACCCTCACTGCCCATCCCCATGTTCAGTAACTCCTCAGCAGGGCACCAGTTCCCGCCCCCCCCCCACCCGCCATATATTGCTCTGCAAGCTCAGGCTCCAAGAGTGACTATCTAAATGGAGATTTAAAAACAAGCTAACCTGAGATTTTAAAATGTGTTAGTGACATAATCCTATACTTTTTAAAAGCTGCTTTGGTCCAAAATAAGGGAAGGAGGCACCTTCAGCATAAATAAGACTTGGCAGGTCTGTTTCTGTGGTTTGTGATGGTTTGTTACATATTTCATGACGTATTATTTACCTCGGACCAGAGCATCGAGACCTTTGTGTGGCTCCTTCCCATTCCAGGAATATTTCCCAACTAAATCACTGACGCATGATGCCTTATATTCAAACAACTTTGCAGCTGAGCCCTATGGAGAGAGGAGGATTCCTGTGGCATCCTCTTTGAAGTCAGCTGCCTGATTAAAAGATACTGCTCACTGACACCAGCATGATCTGTTTTGTTACTATTTTTGCTTTTTCGTTATTTATTTGACTGCTTCTACAAAGATTTTACAGTTTCATCTATTCAGCTCTCCACTTTTCCCACTTCTGTATAGGAATATGTTTAGAATTTACAAGAAAACAAGAATGATTCAGGCTTACTAAATTGAGGTAAATTTTACTGTGTAGCCTTTTTATAGTTTTATAGACATTAAAAGTATATAGTCATGTAAGTCAGTTAATCAAATACATTCATGGTCACTTGCTTTTAGTTTAGTTTAGCTACTTTATTTCTTCTCTAAAAAGTCAGCCCCAGATTCTGAATATTGTGTAGTTCTCTATAACATGTCACACGTTTTATTTTCCCGTGGAGAGCTGAGATAATATACCCCAGCTTATTTTTATATAGTGGTTTTTATGTAGCATCTTCAGTACACAGTACCGCATAGCCATGCAGATGTCAGTTGTAAACTAAAGCATAAAGGAAGGTTTTAAAGTAAGATTTAAAGAGGGTAAATGACTCAGTGGCTTGAAGGCAGATAGGAGAGGTGAGAATTCCAGATAGATGAAACAGCACAAACAAAAGAGCAAACTCAACTGTAGAAAGAGGTCAAGAAGAGGCACAAACAGGAAAGTAACTTGATGAGAGGTCAGGGAAATAAAGTAAAGTGAGTCCATGGGGACTTTTTGGGAGTGGGAAAGAACAATTTTAAAGTGGATTCAGAAATGGAGGAGAAGCCAGGGAAGGCAATGTTTCCAGTTTTTGGAGGGAAAGTCTAGCCAGATTGCTGCATTTTAGAATCTCTGCAGTTTAGGTAATAGGAATTTGGGAACATGACGAAGGGTTGCAAAAGGACATAGATTTCACAAGAGATAAAATCAAAGTATGGATGATCCAGTAATAGGCTTATAAATGGAGAAGATTCAGAAAGAGAAAAAAGGTTCAGCATGAAGATGATGTCTAGGTTTCTGGCCATGGTATCCGAAATCAGGTCTACTCTAGAAAATCTTACTGCTAAAACAGAATGTATTAACTGGAGTATTGTAAGAAAGACAGGAGAAGTAATTCTTCTCCTCTACTCAGCCCTGATTAGGCCTCAACTGAAGTATTGTGTCCACTTCTGGGTGCCTTATTTCAGGAAAGATATGGACAAATTGGAGACAGCCCAGAGAAGAGCAACATGAATGATTAAAGGTCTGGAACACTTGACTTATGAGGGAAGATTGAAAGAGCTGAGTTTGTTTAGTGTGGAAAAGAAGAGACTGGGAGGGGACATGATAACATATTTCAGGTACCTAAAAGGTTGTTACGAGGAGGAAGGAGAAAAATTGTTCTCCTTAACTGCTAATGATAGGCCAAGAAGCAATGAGCTTAAATTATGGCAAGGGAGGTTTAGGTTGGACATTAGGAAAAAAATCCTACCTGTCGAGCTATGTCTACACTGGCAAGTTAGTTTGAATTAAGGAAGCTTAATGCGAACTAACTAAAGCCATGGCTACACTAGTCTTTAATTAGTTTGAATTAAGCGCTTCATTAATTTGAACTAATAAATTCAAATATGCTATTTGAACTAAGGGTTAATTCGAACTAGTTAGTTCGAATTAACCAATGTGGCCATGTTAGTTCGAACTAATTCAATAGTGTCATTCATGGCACTTGCTTAGTTCGAACTATATTTTGCTAGTTTGAATTAAGTTAATTCGAATTAACTAAAATTAGTTCGAATTAGTTAGTTTGAATTAACTAATTCGAACTAACTTTAGTACGTGTAGACATAACCAGGGTGATTAAACCACTGGAATAAGTGGCAGGTTGTGGAATCTCCATCATTGGAAGTTTTTAAGAGCAGGTTAGACAAACAGCTGTCAGGGATGGCTTAAGAGGGTAGTTGGTCCTGCCATGAGTGCAAGGGACTGGATGTGATGACCTCTCACGGTCCCTTCCAGTTTCTATGGGTATGTCTACACTAGCAATTTAGGTCAATTTAAGGACCCTTAAATTGACCTAAATTACTCCATGTGTACACCCGACTTTCATTAAGTCGAGTTAAGAAATTCCTTAAGTCAACTTAATGAAAGCGTAAGTCGACTTAATAACAACCACCCATTAGGTTGACTTAAGTCTTATGTCGACTCCTTAAGTCAACTTAAGGATGGTGTGGACGGGTAGTAACCCTGAAGTTGACTTTATTAAGTCTTAAGGCCAGTTAAGTCAACTTAATAAGGTTGACTTTAAGTCGACTTAAAGTCAACCTTATTAAGTTGACTTAACAAAGTGGACTTACCTTTTTCTAGTGTAGACATACCCTATGATTCTATAGTTCTATGTCTCTGGCAAGCACCTGCCAAAACAACTGTAGAGTGCATTCATATTTGACTGCCTTTGCTCGTGCACTGTCTGGCACACTACTTTGTGGGAAATGTTTGTGGTGTATTGTGGGATACCAACAAACTACTTAGGGAACTCCAGAACTGGGGGAATTTGGGGTCAAGTTCCCACCCTTGCTTCATTGCTTTATGAGTCCATCCCATAATCTTTTCTTTTTCATGCCTGTTTTAGAATTCCAGTGTTTCCCTCTGGTCCATCCCATGATTTACTGTCCTTTGTGCAGGTTGTTCATTTCTCAGCATTTTGCCATCAGACATATGGATGCTGAACAGGTCAGTGGAGCTTGTGTCTATTTCAGAGACAGGACAATTGGTTCTTCTGTATTTTCAGAACCACAAATACCACAGTGGCTGGCCATACACTAGGGAAAATGAAAACACTGAGGAAAAGTATATGATGCAGGCAGTAAATGTAACTGGACAGTTGGTGTAGGCATTCACTGAAACCTGGAGTGATGCAGAACTTTTGGATGTGGAAGGCCACATTCCTGGAGCTGTGTACCAAGTTCACCTCAAACATTCAGTGCAGAGACATTAAATTGAGAACTGCTTTGACAATGGAAAATGCGTGAGTTAAGGACAGTGATACTAAGAGTGGAGCCAGAAACATGATACAAAGAAGAGGGTAATGTGCTCCTGCAAGAGCTCTTTGGAGAAAGGAAAAGTGGGAGGAGTGTTGAGGACTTAATAAGGAGGCATGGTCTGGATTTTAAAACAAGCGGTAAGGGAACTAATATCATTAGTGAATTAGGACAAAGGGCCATCATCTTGTGAGACAGTAAGTATCGGTTGCTGGGTGATAAGTACTCTCATTAATTTCAATGGAAATAAAAAAGCTCAATACCTCACAGTAGTTTAGAACCTAGCAGGATCTGCCCGTAAAGGGCCAACTGTTCCTTATTTTTTTGATTTGCCCTGATTTCACAAACAATAGCCTATTGACCTAGTTAAAACATGAATTGATCTTGCAGTATTGACTGAGATCCCAAACTGGATAGCCTTAAACTTTTGAAGAGCTGTAGCACTGTTTGGGAACTCAGTTAAAATGCAGTGCTGAGGCATCTACCCTGCAAGACACAACCCTATTTCAGCACTGTTGGAAGACTACTGTATTGTAATCAGGTCCCTGCATATAGGAGGAATTAACATGTAGATGAAACTTTACATTGCACATTTTAACTAACTTTGCAACTAGTTAGTAATACAGTTGCCGCCGCCCCCCTCTTGATTTGTGTCTTCTCACAAAATATTAATTCATGGTTCATGTGGATGTTCTGTATTTTGAACATGTTTATTATCTGGGCTATAACATAGTTAGACTGCAACTGGATTCCAATATGTTTCTTCTGCTCAGCATATGGAACAACTGTAATTGCATAGCTGGGTAAATCAATTGACTTCCCAGCTCTCTGCAAGCAAGCTATCACAAAATGGTTTGCACTATATCATGAATATCTACAACCCTGTGCCCTCTGACACCAGTAGCTGAGGCATTATAGGATACCTGCACAAACTTTCCCAAGATGCATTAACACACTGTGTAGACTGGCCAACACAATTGGAACAAAAATATGACAGGATAAATGCTGTTATGTGGACACCTAGAAGTATATAGCTTGTGAAATGAGCAAGTTGGAATCTTGTTACATTAAACATGGCTTTCTCTGTAGTGTAGATGGAGCCTTTACTAGCTTTATTTCCCTCTTCTTCTGATGTAGTTCTTTGCCTGGGCATCATCAGCTGGTAGTGTTCTGTCCAGACTCCCTGAATCACTCCTATATGACTTTCATGTCATGCTTTTCTGTTCTTGTCATTCACTGGTTCCAACTGAGTGATCTTTCTGTTTTGCTTTTCTTTTACACTCATTTACAGTCCTGGCCTGTTGCATGCCATCATCTTCCTAGTTTGCCTCTTGCATCTCTGCATTTTTCCTTTCTCAAACAGTTTTAGTTTCAAAACTATTTATTAGCCAGAAAGGAAGACTTATGTCATATGAATATAAAGCATAGATTGTTTTCCTGAAAATCCAAGCATGTTGGTTTATTTAGCTTATGTCACATAAAGACAATCAGCTCATTACTGAATCTGGTAAACATAAAGTGGTCTCTGGACCCGCCTCATGTATGCTACCATGAAATGCAGTAATCTTCCACCATACATAACATTGTCTATTCCACTGTTTCTCAACTTTTTTGATGCCAGGGATTGGCTTGCTACCTTCGTAAACTGTGTCAGGGAGATCTCAGGGACTGGCCACTGAGAAAACACAGGTCTATTCAATACTGCTATCAGAATGTGCAGTCATTGTCTATTCAAAGCTTGCCATCTCTACTCCTACATCTCTTCTCACCTCCACATTTCTTCTATAACAGGTTAGACAGGGTCTGCGATCGGAGCTGAGCAGGACAGAAGAGCAATAGGGACGGTTGGTGTTTGGTACACATTAAGGTAGCTATCATTACACATAATTTTAGTTTAGTAGGCATGGCATTTTGCCCCAAGTTTCTTAACAACAAGGTTCAACCACCTGGGGAAAGTTCAAATCGCCAGAGAAAGGAGAACATTTTCACCAATTTTACAATATCCTGGCACAGTAAGACAAGTGGTGAAAGGTGCTGGCATGTTTGCGTTACAATCAATAATGTAATTTCCCTGACTTGAATTATCTAAATCTGTTTATCTTCTGCCATATTTTTTAAAGCCCCCATCACTTTGGTATCTCAGCATATTTTTACACTCTTATCTTAAGGGCTAGCTACTCATATAACATTTTAGAAAAGATTTATATACCATTTTATGAGAGGAGGTTCCTTTAATAACCACCCAAAAAATCTAGTTAAACTATCTCCTAAGAGAGGACTTTTCTGTTTGGATCCCATTATTTTTGTTTCAGAATCTTGCTAATTTCCATTCTTTTGCTGAAGTTGGGCTAGAATTCTCTTCTAAAGCATTAGAAACGTCCATTTAGGGACAGATCAAGCACCCCCTAGAGGAAATGGAAAGACTCCTAGACCAGGCTGTACATGCACTGTATAGCTTCCAGTTTGTTTAATTTGATTTAATTTGCTTAGGGCTCGATCCAGCATCACTGAATGTGATTTTAGAGGGAATAGAATTGGGTTCTCAAAATTCTATACATATAAAAACATGTTGTCCAGGAAAGTGCAGGACTTTCTCATGCAATAAAGTTTAACCTTTTTATTTAATTTTGATTCTGACCTGATTTTTTTCCATTTGTACAGACCTGAGTGTCTACTTTGTCTTCAATGCTGTTCTTTAGCTTCAAAGAGAAGAGCAAGACTCCTGACCTGACTCATAACTACCATAGATGTGACTCATGAATTGGTTGGCAGTGGTGGTTTGTGAGCAGTGTAATCAAATTTCTGTTCAAGTGCCCACATTCAATAACTTGTAAAATTAGTCCAAATTCTGCTCTCATTTGCAAGCATTTGACTTCAATGGGGCTGCACATTTGTAACTGAGAGCAGAAATTATCCCAGAGATTCTTTGATGGTAGTGGTTGATTGCTGTTATCATAAAGTGTAGCAATCTTCTTGCTGTATTTTACTTTTAAATTATACTGAGGAAATTGATTAAACAGGTAACATAAAGTTAGCTCCCATTGCGAAGTGAGGTAGGAAGTACATTATCAGAGCTATGTAGGGAACTTGTGTTTCTGGTGCCTATATCATCATTCTTGGTCTGTGCATGGAGGATTTCAGTCTCTGGGACTGTCAAATGTCTATCTATCATGAGTACCAGATTACATGAAACATGTAAGGGAAAGGTTCTGTGTTTGCAATATCAGTGCCTATTCATTTATGTAAGCACTTATCTGGTTCCCATCTCTCTAATATCTGAGCATCTCTCACTCTCTAATGAATGCATCTTCTCTCATCCCTGTGAGGTAGGGCAGTGCTACTATGCTTATTTTACAGATGGGGAAATGAGGCACAAAGGGTGCATCTACACTGACAACTTAGGTCGACTTAGGGACGCTTATGTCGACCTACACAAAGCCGCGTCCACACTGGGCTTTTATTAAGTTGACTTAAGCACTTCCTTAAGTTGACCTAATAACACCACCTCTGAAGTCTACTTAAGCCAGTGTGGACACCCTAAGTCGACCTAATGCCCTAAATCAGCCTACAGGCCGGGGGATGGGCTGGGGAGAAGGGAGCGTGGCTCGGGGGAGATGGGGCTCAGGGGAAGGGAGAGCCGTGGCTGGTAAGATGGGTTGCCAGCTCCCACGTGGCAGAGGAGCCCCAGCCGTGGGAGAACCCCCATGTCCCCAGGGCTCCAGCCATGGGGAAACCCCTGTGACCCCAGGACTCCAGCCATGCGGGATTGCCAGCTCCCATGCAGCAGAGGAGCTCCAGCTGGAGCTGCGGGGGCTTCTCTGTGGCTGGGGCTCCTCTGCCGCACAGGAGCTGGCAACCCCATGCGGCTGGAGCCCCAGGGGCCATGGGGGTTCCCCCACAGCTGGGGCTCCTCTGGAGCCAGCAATCCATCTCCTCAGCCGTGGCTTTCCCTTCCCCGGAGCCCATCTCCCCTGAGTCACGGCTCCCTTCTCCTAAGCCCCATCTCCCCCAGCCAAGGCTCTCCCCACCCCGATCTTCCCTGGCCGTGGCTCTCCTCCATTGACCTAGCACCTGCCAGTGTGGACGCAAGCAGTTGACTTGAGTGGTAAGTGTGGACGCTCTAAGTCGATGTAACAAGTGTACACATGGCCAAAGAGATTACATGAATTGACCAAGGGCACATAGGAAGTCTGTATCCCTCATTTATTCTGTGATTGCCCATCTAACCTTGCTGTTTCAGAAATGTTTTTTGTCAATGCCACAAATCTGCTGCAGTCATGGAGGGAATATCTTGTGTCAGAATCCCCAGCTTCATGAAGGAACTGGATCATTAGGTAAACTAAAATCTCTCTCTTATTACTCACAAAGTAAACTATTTGTTCCTCAAAAATCTCCAGGCAGTTATCTACTTTTTGTAAATCATACTGCCTGAATTCCTCAGTATTTTCTTATAGGGAGGTGTTGAAATGACTTGAAATATACAACAACTAGTAAAAAATTTTACAGCAAACTAGATCTGATCTGTGTCTCCATAGGTGATCCAATTAATCTGCATTATGAACAATTTATTAGGGCTTTTTTGGTGGGGTGTAGTTAAAGTGAATTACAGAGAAAAATCATAAAACAGAACATGCCAGTAGGTCTGTGGTTATTTATAATGCTTTTGAGACCTCCTGTGTGCTCATTAGGAAGTCTGGAGGTAGACATTTTAATATACCCAAATGAGGATGCATTTTTCCACATCAATTGCTATCTATTTTGCCACATTCCTTCTGTTTTGGGTTTTCTTATACATACCTTACATGTATCATTGGTCTGATGGAGGGGAATGCTGCCCAGGCTGTCTGGCTGAGAAAAGAAGTTCGTGGATTTTGAAAATTAATAATGATGATAGATCATTAGATACCACTTTTCGTCCAAAGGTCTCAAAGCACTGAAAGCCATTCATTGACTCTGCAGTCATCGTGGCACTTAGTGGTCCAGTCACAATGCAAGAAGCAGAGAACCTGGCCCTATGGCCCTGTTGGCAGTTTTCTAAGGGAATGTCTAGTGAATAGGAGAGGGTAACAAGCTGCATCTATACTTGTAAATCAAGTCGACTTAAGCTTGCTTAAGTCGACTTAATTTACCCGGCGTCTACACTACACTTTCCTTAAGTTGACTTAAGCAGCTGCTTAAGTCGACTTAAGGAAAAATTAAGTCGACTTTCTAAAACCTCCTTTTAAGTCGACTTTCTGCTTAAGTGGACTTTCTAAAGTTGACTTAAGCCAGTGTAGACGTGGAGTCGCCCTAAATCGACTCTAAATCAACTTAGGGGCCTCCAGGGCTTCCCCACTGCCCTCCCTGCCAGGGTGCCTGGCACAGGTAGAGCCTGGCATGCCCCCCCAAAAGGCAGGGCAGAGCCCTGCCCCTATGCCCTGCCAGGGTCCCTGTCCCCCTTTGCCCCATTGTACCAAGGTACAATGGGGCAAAGGCTGAGCCCCCTGGCACTTGGCAAGGGGTGCCCCTCCTGTCACCGTGGACCTGTCCCAGGTCCACCTAGCCCCTACAAGTCGATCTAGGTGTCCAGTGTGGATGCTCTAGGTCGATTTTGTAGAGTCCCCTCAAAGTCGACTTAAAATTTAAGTGTAGACATGCTAAGTCGACTTAAATTAGCAAGTGTAGACATAGCCATAGATCCTACAGAACTGCCCCCTGCAGTCTCCAACGCAGAGTGCAGGGAAAACAGAGGGAGGGCAGGGATCAGAGTGGCTTATTCTCTGTTGGAAGCCAGTCACAGGAGGACCATTACCAGTGCCAGCAGGTGCAAATGGCTATGTCTACACTTGCTAAAATTAGTTTGAATTAATTAGACCTTTTTGGCCCCTCCTTCCTTCACCTCTTTCTCACCCCCTCTTCATGGTTCTTCCCTCTGCACTCTTCACATTCCTCACCTTTTTGCTACTGCCCTATGAATTACCCATTGATGAGCAACGGGATTGTGACATAATTGATAAGCAGTAGGATTATGACATCAGAGAAATAAGTCACTCCTCTCTCCCAACTTTCCTCCCTCTACCTATTTTCATCGTCTTCTCCTTTACTCAAGAGGATGAGAGTTTGTGACATCAGAAATAAGTCATATTTCCCTTACTTCTCTCCTATTGTTATTTCTGCTTCTCTTTCCTTCAATTATTTGCATTCTGCAGATCTGTTTGTTGACATGTGTCATATAAACAGGAATAGGAACATAGAGAAAATAGTAACAATACATGTGACGAAGAGCATATGCTGTTTCCTGATTTGCTCAATCAGAAGTGGTTTTGCATGCAAAAATGCAAGTTCACATTTGTGCTTCCACAATTTGCACTGACTTTTTCTTTCTTTCTTTCTTTCTTTCTTTCTTTCTTTCTTTCTTTCTTTCTTTCTTTCTTAAGTTTATTCATATAGGGCCATGTCTTGTCTTTATCCCTTCATTGAAAAAAATCTTTGGAGACTAAGGATGTATAATTATGTCTGGACCCTAGCAAATCTGTAGATATCCGCTTTATTTCTGTATACCATTTTGCAGATCACAGATGGATGCAGATCCTAATTTTATATCTAGAGCCCTACAAATATCCACAGACCAGTTTTGTGGATCGGATGCAGATACAAATTTTGTATCCACGCAGGCTCTAATTATGCCTTCCCAATCCTTCAATTGGCTGGCAATCTTAGAATCATAGATTAAGGTTGAAAGGGACCTCAGGAGTCCATCTAGTGCAACCCCATGCACAAAGCAGGACCAGCCCCCACTAAATCACCCCAGCCAGAGCTTTGTCAAGCCGCACCTTAAAAACCTCTAAGGATGGAGATTTTTCCACCTTCTCCCTAGGTAAACTATTTCAGTGCTTCACCACCCTCCTAGTGAAAAAGGTTTTCCTAATATCCAACTTAGATCTTTCCCAATGCATCTTGAGACCATTGTTCCGTCATCTACTACCACTGAGAACAGCCTAGTTCTATCCTCCCTGAAACCCCCTTTCAAGTCGTTAAAGGCGGCTCTCAAATCCCCCTTCATTCTTCTCTTCTGCACTAAACAAGCCTGGTTTCCTCAGTCTCTCCTCGTAAGTCTTGTGCTCCAGCCCCCTAATCATTTTTGTTGCCCTCTGCTGGACTCTTTCCAATTTGTCCACATCCTTCCTGTAGTGGAGGTGGAGAGAGGGCAAAAACTGGACACAATACTCCAAATCTTCAAAATGAATGTACTGTTCTAGGCCTCTGTGATTTGCATAGCAAGAGCCATTTGATTTGATCATGGGCACATCTTATGGGCTTATTAATTTGTCCCTGCTTTGGGAAATTGCCAGTTAGTAGAGTAACGACTGTGAGCGGCCAATTTTATAGCGTGAGAGTAGTCAGAAGGCACCTAGTTCATGCACACACTTTCACGCTGTGGTGGCCATTTCCTTGACCAGTATGATTCCAATTTTTTTGAAGGCTACATCCGTGCTTCTAGAAGTTGGTGTATCTTAAATGAAGAGAGCACAGATTTCAGTGTATCTGTCCTATTCAGTCATAAGGAACATTGGAATATCTAAGTACATCAAATATTTTGAAAATATTATAGCCCTAGTATTACTTGATAAAATATGTCTTGTGGTATACGTTATATCTCCTCTATAATACTTTCCTATCAGAACTGCAGCGTAGTACTCATCTTCCCTGTTTTTCACTCCCTACCTGAGCAGAGGTGTGTGTGTGTGTGGCGTGTGTGCGTGTGTACACACACACTATGAGACTGTAAAAAGATTCCCAAATTCTGTACATCTATAGTGATTGATATCATTGTTGTTAATTTGCTGACGTACCTAGTTATGCGGTTGCACATATTGTATCTTGGAAAAAAGGAGTGGGAAGTAATATCAACCCATAAAGCAGCAAGCTGTGCATTACGAGTAAGGTTTAGTGAGGTTAAAAAAAAATCAATATTTAGTCATGTTATATCAGAGAAGACCATAAAAAACTGAAGGTTCTTGTACTAACCCAAGTCTAAGTTTAATTAGATTTAAGAAGAATTATGTCTTCTCTATATAATATGTGTAGTAACGTTCCCAGAGGACACTAGAAATACACATACACTACAACCTGCATATGCTCCTTTCCACTGGAATCAAGAAAGGATGGTCTGGCAATTTAGGCAATAGACTGGAAACAAAGAAATCTGGATTTTTTTCTCTCCAGCTCTGGCACAGACTTTCTCTGTGAACTTTGGAAAATCATTTAATTTCTCTTTGCCAGAGGTAAGAATGCTTTCCTACCTCACAGGTGTTTTGTGAGATGATGAGTGACATATTCAAGCCCATAAATTAAAGTAAATAAGTTAAATTAGTGTTCCCTCCTAGGCCAGGGAGAGTTTTAAAGCTGGAGTTTTATTAAATGATCATAAAAAATGAACAGTTTTGGCTTACAACAATCCCTATTGCTGCTCAGTCCTTTTAGAATACACACAACCCTACAGCTGAAATCAGAGCTATCCCCTTTAAGTCCCTCAGCAGACCTTCAATTCTTAAAGAGACAGGACAGATGTAAACCTAACCCTGACATTCCGTTATAAATTGTATGCTCTCCTCTCATAATAATGTTGACTGGACATTTCTACAGGAGAACTTAAGTTATGAATGTCTCGGTTGGTAATGGAGATTGTTCATAACTTTGAAATTTTCATAATGCTGAACAAAATGTGCTGATTGCTCCTTCTAAAGTTTATAACTGATTGACTTCATGCAATTTTGGAACTTCACTATGCAGAAGAAAAATGCTGCTTTTAACCATCTTAATTTAAATGGACAAGAACAAACAGGTTCCTGACTTTATTTTTTTTAAAACTCCCCTCCCCCCACTTTTAGATTACATTTAATACAGTACTTTGTGGGTTTTTTTGGTCTCTGCTGCTGCCTGGTTGCATATTATCCTTTCCAAATGAGGTGTGTGGTTGACCAGTCAATTTGATTCTACTGTATTAATAAAATATAACATACAACCATCCATTGGACTTATTAGCAGTCATTCATGAGTTCCACAGCTCATACCAGTTGTCCTCAAGTCTTTTAGTCTCTTCTGTCATAATTTACTGACGGTGGAAGCAGAAAGTTTCTGTGGCAATTTTAGTTCCACTTTCCAACGGAGTAGTCAGTTTTGAACACCTTATATCCCCAAAGCGTTCATATCTTCTGAAATAAAAATTCCTATATGATCAATGGTATAACCATGTTCCAAAGAGGTAGCCGTGTTAGTCCAGCAACACAAACAAGAAGTCTGGTGGCACTTTTAAAGACTAACAAATTTATTTATCACATGAGCTTTCATGGGAGAAAAGTTTCAAGCATCTGACGAAGTGGGATTTTCTCCCACGATAGCACATGCGATAAATAAATTTGTTAGTCTTTAAAAGTGCCACCAGACTCCTTGTTTGTTTTGCTCCAAGTCACTGGGCATATAGCATTTAGAAAATGTATTACATTAGCATAATTATGTGGGCTGGGTTGCCCTAGGGACTTTAGGGATATAGCCCAGAGCTCAAGGGGGCCCCAAGCCCCACAAAAATAAATCCGGCGCCTGCTGACCAGGCTTCACCAGCCTGCCCCATACTACATGTGAGGCAGACTGGTCTGCTGGCCTCAGAGCTGCCCTGCCCCTACATCTGGCTGGCCTGTGGGCCTTGGGCCTCCCATCAGGGCTGGCTCAACCATCTAGGTGAACTAGGCACTTGCCTAGGGCGCCAGGCTTTAAGAGGCGTCAAATTGGACAGAAGTGATTTTTTCTTTATTAAAAAAACCCCATTAATATGTTCTCTCTTATAACTTATGGGGGAGGAAGTGCCAAAGTCAGAGTTCACCTAGGGTGCCAAAAACCATTGGGCCGGCCCTGCCTCCCACGCCACATTCCAAACTTTCCAGAACTATAAAACACTTCATTTACCAATATTACTTCAGACTTGGACAGACTGCAAGATAAGGTACTTGATGTAACAAGTGACAGACATGAAGACAACCCCCAGGAGGTACTCAACAGTCCAAAAGTTGGATTTAGATACTGATTAATAAGTGTCCCTAACTGTTCATATGTCAATCAGTGCCTGTGGGGCTCTTCTCTCTCTAGTCAGACAACCTCAGTAGTCAGTGGATCGTTCTGGTGATCTGTCTTGTTGGGACCACTGCTTCCAGCCTCCACTTTGGCATTCATGTCTTTCTATGACTGGTCACATCAGTCCGATCAGCACTTTCCAGCTTTACAGGATCAGCATCCTCCTCCTGTCCTAAAGATGGATGAACTGTTATGATGTACACACAGATTTTATCTTTTTAAATTTTTTTCCAGAAAGTTGGCAGGGTAATAGCAGTGGACATACCTGGATGGATAACTCAAAGAACTTTTATGTATAGAGAGGAGAATCTCCAGTTGCTAACAGTCCTCAGTTGCTGCTGAATTACTCTAGGTGACTATTTTTTTATTGCAAAAATGCATTACTGAAGTGATGCTTTACCATGTAGCTGTCTCAGTATCAGGGGACTTAGAAAAATGCTGCTATACCAAATGGAACTATAAAAAAGTCCTTATAAAAGTCTCAGCAGTATTTAATATTTTATTCACTGTCATGTCATTGTGTATTGCCTGTAGTACAACAGTTTCATAGAAGTGAGAGATTATGTGCAATAGAGGGATGACATACATTTTCCCCACAACTCACTACTTCAGTTCAATGGATTCCCCTCCCCTGTTTGGAATCCTTGTCTTGTCTTGGAATCATTTTGCTGCTTTCAAGGAAGAAAAAACAAACTCTCTTCTGTGAGTAGCAAGGAATCAGAACACAATGTGTTTAAGCTTTGATCCTTTCTTCATTTGTGCAGTAGATACTTTGTAAATATTTTTCTCCAGGAAATATATTCCATGTTTTAATCTTCCTCTGTCTGAGTAATTGCCTTGCATAGCATTATCTCTCCAGTTAGTGACTCGAGAAATAGAAGGAAAATAAACAAAATTTAATATACACCTGAATGATGGTGGTAGTTTTATTGTAGAAGGAGTTGTCAGCCAAGCTACACAAGCATACGTATGCATATTAAAGGGAAACCGCGTTATTACCAACACCACAGGTTCAAAAACAATGAGTCAGGCCCACAAAAATCAAGCAATTGGCTTATCAATTAATTTAAAAATAATACAGTTTGAGGGTCTTTTTTATGTTGCTTCTGATGTTTTCGAGTCACATTTTCCATTCTCTCTACAAGCCTGAAAGATAGGCACTTAAAAAAAAAAAAGATGAGAATTTTGAGTGATGGTGTGAGTATTGCCAGATAAAAATAGGCAGACTATTATTCTGGCTAATATGGTAGAAGTGTTTGCAATGAGTTTTTAAATAATCCTTTACATTTATATAGTACCATACATCCTGAATGATCCCAAGGTGCCGTGTAGATTGATAATGGGCTCCTGCTATCGACCACAGAAAAATAACTCATGCTGGCTTGGAAAGCCGGTGACAGTTCTGCACTGGCAATCTGACAAAGGTATAGTGAAGGAGGGAAGCAAAGAACAATGTTTCTATTTGAAACTGTAGGGTAATTTTAGATTACAGTATAATTATGTAGGTTGGGATCTGGCCAGGACACAAGTACTGTCATGCTTATTCTTGGGGGGAAAAATGCCACGAAGTAGTCACGGACCAAGTTTCATAACTTGTTTGAAAGATGGGACTTCCATGAGCTTAATTCTCTTCACTATTTACCTTCAGATGTAATGAGCAAGAGAGGCAGCAACAGAGCAGTATTTAGCCAGTGTGATGTGGGCATTTGGTTGATGTTTGAGTTGTAGTGAAAATATTGTACATCTGAGACAGAGCAAATCTTCCCTAAACACAGCTGAAATGGCTTCATCCCTGAGATATATTGTTCAATCTATTGCTACTGGTTTACTGAGTAGTTTTGGGCTGCTCTAAATTTGGCCTTGGGACCAGCCATGCACAATTCCAGGAGTGGGAAAGAGCAAAAATGAGTGTTGTATTATCTGTGCAACTCACACATGTGGACTTGAGCTGTTTGCCCTTCGGCTGTACAAAGGAGCTGGCCCCAGATGATGAACACAAGTTTGTTTTATAATTGAATAGGAAATGTTCAAGGATGCATTTGCTTTCCTGTGCTTAACAAAGATCATTAGTTAAAAGTGTTTTTAGCATCATGCACATGGATTTAGTAGTGAGAGTCCCATTAACAGGAGATGTGTGACTAACCAGTGCACTGCAATTTTGTCCCTTAATAGATTCTGTACACACCTCCCTCACCCCCTCGCCCTTCCAATAGTTTCTTTAATCTTTGCAGAATTGTTATAACAGATTGTAAAGCTGCCTGGTCTTATCACCTTGGAATGAGTGGCCCTGATCTCCCATTAATGGCACTAACGCTAAATGTACTAGTTCATCAAGTTAGAAAAAAAATCATGATTTCTAGTAACAAAGGGATAATGGAACCAAATGATCAGCATAGTAATAACCAGAATTGATTGCTATTGATCAGCACTTCCCAGATAGATAACTCTATTGTTTGCTTCAAGATAAATTTGAGCAAATTCCTTCGCAAACAACACTTCCTGGGTGCGTCTATACTTACAAATTAAGTCAATTTAAGCCTGCTTAAATCGACTTAATTTAATCTGCGTCTACACTACAATTTCCTTAAATCGACTTAAGATGATGCTTAAGTCGACCCAAGGAAATTTAAAGTCAACTTTATTAAACCTGGTTTAAAGTCAACTTTACTGGCTAAGTCAACTTTATTAAGTCGACTTAGCCAGTATGGACGGAGATTAGCCCTAAATCGACTTTAAGTCAACTTAAAGGGCCCTGGGGCTCCCCTACTGCCCTCCCTGCCAGGGTGACTGGCACAGCCAGAGCCTGGCGTGCCCCCCCCACAGGACAGGACACAGCCCTGCCCACCCCGTTCCTATGCCCTGCCACTGTCCCTGTCCTGCTCAGCCCCCATTGTACCAGGGTACAATGGGGCAAATGCTGAGCCACCTGGCACTTTGGAAGGAGTGCCCCCCCTGCCACCATGGACCAGTCCCAGGTCCACCTAGCCCCTACAAGTTGACTTAGGTGTCCAGTGTGGACGCTCTAAAGTCGATTTGGCAGGGTCCCCTTGAAGTCGACTTAATTTTATAGTGTAGACATGCTAAGTCGACTTATTTGGCCAAGTGTAGACATAGCCCCTGATACCCTCAGATCATCTGTGATCAAGACCTATGGCTTACACAGAGTCAGCATTCTAACTTTAATGCATATACACATCTATAATCACGATGCTTGCCGGGCCTCAGGCAGGGCGGGGCAGGCAACAGTCTCTATCCCGGGGAAGGCGAGTCTCTATATACATATAACAGGCCTGCCAGCCCTCGGCAGGGCGGGGCAGGCAACAGTCTCTAGCCCTGGGAAGGGCGAGTCTTTATGTGCAACAGGCCTGATGGCTCTCAGGCAGGGCGGGTGGGCCAGCCCAGAGGCTGGACTCCATGGTCCCACTCCACCCCTTGCCTTTGATTTGCCACCAAAGGCAGTGGAGGGGTGGGGGTGCAGCAGTGGAGGGGAGGGGATGGGCGGCAGTGGTGTTACACCTGTCCAGACAGGAATGAATTTGCACAGTTTTCAGTGAGGGTCTGTTGTAATACTCCGGCTTAAAAATCTACCCTAACTGTATACTTCAGAGTTAAACATATATAAAAGTTCATAAGATATCACAATAATGTATACTAGCAAATGTTGATGGGAAAAGGAGACAGAAAAGCTAAATTAGTCAACAAAGAGACCTACCGATGTGGTTCAAGGACTATGTTGAAATCATGCTTGATTAAAAACAGAAGATGAGGAACCAGAAATGAAGGAACCAAAACTGTTGCGTTGGATATTAGGTCTAACTGATGGACAAAAAATGAAGGGCCTGGGTATTCCACCCATCACTCACTTTTGGGGTCTTAAGGAAAGAGACATTTGGGGGAGAATATGGAAGAGCAGACGGGGCTACTGGAGTGAGCTTCGCCATCATGGCTGCCACACCCACCATCTCCCAGGATCCTCAACCTTCTTCATTCTAATCCTGAGGGATGCTCTCATTGGGCCAGGCCGGAGATGATACCCAGATAATATTGCCACCCTAAGGAGTTCCAGCTGAATCTCAAACATCAGTTAGGACACGCTGCATCCCAGCCCAGGTCCCCGTCAGTGGCATAACAGTCTGACACTGCATCAGTGGGGCTCCCCTGGACTGCTTCCTTTCCTCTTTCCCTGGAGTGCCTGGTCCTCTGGGTCACCTTCGATCTCCTTGGGATCCTCTGCCAGAGGCAGGTTGCACAGCCCTTGGTGTTGTCAGCTGGCGGCAGGTCTGGCAACTCCTCAGGGTCGTCACACCCAGGCAGGGACGCTTCCCTGTCATAGGCAGCTGGCAGCTCTTACAGACAGTGTCTCCAGGTCACGAGCAGCAGGCAGCTCTGGCAGTTCTTTGGAGCCACAGGAAGCTCCTCAGCAGTCAGACCAGGCTCCAGGGTGAGTGGAGAAACATTCTTCTCCCTTGACAGTTGAGCCCAGACTGAGCTCGAGGTGTCTTCTTTTATACTTTCTGCCCCGCCCCCTAGTTCTGGTGAAACAGACAGGATGGTTCGGGCTCTGCCCATCCCCAGGTGGGCTGTGCCACCCTCTCTGTCTCCAAGGGAAGCCACATCCCCGCACAACACCCTCTGCTTTACAAATAGGAGAACTGAAACTCAGAGAGGTGAAATGATTTGCCAAAGGCCACAAAAAGAGCAAATGTGATACATACAAAATATTAGAACCCAAGATTTCCTGACTGCCCATCTTTTCTTCAAACCACAGGCTGCTCCCTCTTCAACCTTCCCACTGACCTGTACAGAAGACTCTTCACCCTGTCTATACAGCTAAAGAAATTAACTTCACATATTTATTAGCTCAGGAATATGTAGAGATTAAATGTAAAGCAAACTAATTAAGGGGGGCTTTTTTTTTTTTTTTGGATCAGAGATCTCAATTTCAAAGCAGATCGAGAATGATCATTTATTGTAAAACCTCCAAAAGAAAATTAAAGCTAAAGGAGAAACAAGGATGATGCTATTATGTAAATTATTTCAGTAGCTGCATATCAGATAAGCATTTTCTCATTGGATGATTAACAGCTGTCCAACACAGATAGCAAAAAAGCTTGTCTGGTTCAATAATTCATGTTCTTTGAGACTGTACTATAATAAACCAGATAACACTGAGCATGTTATTCATCATGGCTGCTGAGTATAATACTGTGCCATGATGTGGCATCCTACTGCATAATCAGGAATAAATGGGAAAACACAAAAGAGCTTGAAGTAAGGTCCCTTTTTCTAACATATCTACAACTGTAGGCTCCACTTCACTGCATGCAAATGGACTCCTATCCCCAGGCAGATGGAGCTACCGAAGTCAATGGAGCGCCACTCAGGGATCTATCAGTGCAGAATTTCATTGATGTCAAGGGTACTGCACAGGTGTAAAAATCCACTCCGTGCAGGACAAGAACCTTGGTCTGGATTTGGGGTTGTAAAGTTTACGCAGCGCTAGAATAAACTGTAACACTCAACCAATGAAATCAACCAGAGGCCCAGTCTGAGCTCTGCAGAGATCCCAGCCCCAAATCAATGCAAAGGCAGGTTCACAACAGATTTGCAGGTATTCAGTGGAGTAATGTGAGGATATAAAATTATCCCTCATTCCTTTGTTGCTATTGAGTTTATTTGGTGCTGCTATTTCACCAAATCCATTTAAAATAAATAATAATTAGTAATAAAAATTAAATATGAATCCCAATTGCTGCATAATGGGAGGTCTCTAAGGCCGTGCTCCCACAATTCATTGACATCAATGGGGCTCTATGTGGGTTTAGTAGTCTGCTCACATGCAAGTGAATTATAGATCACGTTCTCTTGAACTAAAGGCATATCAGGGAGGGCACCACCTTTTATTTACAAATTTGTGACATACAAGTGCCTAGCACAATGGGGACTTGATTGAGACTTCTCTGTGTTGCCACTGTATGGATGCGTCTACACTTGCAAATTAAGTCGACTTAAGCTTGCTTAAGTCAAATTAATTTACCCTGCGTCTACACTACAGTTTCCTTAAGTCGATTTAATGAAAATTAAGTTGACTCTAGAAGTTGACCTAGGTGTCCAGTGTGGAAGTTCCCCCCAAAGTCGACTTTAAATTTAGGTGTAGACATGCTAAGTCGACTTAACTAAGTTGACTTAAAGTTGACTTAGTTAAGTCGACTTAGCTAAAGTCGACCTAAATTTACAAGTGTAGACATAGCCAAAGACAACACATAATAATAATAACAGTCAATAACAAACAAGAAGTCTAGTGATACTTTAAAAGACTAACAAATTTATTTATCGCTTTTGTGGGAGTAAAGGTTACCCCTTTAGAACTAGTCAACAATAGGCAGCAACTGGGTTATGCTGAAAAGACTAGAAAACTCCTAAAGGACAAAAGTTCATTGGGGCCCAAATGCAGCTTAATTACAAACATGTGCTTAAGTCCCATTATTGTAATGCTTAAAATTAGGTTTGTGCACAAGTTTCTAGCTGAACTGAGACATAAATATGAAAATGAAGTGATGCAAATATAATTAAAAACATATGCACATTGCACATTGAAGTAAAGCAATAGAAAAAGAGGGTCTTTTAGGACATTTGATTATTGCTCTGAAGAAATTTCCATTTGCTCTGGTTAAAGAATGCCAATCTGTTTGTGTAACTGGTTGACAAGGCATCCAGTACCAGCTTTGCTTCACTCTTGTTTTATGGGACATCATTTACTTTTAAAAAGTTGAGAGTACAGTACTATGCGCTCAGATAACACAGTGATGAGTGTAATGTAAATCCGAGACAGACAGATTAGTTAGCTATTTGTATTCATGGTCTCCTGGGTAAAGAGGACTGCCATCTCAGCATGCTCTTTGAAGGATCAGCAATCACAATAAACACAAGGATACAAATATATCCTGGGAAATACAGACAATTTCTTGCTATAATTTTCAGCAATTTATCTATAATCTCCATATGTTTGAAAACATTATCACTCCTCCAAAATGAGGTATTGGTTCACCAACCCATCTGGCCAAAGTGTCCATCTGAAGTAGTTTATGTGAGGCTGGCACAGAGATCATTTCTGCAACAGACAGGTAATGTGTAGGCAATCTGTGGCTGCTCAAATGGCAGGCTGCCCCACCTGCATTTTTGCTATACAGAACCGAACCCAGAGCATGAGTTGTTCTATGGATTTCACTCTGCCTATAAAGAACCTGAATTTTCAGGCTTTGTGTGGATGGAATGAATGTCACTCCAAATGCTTTGAGACCATGGAAAGAAAGGTATCATAGAAATTGAAAGTGCAATGTTGATTCATGTGTTTCTGGTTTATTAGGTAGATTACAGGTTTTTTAAATGAGCATGCATTAGAGACTAGCATGTTGGCATTTTTATTCAAAGATACATATAGGAAGGCAAAAATTTCTGAGTTATGGTTCATGAATGTAATTTAATATGCTACATGCTCTGTTTTTTCCCCTCAACATACCAAAATTATTTAAAACCATACTATAGTTTTATCTCTTTAAACATAATTTAAATTCAAAACAGATTTGGGTGGATTAAAGTATTGGAAGTATCTCTGAATAATAGATATGAATTTTTCTGCACTTTCATAACTTAGAATAGTTCAAGATGATTAAAAATGTGCCTAAAAACAAATGTGTTCCTGGACTGAAACCCTGAATATAGCTTTTGCCTACAAGCACACTTCATGGATGAGCTACAAGCTCTATCAATATTCTATGGTAATGATGAATTTCGGTCCTGGAATCCAGTATGTTGCCATGCCTTCCCTCATGATTATGAGGCTGCATTTGGGGAAAGCTGAGTTTTATTACGGGTTAGGGTGTGTTCTCTTTGGGAGGTGGCAGGCAACGAGTTGTAGACCCAGTGCCAGCTCCTCTATGGCCTCTTTATGCCTCTGTAGTGGTGTAGAGAGGTTGCAAAGGGAACAGAATTACCCGCACGAGAATTCTTCCTGTGCAGGGGCAGCACAGGACTTGTATCTGCAGCCTTTCATTGCATATCCTTAGTCTCCGATGCATGGGCATGCTGGGCGCAGATGGATTGTTTCAGGGACAGGAAGGGGGATAGTTAGACTGCTTGGCACCTAGCAATGGTGGGCTCCCCGGCAGCTCAGTGGCAGCTGTGCAGAAGCTATTGTTCATTAGAAGAGCCCCTGTTACTGCTCTAATTTATGCTGGAATGCACAATGGCCCGTACATCAGCCCAGAATGTGGGAGGGGCAAGAAGTGGTTTTGTCTGGCTTTGTTTTGATGAATTAGACACACGGCTACTTTCTCTCTGGAACTTGTCATCCTACTGTGGCATTGTTTCCTTTACCAGAACATTTCTGTGCATGCAAAATACTTGCTGCAGGTAGGTGGCAGCACACCACTGAACAAACCAAACCATGCCTTGCTTGGCAGGAAGGCGCTCTCAGAAAGGTTAGTTCTGAAGTATTAATAATTTTCATTAAAATGTAGGGGGATTGTTAAAGTTGTGTGGATATTTTGCAATAAAACCCAATGCCATACAAAATTGTTCTATTTGAGTTTGTAAAAGGAAATTAAACCAGATGAGTTCTATGGGAATTTTTGCCACCCTGCAAACTCTTCATCAAACTCAAAGTGAAAAGTTTTGTTCGCTCTGAAGAACCCACATTATTCATAACTGACTTCGGCAGTTTCAGTCTGGTCTGATATCAAACTCTGTGAAGTAGGTAATTGTGTATTTAAAGTCTTCTGCCTGGGACAAGCCCTCACAAAGCCAGGTGTAGTGCAGAATGCATAACAAAACTCACTGGCTTGAAAATGATTTTTGTCCCCACCATGTTGGCTTGTGCCAAGGAGGCTATGCTCAGATCTGAATCCAGATTAGGCTTTGGGGAAGGACCTCGTCAAAGGCTTTCTAAATGTCCAAGTACACTATATGAACTGGAAAACAAACAAGGAGTTCCGTGGCACTTTTAAAGACTAACAAATTTATTTTTCACAAGAGCTTTCATGGGCAAAGTCCCACTTTGTCAGATGCCAGAGTCATCTATATGAATTGGTCCACCCTTGCCACACTCCCAAAGAATTCTCAGAGATTGGTGAGGCATGATTTCCCTTTACAAAAGCCATGCTGACTCTGCCCCAACATAGTGTGTTCAACTATATTTCTGATAATTCTGTCCTTTACTACAGTTTCAACCAAATTGCCTGGTACTGAAATTAGGTTTATCACCTTGTAATTGCCAGGAATGCCTCTGTAGGCTTTTAAAAATAGATGTTGTATGAGTTACCCTGCACTCATCTGGTAGAGAAGCTGATTTAAATGATAGATTACACACTACCGTTAATAATTCTGCAATTTCATATGAGTTCCTTCAGAACTTTTGAGTGAATAACATCTGGTCCTGGTGATTTATTACTTTTTAATTTATCAGTTGTTCCAAAACTTCCTCTCCTGACACCACAATCTGAGGGTGTTCCTCAGATTTGTCACCTAAAATGAATCACTCGGGTGTGGGGATCTCTCTCTCCCCCCCACCCCCATCCTCTGCAGTAAAGACTGATGCAAAGAATTCATTTAGCTTCTCCTCAATGGCCTTATTTTCCTTCAGTCCTCCTTTGGCATCTTAATCAGTCTCTCTTCCTTCCTTGACTGTTTGGCATGCTTTCTGCCTCTGATGTACTTACCTTTTTTTTCGTTTAGTTTTTGTGTCTTTAGCTAGTTGTATTTCAAATTTTGTCTTGGCCTGCTTTATTATGCCTTTATCTTTGATTTGCCAGAGTTTATGGTCCTTTCTATTTCCCTCACTAGGATTTGACTTCTAATTTTTGAAGGACGCCTTTTTGGGTAAGTCAGAGGTATTGAAAGAGAGCACTCTTGGATCCTTCCCCATCCAGAGACCCTGCCCTTCTCTCCTGCCTTGTAAGCATCCTGTTGACAACGCGAACACCACACCGGTACCTCTTTCTCAGCTGCTGCCCAGGAATACCCCTAGAGTTTTCAGCGAGCAATGGCCATACCATTTAAGGCAATGCGGATTGGTTCAGTATTACCTTATATCTGGATTCCCTGAGGATGGAGAAGTTGTGTGGGGGAAGAACTTTGTCTCAGCCAGTCTCTCCACTCTCATTTTCAGAGCTTGATCTTTGCAGACAAGTTACATGGGGGCTTTTTTGGGAATAGGGGCAGAACAGTAATCTTACAGAGCTGACACTCCCTTTTCCACAGCCCCAAAGAAAGAGATACCAGATTTGGGTTCCCTCCTGTCACAGTTGCATCTTAGCCCCAGAGGAATAAGGCTGATCTGAATCTGCTTGTTCTGAGTTCTCTTCACTGGAGATTTGCTCAGTTTCTTCCACTAACTGTGAAGATTTAGTTACAATATACATGCAGACCACTGTGGAGCATTGGCCACTGCCAGAGATAGAGTATCTTTCAGGGGTTGCATGTTCCTATAGTATGCACTTCTCTTTAAAAAAGCAAAATGTGGCGACTGGTGTAACTCAGTACAGGCTCACTGAAGCAGATTAAGGGCCCCTGCAACCCCCCACCCCCACTCTTGGCCCCAGCTACCAATGCCTGGGGCCCCAACCCCACCACCATGGCCTGGGGACAAGGCCAGAGGCCGTGGTTGGCCACGGCACTCCCACCCCCAGACCGGCTAGTCTGCCCAAGGGGACAGGGCTGGCCAAGCGTGTGGCCACTGCACACAGGGGATGGGGCCAGGCGACGCGCAGAGCGGCCTCTGGCATGGCCCTCCAGAGCTGTTGGGCTACCATACCGGCGCCCCGCACCTCAGTCTGGCATGGCTGACCCCTTGTGGGCCCCAGTGCAGCCTGATAGTATTGCAGGGCCTGGCGGGCTGCACCAGAGGCCACTCTGTGCACCAGTCAGCCCTGCCCCCGGAGCGCAGCAGTCACCTGCTAGCTGGCCCGGCCCCCGAGTAGACCAGCCGGTCCAGGGGCAGGAGCGCCAAGGCTGGCTGCAGACTCAGGGCCTCACCCATCCCCATCCCCAGTGCCCCAGCCCTGCCTCTGCTGTGCTGACAGTGCAGGATAAGCAGGGATTTAGGGGCCACCATCTAGGGCCCTCTTCAGGCGAGGATCCAGGACTGCAGCCCGTATAGCCCCTGCATTAATCTGGTGCTGGCTTCATCAATTTACACCAGCTGCAGATGTGGCCCTGCTAACGTATTCTTGTAAAGTCTCATGTCCTATATTTAGAGGCATAATACATCATTTAGGATAAAAGTTTCTTGCATGTCTTTGACCTCACTGAGAATTTTTTTTTCATTTCTCAGCCTATTACCACAAACCCACACTTTCATTTAAGGAAGCTTTAAGTCAGTAGGCTGTACAGGAAATTCTGTGATGCAAATGCCTCGCTTGCAGTTATTAAGTTCAGCTTTTGAAATCTATTAGCAGTTTCACGTTGGTCAAAGGCTGTGCTTTGCTCTCTGAATTTGCTTCTAAATGGAAAGCTCCGAGTACCGTTATGTTTACTATTTAGTCCAAGATTATCTGAAATACATTCTTCAGGAACCACATCTTGGACCAGCCCCAAGCAGAGTTGCTCATGTCTTAAGAAACACTGCATCCTTTCTGCAAAAGGAAAATGAAGAAACGCTGAAACCATGTTTGGACACTCTTGTTATTACCTCTGTCGATGCTGCCAGAAGAATTTTCATTAAAGTCATGGATGAAGAATTTGCTGATGGAAACACTAACTGGGGACGGATTTTGACAATATTTATGTTTGGTGGAATTCTTTCTAAGAGGCTTCAAGAACACAGAGTTCAGCTTACCGAAGATAATAAAGAGCAGATTTCTTATTTCATCACAGACTATATTATAAACAACAAGGCTGAGTGGATAGAGGCAAATGGAGGTTGGGTGAGTTTCAGTGCTGTATTTAATTACAAATTTTCACTGCTGTCTAGATCAGGAGAATTTTTCTTAATGAACTTTAAAAATGCCCTTTTAACCACTGTCAAAAAGAACTGTCAACGTAGCCAGGGCTTTTATCTGTTGCTTTATTTAAAATTTTTGTCTTGAATTCTTCTTTAAGGCTTAAAGCAAATATCTTGCTTCAGATCTAAATTAGAGAAAGATACAAGACATTTTTTAAGGTGCCTGTGACAGTATAAAGCACTTAAATAAACCTCAGGTCATTTGTACGTACACTTTCTAAACTGAAATTAAAGTGAAATGCTGCAATAATAATGCTATGATGGGTCCTGATCCAAAGCCTTTTGAAATCAATGGTAGGGAAATCTTTATAAGTGAAATCCTGTCCATATTGAAGTCAATGGGAGTTTTGCCATTGACTTCCATGCAGACAGGTTTTTATCCCATCAATTTAGTCGTACAGTCTGATAATTAAGTATAATTAGGGTCAAATCCTGCTTGCCTTATTCATGCACTGAGACTACTTGTGTGAGTGGAAATTGGCTAATATTCTTAGGCCCCCACATGGTAATTTTAAAAATAGGAATAAAGTATTTGACAGTGTGTCTCTTTGCCCGGCATCATGTGATCATTTAATGAAAGTCCCTGTGGTGATGCCAATGGAAGTTGTAGGAAATTCCACTTCTCTTTGCAGAGTTTCATCACGCAAACTTGCTTTCTGTAGGAGTTTAGGGGAAGTTGAAAGTAAATGCCGTCACGACTTGATATCCCCTGGTACATTTTGTGTGTGTGTGTTTATGCAAATGCCACTTTCTATTCATATGGCCTCTCTGGGCACCCTTCTGTTTTTAGTGCAATTATTCTAATTTTAGTTGAGCTCTGAATCAGGCGTATTTTCTCACCTATCCCTGGCTTTGTCCTTTCCTCTGTCTTTCTCATTCTTTTCTCTAGCTTGCTCTTGCTCTATTTCTCTGTTGGTTAATCATTGTTATGAGTTAGAGGCGCTTCATACATCACATGTATGGAGGTTCCTTTGCCTGCTTCTTTCAGTCAAACCTGCTTAAGGCCAGTATCTACTCCACAGTATCATAGAATCATAGAATAATAGGGATGGAAGGGACCTCACGAGGTCATCTAGTCCAACCCCCTGCTAAAAAGCAGGACCTCTCCCACTAAATCACCCCAGCCAGGGTTTTATCTAACCGGGCCGTAAAAATCTCCAAAGATGTAATTTTTTTTCTCCTTATGGTATCTGGGATTTTCAATAAAAACCTCATCACGTGAGAAAGAAAAGGTTTAAAGGGGGGGAATATTTATAAGCTTATTAAACTGAAACACAGACAGTTATGTTATTTGCAGATATGGGTCCAAACCACAAAGTTTAAATTCAAGCTTTTAAAAAATGAACACTCCACAGAAGGGAATAGGTAGGGAGGGAGCAAACTAGACCATGTTCTAATCTGGAGATGAGACAGGCATTGCATGATGTGCAAATAGTTTCAGCTATTGTTTTTAAAACCCAGTTCATCTTTTTTTCTGAGGTAGTTGTCTGTAAAGCTGCCTGTGTGGCCATGATGTCACAACACTCTGTTATGAACGGAAAGCCTCTTGCTATCATGAAATAATGGTGCGTTATTCATGTGCTCATTATTTTAAAACTATGACCAGGCTGTACATGTTCTTCTCCACAGGATGGCTTCCTAGCAATGTTTGAGGAAAAACGATCCTGGCTGTCTTTATTCAACATTAAAGCAAAAATCCTGGATGCTTTGTCCTTCTTCAGTCAGTACTATTGACGAGATGGAGAGCAGTTCTCCTCTGGTAAACCTGCTGTTGCCACGAAATTCATTGCAGTGGCTTCTTTCAAGCAAGAGGAAAATGAATCAGCCTTCTGGAATTAAGTAGTTTTTTTCTTTCTTACATTTTATTTAAATTAATATTTTTAGTAAATGATCAGGTGCTGGCTTCTTTGACAACAGGAAAGACTGGAATCCTCTGGCTATTGAGGTGCTACAGAACTGGCCCATCAATACGTCTCAACACTGACCTGGAGAGAGCAACTCTTGCAAAGACACATAGCAGTTCAATGCCTGTTTTCTCTGATGCACCTGACAATAAATGCACTGTTTCACCTACACATAATCCAATGGATTAGGAGCAGTATCAGTTTTAATTCTGAATATTACAATTCTTTTAAATTAAATCATTTACTTTTTACATTTTGTTGTTTAATTTATCAGCAAAAGATTTCTTAAATAAATGGGCTAAAAACACTCACTCATGAAAGCACATGCGAGTTCATAAGATAGATCAAATGATCACTTTGGAACCAGAAATTTTAAAACGTGTGTATTTATTTACTAATCAATACAATGGCATGCATTTAATAAGTTCTTTTTTAAAAAAAGGTTTTTGATATGCATGATGGGTGCTCTTTCCATTTATGATGGCCACTTGATTAATTTATTTGCATCAAGAGATGCTTTTAAATGGCAACGTGCAAAAAGTTTATTTGAAATGAATAAACTATTTGTACCTTTTATAATTAAAATGTGACCAATAAATTTTGGGGAAAAAATTAAAAACATAAACATATACTTAGGCTGGAAGTTTATTTTATTGCCAAGTTTTATCTCTGAAAAAAAAAATTTTTCTTTTCAGCTGAGTTAGATACACCTGGTAAAGCAAGTGTGGGCATAGCTGCAAATCTAGGCAGCATGCACCTGGTGTAATGCCCATTAAAGTCAATAAAAAGACTTGTTTACAAGTCTAGATTCAGGTCTCTTAACAGGTATGTGTGTCTAAATACCAACACTATGAGTGCATTATGAACGGCTTAGACAGAAAATAGATAGATATGAAGGAGGATTAAGTATCCATTATGGGGATTTTACATTTTCCTCAGAAGCACCTGGTTTTGGCCACTGTAAGGAATAGGATGTTGGACAAGGCAGTTCCTCTGCCTTTTTAAAAATAAGGACTTTAATGTATTTATTTGTAATCTCAGCCTTCACATATGTTCTATTAAAGATTAGGGATTTTAAAGCATTTCAGTTCATCTTCAGACAGTTTTCAAAGTCTATTTTAGTTGTCATTATTATTACTACTGTACATGCAAAAAACATCAGTAATTCCTAGGGACTGGAGACCAGCAGCAGTGAATCAAAAGTGAGATTACCCTAACTGTGAACCAAGTGGTTGTAAATTATGTGTTTAAAGATTTGTATCTAGCTCTGTCAACTAAATGACACATTCCTTGACATTCTGTGGGTATATTTTGCACTAGTGCAAACATAAAAGTTCATTTTTGTTTAAAAACTGAATATAGTTACATTAAAAATATTTAATCAAAATGTATAAAGCGAGACTTGGCCTTTTTTTTATAGATATATAACTACAGATAGACTGTGAAATGGTTTTAGCACTCACCTTTCATCTCTAAAACCTGGGCTTAAATGAGGAAAGCTAGGATCATCTGCAAACAATCTGTTGGGACTTTGGGCCATCTTCACCAATAGCACAATCTGTAACTGCTTTGTATTTCCGAAAAAGAACAGCTAGTATATCTGGTACTTCTTTTTATTTATTTATTTTTTATATTATTATTATTAATTCTTTATACTAGCATAGTTTCTATATAAGAAGAACAAAACAATAGATGCTGCCCCAAGCATCTTAGGCTATGCCGACACTACAAAAAGTTAGGTCGACTTCGTTAAGTTGACTTAAAATCGACCTTATTAAGTCGACTTAACAAAGTGGTGTCCATGGACGTGGACAAGTCCACTTTGTTAAATTGACCTAACTGCCCTTAGGTCAACTTAACAAAGTGGACTTAAACGTCCACACTGGGCTTAGGTCAACCTAAAGAAGGGTTAGGTCGACCTGAGGAGGCTTAAGTCGACCTAATGGGTGGTTCTTATTAAGTCGACTTAAGCTTTCATTAAGTCGACTTAAGGATTTCTTGAGTTAATGAAAGCCTGCTGTGGACGTGGCTTTGTTTAAGTCAACTTAAGCCTCCTTAAGTCGACTTAATTTGCAAGTATAGGCATAGCCTTACAGTCTAACTACAAGGCAAGAAACAGTAGCTAGATACAAACAGATGGAGAGTTCAGGGAAACAACAAGACAATATTGGTCAGGATGGAATGCCGAGTGGTCTCACCACCCCAGCAGCTTAGCCATTGTCAAAGTTTTGAAGGCCTCCCTGCAAAGAAGAATTTTTAAGGAGGGATTTGAAGGACAATGAGTTTGTTTTGCAGATGTTTACTGGGAACTTCTCCCAAGACTTGAGGGCCAGCATAGGAGAGTGCACAAAGATGCTAGTTTGTATATTTAATAAGTGGGCAATACAGGCTAGCATTATTGGCCAATCAGAAGCAGGAGTCAATCTTTTGATAATGAATGAAAAATGACAGATAGGGCACAGATAGGTCTTAAAGGGTCTTGAAAATGAACACAAGTAGTTAACATTTGATATGATAGAAAAATCAGTGAAGTGATGCAGTTCCAAAGGGGTAGCCGTATTAGTCTATTGCAGAAAAACAAACAGAGTCCTGTGGCACTTTTAAAGACTAACAGATTTATTTATCGCATGAGCTTTTGTAGGAGAAAATCCCACTTCGTCAGACGCTTCAAAGTGTCTGATGAAGTGGGATTTTCTCCCACGAAAGTTCATGACGTGATGCAGTTATGCTAGTGTATCTGGATTTCTATGTCATATCTAACTATAGTTGTAATATATTTTAATGCTACTGCCTTGGTCTAGTAGAACACTGCTGACATTGTTACGTTATTCACATGAAGTTACGTGCCACCACATCTACAGTGTACTGTACCATAGTCACTGAAGACATCACTTTAACTGTCAGTCAAAATTTGGAGCAGTAAAGTTCTGTTTCTAGAGGAAAGGGCAGTCAAAGGGCAGCAGAGCAGCACAACAGATGAATACATCAGTATAATGGTCAAGTGTATCAGGGTGACACAGCAGCACATGATGGAATCAAGACCTACCTGCGCATCTAATCTCATTGTTTTACTAATGGAGTATTGGAATAATTGTATTTATTAGTATTTGGTCAGATATTTTAAATGTCCCAAGCCATGATGTGGCTTCTGCAGGGCCGGTTTAACCACAGAGGTGAACTAGGCAGTCGCGTAGGGTGCTAGGCTTTAAGGGGCACCAAACTAGATGGAAGTGAATTATTTTACTATATTTAAAAATATTTATTAATATGTTATCTCTTATAACATGTGGGGGAAGAGGTATCAAAATCATAGTTCGCCTAGGATGCCAAAAACCCTTGGGCCAGCCCTGAACTTCTGCCCCTTCCCCTGTGAATTGTTGCACAGGCTACATATCTCTGGCAGGAATGAACAGTGCAGGCCACAGAAGCTGCTGAGAAATACAGAGAGGAACCACATTGATTTAAAAAAAAAGTAATTGTCTGTTTCCAGTAGCTCACAAAGTTCCCCTAATGTTCCAGGCAATGTCTCCTACCCTAACCATCATGAGAACAGGGAATTACTTGGTCATTGGCTGTTACATTATATTAAGTTGTAGTCCCCCTTCGGATGGGGCAATTACTTAATGATATCCTATCCATGCTAGGCAAAAAGAAGTTGCAACCAAGGGTTGGATGGGATGCTTTTCTTTCTGCACACACAAAGGTCAATCTCAGACTGCTCTAAATTATGGTTGGGGGAGTGAAACAAACTGTTAGGTAGCATGGGGCCCCCAATGATACGGGAGCCCCAAAATTTGACAAATAACTGAACTTAATGAGTGCTGCAAGTTCATAGAATCATAGGGTTGGAAGGGACCTCACGAGGTCATCTAGTCCAACCCCCTGCTAAAAAGCAGGACCTCTCCCCCTAAATCACCCCAGCCAGGGTTTTGTCTAACCGAGCCTTAAAAATCTCCAAAGATGGAGATTCTACCACCTCCCTAGATAGCCCATTCCAATGCTTCACCACCCTCCTAGTGAGAAAGTTTTTCCTAATATCCAACCTTGACCTCCCCAGCTGTAATTTGAAACCATTGCTCCTTGTTCTGTCCTCTGTTACCCTCGAGAACAGCCTAGCTCCCTCCTCTTTGGAGCAACCCTTCAAGTAGTTGAAGGTTGCTATCAAATCTCCCCTCAGTCTTCTCTTCTGTAGACTAAATAAGCCTAGTTCCTTCAGTCTCTCCTCATAAGTCATGTGCCCCAGCCCCCTAATCATTTTTGTTGCCCTCCGCTGGACTCTTTCTAATTTGTCCACATCTTTTCTGTAGTGGGGAGCCCAAAACTGGACGCAGTATTCCAGATGCGGCCTGACCAGTGTCGAATAGAGGGGAATAATCACATCCCTCGATCTGCTGGCAATACTCCTACTGAAGCAGCCTAATATGCCATTGGCCTTTTTGGCAACAAGGGCACACTGTTGGCTCATATTCATCTTCCCGTCCACCATAACCCCAAGTTGCAAAGTGGTTCAAGCTTTCTGCATTCTGCAAACTTATTCTGTGAACTGTGCTGTAAATGTGGTTTTTTTGAAGTAGTTTAGCAAAGAATTTACATCGCCATTTTTTGGCTGCTTTGGTAATAACATAACAGCAACTAAGTGTAAGCAGGGAAACAGGCCATTATTGTGGCGAATTATCCTGGCTCATATACAACCCTGGTGGAATTGGTTAGCAAAAGGATCTGAGTCCTTGCTCCTACACCCTTTACCTAGAGGCCTGTCTGACCTTGGGGGCTCCTCTACCACTTTCCTGTGTGGCAGGGTCCTTTTAACGATAATGTTCTAATCCTCAGGCCTAAAGAACAGTCTAAAATAGAGCCCACAGAGCCAAGTGCACCCCTCTTAAAAAAACTGTCATGCCATGCCACCCTCACTTCTGTGCTGCTATAGGGAGCTGGCTGGCCCAAGGGTTTTTAGTGCCCTAGGTGAACTCTGACTTTGGCGCCCCCTGTCAGAGGGCAATACTTTTATTTATAAGAGATAACATATTAACATATTTTTTAAAGAGAGGAAAAAATTCACTTCTGTCGCCACTTAAAGCTTGGCGCCCCAGGTGACCACCTAGTTCACCTATATGGTCAGGCCAACCCTGATAGGGAGGGGTGCTGCTTTCACAGCTGGGCATGTGGCCAGCCAGTCTTTGGCCACCCAGTAAGGGCTTGGGCTGTCAGTCCCATGCATTTTCAATACCCAGAGTCCCACTGTGTATGAGCAGAGGCAGCCTTAAGCTATCTGGGGCCCTAGGTGAAGACCTATTGTGGGGCCCCCTATAGGCTCCCGTGGCCTCAGCTCCCCCCCCAAGGACCTCATTCCGCCACCCCATTGCCCCCGCATGGCCCTCTCCCAGGCTGTCTGTGTCTGCCGGCGCTTGGAGCACTCCAGTTGCCCACTGAGGCAGAGGCAGCCTTTGGGGTAGACAAAGCAGACAACCACCCCGCTATTCAGAGTTGGGGATGGGACCCCCTTAGAGCTTGGGGTCCCAGACGAGCGCCTGCTTCATCTACCCCAAAAGCCACCTCTGTGTCTGGGGGGGCTCACGGTTTGCAACACCCCCTTATTGTCATGATCCCCCTTGCTACAGCATTTACGAGCACCACCCGCTGCACCAGTGCTGAGAAGCCAGGAGAGTGGGCTAACTCCTCATTCCAGGATTTGCAATGGGGAACGGGTGGTCCTGGGGGGAGAAGAGCATGTTTTGTAGGACAGGTTACAAACAGCTGCGAGGAATTTTCCCTCGGAAACCACCATGAGCGGGGGAGGGGGGCCCTCCTGCAAACACCT
>ML685765.1:21006270-21047810 GCA_007922175.1 Pelusios castaneus
AGCCCCGGGAGGGACAGCGTGGGCAGAGGGGGCCCCCTCCTGCAAACACCTCCAGAGAGCCCCGGGAGGGACAGCGTGGGCAGAGGGGGGCCCCTCCTGCAAACACCTGCAGAGACAGCCCCGGGAGGGACAGCGTGGGCAGAGGGAGACGGGGGGCAGAAATGCCCTGGCCAGGAGGCGGAGCCTGGGGACCGGGAAACCGCGCCGGGGCCGTGCTGGGCTCGGCTCCCCCAGGGCCAGGCAGGGGCGCGCGGCGGAGATTCCCCAGCTGGGCGGAGCGCGAGCGCAGGGGGCGGGCTGCGCATGGAGAGCCCGGGGGCGGCGGGGGCCGGGATGGCGGCGGCGCTGCTGGCCGCCAAAGGCGCGCTGCGCGCGGAGCTGAAGCGGCGGCTGCGGGCGCTGAGCGAGGCGGAGAAGCAGCGCCAGTCCCGCCTGCTGAGCCGCAAGGTGGGTGCCGGGCGGCCGCTCCCAGCGGGCGGAGGGGGGCCAGGCCTGCGCTGCTAGAGGCCCTGGGCTGAGGCCCGATGAGCCTCCAGCTGCCTGAGTCTGCAGCGGATCCCCCCACCGCTTCCTGGCCCCCCCTGCTCCACCCCCAGCGTGCACGTTTCTCCCTCTCCTGCCTCCAGGCCTTTGCCCCCACACACACGTGGGCTGGGCTGTGTGTCAGAGCCCCCTGCTCCTGCCTTCCTCCCCACCCGCCCCAAATATGTCTCCTGCCAGCCCTAAATGACCTGCCTCCTTTAAACGAGCTCAGCAAACCAGGAGTCCTGGGGCACTTTTAAAGACGAACCCATTTATTTATCGCATGAGCTTTCGTGGGAGAAAATCCCACTTCCTCAGATGCTTTGATGGGGAATTTAACGTCAAAGCATCTGACAAAGGGGGATTTTCTCTCACGAAAGCTCATGCGATAAATAAACGGGGTTGTCTTTAAAAGTGCCCCAGGACGCCTGGTTTGTTTGGCTGATCTAGACTAACAGGGCTCCCCCTTTGGACCTTAAATGAGCTCAGTTTAGCTAAAATCGCGTATTCCAGAGGGCTAGCCTTTTTAGTCTATTGCAGCAAAACAAATGAGGAGCTCTGTAGCCTTTTAAATAAGTTTGTTAGTCTTTAAAAGTGCCACAGAACTCCTTGTTTTTTATGTATTTATTTAAAGATAGCACGTGTGAACTAACATTTTTAAACCCTAGTATAGTGGGGGAGCAGAACATAGGACTCACTTCAACTAACACATGGTAAAATATATTTTGCCCTGTTCCCCTTAGGGTTTTAAAGCCCGTTAGCTAACATGTTCTAAATATTCATCTTTTATTCCAGTGTGGACAGGTCATCCTTTGTCTGTCTTCAGCTGTGAGCCGTCTGGAGCAAGAGGTGTTTGCGTCTTGTCCAGCTAAACATAATTTAAAACCAATGAGAAGCTATAGATAGGCTCAAAAGATTCACAACATGCCTTTCAAAGAATTTGGGCTGGCTGTAAGGCCCTGATTCTGCAAACTTTACTACTGTGAATAGACGGTACTACTCATGGTGGTAGTGTTTACAGCACTGGGGCCAAAGTTTGTAAAGATGCTCAAAAGCAATGGTATTTCACATGGTTTGGGATTCTATTGTGAATGTTTTATTCAGCTGTAAGTAATGGGCTGTGCCTAGCAAAATGTATAAATAAAAGTCTAGCAGGTACTGAAATATCTCTCATCTTCGCTGTTTTTTAAGCCTCTATGCATCTTGTACATCTTTGTGTAATTTTATTGCTAATGTTATTGAAAAGCTATACTTTATT
Source organism: Pelusios castaneus (assembly GCA_007922175.1). NCBI lineage: Eukaryota > Metazoa > Chordata > Testudines > Pelomedusidae > Pelusios > Pelusios castaneus. Next base: position 21,008,051 of record ML685765.1, read on the forward strand.
TACCTAAGTAATATGCTAGGACAGCATGCTAATCATTTACCTTTTTCAATACCCAATTCATATGGATTAAATAAGTTGTTTTATAGATACTTTGTTTTAATAAGCCCCATACAATTTTATTTTAAGGTCGCTGCATGTCATCAAACATAGTTCTGTTTCTTGGCCATGTTAATGGATACTTTCGGGGGCAATCACATTTGTATGGTGCTTTTCAGGCAAAGCATTTTCAAAGCACTTTACAGACTTCAATTAGCATCAATTGCAGCCACCTCTGGAGTGGAATGTGAAAGCATACAAACATTATGTAAGAAGTATAGATTTCTACCTTATATGTGCAGGTGGAACTTAGATAGGTTTCTCTCTCTGGGAGTCCTGACTTACAATATTTAATATGAAAATATAATTCTGAGTGAACCTCAAGTGTTTAATTTACAACCTTTGAACTTCTGCAGTAGGACAGCATGAAATTTTGTTGAGAAACATACATAGCATTTCCTGCCATCTTTGTAAATGGCTAATTCACAAATGGGAGAATTTTCAGAAGCACTCAGCATTTGCCTAATTCCATTCAGATTGAACTCATTAGTAAAACTCTCACTGGTGTCAGTTATGGCAATGGTGAAAGGTTTTGAACAGCCAACCCTTAAATGATGAAGTTGGGTTCCTCCAAGGAAGATATTGGGCAACCATCTAGTTTGCAGCAGAATATGTAAAGTGGCTAAGGCCTGATTCTGCAAACACACAAGTGTTTAACTTTACTGCTGTGAGTAGCCCATATGTAAGAGTTTGCAAGGTTGGGAATCTAAATATTTGCAAAACATACAATGAAAATCTAATTTAAATGCAAAGTTCTTTTCAAACAGATTGCCAGTGGCAAATGGAGATAAAGGAATTACCTTCGTTATCAGGCGAATAGTGTAACATGCATCGAAAAGTTCTTGAAAATAGTGAGAAAGCATCTTGAGCAAAGTCTGAAAAACTAAATTCATAACAGATATCAAGAACTGCAGCTGAGAGGATAAGAGAGACTTGGCTACTTTACTCAGAACTTGAATGCCTTTACGTAAATTCCTGTCTTGGAAAGATCTTAAATTAAAATTGGAATAGCTGCACTAGGCTGACCTATCCAGTAGTATTTAATTAGCTACTGCATGACTGTGCTTGCTTAATGTTTGTGTTCCTGATTAAACTCAAGCTGTTTGCATGCTCTGATTCTGCAATAATAGCCATCAGCTAGTGTACAAAGGCCAAAGCATTTTCTCTTTGGAAACTTCGGGACTGTGACAGGAGCTATCGCCTTGGCCAGGGAGATCTTCAGAGACTAATGTGGATGTGTGTCTAATTCAAAAGCATAATGTAACCACATCGTGCATTGATCACGCTATGAATTTTCCAGATTGTGGAAGGGGAGGAGTAGGCATAAGAGTCGTGCTGGAGAGGGAGAGTTTGGGAGGGGGGGGGAGACTGGAATGAGGTAGTTATATTTTTAAAAAGGCAGTAAAGGGATAGAGGTGATTTAGTTTTTATTTATACCACAGACACAAAGGGGAGACTTAGCCAAATTAGTACAGATTTTTTAAAATAAATGTAAAAGACATAGTCCGTGGGGATTAAGCAAGGGTTAAAAACAAGTGCAAGTAGAAAAAGGAATATGGGTGAGAATTAAAGAACTATATAAAAAAGGGAAACACACAGCAGCAATTAGCATAGGAGTAAACAAACACACAAAAGAAGATTCCAGTTCTGGTCTGCATACTCCAGTCCTGTTAAATAAGACTATATTAAAAATGTAGCCTGTGTATTGCTCTGCCCTTTGTCATTTGCACTAGTGAAAAACTGAGTTTAAAACACTTTTAAATCAGAATGGATGCATATTACACTTGCTTTGTTCTGGTGTATGTGATGACACACGTTGCAGGGCAACAGAGAATCAGGATTCTGGCTTTAAAAGCCCTCTTGTTAAATTTCAGTGTGGTTCAGGATGGTGTTACATGAGATCTGAAACTTTTTACATTTTATCATACACACCATAGATGCAATTTTTAATTTTCTTCCTCGTTTCAGCCCTTGTCCAACTTTTTTGGTCTAGATTCAGAGTCTAGACTAGAGGGCCTTTTCTAGATGAAACAAGTGCACAGGCAGTTTCTCCTATGTCCCCTAGGTCAGCTAAGAGTGTTGGTGCAGTAAGACTTCCCATCAGCAGTCTTTTTCCATTCAGTTTTTGGACATGGACGCTGTCATTGATGTACTTCTCACCTGCCAAGACCCAAAATGCATGACAAAAAACACAAATGAGGAATATAAACACTTCCTCTGCTCTGTGGACTAGCATCTTCCTGTCCCATGCACTTTTTCTGCAATGGTGCTTGTCCCTGAACGTGCTTATGCTATGCATTTTAAAGCACAATGCTTATAGGATCAGCAAAATAAGCTGAACACTGGCCCTGCACCAGTATAAGAGGGAAATGTTTCATCTTTGAATTATCTCACGAATGCTGTTCTGGAGCCATACTGCTACCTCTTCAATGATGCTAATATGGTTTATAAACTGAGTACACAAAAATTTTTCTATGTTGATTTCACTTTTAATAAACAGGTGGGGAAAAAGTGTCTTTTTATGTGAAACATTGACAAGAGCATTTATATATTCAAGCTTTCAACTGAGTATATTGCTTAAACCTGATTTTTAAATTAAAAATATAAGTGGATCTTTTAATAAACTTCTAAACCTCATTGCAGTGATTTCCCATGTAGGTGATTGGGCATTCCAAGTACCAAGACTCCCGAAGAATTGCAGTCTTTTTGAGCATGCGAGATGAAGTCCAGACAGAAGAAATCATTAAGGACATGTTTCAGAGAGGGAAGGAGTGTTTCATTCCAAAGTACAAGCCCGGGAGCAGTCACATGGATATGGTAAAGTTAACTTCCACTGAAGAAATTTCTTCTCTTCCTTTGACATCTTGGAACATTCAGCAGCCTGGTGATAATGATATAAGGGAAGAAGCTTTGTCTGTGGGTAAGTGTTTCTTTCTGATGCTGAGTCTCGGGCTATGGCTATGCTAGCCAGCTTACAGTGGTACTGCTTTCTAGTATAGCCGCTATAAGCCAACAGCAGAGAGCTCTTTTGTCAGCTTAATTATTTCAGCCCCCATGAATGGTGATAGCTTTCCTGCTGACATAGTGCTGTCCACACCAGCACTTAAATTGGTGTAAGTTATGTCACTCGGGAGTGGCTAATTCACTCCCCTTAGCATCCTAACTTATGGCTGTATGTAGCTGTAGCTTTAGACTCAATGAGCAAGAAGTTGCTTGGGGTCAATAAGAAGCTATTAAAAGGGAAGGAAGAACAAACAGTATATTAGAATGCATCCTGGTTCCTGAAATTCTAATTTCTGAAAGTTGTAGGCTGGAACATAGGAATTTTTATAGAATCCTTGATCCTAAATGTCATTTTGTATGGATGAATCCTAGTGCTTAGACAGAGTCTGTAGAAAAGTTTTTAGGATTGAGGGCTTAGACTGCAAAATAAAAACACTTTCTACTAGAGCTGGGTGAATGTCATTCACATTTTTAGCTTTTCATTTCAGCCTCAGACTCTTGACACTTTCTAAGATCTAAAAATCAGTCAGTTTTACAAGTCAATATAAAAATTCTAGCCTGTACAACTCTAATTTTATTGTCATTTGATGTCCAAATCAAACCTCATCACATCGGCTCTTTAGTCCAAACCTCTTCAGCTGTTCACACATTCTAAATGCTTTGCCTTTGTTCACACTCCTCCTGGGTTTGCTTTCTGTAAATATTCCAGTGAATGTCTTCACTGGCAGAAAAAATTAAGAATATTCATAGAAAGCAAATGCTGAATTCATGTGGAAACCTGTATCTGAATAATGCTCACCTATACAAAGATTTACTAGGTTACCAAATTATATGTGTGGAGTAAAGTCACCAGCAGCTCCTGTAAATTAAACGCTGCAGCAGTTCAGACCAACTCAGTTGAACTGGATTTTAAATGTTTCTTATTAACACGTTTCTTTCCCAGAAGCATTAGTTTATCTTCATAGTGTTTCTCTTTAGCCATTTAGTGTTATGAACATTAGCCCAGTATTAAGTCTTCATCTTAACTTTATTCTGTGTCTCTTGATTGACTTTGTCCATCTTTCTCACTTCAGAATTCTCTGTATTCACATGTTAGATGGCAGATTATTTCATTTGCCTCCTGTGGTCATAATTTTTCCCTTTGTATCCAGCATTTTTTTTTGTTACTTCCTTTCCTTTTGTCTCTTTTTAATGATTCACCGAATTTCATAAATCAACAGGTTTGGGCTCTTTGGAAGGTAGCTCTTAACACATCTAATGTTTTATTGTTAAGCTTAGTTCAGTCACTAGGGTCAGGTTACTATATGTGATGAACTGCAATTAGTTGCATTTAAGAAGCCTAAATTAGAGATCCGAATGAGAAAACAAGAAAATCATAGGGTGAAGCTCACTTATGTTTGGGGGAGGAGAGTGGAAAGGAGGGGTAGTATAAGGGCCATGGCAGACCTCGTGTCCTGTGGAAGGAGCCTGATACAGAAAGCTGCAGTAGGGCAGGCCTGGGAGTTATGTTTACGTGGATCCTGTAACTCACACTTCATGTAGTTCAGAGGGATTGGAATAGCAGTGAGAGAGCAGGTCAAAGTTTTTCAAATGTCAATATTTTGATGAAAGTTTGAATTAAAAAAAAAATTTGGAAAGAAATGTTATCCATTTTCTGGCTCTCAGTAATAGTGACTGGTGTGTGCATGCGTCGCAACACGTTCTCGTCCTGGATTGAGGAGGTGGATTTTTCCTCCTCAACGTTTCTGCATAGAGCTTGCTCATTATATGTTTGTGATATCTTTAGATGAAGTCAGGGGTTATCCTGTTCAGAGACTGGAAACGCAGACCTCCTTCCTCTTCCCCGAATAGCTTTTGAAAGGTTAGAAAGTGCTTTTAGTGTCCTTGATGCTATTGCATGATGAGACATGAAGTAGACAGACTATTAACAACCACAACAACGAAAAACCTCAGAACATCTGCAAAATGTCATATTTTTATCACAGATGTTGCCATATTTATTACATTTTGGTATGTTTGCAGGAATGACAAGCTGCTCTGCTACCATCCTTTGTAATTATGCACGTGTGAATCATTTATTTCCACGGTGTTATGAAATAATGTAGTGATGTGTGGTATGAGTAGATAGGGTGTAACAATAGTAAAGTTCCCTTTGCTTGCGTATATTGCTACATAATTTCCATGAAATGTCTTGCCAGTATATAAATAAGTTATGTCACCACTGACTATATTCACTGTACAGAACATGACGAAACAGACAGCTCTGACTATCTGTAAAACTCTTGCTTCTCACAAATCTGGCTCTTAAAAATAGCTCAGTATCTATTCTATGCATATTGTTGTTAGGCCTTGGGTATGGATCACAGGTCCTAACACATACGCCTTATAATTATAGTTTTCTCTCAGTTAGATCAGGATTGTCCTTTTTTATCTTGGCAGCACACAGCCTTATACACCTTATTGATGTAAAAATAGATTGACAATTTCTCTAACAGGAAGTCGTTCATCCTGTCTACCATGTAAAAGTGACACAGGTCATTTGTCATTTAAAATGCTGCTTTCTATTGGTTATTCTAGATACTAAACAACAAATGTGCAATGGTGGTAAAATCAAAGTCCAGCCACCTTGTGAGCATGCATTATGATACAGTCTTTAATTACATAATCACATGCTGTTTTAAACTCAGGACTCCTGTCTAATTCAGTGCACAGGATGGTCCTGCTCTGGGGATGCATTATGGTTGAGTAGAGCAGCTTAGGCCAGTTAGCATGGTCCCATTGAAAGGAAAATAGATACTTTCAATTTACAATTACAGCAACCTACCGGTAAGTAGTTTGAAATTGTTATTGAGGGAGCATTAGCCCCATTTCAAAGTTTGCCATTGAGAACTACCTTGCAGAAATATTTTTAGCTGCAAATACTCTGTTTTAGCTACCTTTGAAATCCTACTATTTACGTGGCACTCACTGCATCCAGGACTTTGGTAGCTATAGCCAGTTCAGAATTCTTAACGACTTAAAAATATAAAGAGCCTTTAGTGTTGAGACACATGGATTGGCAATATGTCCTTGAGAGGATCCCATGAAATATATGGCTACAAAGGAAAGGTGCATTTAAAAAAAAAAAAGAGGCTGAACTTTAAAAACTTTAAAACAGTGTACCAGGAATAAGAGGACTTTGCAGTATGAGGCATATAAAGAAGTTTAGAAATAGAAATCAGAATAAGGGGAAAATGCTATAACTGAAAGCAAAGTAAATGTCTTATGTCACTTCAGACATATTAATTGTGCTATAGCTATACATGGAGATATAATGGTAGCTTATAAAACTAAGCGTTCTGAAGTAAGATACATTGCACATAGTACTCTGGGGAGTTACTGAGACAGATTGAAAGCAAATGTGTTCTGAATGCCAGATAAATGGAATGTATGCGTGTTGGAAGCAAGGATGTTAATGTTACTGCGTAGTGGGGAAAACAGAATGCCACAAACAAGATTTTTAAGTGATTGAGGTTACTAGTAGATTGTCTTCTCTTTGGGGAGACTTGATTAAAAGTTACAGTACAGTATATGTCAAGGGATAGATTGTCATTTAAAATCTCTTTAGAATGGTCTTAAAAAGAAAAGAGGAGACCATGTCATGAAACAGAATTGGTAATTGAAGCTTAGCTCTTAAAGTAATTTATTTTTTAATGAAATTATTTTAAGTTTGGAATGAACTTCTGCTTGAAGACAGGGAGCCATAGTATTTTGTTGCATAGGAAGAATCAATTTGGTTCTAGTGAATCATTAACATTCTGGTGATGAGTCCTCAGTGGAGAGCTGAGTCTTCCTCTCTTGCAACACAGCAATTACCCCTGTCCCAGATCAGGCCAGTGCTGCATCTTGTTTAGTATCCAGTTTCTGACAGAGGCTGGTGGTCAGATACTTCAGTGAAAGGTACACGGAACTCCTGAATATGTAGCTATGTAATAATGTTTTCTTCCTTAAACCTGCATCAATTAGCACTTGATTTATAGAAGACTTCCTTTTGGCCTTAATATTACCTGGTGGCAATGAGTTCCATTGCTTAATTATGTATAATATAAAAATATATTTCTTTTTTTCCATTTTAAATTTGCTGCCTTTCAGTCTCATCAACTGGCCTATTTTCCCTCTAATATGAGAAGGTAACCATAACAACATGATTAATTATCTTCTCTCTAATATTAATTGTTCTTTTAAAGCTCTATCATATCACCTTGTGTTTGTTGCTTCCCTAAACAACATTTCCAATCTCTTTTCATAAGTCTTCTCTGGGCCTCTGATATATTTTCCCCATTAGTCTTTGAACTCCTTTTATTTCTGCTATCTCCTTTTAGAGGCAGGGCGACCAGAATGGAATCCAATATCTGAAGTAAAGGCGTGTACTCTATCATTGATTTAAGTAATAGCGGTATAATATTTTCAGTATTATTTCCTTTCTATTTCTTTTTACACCCTAGCATTGCTTGCTTTTTGACTCCTGCTGACCACTGAGCAGTCCACATTGATGCCCAGGCCTTTTTCCTAAGTTGTTACAAAAATTCCCCTCCCTATACACCCTCTATGTCCATAAAATACTCCACAGCAGTTCATACTTTATTTTTTTTATATGATATGTCTATGTTGCAGCTGACAATGAGCCTCCCGGCCTCAAGCCTAGTAGACAGACTTGTGTGGGCTTGGCTCAAGCTTTCCTAATAGGTAAGACTTGGATAACATCTGTAGACCCAGCCATGACAGCAGCCATGTACACTGGCCTCTTTTATCTTCCATCCTTTGGCTGAGTGATGGGAACTTTCATCAACTCCTATATGACATGCCACCAACTGCACTCTGATTGGCTGACTCTTGGACTGAGGACATGACAGTTGTCCAGAAATTGCCTTCTCTTACCGTTGGCTTCTAGACTAGCTTCTAGAATCTAGCAGCTAGCGGAGCCTCCTTAGTAACAATTAGCACCCATGGCTCTGGATTTTTATGTTCACTTTTAGCTGTGCCCTTCTCGACCTCTTTTTGTTCTCAGAAAGACACACGATTCTAAAATGTCCCTTTCCCCTCACCACTGCCGCTCTCCCGTTCTTTAGAATGGAGTAAATAAATGAACTGCTGTAGCACAAAAGCAGGGGCATGTCACTGGCATCATTTTGTAAGATTTTAAACTTCTTTACACTGAACTCCTTTTGTGTAGCCTGTAAAACAAGAAGAAAATATGGCTTAATTCTAATGGCACAACTAACCTACAACATGTTGTTGAAATTCTAAAAGCCTCTGGAATATGAAAGCTATTCACTTTGTAAAGTTCATTTGCTCATTAAAAGGTTGCTGTTCCTTTCAGTCACGTGAGTGTTGATTGCTATTCTCTTGGCATAAAATGTCCTATTAGTTAATCTCTCTCACTCAGCAAAACAACCTGAAAAGTTTACTGCTTCTGTAATTAATTAACGTGTAAAGGATAGTGGGAATGGTATAGTAAAAGACTGTAAACTCACTACAAGTAGCTGAAGTGTTTTGCCTCAAAGAGGGCTACTTTAATTACAGTGTGAACAATTATACTTTTATTTTCTTAGTACTGTTTCCTAGATACAGAAGTCTTTCAAAAGCAAACAACAGGTTATCGTTTGTTCTGGAATATGGCCTGAGACCTACATTAGAGTCTTGAGAGAAAAAATGTGAACATGCAAGTTATTACTCTCTGCCTCCATGAAACTAATTTAAACAGAGAGATTTTATCTTCATTGCTTTCCTTCTTATAGATTATTTTTGTTCATAATTTTGGAGTAAATTTAGAGCTGGATTGGTGGCATTGGAACTTGTATACATCTCTTTGTCCACCTGTCATTACAACAGGTGATTTGACCTCACCTTCCTCTCTGGGCTGTTCCCCAGTGTTTGAATCCTCACACCTATTTTGATTTGCTGTTACAGCCTGAGCTGATCCTATGTCATACACTCCCCTGCATTTAATTTCCTCCCATTCTGTAAGTTTCCCATCTTCAAAGCGTCTGACGAAGTGGGATTTTTGCCCATGAAAGCTCATGCAATAAATAAATCTGTTAGTCTTTAAAAGTGCCACAGGACTCTGTTGTTTTTCTACAATAGACTAACACGGCTACCCCTTTGGAATTTGTCCACAGAGTAGAGACAATATGGGGCAATGGGAGTGGATCTGTCTCTATGTTGTCCAACAGAGTATTTCATTCTGGACTTTAGATGGACCATCTTTAGGGAGAGAAGATCTCCCTCCGTGGCCCATTTAATCCTTGTGCTCTTTGCTAAGATGACCAAGAGTGGACCAGTTTGTGATAGAGGTAACTCACACCTCCTTGTCCTTTACACTGGGAAATGTCTTGGAGCACGGAGAAGGACAACTCCTCACCACCAGAGTGTGGGATGATTTCTGCTGCTTCATAATGTGAGGCAGGCTATAACTCAGCATGAGCACTACATTCTGGTTCAGCAGTTCCATCTTGTGCTGACTTTAATTATTTTGAGTACTTGTGATTGAGGACTAAGCTCATAAAGCCACCACATTCATGCTCTGAAGAAATGCAATGATTTCCTCGTACCAGCAGGTGTCAGGATTCTATAGATTTAGTAGCATGAGCTAATGTCATTTTTGCAGTCTCCTATAATTAAAATCTCATTCAGGCATTGCAGTCACACAAAGGGGAGAGCAAACGTTCCAATCTAATGTTTCAAAAAAAAAGCAATCAGGGAGTGGGGACAGGGATTTCAAGTGTGGCCATTTTTATTAAGTCGATGATCTGCAGAAGGGTTTGTGTGTAAGAAATACAGTGATAAAAAGAGCCACTCTCAAAGTCATTGTTATGATAAAACATGTCTGAAATGGATGGCAGTGGTGCAGTCACCTGCTGACTACATGCACAATAAACTCTGCCATATAAACATTCCTATCCTTTGGAATATCTCTTTCTGTGAGTTATGTTTATGCAGCATCAGGGAAATTAATGGCTTATATCTGAATGGTTTATATTTCACAGGCTATGTACACACGATCAGATTAAAGCGCAACAAGGCAATCGCGCTACAAAACTCACGTGACCTTTATTGCGGGACAACGCGTACACACGTTGCTCCCTGCAACGCAACAAAATTACATGCATTATCGCGGTTGAGCGCAATGACTTCTGGGCACCTATCCCATCGTTCCATTTTCCCCTAAGTTGGCGCTATGAATCATGGGATGAAGGAAAGGAACGCAAAGCGCCATGGGTAAAGTGTCAGTTTCCCATGGTGCTTTGTGTTCCCCTAGCGTCTTCCTCGTTGCCAATAGCAACTCGCGCCTATTTTCAACATTGCAGTGACGCAACGCACCACTTGCAATCAATCGCTACAGCGACAGCATGGATCCTGCTATGATCTCCATTGTCGCCTTCAACATTCTGAATACATCTCGGCTTGTTGCTCAGTACGCAATGAGCTCCGAGTCAGATGAGGACACCGAGGAGCAGGGGCTGATCGATGCCATGCAGAGCAACAGCACCGCGTTGCTCAGCTCCTTCACCGATCATCTGCACACGGTGCAACGCCGTTTCTGGTCGCGAGAGACGAGCACCGAGTGGTGGGATCGCATTGTTATGCAGCTGTGGGATGACGAGCAGTGGGTACAGAACTTTCGAATGCGGAAAGCAACCTTTCTGGAACTGTGTTCAGAGTTGGCCCCTGCCCTGCGACGGAAAGACACCAACATGAGGTCAGCCCTAACTGTGGAGAAGCGTGTTGCGATTGCTGTATGGAAGATGGCGACTCCCGACTGCTATCGGTCCGTTGCAAACCAGTTTGGAGTCGGGAGGACCACCGTCGGATTAGCCCTCTCACAAGTGTGCCAAGCCATCAATCGCATCCTGCTACGGAGGACAGTGACATTGGGCAATGTTCGAGAGATTGTGGACGGCTTTGCTGCCATGGGATTCCCTAACTGCGGGGGAGCCATAGATGGCACACACATCCCTATTTTGGCTCCAGACCATCTCGCGACGGAGTACATAAACAGGAAGGGCTACTTCTCCATGGTGCTGCAAGCACTCGTGGATCACAAGGGTCGTTTCACGGACATCAATGCTGGGTGGTCAGGAAAGGTGCATGATGCCCGCATTTTCAGGAACACTGGTCTGTACCGGAAGCTGCAAGGGGGCACCTTTTTCCCTGATCAAAAAATAACAGTGGGGGAGGTGGAGATGCCCATAGTCATCCTCGGAGACCCAGCATACCCACTGATGCCATGGCTCATGAAACCCTACACTGGGAACCTTGATCGCAGCAAGGAGCGGTTCAATTACCGATTGAGCCGCTGCAGAATGACTGTGGAGTGTGCCTTCGGCCGTTTAAAAGGGCGCTGGCGCTGTTTGTATGGGAGGCTGGACTTGGCGGAGGACCAGATCCCTGCCGTGATTGCATCATGTTGTGTCCTCCATAACATTTGTGAAAGTAGGGGAGAAAAGTTTTCCCCTACGTGGGCTACGGAGGCACAGCGCCTCGAGGAAGCATTCGAGCAGCCAGCCACTAGGAGTATTAGGGTGGCACAAGGAGAAGCTGCTCGCATAAGGGAGGCACTGAGGGAGCATTTCAATGATGCCCTTCCCTAGTTAAGTTCCATGACGCATGAGGTGCACCTTAGGATCATTTCAGTAATGTGTATAAATTAATGCATTCTTCAAAGTATTTGTTACTGTTTTTATTGAAACCTGAAAGATGGGGGTGGGGTTACAGGTTGGTGTAGCTCCGGGTCTCGTAAAAGTAGCTTGGGGGGGGGGGGGGGGCTGGTTGTTGTCCTGTACCGGGGTGGAGGGTGGCCTTCAAAGAAATGCTTTGAGGGACTGCGGTGTGTGGGAGGCATACACGGCTGAACTGTCTGGAGTGGAGCCCGGACATTTATCGCCTGGGACTGCAAAGCTATCATGTTCTTTAGCAGTTCTGTTTGCTCCTTCATGACGCTTATCAGTTCATCCCTGTGTTTCTGCCTCCTCTGCTGGGATTCCTCTCTCCAGGCTCTATTCTCCCTTGCGGATTCTTGTGTTGCTTTCAGCAGGTCATTAAACATATCCTCCCTGTTTCTTCGAGAACGCCGCCTAATGTTTCTCATTCGGTCAGCTGGGGTAGACACCGGCCTTGTGAAGCTCAATTCTAATACAAAAATAACAATATAGACATTGTTAACACATAGCATAGATAGCCAATGTAACCTTCCAGTAGCACATTCCACTGGAAGGTACAGGGCGGTCAACACACTACGCTGCGCTGAAGCAGACAAGGTACATTCTAATAGACGGCTTACCGGGGGCTAAGAATCGGAAGAGGGCACACAGATGGAACCCAATATCCCTCTCCTCAGAGTGCCCCTTCCATCTAGAATACATCTCCTACATGCCGCCGGTAGCAGGCCGGGACCGTATGCTGCTGCACTGTGTGCTGCCATGGTTCCCAGGGCTGTGCTTTGCAGCTGGAGAGGCAGAGTGTCCGTCTTTGGGAGCGCAGACACAAACGCTCTCCCATCTAACCTGAGTATTAGGCTCTGGAGGTACATCGAGGAAACCTTTTCTGACCTAAATGCAGATGATTATTTTACAATCACTGCTTGTATTGATGCCCTGCTAATGAATGCAGAGTAAATAGCGTGCAGAGCGGGGACCCGCAAGCACCCCCACCCCAGACAATGATATTTTAGCAGGAGCAGAGCTGAATGAAGGAGAAACTTACCTGAACCCCCCTCTGCCGCCTCAGAGAACAAGCTGCAGTTCAAGCCTTGGGTGGACGTCTCAGCGGGGCTGCTGAAGAGCTCCTGGCTACACGCGGTTGCGCTTTCCTCCGTGTCATCCTCCATCTCCTCCTCCTCCTCCTCCTCAACAACGTCCTCATCCTGCTCGGCTCTGGCAATCACCGGACGAGGAGGGGCTGAAGTGTCCACGGGACTTTTGGCAGTGGTTGTGGGGTCCCCGCTGAGGATGGCTTCTATTTCCTTATAGTACCTGCATGTTGCAGGCGCTGATCCAGAACGGCGGTTTCCCTCCTTCGCTCGGTGATAGGTAATTCTGAGCTCCTTCACCTTTGATCTACACTGCACTGTGTCTCTATCATGCCCTCTCTCTGACATGGCCCGAGAAATTATGCCAAATGTGTCATAATTCCTCCTGCTGCCGCGTAGCTGCGCCTGCACGGCGGACTCTCCCCAGATGCTGATCAGGTCCAGCACCTCTGCCGTGCTCCAAAGGGGTGCGCGTCTTCCACGGCGGGCCGCCATTGCTACTGATGATCGGAGCACAAACACACTCCACGAGGAAGAGAGCAGGAAGTGAAACAGACTTGAAATTTGAAAATCCCGGGAATAAGTTCGGGGCAGGGCGGGGACAGTTTCGTCACGGCCACAGAGCGGGTGGGGGGGGAGACCAGAGAGGACGACTTGGGAATGCTGGGACAGTTCCGGACTCCAGTCAATGCGCGGTAAGCGTACACACGAGCTCAAACGCGCAATATATGATCCGCAACAGCTGTTACCACTCTCGTCGGAGTGGTTGTTGGATTGCGCGACAACAAGGCACTTAACGCGCAAGAGCCCTGTTGCACGTGTGTACGCCGTTGTTGCTATCGCGCGGTAATGAGCTTTAATGCGCGATAATCTGATCGTGTGTACAAGGCCACAGACAATTTGGTTGTTCCACCAATGAAGCAGAAACGCTGCAAAATCTGTTATAAATAGTTTATAGTTTGGGGATTTTTTAATCTACATATTTCAATTTAACCATTTTTATTGGTTTTAAAGTATATAATGATGCAGAGAAGCAGAATAATGTTGAATATACACAAGTATATTGATATACACAAGTGGAAATATATAAATAAGTACTCAGGTAAACAGCAACGCAAATAACACAAATCATAGGATCTGAAAATGTCATGTAGACTGAGGGCTTGTCTGCACATATGTTGCTGCAGGTACAGTGCTTAGTGAAGATACTACCTACATTGATGGGAGAACTTCTTCTGTCTGCATAGCATACCCTCCCCAAGAGATGGCATCTCCCCATTGGCATAGCACTGTCTACATCAGGAATTTGGTTGGTATAATTGTTGCTCAAGGGTATGGAAAACCCCCAAATGAGGCATAGTTATACCGACATAAATCTGCCGTGTGGACGAAACCTATTATGTACTGTTTTACCAGTGTAAGGACCATCCAGGCATGAACACTTCAGTTACCAATGCTTTTCGCAAGTTTCTTTAAAGCAGAAGCTGTGTGGTTAACATTTGCTGATGTAACAAAATGTATCAATGTATTGTAAAGTTGCTCCCATGTAGGTTTGCCCTCCTCCCTTTCGCTCTCTAACAAGCGCTCTGTATTTTGCTGATTTATCTTTGCATTTTAACCCAGATGCAACCCCTTAGAGCCAGAAAGCTTTCACTGTCTGCATTTTCTCAGTCTCATAGGCATGTCTACACTGGCAAATTAGTTCGATTTAAGGAAGCTTAATTTGAACTAACTTAAGCCATGGCTACACTAGGCTTTCATTAGTTCGAATTAAGGGCTTCCTTAATTCAAACTAATAAATTCGAATATGCTATTCGAACTAAGGGTTAATTCAAACTAGTTAGTTTGAATTAACCAATGTGGCCATGTTAGTTCGAACTAATTGCTTAGTTTGAACTAACCGGCCCATTGAACTCAATGCAATTCGATAATTCGAACTAAGCAAGTGCCATGAATGGCACTTGCTTAGTTCGAACTAAATTTTGCTAGTTCGAATTAAGTTAATTCGAACTAACTAAAATTAGTTCGAATTAGTTAGTTTGCATTAACTAATTCGAACTAACTTTAGTAAGTGTAGACATAGCCATAGAGTCTATGCTGTGCTTACATGACATTCTTTATGAAAATTATTCCAAGAACCTGCAATTAAATTGCATTTCTCTTAGCAAATTCCAAAATGGAGACGTACTAAACTTTATACCTGAGCAGACCAGCAGCTTAAATCACAAGTGAAAGGCATGTGATGATTTCAGTCTGATCTCTGACATAGCCTTTTCCATATTGTAAAACCAGCTACAGTTTTAGCTCAAGTCTTAATGTGATGCCACCAGAGCTCCTGATTCAAATGAAAGGATATTTATTGGTGGAGCTAGTAAGAATTTCTGTGCAGTACAAACATGTATGCTATATCTGGTTCCACACAATGCTGTCAGTCTCTCCCATTCTTGGGCACTAAATTTACAAAAATGTATTTTTTAAAAAGGAGCTAAAAATGGAATGAGAATATTAATTTGCATCTCAACATATTGGAATAGAAGCTGACCAGAGAGCATTATTAGTGTATTTTGCAACTTTATTAATGAAAGAATTACCGGTACTGCCACTCGTGTTTTAAATCTGTTGACTGACGGTGATCATGTAGTGTCTTGGCGAGAAGTATAAATATTTTATTAAGCCATAATTGAACAGGACAAATGTGAATTGTGAAGGCTAATGTTTTGTGCTGACACAAAGCATTGACATGGATGAGTAGATGGATAAATGCTGAGTTGCTCAATGCCTGTTTGTAGATTCTACTGATGATTCTGTTTTCTGTAAAATATTTAATTGAAGTGGTAACAAAGCGATATCTAGCTTACTCTGAATCATTGTGCTGGAGGGTTATGCCTTAGTGTATAAAGAGACAGTATTCCACTGGGATTTTTCTGAGTGAATGGTATTGCATAAAGAATTTGTCAACACAGGTCATCACCGCCTCTTGTGGACATGTACAAGCCTACAAGGCACTGCCTGCAGTGTAATCGGCGTGATTCCTCTGTTTGGGGAAAAGGGCCCCAACAGAGCACCTCTTTTGTGTTATGGAGCCCATCTCTGTCAGGGGTCCCTATTCAGTGGGCCAAGGAAGCAGCTGTAGTAAGGACTGTGGACCTGCTGTAATGTGAATTCATTGCCCATCCCTGTTACAGCAGTGGTGTGATGCACAGGAACCATGGAAGCTACTCTGGCCTTGAGTCTGGAGCAATGTTTATGAAGCTGCAGAAGAATCATCCTGCACTGTGGTGGGGAGGAGCTCTTCTCCAGGCTCCTGGGAACTTACATACAGTACAGTAACTTGGTCGTTTGTGCTGGAGGAAGTGTTTGGGCTAGAGAGCTTAAGAAAGAATTATTGTTTTAGCTCTTTAAAACTTAGAGATGCTGTTTGGTAGGCATCGATTCAGCAAAGCATTTGAGAATGTACTTGAGTCCTAATAAAGTCAGTGGGACTTAACCATGTGCTTTGGGGCCTGATCCAAAACCCACTGAATGTAATGACCCCCATTCACTTCAGTGGTCTTTGAAGGAGACCCTTACCGAATAGGGATGTTTTGCTGAATTGGGGTCTTACTATCTAGGATGAGGTTGCCAATTGTCTTTATTATAGGGGCTACCCCTCATTTAAATTAAAAAACCCTGCCCTATATTAATATATTTCAGCCTGGGCTGTATTGCTGCCTTATTGGTCCAGAGTATTGCTCCAGCACCTGAAATACAGCAAGGAGCAGCTTCTTTGGCCTAGCCATCCTTCTGTCTCTGTCTTGCTGTTGCAAATTCCAAAGGGGTAGCCGTGTTAGTCTATTGTAGGAAGACAACAGAGTCCTGTGGCACTTTTAAAGACTAACAGATTTATTAATCGCATGAGCTTTCGTGGGAGATTGACCTCCCCCTCCTCTATGTGCTGTTCCCCAGTGTTTTGAATCCTAACACCTATTTTGATTTGCTATTACAGCCTGACCTGATGCTATGTCATACACTCCCCTGCATTTAATTTCCTCCCACTCTGTAACTTTCCTATCTTCAAAGCGTCTGACGAAGTGGGATTTTCTCCCACGAAAGCTCATGCGATAAATAAATCTGTTAGTCTTTAAAAGTGCCACAGGACTCTGTTGTCTTGCTGTTGCAAGTTACTCCTCCCATTGCCTTTGTGGATTGCAGTGAAGCTTCCTCCAGCTGCTGCCTTCCTCCAGTCACACCCTTTCTTTCAGCGGTTGATGCACCTTCCTGGCATCTGTTGAATAAAAGGTAGGACTCTCTGGGGACTTCATTCCAAAAAACAAATGTACCTGAGTAATTAGAATAATTAGCATGGTGCTTAATAAACAAACACTGCTCATGTGCTTGGGATACTGCATTTTTAAAAGCATTCATTGTATATCACACAGCTGGAGGGAAAGAAATTAGTAACCATTTAAAATTAGCTAGGCTTGGTTGATTTTTTCTTCCCCAGTAAAATCAGATCTGAGGTTTAGTCCCACCATAATACAGATGTATTTGAGATTGTGAAGATACTATGACAGTGACAGCGATAGAATGTCTATACAAAATGCAGCTTTAAAGAAATTCCAGCAAATATCTAAAATGGCAGATAAAAAACCAGTGATTTTTCTCAGAATCACATAGGCAACTTGTTTCCTTATCTGACATGTAGTTCATTATGTCAGTGAAGCTATGCGGATTTACCCCAACTGAGGATCTGGCCCTTTGTATTTTAGCTTACAGTTTCCAGGGATGAATTTTTGCCGAGCTTCTGATATTGATTTTTAAGGGTTTGATTATGGGAGCTAACATGAGCTATTGGATATTAATTTTCTTTCTGTTCAGGGGATTCTTTCTGCTTTTTAGCAGACTGGCTGGGGGAAACCTGAGATATATAATTGCTTATATCTGTTTGTTTGTGTAATCACTTGCATTAGTGGTAGATCTCAGCATACTTTTTTTTTTCTCAGATAGCTTATCAATTGCAGCAAAGGGCTGTTTTTGTCACTTTGCTCATTAGATTGGGGCAGTAACAGTATCTTGACATCTCCCACTGTTAAATGTATATAGTACGGGACATGAATCACAGTGTAGGTATGGTTTTCCCACCCTCAGGGTCTTTCAGTTTGCTATCAGGACTGATTGCTTTAACTCTTTTTATTTTCTCCCCACCATTCAGTCAGGAGAGCAAACAGATGGTTCTCTGAAACTGAGCCCTAGAATTCTGGGACCAGTTTCCCAGCTCAGGGCCTGTTCCTATTGACCTCAGCGTGTGCAGGATTGGACTCTACGGTGAGCAGATTTCTCATTTATACCTGTCATTTCAGATAGTGTAACCTCTACAAAGACAGACATGCTGCTTTTGAATTAAAAGATTTCCGCAAAAGCTCAGGCCTTTTCTAAAATTCAGAGCTGAACTGCTAGACTTATTAACAATTGCAGCCGCTAGGCTGGCCCCACCCAGGCCCTGAAGGGAATAGGCTCCTCAGCGTAACATCATGGCTATTTAATTTATCTAGGTATAATATTACTCTTATCTATCTATTTATTTTCTGTGTTGTGGTAGTGCCCAGCAAACCCACTAGTGTTAGGTGCTGTACAAACAGAACAAAAAGACAGTCTCTGCTCTAAGGGGCTTACATTAAAAGAACAAAACAAACAAGGAGTCCTGTGGCACTTTTAAAGACTAACAAATTTATTTATCGCAGGAGCTTTTGTGAGGGTAACAATTGACCTCAGCAAGCAGACAACAAAATGAAAAAAAAATCCAGAGAAGCATCTCACCTTCCTCCAGTCACGCCTAGGAACATAACTTTTCCTTCCCCCAAAATCCCAGCAAACAAGTGGCTGACCTAGGAAAATGTATATTAAAGATGATCTAGAGCTAAGCTAACATGGGGAAGCATAGCACTGGAGATACGTGAATCCCTTGAGCCCATGAAACTTCCAAATACATGTCTGTAAACTTTGTATATGAATGATGAATGATATTAAAAGAAAATAGCTATTTATGCCTTAATTGGCTTAAAAGGAAGTTCCCTAGTATTAGAAGGCACTCCTGGATTACGCTTATCATTAGTACCTACGTCTGGATCCTCCAATCCATAGCATGTCATCTAAACTTCATTCCCTGGATGTTGATATTAATGATGTCTTGAGCCAGGTGTTCCAAAGCTCTCTGCTTCCATTTAGGCATCAAAATAAGCAGCCAGGTTTTAGAAGGTAGAGTCCTGAACTCTCTAAAATCTGGCTGTGAGAGCCACGCTGACTGCTATTAAGTACTGCTGGAAATCTGGCCCCATGTCTGGTGACTGTACAGCACATGGTGTATTTCCTATCTCCATTCGTCACAACTGGGGATGCCACTGAATGGCATCTTGTGTGTAATTTTGTGTAAAATTTTCAAAACCTCTTAGGTGATGTAAGAGGCAAAGTCTCATTTTCAAAAGTGACTTGGATAATTAGGAGTCAAAGTCTCATGGAAAGCCTACGGGCTCCTCAGTAATTTTTGAAAATGAATCTTAACATAGGATTTTAAGCAAAGTAAGGAGCCTAACTCCAATAGACTTTCAGTGGCACTTTTGAAAATCCAGTTGTAATCCCTCAAGTCACTTAGTCACAGATCCTCAAAGATATTTTGGCACCTTACTCCCAGTGATTACCATTAGGAGCTGGGCCTTATGTGTCATTGAAAATTTTATCCATGTTTAAGTAAATCTTGTACGAAAAATTAGAAAGGGATTATATTTAGAAGGAAGCAAAGAATTTCAGGATGTGATGGCAAGCACTTAGCCTTTCGTGTTGGAACTTGCCCAAGCTAAGCAAGCCCTGCTGGTACCCATTTCTATGCTTTGAGTGGCATCAGGATAGGTTTCTTTAATGTTAAAGGCAATTGAGTGTGTTAACTTCTGTTTCCATGCAATCAGATAGAATTGTAAAATAGAACTGGGGCAGCAAGCAGTTATTCTTCCTGTTTGAAAAGTGAAGTTTTACAAAAACCAAAATATAGATAGTTTTATTTCTGTGATCTGGCCCCTAGTTAAGTTGCATAACTGAGGGTTAAGAGAAACTTTTCATTTACTGTGGGTGGATAGGTTTTGAAAAAGCAGTCAGCATTGAGCGGCACTGCAAAGGCAGGCACATAAAATGGTCTCCTGTCGCTTCTGGTGTCCGTTCTATGGAGAGAGAATGCCTTTTCAGGAGGATGGCTTAAACACAAAAGTAAATGATGCTCCCTGGGCTCAGTTCTCCATTGATCTGCAATCATTCGCAGCTATGAAAGTGGGGTCAAATCCAACCAAATCAGTGTGCGAGCCAGGGATTGAAAGCACTGTGAAACAACTAGATATCACACATGCCGCAAGGCTGTGGAGACTCAGGACCTCTGTGTGGACAGAAGAATATAAGCAGCAGAAACACGGTAGTTCCGGAAAACGCAAAAAATGCCAAATGGCTGTTGTGAAAGGAGGAAACTGTAGTATACAGAGCTGGTTGCACTCTGACCTTTTGTGATACTGAGCTCAGGAGGCTTCTGTGCCGAGAGCACGAATTTTAGAAATACGTTACCACACCCAGGCAAGGATATGACTCTGACTACAAAGGCCGAGAGATTCTGCCTAGGCATTGTATGGGTGCATGAGTCAACGTAAGGCCAGCGAAGGTTGGGAGGAGGTGAGATTATGGCTTCACACGGCCTAATGAGGGCAAAGATCTACTAGCAATCAGAGTACGTGAAGCCTCCTTTTATCACTGTTTAAATCAGCTTTGAGTCGGATCCCCGTTTCTACCCAGCAGCGGACACCAAGTATTCTCCATAAGCATCTCTTCGCTGAGTTTCCAAGGCAAATAATAACATGAGTATCATAGTAACACTGAATAACTTAGTCTTGGCTCTTGTATGAATTTGTTTTCCCCCAAGGATTTGCCAGCTTTGAAGAACTTTACTTGCTTTTCCCGTTCTTGATTTCACCGCCTTGTGGAGTTGGCCATCAGTACTACTTGTGTTTCCAGGATCTACGGACGCGTTAACTATGCTTAGGGGCGGTCTTAGGGATTCTAGGGCCGTGGGCAAAAGTCAAGGATGCCCCTCCCTCCCCCCCATGCCGCATGGGGGGGCCTCATCTTTGACTTTTGTGCCTCCTCCAACCTTGCCAGGGCCCCCACCAGCCCCCTCCGGCCCTGCTGCCAGACCCTCGGCCACCCTGCCCTCACGGGCAGGGCCCCCTCCCAGGCCCCCTGCTCCTCTTCATTTGTGGAATGTGTGCCAGTGGGCTGCCAAGAGATTTAAAACGTCTGTGGTGTGGGGGGCCCCTCACTCCACTGGGGCTCTGGGCTAATGCCCAGCCTGCCCTGCCGCTAAGCCCGCCTCTGACTATGCTGAATTTTCTCTGTCACTCACATACGCACCAGCATTGCTGATGCCTCTTTCAGATATCATGACTTCCATTTTCTTTTCAGTGATTTTGAATCTTACTTTGGCAGCCTCATATTTGACATTGATAATGGTCTTTTTTATGGATAATGCAAAAAGGAAGGTGTAAAAGTCTATATGGAAAGGCAAAGGAATGGGAGATGAAACAGTTCTTGCCTATTTCACTTCAAACTGCACTCAGGTTTTGAAAGATGATAAAAATAAATAATTCTTTACCTAGTATGACCCAGATCCCGACTCTTTTGCTCTGTGGACATAGACCCAGCTGTGTGTGAAGAAAAGGAAAGAGTGTACCAGGGGCCCATACTTTGTGGAGCACGGTTCTGTGGGGCGGGGAAGGGGGCTATCTTGTCCATGAGTGGCAGCTCCTTGGTTGGCAAGCCTGGATCTGTCACTCTCATAGCAAGGATCCTATATATGGGGGCAATTGCTATGGGGTGAGAGAGGGACTTTCCTTCCCCCACCTTGTACTGTCCTGTTGAGGCCCTGTTTGGTACAGATGCCGGTCTATGAATATTCATTCCTGGTACCCCTGTGTCAATTATGTGGTTGCACCTCTGAGCCTATTGCAGTTGTTCCCCAAACACTTCCATAAGGGGCTTACCTGCTCCCCTGCATTCTTGGAGTGGAGGAGTCTTCTCCCCTGGAGATCTACAGCCCTCAGCCACATTACAGAGATTGGGATTTGGGGCAAATGCTACCTGAACTGCCTTCAGTTTCCTTGGGGGGCATCACCTTTGTATTTTTTGGTATTTTACTTTAATCTTGAGCTGCATGAGTTGTTTTGAAATCAGACGGTACACTGTGAGTCAGGGCAAAGAAATACTACAGCATTCTGGCATATTAAAAAGAGTAAGGGTGCCTATTACTATATTTACGGCATCGTTTGTCATATTGAAGATTTACACAAGCTTGTTTGAGTTACTCAGCATAAAATCAATGATTGCAGAGGGTGCACTCATTCAAACAGACTCTGGTTCCCTAGGGGTTCCAGGAAAAAAAGTTCTTAAACTAATACATCTAAATTCATTGAAGTGTGGCTTGTGCCATCAGTGAAGTGAGAGAGAAAATTTATTTCTTTCCAGTGCTATCCCTGCCAATTCCCTTTTTCCACAGCACTTCCGTTTGCTCACCTTCTTCCTGCCTGTAATATAAACTAAAATGAAAGTGACTGTGTAAAAATGCACCTTACTTTGGAAATCTGTCCCTTGCATATACTCATATCTGCTGACTGTAGTGACTAAAATAAGTTTTTAATGCTCTTTACCCTATGTGCCAACAGAGCTGGAGGCTATTTTTTGTGCATCATCAGCAGAATTGTTTTACTAAGTTCCAGTCACAGGGCTATTCATTTATACTCATGCAACTGCAGTGAAAGGCAAGAGATGCTGGGGGCATAATTTCATAGGAATGGGGCTGCATAGGGGTAATCCCCACTAATCCAAGTCAACTGGCACAGGCCAGCCATGTGTTTTTAATCACCATGTAGACATATTCTTAGATCCCAGGCTGAATTTACAGGCTTATCAGTTAGCAAATGTCTTTTTACTTGTGATCTAGAGTGGCTGAGACACTATAAACATGGAACTCTGTGGTGCTGTTCTTAGAGAGTCATTTTTCAGTGTATAACTGCATTTTAGGATCTCAATTCCATTTTCCTGTCTTAATCCTATTGGCCATTTGTCTCCCTTTTAAAATAAAAACGCTTGCACCTCTAGAGTTGTCTAACTTTTCCTTTTATTTCAGGTAGGAAAGGACCAGTAAACTTTTCACAGCCTTCCCACTGGCCAATTCCCTTCTGTTCCTTCCTTGGCCTTTTTGAAAGCGCATTGGCAAAAAGGCCTAAGCCATATTTGTGAGAGACAGCTTCCACTACCTAGTATTGAATTTTTGATAGTCTAATTAGCCAGTAGGGTATAATGGATGGTAAATCACATGGGTAATTTTTTCAAGAATGATGAGTAGTGAAAAGAAATCTGACAGTTTGTTCTGAATGTGCAAATAAGTCGACCTGAGTGTATTTTTTAGCATATTTTTCAGAATTTAGTACTTGTACATAGCATCAGCTGGAAACCCCTAGAAATTTCCATATTAGCTACAGTGCTTCTAGTATAACCTTCTCCATAGTGCCTTATCCCTGACTCACAGATGGGAATGTTATCTGTCAGCGAGGTGTCCAGTTTTGATATTGGTTTGTAACGAGAGCAATGCAATTCAAGATGGTGGCAGATGCTGGTTTGCAGTTAGGGTCAAGCTGTAAAAATATCTGGAACGAGTGAAGTAACCAACATAACTTCAATAAAATGCAACTGCTGAAACATTAAAATTCCTGGGATGTGAGTGAAGAAGAGTGACCAGGATGTTAATGGATCCTTGTCTAGATTCTTTTAGTTCAGCTGTATTTTGCTAACTTCGGTCTTTCTCATTTTAATCTTTTTTTTCTGCCACAGCAGCATCAAAAAGAATACTGTTTCCTTATGCTGAAATTAGTAAAAGTGGTGCTCACGGTTCCCATGAAAGGATAAATTCTCCCCTTCTGTGGGAATAATATGCAGGGAAAAGAGCCCTTGTGGAATTTCAAGAGGCTGAACTGCAAGGGTTTCAGAGGAATGGTGCCCTGCCCTCAGTGGGAAGAAATGTGAACATCATAGAGGAACAAGGGCCTTGAAATCCTCAAGCTCTGGGGAGCTCATTACTAAAGCTGGCAGATCCAGAGTTAACCATACGGATAGTGAACATCTCTGTGCTGCTGCGTGGAGCCCCTAGCAGTTGTTCACTGTCACCCCTCCCATCACCTTCTAGAATGGCAGAGGCCAAAGAGAGGAATTAATATTGTTTGCAGTAGCGTCGAGTCCTGTATAGATTGCTGCTTGCAAATCCTTTGACCCTCAGGGAGCATGCCATGTAAAGTGGTTGCTCCATGATGATGCTCCCTTCCACACACACAGATATCCTTGAGGAAGGCAGGAAAGCTGGCATCCCTTTCCACAACTCAGCCCATGTTTGGCTTTTGCTCCCTACCACAGATCAGATTGGGTCCTGTAGCATATAAGCCAAGGTTTATGAATCAAAGAGACTTGGAATAAGAGGGATCTGGTTGTGGACTGACCCCTGATAGTGACAGTGATGGTTCAAGCAAGAATATTATTAGAACTGGTGTTTTTTCCTCCAGCCCAACAACTGGCAGTAATCACTTAAAAAATTCTGACTGAGCCCACAAGAGCATACAGCATGTGCTATATATAGAGGAGCAAATGTGTCACAGTGGCTTGTCTTTAGAATTTACCACATCCCTGTTGCTTGGTTTATGGGGGAGGTTCAGTTACAGGAAATTCCATTGCTGTGTTAACAAATGTTTCCTCCCTCTATGGCTCTGCTTTTAAGTTTTCCTCCTTCTCTGTTTTGTGGTTGGTGCTGAGGATTGCTTTTCTGCTTCTTCTTCCACTTACTAGGATTTGTTTGAAGATATGTGTTTTTCCCTTCAGGCTTTTCATAGGCCTAAATATTTTGAAGTTAATAAGGTGATTGTAAACTTAGATTTAATATTCAAGGTATTTTTAATCAGTACAAGAAAAAGGAGGCATTTGGCTAAATATAAAACTAGCATTTAGTCGGGCATTGGCAGTTATGTGTAAATATTTAAGTTCTAAGGAAATCCACACTGGTTTATTAATCTACTAACCTTTATTTTATTTAATGTGTTTTTTTCCAACAGGAGGCCTTGACCTCATCCTCATTCCAGGCCTTGGATTTGACAAAAGTGGCAACAGATTAGGAAGAGGGAAAGGCTACTACGATACCTACCTTGAACGATGCATGCAGCATCCCAAAGGAAAACCATATACAATTGCCTTGGCGTTCAAGGAACAGATCTGTGACACAGTGCCAGTGGCAGAAAATGATATCCAAATAGATGAAATCCTTTATGAAGACAGCTAAAAGCATCTGGATGCTGCTGACCACAGACTGACCAACTAAAGGCTGTGTATCTGTTAGGGCACAGACTTGTAATAATCATATGTAATTTTTTTTAGGAATTAAAAAATAAACCTTTTTAACCAAAAAATCAATGAAGCATCATTTATGTTAATAAGGACTGCATTGATCTCATTCTAATTGGCAAATATCTTTCAAGTCTTATTCTAGAATCAATAGAAACAAGACTGGGTGACTATTTTATTAAAATAAAGATAATTTAATCTAATCATGCTTGTTTGCTGAGTTACCTGATATTTAACATGACTGTTTTATTGCCCTGCTTTAAAAGTGAGCTCAGATACTAATGGGATTTCATGATGCAGTCTGAAAGCAGATATTTATTGGAACAAAAATTTCTAGTATGGCCACAGCACTTAACAGTTATTCACAACCATCAACAAAATATTAATACCCAGGAAATGACCAGTTAAACCTCATACTTCTATTGTTAGATAAGAAAAAGCCTTTGATGTAAAATCAATTTAGATTGCATACTTGGTGGTTAAACCATTGTCTAATTATAGAAGTTCTGTATGCTAGCATCTGTATAGTGAAGGATCTCCATATTCTTAATATAGACCCATAAAGATTGGTAGACGAGTTCTCAAGCTGAGCATTTTTAACTATAACTCAGAAATTATTTTAATTAAAATCCTAAAGTTTTCAAATTCATTACTTCATAATGTATTGGAATAGTACATAAAATAGCATACAATATTTGGAACAAAGGCTAGAGAGAAGCTAGAAATTGCAGAAGAGAGCAACTACTCTAGAATGATAGGAGACGGACTCTGAAAAGGTTAATGCAATGAAATAGATACAAATTGTTCAAAGAGGGGTTTATTGGAGGTTGTGAAAGGGAATATTTCTGTAATGCAGAATAATTTACATAAAAGGAGAGGGAACGGGATAAACTGTTCTCATTGGTTATCAATTGAAAAGTGTAAATGGACTTAGGGGTCTAATCCAAAGCAAACAGAAGATAATGGAGTCTTTCCACTGATTTCACTGAGATACGGTCTCTGATAATGTATTATAGTGCATAACAATTCTCTCTTTCTTCAGGGGTTGAATCATGGCCCAGCTTGTGCAGCTGTGCAAGAGAACAAGGGGGGATAAGGCAGGCGCGTGCTCCCTTCCATGGCTACTTGTGGCACAGGTAAAATTGCAGGAAGGGAAGTGGGCAATGCAGAGATGTTTAGTACCCCACCCCACAGCTGGGTAGCAAAGTGTGGAGATGTTTTGATTAGCAAAGCTATGCTGGGTATAGAGCTGCCATGGTTTATTCCTTCCCCTGAGCAGCATGGAAAGTGGGAGGAAGATTGTGAGCTCTCCTTAGTAGACTGCTTGAGTAGCAGAGCAGCAGGATGTTGCCCCTTGCTCAGGATACATCTTATAGTCATGATTTAGCCCATAATGTGAGTATTAAAGTTTATAAAATAGCCTATTGACAATTCAACACCTAGGTTTTTTTGTAGCATTGTGCCAGACAGCTATATGTACATGTCCAAGGCAAGACACACAAATGGAATGCACCAAGACATTCCCAGTCTTGGGCTCTATGCACTATCCAAAGTAATTGTGTGAACAACTGAAAAATATGTTGTCCATTGAACAGATGTGGTGGTAGTTAGTGTTTTAATGTAATATTCAGATATGGAATTAAAGATATACAGGAGGCAGTAGTGAAAGTGAATAAAATCTTAATTTTTAGAGATCTGCACAGATACAAATATGTGGATCCACATCCGATGTGGATCCACAAGAAATGGTCTGTAGATATCCGCATTGCTTCCATGGATGCAGATATAGCGTGGTTATCTGCAGATTTGCAGGGTTCTATTCATTTTCTTTCAGTCCTACCCTGGCCTCCTTCAAAACATTTTTGTACATGTATAATTTCTCTCTCAACCTGCATGTTATTTCATTCATTTTAACCAATTCACTGTTTCTGCATTAAAATTCTATGAATTCTCAAGTACTGACTACAGAACAGAAAGCCTTTAAGACTTCACAGATAACTATTTCTATGAATTGAATCATGCCTACACTATACACGGGCCTTTTAATCTGGGATCATTGTATTCAACTTCTCATTTTTGATACTATAGTAACTCAATAACTACTTGTTAAAAATCCCATGTAATTGTAAACTCAGTAGATTGGAGGATTTGGTTCAGAATGAAGTTAAATTCCTCTAAAATATAATGAAGGTATCCGTGGAATGGAAGCAGCCATAAAGAGATCTGACAACATTCTTTGTTTTGAAACAGCCTGTGAGGATATTTGCATTTGAAATGACTTCAGATGTATTGCTGACCTGCTCTTTGGAAGTATCTGTTGCTGCAAAATAATTATCAAATCATTGAGTTCAATCATCCAAATAGATAGAGCTCCTCAAATAATGGATGTATCATCTGATTATGCATATAGGCCCTAATGATGTAACATAGATATCTTCAGCCAGATTTCGCACATGATTAAGGATTGCAGGACTGGCCCTCTTGAATTTAACCAAAAGGTCAAATTTATCTTGAAGAAGAAATGAATAGTCGTCGGCTATCCCTCAATATGAGGATGATGTCTATCAAGGGGAAAGTCATTGATAAGACTTAAAGATGGCTGAGGAGTCCAATTTGTGCTCTATAGATTTTTCCACATATGTGTGACAGGTGGATGCTTGGAAAGAGCACCACCATTGGTCAGGATGCTGTGCACTTTCCTTCTGTTTCTCAGGCTCTTCAGCAAGGCGATTTTCTTCAGAATGGGCTCAGGCTTGATGTATGATGTGTTGCCATTGCAGCCTAGTGCCAGCTAGCTCTTTACAATTTATGGGATCAATGCCTCCCTTTTTAAAATATATTTTCAAGGTGTTTTTGTAGTGTTTCCCCTGTCCCCTGTGTATACTTTTACCATGACTAAGTTGAGAAAAGAGGACTTACTTCGAAAGGTGAGCATCAGCCATCCGCACACAATGACCAGCCTAGTGAAGTTGATGTTCCGTAATCTTCGCCTCAACGCTGGTGATGTTAGCTGCAGAGAGAAAGCTGGCATTGATGCAGTGGTCCTCCCTTCTGATGGAGAATCTTCCTAAGGCAGTGCTGTTGATTGCACTTTAGATGCTTAACGTAACTGATATGTCATCCGTGTCTTACACCCATAAAGAAGAGTGGGAACGACTACTGCATTGTAGACCAGGATCTTAGTTTCCACTGCAGATCTCTATCAATAAAGACACAACAAAGCAACTTTCCCAATAATGCATGGGCACAATGGATCCTATGTTTGATCTCCACATGAAGATTGGCCATCTGGGAGAGGTAGCTATCAAGGTAGGGGAAAATGCTCAGCATTTTCCAGGGGTTCACTGCTGATGAGTGTGTGAGAAGGGGGGCAACTTGGGCTTGGGCAGGCTAGTAGAGTACTTTAGTCTTCCCAATGTTGAGAGAGAATCTTAGGCTATGATAGGCACCTCAGAAGAGATCTAATTCTAATTAGGCCACTTCTTCTAATCAGAAATTAATAAAGTTTTTCCACAAGTGCTATTCCACTAGCTTTGAAGACATCCACAGCGATGCCATCTGGGCCTGATGTCTTGTTCCATAATCATATTGTCTGGCATCTGTACAAACTTGCATATGACAGGAAGTCAGGCAGATTCCATTCGAGACGATGGAGTTGTGCAACTTCGGTACCGCTCCTGTTCTGACTGTATTTTAATCTCTTTTCCATCGCTGAATCTACATGTATGAAAATCTATTGCAGTTTATTTGTGAAATTAGAGTGTAGAGGTAGAATTCTAGTATCTCTTTGCAGACTGATACATACTGCTCGCTAAGTCCTTTTCAGCACTCAGTTAATAGAAGTTTGGGGGCAAATGCTTCCCTTTTTCACTGGTGTAGTCCGTGTGTGGTCAACGCATCCCCACTTGTGTGACTGAGACTGCAGTTCAACTCAACGGTTTAGGAACAATCGATCACTATTCAGCAAAGCACATGAAAGTCAGTGGAATTTCTGTAAATACTGTATTTCTGTAAATACTTGTGGTTTGCTGAATTAGGCTTTGAAAGCGACATTGGGAGCTTTGCCCTTTTTGTTACAGACACCTAATTTTGACTGCATAGATTCTTAGTTTCATATTAAGCATAAAATTAAGAGATCATGCCAGTGAAATAGAGCATTGTCAGAAGAAAATGGTTTCCTGCTGCTATATAAATGCGGAGGCAAAACCCGGGTGTTCCTTTTCAAAGCAGGACATCATAATCTTTTGACCATGTTCTATTAGAAGGACTTATTTCATTTAGACCAGATGACTGCTGTAGATTGAAACGTTTTATCTGATGCCTGTTGGTCCAGTGTAATATTGGTTTCACAATATCACTGATGTCCTTCTCTATAGGAAGAGACTGATTACCTTAGCCAATTAGATATCAGTTCATTCACAAAATTACTATCACTTTTTTGAATAAGCTCTTATCTGACTGGCCAGAGTTTGATTTGTTAACTGTAATAAATGAATAATGGTCAGGTTGACTGGTACAGAGTCTACTCAGGATAATAATAAGTAAGCAACCATGTATGAACAAGCTATTATTTGATGAATAGATTCTGGGGACAGCACAAACTCAGTCCAAAAAGAAAGTGCTGAGATGAAACTGAGCACTCTCTTCTAGATTTGACTTTGTGTTTTTGTATTGTCTTTCATGCAGAAACTGGAGGGGGGGAAATGCAAGAATTTTAACTCAAAATATAGGCCCCCATCCTGCTGGTGGAGCTAAATGAATGCAACAGCCTTAGCCTTTAATTTGACATCCAAGTCTTCCTGCTGTCACTCAGGTTTTTTTGGAGTGGGGAGAGGGGATTTGTCTTATACTTTGAAATTATTGTCAGTTTGACAGTAGATAACAGTGTTTCTAGGGACAGGGTTAAGGAACTTGTGTTCTGATCAGAATGATTTAAGTTTGCTAAGCATACACTATCACTTGGGGAGCAAGGCAAGCTGCCAAAATTGAATTGACTGGTTCCTCTACAGTATCTATCAATGCTGGAATGTCATGTTAAAAATTATAAAAATGTGCTCTAAATGGTTTCCCCAAATGGGTATGCTACGGTCTGTTTTGGTCCCCAGGTGCAATGAACATTATCATCACTATTCTCGTGACAAAGGACCCAGAGAGCTCTGAAGTTCCAACTTTGTTTAAAAGAAGTCTGCCTGCCTTGAATAGGAAATGGGTAGTTGAAGGAAAAATATAATTCCCAAAGGAATAAGCTAATTATACGTTAGTATCCCAGCCGGGAATGCTACTATAGAGTATTCACTAAGATCTGGCCAATGGAGGAGTTATAATTAAAAACTGCCTCTGGGGAGAAAGTCCTAAATTATTGTAAGGGGCTTTTCTAAGTTATTTTAGTTTAATTATCCTCTCCCTAAAAGAATAGCTTAGGAGACAAATTAACTTAAAGTTTGAAAAACGGCTCTTGTCATAATCACATTCATGTCTATGTGAAGTGCAGATTCTGTGAGTGAGATGCAAATGTAAGGCAAAATCACTGGAGGCTGAAATTATGTATGATTTCAAAGTTGTTTGTTTAGCACAATAATATACATGGTGCGCTACACACGTGGGGCTCATCCAAAGTCCACTGAGGTCGATGCTCCGTGGG
The DNA here is from genome assembly GCA_007922175.1 of Pelusios castaneus. Taxonomy (NCBI): domain Eukaryota; kingdom Metazoa; phylum Chordata; order Testudines; family Pelomedusidae; genus Pelusios; species Pelusios castaneus. Next base: position 21,039,022 of record ML685765.1, read on the forward strand.
CTTGCAGGTTGACACTTGCTCTTCATTTACTTCACTGGAGCTTTGCAAATGCGGAGTTGTTGGCTTGAAAGGAGCTTGTTGCAGGATATGGGGTCAAAGATGTACATAAAGAGAGGCAGCTGCGTTCCAGTGGTTGGACAAACAATATTAAAGGCTGGTTCACCCACTTGCAAGTGGGTGAGGTTTGGATGTATTGGGCTTTCCTGCCAAACAGATAAGATTTGGATGCTTGCTACCCAAGGTTCTCAGGTGCTGAGCACTTCTTGAATGGAGGCAAGGAGTTAGCATTTAGAGGAGGCTAATGGGAAGTCGCATGACCAGAACTGTGTACTTTGCCCTGCCGCTCTTTGGGAGAGGAGAGAGAAATACCTAAATCTCATCTATTTTGCCAGAGGAAGAACCAGCCCTTAATAATGAATCATCAGTTGGTGCCTGTAAAGTCACTAGCTTATCCTTCAGATTCCACCTCAAGATCCACTTCTGTGATGTCAGTAGGAAACTGCCAGCTGGTAATTAGGGCAACTTGGGACTTCTGATTTTATCTTATTTATTAACCTATGTAAATGCACTTCTTGTTCTCCCTCCCCCATTCCTTCCAATTGTTTGTTGCGCTTACTCATAGTTTCTTGTTTTAATCAGACTGTAAACTCTTTGGGGCAGGGTCCATCTTTTCTTTGTTTAGCCCAGCACAATGCCAGTTCTGATTGTGGCCTCTAGGGGCTGCTGTAGTGCAAATAATAACCTTCCACCAAGCAAGTTGGATGAAAATGGATACTCAAAAGCTGCTTAGTCATTCATAAGGTAGCTGAGATCTTAGTTTTTACTTTGTTATGGTGTAAATTTGCTGCTTAGTTCCTCAGCTTTTCTGAAAATTATTGAATCAAGAGAAGAAAAATGCTTGTAGGAAATGCCATCTTGTCTGTCACCAGAATAATGCATTAAATGGCTTATCAATTCCAGGAGAAGACTACAATTCCAGTGAGATTGCTCTGATGCATATTTAGGGAACAAAATATGTTGACAACTGCAAAATAGCTTTGACTGCAAGATTATGGTGCATAGAATAAACTCGTGTTTTATTCTACCACATCCAACAGTACCTAAGGGGAAAAGAAGGTCCTTCTAACATTTCTATAATTTAGCTTATTCATGGGAAAGTGACAAATGAAAAGAGCATGCAGCACAAATTTGAAGAATGTTTTTTTAAGTGGACAACATTCTATAGTTGGAATGTTGTTAGCTGAAAAGAATGAGATTTAATTACTAGGAATGGTAGATCTATATTAATACACATGGAAATGTCTTACTGAATGTAATAAAAATGGAAACCTTTCTATAGATTTTCTTTACCACCTTATGAAATTGGAATGGTTAAAAGTAAAACCATTGAAGGGGATCATTTGCTATTATATACTACAGGATTATAGGGGAATTGCTATAGAGACCCATTACATTGTTTATTTTTCATTCGGGATTGAGAGAGAAATACAATCCATATTGGATTAATATTATTCCTTTTACAAATCTTGCTTCTTTTTTGAATTTCTTCCTTTTCGGGACTTTGTCAGGATTGTAGTCAATATCGTTGTTTCCTTGCATGTAATTGTTGTATTTTTTTGGACCTTGCACACCTGTTTTTAGTATTGTTTCTATGCCTGAATTATGTCACTTTTTGTTTGTTTGTGCTTGGTGTTATCTATACCTGAGTGTAATAACCAGATGGCTTCCACAATGTTGGGTATGTGCAGCTGTATTCTAGTAATATCCATATGTACATGTAGATGAAAATTACATGACTCTATTTTCTATGGCAGCTTCTCCCTCTTCCCTTCACATTATAGTCCTGATTCTCCAGTGCCTTACAAACTGTCGATATTTACTCCTATGCAAAATGAGTGCAACTCAGAATCCTGCATTCACACCAGTCGCTTTTAAACTTACTTTGTCCAAGGGTAAATAACTTGAGAAAGGTGCAAAGCAGTGGTAAATCAGACCTAATAAAAGTTTGTGCTTAACAAGTGCTTTACAAAGGTGGGCGGATATATTGTGTTGCCCATTTTACAGATAGAGCAACTGGTCTGGAAAATTGTTACTTACTGTTCGTATTATAGCAAGTTAGCAGCCTGGCCAGGCAACTCTTCTGAGTTGCAGTCCCAAGTCCCGTCTAGTCAATGTTGCCATCAGTGGGCTTTAGCTCTGAATTGTAGGGGTGGTCTAAATTGTAAGGGACCGTCTTTTTCTTCTGTGTTTATATAGTACCTAGCTCAGTGGGGCTCTGGTCTATGACTAGGGCTCCTACACGCGCTGGTCATAGTGCTAATGATATAATAATTGAGCAGATAGCTCGGTCTCTAGAGTAAGTCTCCAATGAGAGTGCCAGCCAAGTGGCTAATCATTCCTAGCTGCAGGGGTATTTTTTGCCACGTGGGCACTGATGGGCTATGTCTACGCTTGCAAGGTAGTTCGGATTAAGGAAGCTTAATTCGAACTAACTTAAGCCTTGGCCACACAAGGCTTTCATTAGTTCGAATTAAGGGCTTCCTTAATTCAAACTAATAAATTTGATTGCTTAGTTCGAACTAACCCTTAATTCGAAATAGTTAGTTCGAATTAAGTCAATGTGACCATATTAGTTTGAACTAACTGCTTAGTTCGAACTAATCGGCAGATTGATTGCAACTGACGAATTTGAACGAAGCAAGTGCCCTGCATGGACATGGCTAGTTCAAACTAGCATTCTAACTAAAATTAGTTCGATCTAGCTTTTGTAAGTGTAGACATAGCCATGGTGTCTTCTGGTGTCCAAGTCAGCTTGGATCGGATACAACGTAGGGCTGAAAGGCTCTGTCCCAATCTCCTGGGCCATCCACACCTGCTGCTGTTATTGTATCAGGTCTCAATTCCATAAATCACTGCACAATGGCACTAAAATAGTCACATGAACAAAACAGAGTTTAATGACAAAAAGGGGCAACTACAAATGCCACCGATTTCTGTCTTCTTTTAAAGTCACTCCTAGTTCACAGACCTAGTTTCTATAGAGAAGGAAGCCAAAAGATAGAGAACCTAACTGGAAAATTTACATATAATAAAACCAGCAAATGCAGAGTGAGCCGATGAGTCTCTGAACACAAGCTATGAAGGAGCTTGCTTAAAAATCTAGTCTAAAAGAATAAATCGTTGTGGAACCATTCTAATCAATTACAATGTAATGAACACACGTCGCGTGCACTATGACAATGGAGGCCAAGGCTATTGTCATCCTTCCAGCTGGCTAATCTGCTGCCATGGTTTTGTTTCCCCAGACCTGGGGTTGCAGTTTGAGTCACCCTCTCTATTGGTCATTAAAAGAGGGAACTGGTCCTTCATGCCAGAAACCTACTGTGGCTCAGATTTATCTAACCCAGTGGCTAAGGTGATAGTTCAGGCAGAGATGTTAGCAACAGACGAGGAAGCTGTGCTGTATTCCCTCTGGCAAAGGATTTGTAGCTGCTGTAACCTTTATGGAGCTGTGCGGCCTAATCAGGTTGGGCTGCGGTTCTAGCAGCTGCGGCTATCATCTGGGGCTGCAGAAGTGTTAGATCTTTATCACGTCAATCTTCTTTTTATGGTTTTTTTAATAACGTCTTGGAGAGATGAGGGATAAGATCAGTGATCTTCCAGTACCATCCTTTTCGGAACCCCTCAAGCCTTTAAAAGGAGTAGAGACGATGATAAAAAAAAATCAGAAATCAAACAAGTGGAGGCAAATAAAGCAAGCCATTTCCTAGTCGTTCTTCAAATCACCTCTTCCTCACAGAATCTAATATGCACACAAAGTGGGATTTTCTCCCCCAAAAGCTCATGCTATAAATAAATGTGTTAGTTTTTAAAAGTGCCACAGGACTCCTTGTTAGTTTCAGGATAAACACTGTGCTCTCCGCAAGTATTAAAAGAATCATTCCAACTTAGTAGATAGAAGGCTTGTTTCCCTGAGAGTTTTGCTGCCTCAAGTGACTGCACTTTTAATATATATTTTTTTCTATTTTAAGAGTATGTAGCCTTGGAGAGGTCGTTTAATACTTTTTGCCTCAGTTTCACCACTGGATGACTGACCTCTCAGAATAATAGCAATGCCTCCTTATTTAATATTTGCAAAACACTTTGAGATCATTGGTTAGAAGCTTCTTCAAATGTCTGTTCTTGTTTTGCTTTACACGGCATCCTGAAATGAGTCTGTTCAAAGCTCCCTCGTGACAGCCACCATCTTGGCCAGCCCCAGGCATTGGAGTGGAAAGTGCCAATTTCCACAGCCTGAGTTAAGGAGCCAAGCTCTGTAGCTAGGTGCTGTAACAGACCCTTTTTTATGGATCAAGCACAGAGCAGGATCCATGACACAGTGAGCAGAGGGGAGGAGCAAAGGCATTTGTTGGTTTGTAGAAAATAAATGTAAATTACATTTTAAAGGAAGTTTGTGGCTAAAATTAAAACGCGTGGGCTGATTTTCTGTCATTTGTATTGGGACATTTCCAGTTGTAAACCAGTTGCCACCCTGCTATTGTGGCAGTTGAGTTGCCACTTCTGGTTGAATGGATTCCTGGAGATTTTGTCATACGACGTAATCCTTAATTAAAGATTAATCTTTAATTCCTGGAGACTCCAGGACAGTCTTGGGAGGGGTTAGTGACTCTGTGTGGCACACAGATTAACATCGCTGTCTAAACGTGAAACACATTTAAATATTAAGCAGTGAAGTTCTGTCTTTGATTGCTAGATCACTGCTAAAGCAGGAGAGAAAATGGTTTGTTTCACATCCTCCCAGTGTCCATCCGTAGGGTGGCTGCCAGCAGAAGGCTGGGAAATGGCAGCTGCAATTGCCTGATTTGTTGGCAAATGTGCCTTACAACTGGAGAAATGAGTCTCTGATGGCTAAACTCAGCAGAGTGAGTGCGCAGTAGTTCCCGTACAGTAGATTCAATCTGGCTAACCCAAAACAGCCATATCCTCCCATCTTGAGCCAGCCAGAAGCAGCCTCTCTCATGCAGAAGTGATGAGTGCTGCCTCTGTGGTAATGCCCTTCCTCCCTGGCCCGGCTGAATGGTGCTGTGTTGGAGCTTCCGGTGCCTGGCAGTGACCCATCACAGCCTTCCAGTGTGTTTGGATGTAGGAGTGAGGAAGGGGGGCAGTGCTGATTTCCAAACACTTCCTAGTCTCTTCTCCTGCATTCCCATGCACAAATCCAAGCGGGAGCTAATACAGCTGGGAGCTATATTATGACCCTCTGCTTTCCACAGTGCCATTGAGTAGACTATTTGTTGAACGTGGCTCCAGGACTCATCCTCTGGCCACACAGCTGGTGCTGGAGCCATGCTGCCAAAAAGGAGTAGTATCCCTTTGGAACTTGTCCAGACAGAGCAGCTCCTGCCTTCCCACTTAATTCCTAGAGGGTTGGCAACCCTAGGCACACAGATTCCTAGGCCCCTGTTTGCTCTTCATTTCTTCTATTTGATCTTCCACAAAACAGTTTTTTTGTTTGTAGCCTTAAATGTGGGAGAAGACGAGGATGCATTACCCACTAAGCCTTAATCACACATTACTCTGTCCCATTGAATCTCGTATCCCAATTGGCTGTAGCACTAATGCTTTTTATATACAGCATTTTGCTAAATATAAACGCTGTTTAACAAGTGAACAATGCTGTTGGAAGGAGTATAAGATAGTGACTTTCAACCCAAGGAATAGTAGCCTAGGACACTAATTTCGGAAGCTCTAATTTCAAGGCGATGATTATAACAGGTTGTTTCTTTCCCCTCCCATAATTCACGTAAGTGTAGAAAGCAGGTTACTGCCCTATTGACTGAGCACTTTGAGTCTGATAAAATTAAAATCAGTCCAAATGCTACTTTGTTCTGCCAGAGTGCAGCAAATTAATCCACCACCAAAGTTTCACTCTCTTTTTGTTCCCAGAGAAAACACGTAGAGTGAGTGAAATCTGTGCTGATCATTATTTTGACAGATTTTGTGTATGAACGTCATAAAGGATCAGCACAGATTCAAACTTCAATATTGCGATAGCCTCTGGTAGTTGCAGTGATTAAGAGGAAGTTATTAGAAGGCACTACACAAATAGACCCTTGAGGAGTTTTTTATGTTTTTTAATTTGCATTTGGAATGGGAGCCTCGTTTTTAATGTGTTTGGATTTCCTATGGATTTCCCTTGCGGTTATACCATTTTTGTTCAGACCACCAGGTTATATTCGGTAACCCATCAAAAATAGTGGCTTTCTTAAAACAAAAATATCCCAAAAGATATTTCATGGTTCTCACGACAGACAGGCATGTGTGGAATTACTGTTCAATATTTATCTAACACGAGAAATGCTCTGGGTTGCCTGAGAAAATATATCCAATCACTTGTGTTGATGTTTCCTGTTTTAGATGAAAATTGGTATAACATCATGCACACACAGATGACAAAGAACTTTCTTTTTTAACAGCTAAATACTGGATTTGTTGGGATTTATGCCTAGCAGATGTGAAGATCCCACTTGAATTTCCAAGCATGTTTTTATTATTGATGTCATCATAATTCACAGAAGCCCTAATCATGGAGCAGGATCACATTGAATTAAAGCCGTCGTTTTCAAACTTTTTTTCTCGGGACCCAGTTAAAAAAAAAATCATTTATGCCCACGACCCAACAATTACATCTTTGAGCAACGCATTCCAGCCTTTCGGCGGTGGCAGCAGGGGGCGCCATGACCCAGTACCTGAAGGTCTGCGAGCCAATACTGGGTCCCGACCCTATGTTTAAAAACCATTGAATTAAAGAACTATACAAATACCTGCCCGGAGCTCTGCATTATGAGGCCACCTGTGTGTTGGGGGTGCAACTCTGTGCAGAAAGCACAGAGGATATGGGTTCTTACAGGCCCACCTGGAAAGCGTTGGCTCTTTATCCTAACTGTAACAGCTCAGGCTTTTGGCAGAGAGGCTGCCCATTCAGTCCCTGGATTGTTAGCCGTCAATTGTTGGCTCACGTTATGCCCTGGCAGGAACAGGTCAGGTTGTAGAAAAAGACCCATGAAATAAAAGATAAGCAGACAAACCTTTAAGGCTCTGATCTGGCAAATGCTTGAGCATTTGCTTCACTTTACTTGCTTAAATAATCCCATTGAACTCAATATGTCTATTTGTGAGTCTGTGTAAAGTGATGCACGTGCTGAACTGTCACCAGGATTGGTACCTAAGCTTGTGTTTGCATTTCTTTTTGGCAACCAAATGGAGAAATTGGCCTTCTTGTGTCTCGTGGTTTTATTGTAACGAAGCCCGGAGAAACAGCAGCGTGGAACACCTGGTCTGCAGTAACACACACACTGACTCAACGTTAGAAACAGTGGGTCATATGCCATCAGCTTTTAAGCAGATCAAAATGATTTCAGTCAGGTCTGCTCAATAATCTGTGTTGTAATGCGGCCCTATAACAGACAAACTAAATACCTTCTGAAGTTATAAAGTACAGTTAGTACAGTTCTAGTCCATAGCACATTAGGAAAGGTTTAAGAAAGCTTAAAAAAACTGGACATGTTTAGTCGTGAGAAAAGAAAACTGATGGGGGGACGACGACGGGGGGACATGATCTCTGTGCCTGGGCCTTTGATTCCTCACCCATCCTTCATCTCTCATATTTCCCGTTAGCTCTTTGGGGCGGGGATTCTCATATACTGTGTAGTTGTGTGATGCCTGTCACCATTGGGTCCTAGACTTGGTGGGACCTCTAGGCACTATAAGACCACCAATAATTAATAATACACCAGAAGAAAAATACATGGGTGTGTATTGGCAAATGGAGAATGCATTTGAGCTTGGATTTAGAATGCCAGTATCAGCAAAGCAGCAGTCCCTTTTTTACCAATGTGATATTAGGTTACATCTACCCATAAGCAGTACGTTACTGAGTTTTATGAAGAAACAAGCAGCTTCTTTGAGTGCGCCGTAGCTATGAATAGGTTGGTTTTATATCACGGAAAGGGAGACTTACTTTAACTCAGTCATTTCATGAAGGTGATTGACACTTGCTGCTATTTTGGGTGCTGGAGGAGCGGTAGCCGTCATCTCCTTGGCTGGACGTTCAACTCTGCATTGATAGAGTCAGCCCTGCATGCATGGACGCCACCCCCATTGAAATCAATTGACTGAAGTTTGTCTGGTATTTTCAGATACTAGGGAAAATGAGCTTTGATTTCTAACAGACTGTTGGTGCGGAAACGCACTTCACACTAGGAGCTGCTTTAACGACAAAAAGGGAGAGGAAGGGTGAATACAGAAAAACAGGCCAGCAAATGGATGAAGATTTTCTATTGCTGGGATACATAAGAATGGCCTAAGGGAAATAAAATACACCTAGAGAGATCCTTGCACTGCACATTTGATTCTGAAGGACAGCAGATTTTTTTATTTTTTTTAAGAGCCTCATAAATTGGAGACATCAGGCTCCATCGCCAGTTCTTGCTATTCTCTGCTCAGGAGCAGGGTGCAGTGTAATTCCCACCCTAATCCTGGAGCCAGCTGGAGCTAGTCCAGGCCCTGACTGAACTTCAGGGTTGCTCTAAATTGCTACCACTTGCAATGAGTGCACCTTTCATCTTCAGGTCTGAATTCAGCCCAGGTGAGTAGTAGTGGTTTAAAGTAGCTGTCCTTTCCTAGCTAAATAGAGTGGGCTGGCCTGAAATCCTAGATGCTAGTGCACGAAACCCATCACACTAAAACCAGAGCGTCAGTTTGGCGATGTAAAAGAGCGTGCCTGCCCC
>ML685765.1:21047820-21215216 GCA_007922175.1 Pelusios castaneus
CCCTGCTGGTCTAACATGGCTCTGCAAGGCCTGCCTCAGTTTCCCTTTTTCTGGGATTCCTTAACTAAACTTCCCCAGTCCAGAGTCTTTAAAACATCATCCTTCTGAATCTGGTTTAGTTATACAAAATTAAAAACAAATTCAGTCTTGGGAGCTTCTATATGTATTTTATTTTTCAGGAGGCAGGGGTGGGTTTACAAAGACAGAATCCCAGGTTCGTTTTCCGACTGGAGTCTTGTGGTCTGTGAAACCTGACTATTCTGTTCTCCCTGCAGCTTCACATCTGTGCCCAACTTCCTATCTCCCCCTTTATAAAACCCAGCTGCCTTCTCTTAAGCCTAGCTTGGCAGCTGGTAATTAGTCACAGGTGAATGGGACCCCATTCCCTCTTACAGGGGTTAGTCACCCTGTGACAGATAGCATTGTCATGCAGCAGATGAGTCATGGAGACAATTATTTTCTCACCCCTCATGGCAATCACTCAGCTTCAGTGCTGAGTCACTGGCAAGGCCGTGTGGGAATGCTTAGGTCGAGTTTATATTGCCCCTCCTGCTTCAGTCAGGATTTTTGCTCATTTCTACAAATTTGAAACACATTTTCAGTATTGCCCCATTTGTTGCCTTATATTTTATTGCCCCTTTTATTGACCTTCCTTCCAGAATATCCAAACAGATCAGTTCCATTTTGTGCTCAGAAATGACTATATTCTAATTTATATTACGGCAACATGTAGTAGTCCCTGTCATGGCCCAGGACACCATTGTGCTAAGCTCTATACACACACACACACAGAAAATGTCCCCAAGGGATATTTCCATATATTTCACTTGCCATACAAGCTTACTGAGAATCCTTATGAAAAGAGGTTCAACAATGCTAACTGGGAGCAAACCTGATTTATAACCCATACATTGTTAAGAGGCAAAAAGGGAAAAATAAATTAGTTCATTTCCAAAGTCTGTGAGAAACTGTAAGATAAAGAACATAGAATTTAAAAGAAGTACTGCTAATTTTGGAACACTTATCTTCATAAGATCCACTCACTGCATAACTAATTCTGTTTAAATTACAGGGTGCTGGACTGACCTCTCAAGGTCCTTTCCAGCCCTAAATTTCTACGATAACCCTCTATTCCTTCTATTGAGGTTTTGCATTATTCCAAGTTGAATGTTTGAATTATTTTTCCCCTCAAAAAAGAATTCCCTTGGTTTTGAAGATGACATTTTAATATGCAGGAACCCAGGCAAGGACATCCTAGCTAATCATTCAAAATACAGCATTATTTTCCTTTTAATGTATTAAACGTTGCTTAGTTTTCAGCTGAACGTGTAACCCTTTATTAAACTTCTGACAGCTAATGAGACAGAACTCAGCTATGAAGACAAAAATATGGAAAGAATAAATCAGCAGATCAGATGAACACTTGTCCTCCTTTACTTTCATTAAATCCATTTAAAACTAACTTTTCCATTTATCTTTCATGAAATTTTCATTGCTTTCTTATCCAGTGAAGACCAGATGGAATACTCAGTTTTATTGTTCATTTGTCTAATCTTCTCTTAGCTGATGGGCTGTTCAGGCATTGAGTATGATATTTCACTGCCAGTTTGAGCTATTGTTTTATCCTCTTCCTTCCACCGTGTCCCTTCTTGGCTTATTGGCTGGCATCATAGTCTTTCTTGCTGTTTTGAGGACAGAACATACACCGATAGGATCCGGATCCTGTTAAGCATCATTCCAGAAAGGAGCCAGTAGAAAACATTATAAAAGTGGCTGTTGGCCATCCTACTTCCCCCTAGAACTCTGATGACAATTCTGTACATATGTTGCATGGCATGGAATAGTTTATGCGGCCAATCATCACGATAGCCAAGGTCATTCATAACTAGTTCTCCCTCAAGGCACCACTTAAGCACTGTCCTTCTGAGGCTGTGTACATATTGTTGCGGAACATAGATTTACACTGTATAGATGGGGCAATTGATGCTTCATTCTCACAAACAGCTGCACTGAATTTAACAGTATTACTTGTGTGAGTAAATTAGCACTGTTTGCTCCTTAATGTCAGTGGCGTTTCTCATTTTGCTAATACTGTAAATCTTATCTAGTCTCATTCAAATGTATCTTTGAAACCTATTCCAACAATAGGCTCAGTTATCTGGAGAACATTTTTGGGGAACCAAAGGTAGGATAATTACTCAGTTTACAAACGTCAGTCATATGGATATTTGTGGTAACTCCACTGTAAACTGTTGGAAATAATAGTGACTCTTCAGTAATTCATCTCACCAGAATCATATTCTCTCCAGATCACTCTGCAGTTAGCATATCATTGCTGTATTTCAGGTAAAGAGGTGTGGATGGATAGATGTGTCACCAAAGAAAACAAATGGATCTCCCTTCCCTTTCAAATTCTTCACTCAGATCTGATGAGTCTTGATTCTGTTTTAAGTAGAGTAGGCTAAATATTGAAAATGATGATCTGTGAATATATTTTGAGCCAAAGCTCTTTGTTAAGTTCACCATTATTGATGGGTGCCTATTACTTGTTAGCTATGAATCTTTTAGCTGATAAGGGTTGTGGAAACATACACAACTCCTAAAAGTTGCATGAATTTTAACAAAACGCCTTCACTGGAGGGTTGCTACTTGACTAATGGTTATCTGTAATTGGATTATATAATAACTTAGTATTATTATGATGTTATTCTTTAGTTTCAGAAGTTGCATTCGTCCAATCAGGGAACAGAAACAAAACCATGTGGCTTATGAGACACATGAAAAAGAACAAATAGCAAACATGCAAAGCAAACAGTTCTCAATTAGCCTGTGGGTTAAGAAAGTGTTCATCCAGACCAGTTATTGGAATAAGAATAGATAGCCAATGCAGTAACAGAAATCAGGATCATTTCACAAACAGTGTGTGAAGAAGGAAAAAGGCCTAAATTCACAACATACGTTATTTGCAAAGAATAATTCCTCAGTTCCATTCTTCTGCCATCTCTCTCTGTAATTAATCAGCTGCTGGACTAGAAGAACTGAAAAAAATGCTGTAGCAATGTGTGGCAGAGAGAAACTGCAAGAACGAGCAGCTGGGCTCTGGTCTGAGAAATAGAAAATGGGCCAAGATGCCAAAGCCTCAATATCTACCTTAGATATGTAGGATCTTCACCATCTCCTACCCATAATAAAATCAGATGTGCATTCTTATTTTATTCTCACCAGATAGATTACATGTTGGTGAGAATAGCTCAGCAATTGTTGCCCTGCAGTGATTTGCATTAAATGGTTGCTTATTTTATGTGAGGTTTCCTTTTCCTTTTAAAGAAAAGGCTTGAACGGTAATAATTTTGCTTGTATCAGTGTACTGACAATTGGCTTATTTTCCATCAAGAGATTCATACTATTATTTAATGAAATGAAACTTTTGTTCGGGCCTCATTGAAGGACTGGGGCCTTAGGGTGATATCCAGAATCTAAATCATTTAGATTTAGGCAACGTGAGCTAGAACTGAGCAAGAGACTGCTGAAGCAAGCTGGCAAAGAATAAATCACTGTTATTTTTTCCCCAGTATCTTTAGCTGAGTACTTTTCATAATTTCTTGAGAGAGAGCAATTAAATACTATCTCATAAGAACAAGTGTGTCCCAACTAGAGAACAAAGTCATGCTCGTAATTATGTAGCATTAAACAAACTAGCTCCTCATTAAAAATAGATGCAGAAGATTCAATTAGAGGTAACAGTGTATTGTGCACATTATGATGTGGTGGCTTTATTTCTGTTGGTCCTTGACAATAATGAAACAGTCTTTTATATTTACTCAGGAGGAATGTTTTTCCTTTTTAAATACTCATTTCCTTCTTAATCTCAAAGCCATGTAAGCCAGTTTTTCCTTCTCCAGAGGCCAAGGGGAGTTAAAGAGAGAAAGATTTTTCTTGCATTCCAACTACTTTTACCCCCATAAAGCCCAGGACAATGGAGTCTCAGTCCATAACTCAGGCTGTGAGATGCTGCCACAGTACAAATAATAAATGATGATGAAAATAGACGATCAGGGCCTCTTATCTGGTTGTGCCCTACTCAAACTCCACTGAAATCAACATAAAAGAGTAGCATGTTGAATGTTACAAAATTCTCTTGTCTTTTGCACTTTCTCCCCTAGCTGTGTATATAAATTTAATGCCAGTTGAGAAGTGTGATATTCTGTCCAATCAATCTCCCTGGATGATATATTTCGAAGTTCCCTGGTGTCTTTATTTAAGTATCTATTCTGCAGCATCCCGCCAGTCATTGGCTGCCTGTGTGTCAGGTGACTACAATTCCATCCTCATTAATCATTGTAACAGGCCTTTTTCTTATCACTCAGTTTTTGTCTGTTGCCCTATCCCTTCTGCTTTGGAAGCTTGTTACCTTTTGCTAAGAGATTGGAATTACACCCAATTCCGCAATGATTGTTCTTGCTGCTCCATGAAATGCTGGGATACAAGAGAGGCTGTAAATTAGACTTGCAGCTAGGACATTCCATCCATACCTTAATCCATCACCCACCTCGACAACAAATACAGATCCTACCAGCAACTGGAGTGAAGATCAAGTTTGCTCTTCTCCCTCAGTCTCCTACAAGACTCTAGCAATAACACCAGAGTACAAACATACAGTTATAAAACACATGGGAGTACATTTATATAATATCCTGATGCAACTGTTGTTGAGATGGCAAAATAGGTACAGGTCAGAGTGAATAAATATCTCAGACACAGGAGGCTTCTGATTATTTATTATAAATACTATTATTAATGTAATTTAGTGTTATTATGATTGCATGTGTTTATAGGGGTTATATGTGTTTAGGGCCGGTGAGGGGGCAAGGCAAAGCACGTGTTTTGCTTTTTGTTAACTAGGGGGGCGTTCACTCAGAAAGGTTGGGGACCACTGATTTAAGGGACTCTGATTATCCGAGTGACCACTGGGTACCTCTTTGAGGATCCATTTCTTGCTTCCACTTCACAAACCAATAAGCTTTAGAAATTAGCATAAGAGTTAAAGTTATCCACACAATATGTTAATCTGGAAGGTGATATGGAAGAGGGAAGTAAGTGTTTTAAGTAGTTTCACCGTCAAATTTTGGGTTTTGCTAATTAGTTGTGTCTATATTTAGATACCAAATCGCTCTTGCTTTTCAAGGTGGGCATGTGTTGTAATGTGAGAAACATCACTAAGACATATTTAGCTTTTACTAAGCATCTACATTCAGGGAGTGTTATTTTAGTAGCTGAAATGAGACGAAAAGTTTAGTTCTGGTTCAAATGAGCTCTAAATGAAAGAACATAGCTGGCTGGGCTCTGTAGATTTACATTCCTTCAGCACATACAAATCAAATTTATATTGCTCTAGGGTCTGAAGATATTGTATATTCTGAAATCTGAAATAAAAACATAGGCGTTATTACAAGAAATGGTTACTCTCTCTCTCTCTCTCTCTCTCTCTCTCTCTCTCTCTCTCTTCAGCCTCTCCTCACATATCAGAAACCTCAGGTTTTTATTGAAAAAAATGAACATTTCAAAACAATTCAGCTTTCATGAAAATATTCTGAGTGTTTTGTTTTTGTTCCAGGGTGGAATGAAAAATGTCAAGACTTGGAAAGTTGCCTGGAAAGGCAATTGTCATCTCCAGTCAGCTCTAATTATTACTTTTCTACATTGAGTGAACTTCCATGTTGCAGGGTGGCTCCTTTTCATTTTAACCCCCTCTTTAAATGACAGTTTAATTTGGATCAGATCACCCTGAGTTAGGGTGACTATCATTGTTATAAAATTTGAATTACATTTGTCCACACTTCGTCTTTTGCTGGGCCTTCTGTTCCTCCTGCATCAGCCAGATCTGAGAAACTCCAGTCCAACCCAGCCCAATCAATAGGTCTAATCCAAACCCAAGAGAAGTCAATGGAAAAGGTTAGCTGAGATTTGGATCAGGTTCCAAGTGCCTCTTCTGTGCAATCGCCTCCTGAGGACCTTGAGAGTCAAGTTCCAACCTCAGATCGCTCATGTAGCAAGGCTGTTCTTTGGCAGGATGCCTACAATAACTTGAATGGGTAGGCAAACCAGCTGCTTGAGATCACAGTATTCTCTCATTGTTTACTTGTGCTCACCTTATCTGGTTTTTGTTTCATGTTGTTTCTTGTCTGATATTGAGACTGTGAGCTCTTTGAGGCAGAGATAGTCTCTTTGTTCTTTGTTTGGGGTCTTGGTGCATGACTGGGGCTCCTACGTGCTAGTGTAACACTAATAATGGTGATTAATAACAGGTTGACTTTTAAGATTGTTTTCCTTCAACATGTTAGTACCTACAATTGTCTCATATGCTTTGAAAAGCTGTCTACCTCAGTTCCCTGACTCCAGCCAGACTTCTCTTTGGCTGCAACGAAAGAGCTGCTTCTCCTCCTGGACCGGGTCGAACTGAGACAGGATTCATCCTTTTAACTCCTTTCTTCAGGCTTGACACCTACTGCAGGTGTCGCAAGATGAGGCTCTCATTAATCCTGTCAGGCCCACTCTGGGGTCGCTACACTCTATTGCAGTAAATAATATTGATCTACCTCACAAGGATGTTATTACGGTCAATTAAAGAAATTTGGTAAAATTATTTGTGATCTAAAAAATGCAAAAATATGTTCTTGTATTGAGACCCATGTTATTTAGTCTTCATTGTATGTAGCCTGCGCATGTTAAAGGAGATGTATGAATAAAGATTACAAAAAGCTACTATATACATTATGGACCAAGTCCCAAACCATTGAAGTCAAGGGGACAGTACCTCTGACTTTAAAGAGAGCAGGATCAGGGTCCACGTTTTAACTGATGTTGTCTTAATATGCTGACGTATGTCCAAGGATCACCTTCAGAGTCTTCTGCATTGATAACTCTTTCCCCATTGTGCCTCACCTTTCCTTGAACTCTCCACTGTTTAGGATTTTTAATCCAGAACAGGACTTCACCTCTCATTCTTTTGTTGCTAAACTTCTCAACAGCCCTTTGTGGTAGACTTTATCTAAAGCTGTTTGAAAATATAACAGTTATATCTATTGATCTAAATAAATAGCCATTGATTCTCCTTTAGCCGCTGTTTTGTTCAATTTACAAAGAATTAGATAGGTCCAAGAGGCATGAGTTATCCAGGTAGAAGCCATGCCCCTTTGTCCCCATCACAGTATTCTAATCTAGGGATTTCTACTATTATATTCATTAATTAAGGTTTTCTTAGCATCCTTTTGGAGATAGATTTGGTATTGACTGCTCTTGTGTAACCTCTAGTGCAGTACCTGTGTTTAGGATAAATTGCATAATTTGCTCCTAGCTCAGCTTCTTCACTCTTTAGTTCCATCAGAGTTCTTGGGTGAATGCTGTTTGGTGCTGATTATTTATTGCAATTTAGTTTTATGTCTCTTGATTCCTCTTGTCTCTGACAGTGGCTCACTTTCATCAACTGTGAAGAATTTCAGGATTTCCTCATCAGACTCCATGGTGAAAATTAATGCATATAAATAATGTAAGCTTTTCTGGAAGCTCCTTTTCCTCCTTGATTTGTCTGCTATCTGCAGTCTTCAGAAACATGATGTATGATTGTCTTTGTGCTATTCTTTTCCATGTCTGGACAGTGTCTAGCTACCACAATCAGGGACTACTGCTTCTAGTCTCTATAGAGACAAACACTACAATGTGGTGGACTTCAAGAATTGTTCTGTATATCTTTGTCCATTTATTCTTCATTGCCCCTCTTAGCTCTCTTAATTGCTATTTAATAGGATCTTTCTTATCTGCCAATGTTAATGTACCATTCTCTTACCATTTCTTCTTGTGACAAGGTGGTCTGGTGCTTTGTGGGATTGTATACATTAGGAGAGGTTTTTTCACCCTTACCTTTACGACGTTTCAGTGATTTATAAACATTTTATGTCATGGGATACCAACAACATTCCAATGCCTTCTGAACCTACTATGACTTCCCATGGGATATGCTGCGGTGTGTCTGGATGATATGAATACTTACACTTTGACTGGGAGACTCACCTGAAGCATGAAGTGTTGACAGGATACAGCTGACAGTGACAGAGCACCTGTGGTTTTGTTGTAGAAAAGCCAGAACCACTACTTGAGATGTCCCTGTGACTCTTGGGCTGAATTTCCGAGAAGAGAGTAGAAGTAATCAGTGGGAGTGTTTCTTCTGTTGAACAAAAGCTGACTTTCCTTAGTCAACCTAAAGCTGGACAGCTTTACCTTTGTAGAATCAAGTGCTGTGTTCCTAAAGAACTTAATTAAAAAATAAAGATTTACACAAGGTTAGATTTTCTTTATACTCATAGAGCCTTTCCCCAGATGATGGCTGTATTTACTTCATCAATAAAGTAAGAGTCTCATCCCACCCTTCTACTAGATAGGGTGTTGATTTGTATTCTGCTGCTGTTTCCTGCAAGATAACAAATACAGGAAAAGAACATCAATCCTGATTTTTTTCTTTCTTTGTCTACCCTACAGTGCTCTGTTGTGCCAGGACTGCTAATAGCATTCTGTGTTAGCGATGGGTTTAATAGGAGATGAATGCTGAGTAGTGTCTTTTGATACCTGTTACAGCTGCACCAATGCTCAATGCAGCCCCCTCCTCCCCATGTGAATTGAATAAACTTTCCATAAAAATCACATATCTGCAGTCCCAAGTCCGTTGGAGCAGAGAAGTGTACAGAGGACAAACGCAGTCTACTGACCTCTCATATGTACTCTTACGTTATCTCTGTGTCCCTCTCTCCCTTTGAGAAGGAAAGATAAATACTCAAGTTTTTTACTTAAATTTCATATCATTCACAAAAGTCATTGTGTGTAACTGACTTTAATTATTTATAAAGGCAAATCTTTGTATGAATATTTGTACTCATAAAGAGCCAGGGATTCATATTTCATAACAGTGGGAACTAAATTATTTATCAGCCAGATATATTGCAGGCACCATGGTGCAGACGTGCTTGCTGATGATCTCAGTCAGCTATAAGTGTCCAGACATTCACGCCAGATAGTCAGGCATGGCGAATGGTGTGGAAGGCAAAGCCAGACACAAGATTGGTCCTAGCCTGAGGCAGCACTGGAACTAGCGTTCAGGGACAAACCAAGGTCAGAATCCATAAATAAGCCAAATCAACATCGTAGCCAGGGGCTGGGTGTCAACCAAAGGTTGAAGTTGGGTGGCAGAGTCCATAGGAAAGTCAGATTGGTATCATAACTGGAGTCCAGTGCAGGCCAAAAGTCAAAGTCATAGTCCACAGGTTTAGGGATCAGGAGGCGAATGCAGAGCTTCAGTGGGTCAGTATGGGGTCTGGAGTAAGGTCAGAGTAGGCATGGATAAGACTGGAACAAGACTTGGGCAAAGCTTGGGCAGGAGCAAGAACCAGATGAAGAGCAGGCTGGGTGACTAAGGAGTCAGTTACACTGGGAGGCTGCAGTAGGGTTCCCACCTGGGTAATGCTGTTTTACAGACTAATCGGCAGCAGTAATGGGGTTGAGGAAATATCTGAGCCTGAGGGTCATCTGACCCAGCATCTATTCAGGGATAGGCTGCTACCACATGCCTGAGGGTTGAGTTATGGCACCTGAGAGAGGACCTGCAATGGCTGTGTGTTTGCCTCATAATAAGGACCATCATCATTAGGGCTGAGAGGGGATTTAACCTTGTAGTAGCTATTCTCTACAGCCTTTCTGACCCAGGAAGCCAGTGTGTGCCACTCAAGTGTCAGGTTTGGAACATTGTTCATGTATTGGCAATAAGACTAAAAAATGCTACCGATGATCAGCCTGTAGCGGTGCAGTAGCTCCACTAGAGTTAACAGAGGGTTAACTGGCCTCTAAAGGGTTAAAAGGGGGCCTGGCTGCAGCAGCCAATCAGAGGCACCAGCCCTGTATAAAAGGAGGCTGCAGGGTCTAAGGTTTCAGTCTGTTGGGGGAGCTTGAAGGGAGAAGGTCTCTCCTAGGCTGGTAGGCTAGAACCTGGGACAGCTCTGAGTGTGCTGCAGCAGCGGAAGCCAAGGTTCCTGAAGGGAGTGGACAGTGGTAAGCAGCAGCAGCAGCAGCAGCAGCAGCAGCAGCAGCAGCAGCAGCAGCAGCAGCAGCAGCAGCAGCAGCAGCAGCAGCAGCAGCAGCAGCAGCAGCAGCAGCAGTCTGAGGGCAGGGAGCCAGGAGCAGATGATGGCTGGGCTTGAGGTGGTGTGTGTGATGGGGGCTGTGAGGAAGTGGCTCAGGGAATTGTTGGCATGTTGCAGTAACTGGAAGGAGGCAGAGCCTTACGGGAGGCAAGTAGGGTCCCTGGGCTGGGCATAGAGTAGAGGGTAGGCCCAGATCCCTCCTTGCTCTTCTTCCCCCCTCCCAGTGTGCCAGAAGCAGCACATTTTACTAGTTGGCTGCACAAGGGTGAGCTGGACATGGACTAACCATGGCCACTGCTGTAAAGTGGGCTGGTGGCTTTAGGTGTACCCCGGAAGGGGTGGAATTGGCTGGAGGGCTAAGACCCTGAAGAGGACTCAGAGCCACAGTCCAGCGTGTAAGAGGCAGAGTACAGACTACTGCCACAGGGACCTCATGGGTTCAATTCCCTGAAACCATGACCAGGAGACACTCCGTTGGTGAGTCGAGTGCAGAGACTGCTACACAGCTGCCATTGAGAGTTGGGGAGTCTAGTGCTTGCTTCTGGTTCCACCAAAGGGAAATAGCCAAGACTAAGCTGAAGTCCTGGGCCACCAGCAGATCAGTGGTAGTAGTGAGGGGCAGCATTTTCCTCAGTCACTGGAGCCTCCAACCCAACAACGTTGCTGTGATACGATGGCCTTTATTCACGTGAAGCAGCCCTTGTTCACATAAGCAAACTTATTGCAGCTGGAATTATAACAGTGGGAGCTAAATAACATATCCACCAGGTATATTGTGGGAGCCACTGTGCACATGTGTGAGGATTGCCATGTTAAGCCAAAATTTTGGATTGTATGGTGGTGCTTTTGTTTTCCACTTCTAGTTAAATGAGCTGCTGAGGAGTTCTTAATGTGGGTCACCAAAATGACCAAATGCTGAACTATTTTGCCCAGGGAGACTCTGAACAGGCCCCCAAGATTGTCTGACCCCACAAAGTTCATGTCCCAAAACCTTTTGCCAATAGCATTTCATCACTCCCGTTGTTTGTCTCCCATCATGTCATCACTGTAAAAAGCTGCATCAGAATTTTTCCAGCTGTCCAGACTGTGAACTCTTTTCCCCACTGACTAACGACAAATAATTTGATGTGGAAAACTGTGGATAAAACACTGGTATAGTTTGTAGAAGCTCTGTAAACCCCAAAATCACTTTTAATTGGACATTCAATATTTTACACACTGTATAGAGCAGAATGTTCACAGATACAAACTTGCTGTTTCATGCCATTGACACTGAAAAATGAAATTTTCCATCTGAGTCTAAGGAAGCTGAATTGGAAGAAGGGAAAGAAAACCCAATTGCCAGTGAAGATCATGATGAATCTAGAGCTGACTAGTGTATTCATAATTCTGCCTTTCATAAAGAATAGGTGTTTGAAAGCAGAAACTCAGTTGCAGACACCTGGCTAGGTGATGTAGTGCAAGGGAATCAAATGGAGAAAATTTTGCCCAGATTTGTGGGGTTTTTTGTTTTAAGTAAGTTTCAATTTATGTTGGACAATGAAGAAACTGTGAGGAAAAACCTCAACATTTTTCATTGTACAATACATATTCTGGCAGAGCACTGCATGCTTTATATCAAAGGATCCATAATATTGATTTCCTGAAATGAAAAATAAGTTTAAGGTGGAGTGCTTGGAAAAAAAAAATCAATATAATTTAAAGTGACTGAACAGAACTATCCATTGTAATGACACCAGTCAAGGAGGGTTATCCAGTTCCATAACGTGTTGGTGTCTGGACCTTTATTTTCATTATAGTTGTCATTGACAAAATGCTGACCTTACCCTACCAGCTTGCCTGAAATTAAATTAAAATTAGTGTTGTTCAAAAATACCCATTTTGAGCTCATAAAATGTTTGCAAATGAAAGCAGAACACACTGTGAAAATGTCATTTCAAAGTGGGTGCTAACAACCAGCCAATCAGTCAAAACATTGGAAAGTACCTCTTGAGACTGAGGAAACACTGGAAACTTTAACCAAATGCCAGCCAAAGCATCCCAGAGGCTATTAGCAGAGAGTCCAGCACTTGGCAATGAAAGAGAAATGTACATTTAATCCCTTAGCTTCTTCATGGTGTTGGCCATAGGTGTAATTTGACATCTGTATTTGCAGGACCTAGCTCCAGTCAGGCCAATGGGTCCACATGTGGAGGGGCAAATTCCACTCTTGCCTGAGGCTTGCAGTGTGTGTGGAGCAATGCCTTCTTCCTGCCCCCAAACTACACCCATGGTATTGGCTATGTGTAGAATGCTCCCCATCTCAGTTCACCTCCTTATTTTTATTCAAGTCTCTCCTAAGGCCTCACTCACTTTTTCTCAGTGCCTGCAAGAACTGAGCTGATAACATTAGAAAAACCAACTTACTCAAGGCTTGGTGGGCTTCTCAGGGTGAATTCTAACTCTTTTTGTTAGGGTTAGTGGTGGGGCCTAGGCATAGGGCCCAACTCAACCACATTTCCTGCCAATCTCTATGTGGTCCTAGAACTTAGGACCAGCAGGGACTTGAGGCTACTTGCCCACTCTTCATCTTGGTGCCTCCCCAGTGCCTGGCAGTGTGGTTTCCCCAGCTCATGCCTGCCCACAGTGCCCTGTTAAAGGAGGATTTTGAATGACAGACAGAGTGGGTCTGTATTAACATTCCTGAGCAATTTCCATGGGACCAGTAGGGAGAGTGCTAGAAACATCACCAGAGCAATGTTCTGCATTCCCCTAGCCCAACCGCAGCCTGACCATGACTGCCTCAGCTGGATTACAGTCCACCTTCTCCATGGGCCAATGGAAAGCCTTCTTCTGTGTCTGTGGCAAGGGATGGAGCTGCAGTCATTGATGCACATGATCCCTCTTCTGAATGGGACTGTTACGATCTGTTTCTGGAGCCACAGGTACTCCCTCCCCCCACATTTCTGAGCATGTCATGGCTTCTCTGTGTCTGTCTTACAGACAGTAACTTCAGCTCTCAGAGGCAAGAACTAACTCATTTTGTGGCCTTTATCGCTCCGAGTGCACTGTCAGCATCAAATAAATAACGAGGCTGCTGGAATATGCTAACACGGCCAGTAAAACGAATACCATAGAGGGGTCTGAAGCACACGAGAGAATGTGTGATTGCCAATCAGTAGGAAAGGAGACATGTTGTGTCACACATTTCCATATCACTTAGACAGCACTGGGCAGTGAGCATCCTTCATGAAGCTAGCTCTAGCATATGTGTGCACAGCACGTAGCACCAAGGGCGTGTAAGGCTTACTCAGGCTGCTCGTGAAAGATGAAAGAATAATTAACACCCTGTAATACAGCAATGGTGTGAAAGGAACGATGGAGCGAACAGTGTGTGGGACACCTTGCCATTATTGAGGGAAGATTGATGCTGAGCACTCCAGTTAGTATTTGCAGGAATTGCTTATTAATTAATTAACTAATTAATTGTATTATAAATCATGTAAGTAGCACCATTCATTTTCACCAGTCACATGTCTGCATTCTGTACATCAGCTCCCGGCACAGCACTGTGCAGAAGGGCTTCTCTCTATCCCACTCTAACACCTACTCTGTGGGAAGCCGGCACACACCATCAGGAAACCTGAGCTGTGCCTCTCACTTTTCCCAGTGACCTGCCAGAGGGGCTCATCGGTTTGGTGCCTCCTTCTCTTACCTCTCTGTTCTTCTGTCCTTGCTCTGTTTCCTTTTGTTCCCCAAATAAATGCCTGCCTCTGCTCAGGAAGTCTAAGAGGCTGTTGACTGAGATCCCAGGCGATTTAACTGAGAATTCACTCCGGTGAGAGAAGAAGCTACTGCAGCTGCCTCATTCCTTCTCGTGCTCTTTTACTCTATTTCTTCCCCAAAGGGAATTGGGGGGGGGGAGGGGATTTCTTTGCTTTCAGTCCTTCCCCTTAGCTAGTTTTTTTTCTCTTTATTTTCAATCAGCCTTTTTTCCCCCCCATTTCCATGGCTGCTGCTACTCTCTTTTGTCACAGATTCCTTACTATTTCCTCTCCCTAGCACAAAGACATGCCGTCTTCTCTCTATATCTAGGAAAATAGCCAAGTCAGACTGAAAACATTAGGAAGCTCAAAGTAACTGTCTGCATCTATTTTTAGCCAAGTTTGCTTGAAATGCCTGTGCAATATCCCTTCACAGACCTGCTGCTGTGCAGTCAGCTAAGGGGATCTTATAGACTGAGAACACTTAGAGCAAATCCAAATGGCCCAGGAGCAGAAGCTTTACAGCCACTCAGCTACACTCTTCAGGAGATGCCTCATCACACTTCTGGGCACAGCTAAACTCAGGCAGCTGGTGGCAGCTCTGGATCTGGATTTTGATCCCAAGGTGGGAGGATGCTTGAGTCTGAGGGGTGTGGTTTGTCCCAACAGAAAGATAGGGTTGGTTGGTTTGTTTTAAAGAATTCAGGAACAGGCCAGGGCTTGGGTTTCAAGCACCCCATCCAAAGACACTTTGTCTGGCTCTGGGGGTTGGACTCAGGTGTGTGTAATAAAGACTAATGCTAAAGACTGGATTATGTGCCATTTCTTACTGATTTCCTGAAAATGTCAGTGCCTCATTATCCTCTTGATGTTTTGCAAGGTCTATGGAAAGTTAGACAAGGATTCAGCAGCTGGTGATTGACAGAAACTGACATGGCAGCTTACCATTCTGACCTGTATTGTGTCCTTGTTCCCTTTTCTTTCCTTGTCTGTCTGTCTGTATCCACCTTGTGGCTCTTAATGTATGCTTAGATTGTTAGCTAATTGGGGCAGGGATTATCTTGTGTTCTGTACTTGCACAGCAGGGTCCTGGCCCGAGACTACAGCTCCAAGGTGCTATGACAAAACAAATAATAAATAAGAATAATGTAGTCAAATTCCAGAGGGGTGGCCTTGTTAGTCTGTGTACAGCAAAAACAATGAGAGTCCTGTGGCATCTTAAACACTAACAAATTTCTTCTGGCATAAGCTTTCTTGGGCTCCAACCCATGATGCATCTGACAAAGTGGGTTGGAGCACACAAAAGCTTATGCCGGAAGAAATTTGTTAGTGTTTAAGGTGCCATAGGACTCTCGTTGTTTTTAATGTAACCAAAGTTTTTCAAAGCTATGCTCTTAACTTCATAGAGTTGGGTTTGGTCTCCCTTTCTGAAGTTAGTTGTATTAAAAGGCAGTTGACTTTTTTCCCCATACAAAATATTTAGAAAAGAAGCAAAGAGTTTCTCTTTTTGTTTAAAATGCTTTACATTTGGGGAGGGGGGTTAATTAAAAAGTTCAAAACATTTTTTTTTCCAGAAACAAAATTAACATTTCTGGTTTTGCAAATTTGTGTTTGAAATGTTCAGGGTTTTCTCTCTTCTCTCCCCTTTTCCTAGTGGAATAAAGGAAGGAAAATTTAAAAAAAAATAAAAAAGTGAAGGGGTGTGTGTGTGGGGGGGAAAACCCCCCCCTGCTTTCTCATAGATTTTAAATGTAGAAGAGACCATCGAGATCATCCAGTCTGACCTCCTTTACATCACAGGCCATAGAACCTCACCTACTCACTCCTGCAATAGGCCCATAAATCTGGCTGAGTTATTGAAGTCTTTAGATCTTGATTTAAAGACAGAAACTCCACCATTTACTCTGGTTCAAAGCAGCATGTGACCTGTGTCCCACACTACAAAGGAAGGAAAGCTCCACCTTTCCTCCCCACAGATTGCAATGGGACTACTCACATGTGTGAAGTTACGTAGGCTTCTGTTTGAAGGGTCAGGGCCTTGGATTGGAACTACATGTCTGGGGCAGAGACAGTCTTATGTTATGTTTGTATTGTATAATATGCAGCACAATGGACCCACGGTCCTGATTGTGGCCTGAGAGTGCTAGTGTAATGGAAATGCCATATAACAATAGTGGAGGGGAAGATGGTGCTAGGCACAATGATTAATCTCTCTGAAGATATGTATACTCTGTGGAGCAGATGAGTCTAACTTTTGCATCTATTCTCATAATTCAGTGAATTTTGATAGTGGTTGAGCAAAGCAGAATAGTCAAAGATGCACATCCTGGCTTAATCTGAATCACGAATCAGCTCTTAAAACTCTATACTCAGGGTAAGGATGGAGTAAAAACTAACTACTGCAGGATTTGGCCTCTGTGATGCAAAGTAATTTAAAATACCCTGAGAGCTGTCACCCAATCAGTAACAGAAGCCTGTTTTCAAATAGTTGCGGGTTAACTCTTTCAGCTCTGCAAATGTATTGTAGACAAATTCAGGAAGGATTAGACTTGCCTGAATATATTTCCAAAGCATTGTCTATGAATCAATCTTCATCTACATGTGCTGTCAATAAATCTACCTACTTTGTTGCTACCCCATTCATAATTTACCATTAGTGTTTACAATTACATGCAAGGCAACCGAATCAAGCAGTGAATTACAAAGCTGCTCCCAGGAATGTAATATTTATATTCAGTGCCGACGGGCTGCAAAATGTAAATGGCCAGTTTAGCACCTTCGCGGGAGCTTATTGATGATGCTATTTATACTGAAAAATTGCACACCTTTTGAAGTCAGAGCCTTGAGGAATGGACTGACCTGCCTCTTTGGGTGAGCGCTGCCAGATTCAGGATTGGGGCGGGTGGAATACAGATGGGAGTCTCAGTTTGCGAGCTTCTTTCTGCTCCACAGCCTGCTGGGAAGGATTGATTACTCTCTCAGAAAGCAGAATCAGCAGATATTATCAATGTGGCACTGATATTATCCACAGCACATGCTGCTGATGTGGAGAAATACCACATATGGCATTATATTTTAAATCCATCCTGCCAAGTATCTTTAACTGAACCTGCCATTTCTATTTGTATTGATCCAGCTTTTCTAATAGCTCTTTTTGGTGTCTAGGTTTCTGTTGTGATAAAGGGTGAGACACATTAAGCCATTGTCTTTGGCTCAGTATCACATTAGGAATCAATCGCCTAATGGAAGGAAATGATTTTCAAAATCCTGCTATGGTGGGAGAGAATTTTGTTTTGTTTCCCCTCTATTCTTACTGTTCTATTTAACAACAAAATTACAAGACTGTTGGCTGGCTACCCAGTCCCGAGACGGCCATAGGGAGAACTTGGTGCTATATTGTGTTGGCTGGATCATAAAAATGGTTAAACAAATGCTTTAAGTGGAGAGCTGGACTTGAACTAAACCTCAAGACCTGGTCACAGAATGGAGGGGCTGCAGGGGAGACATTTAGAATCTGAAAGAGGATCCAGATCCACATTTCTAGCTCTATTGTGTATATGAGAGAGACATAGCGATAGATCCCAAGATCTATAGGAGACTAGGAACCAAGAAAGATCTGGAGCTGACTTTTGCCGATACCCCTTCTTCTGATGCAATCGGGAACAGCAAACTTTGAAGGGTTTAAAATCCTGCTCTGGATCTGAATTTCTCTGCGCAGCTCCATCTCTGTTTCTAATACACAGTGACCCCATACAAGCAGAAAACAGGACTTGGCTTAGTCAAGTGCTTTGTTTGTGTATTTTCAGGAAAAGGGTTTTCACTTATACGGCACCCTTCATTTGAAGATCTCAAAGCATTTGGCAAGCGTTACCAACTTGAGTGTCTAATTCTACTCCCATTGGGATCAAAGGCAAAACTCCCATAGACTTAATTGGCCAGAGGATACAGCCCTCAGCCTCACAACAACCCTGGGAGATATTGTCCTCCCTCCACAATTATCACAAATATAATGAAACTCAGAGGTCATGTGATTTGCCCAAGGTCACATGATATACCAGTGGCAGAGCAGAAATGGAAATCAGACTTCTTGATACCCAGTATCCTGCTCTAACCCCCTATCTCAAGCCAACACTCTTTAGCTGTTGTACAGAACTTGGCTTCACTGGCTAGCTTTGTCTGAACTTTGTTGGCTCTGTCTTCTGGGGAGTATGGAGGGAGCATTCCCTGCTTTCCTCATAGCACAGGGATTCCCTTTCTGTCTGATCCTTGTACAGGCTGTGTGTGATGGGAAGGGTAGCCATTTATGCCCTTACTTCACTATACATTCACACCAGGGCCAGGCAGAATCTGGGTCTGTGTATTTAGTTGTATTTTGTCCCAGCATGGGACTGTGATGTGAAACAATGGAACCACCAAGTACAATGAGGAGGGATTATTTTGTGGTTAAGGCACTGAATATGGGGGACTCAGGAAATCTGGGGTCACTGCTTAGTGCTTTCACAGCCTCTGTGCATGACCTTGGGAAAGTCACTTAATCCCCCTGTGCCTCAGGTCCTAGTGCGCACAAGGGACTGATAAAACTATTTTCCCCACCCTTTCTCTGACTTGTCTATTTAGATTTAGGTAATACTCTGTGAGGCTGGGTCTCTTTCTTGCTCTCTCTTTGTACTGCACCTTGCACAGTGGGGCCATGATCTTAGCTGAGGCTTCTAGCACTCTCGTATTGAAAATAACACTGTCATAATGAGGGATTCAGAACCGAATTTCCAGAAGTCTAAAATATATGCTACCATGTCTGTGCTATGTGTTGAGAGCTTTAATCGTAGAGCACATAGATTGTCTCTTTTCAGTGTCATAACATTTTTAAAGATAGCTGGTGGGTTTTTGCCTTTTTGCTTTTACAGCATTCACATAAAATACTGTATAGAATAGCAGGCAATGGAAATCCACCTGCTGCTATTACTTTGATGGCAGCCTGTCTGGAATAGAGCACTCAGTTCTGGCCACTTCATTACCAGGAAGAGCTAGACAAATTGGAGACAACTCAAAGAGCAGCTAAAATGATTAGAGGCTGAAAGGATTGATACACGAGAAAAGACTATGAACTAAATATATATAGCTTGGCTGAGCAATGAGTGGGACACAGTAGACATGTTCTGATCTAGGAAATAAACACTACAGAGGGAGCAAAACTATTCAGAAGGAACAGGGGGGGGGGTAGCTAGGGTGCAATTAAGAAAGGGAAAATTGAGGCCAAATATCAGGACAAAAGCTCTGTTAAATTGTGAAATAGTCTGCTCAGGGTGGTGGCGGAAGGTGCTATTCCTGGAGATGTTTAAAACAAGATGGTTGCAAATGATAGAAAATATAATTATTCAGTTTATTTTTTGCTTTGTTCTCCATAATAGGAAATGCTTCTTCTATAAGCTAAGTATTTCTTACAAACACAAAATAATAATGGCAAACAACAAGAATATTGTAGGGAAGAAACATGTGCTGGACTAAGTGACCTATCATAACAGGTCTTGCTCTTTTCATTTTTTTGATCCTTGTGATTCTCTGAATCTATCACCACGGAAGAAGGAACCACAAATCTGAAAGCTAAGTAACCTTGCTTTTCAGTGCATATTACGGAACTTATGACAAAATCCACAGTGTTTCTACCAAACTGGACAGTGCTTTATTGTTGGTAGAGCTTGGTCTGTTTATTGACCTTGATCTCATGGTTTGTCTTTTTTGGAATAGTCTGTGTTATCCAGTACAATGTGTGCATTTCCCCAATTTCATAGATTCTAAAGCTAGAAGGGACCATTGCGATCATCTAGTCTGACCTCCTTCCTAGAACATACGCTTCAGAAAAATATCCAATCTTGATTGAAAAAATTGTCATTGGGGTAGAATCCATCATGACTCTTGGTAAATTGTTCCAATGGTTAATTACGCCGACTACTAAAAAGACACCTTATTTCTACTCTGAATTTGTCTAGTTTCAGTTTTCAGCCATTGTATCATGTTATACCTTTCTTTGCTAGACTGAAGAGCCCGTTATTAAATATTTGTGCCCATGTAGATACCTACAGACTGTAATCAAGTCACTCTTAGCTCAATCTATTTCTCTTTAAGCCAGAGAGGTTCTTTATCATTCTAAAGCCTGTGTCTAATCCTTTAATGGTTCTCATGGCTCTTCTCTGAACCCTCTCAGTTTATCAATATATTTCTTGAATAGTGGTCGCACCAGGGCCAAATATAGAGGTAAAATAACCTACTCCTATTCAAGATTCACCTGTTTAGCATCCCAGGATCTCATTACAGTAGTTCTTCTGGCCACAGCATTTCATGGGGAACTCATGTTCAGTTGATTATCCATCAGGACACCAAATCCTTTTCGGTATCTCTGATTCCCAGGATAAACTCCTCTATCCGGGAGTGATGGAACTATCTGCATAGTGGGCATGCTGAGACCATTGAACCAAACTATAAATCCTGTATACGATAGAAACCACTTCAAGCCAAAACATGCTCCCGCACCCCCAACACCCACTGTTCTAGCACCTGTGCCCCCATCCTATAAGCATGGCTTATATTCTTTCATCCTAGATGCATACATTTACTTCTAGCAATATTAAAGCATACGTTGTGTGGAGTGACTGATACGGAACTCAGTTAACAAAAAATTGATGGGGGGGCTGGGGTTTGATATAATTAGTGCAAATCAACATGGGTTTATAGAAAATAGATCTTGTCAAATTAACTGGATCTCTTTTGATGAGATTCTGAGCCTGGTTGTTAAAGGTAAGAGTGTTGATGTAATATACTTAGACTTCTGTAAAGCTTTTGCCTTGGTACCACACAGCATTGTGACTAAAACACTATAATGACATAATTTTTTAAATTCCTAATTCAAATGGAGCCAGATTTTAAAATATTGAAACCCTCCCTAAATCACAGTTACCTTTTTCCATCCAGCCCTAGTGCAGAGCTTTGGAGGAGATGTCTGAAGGGGAAAGGCTTGGAACCGTGCCTGGAAAAAATCTCAAGGCGGCCCAACTTTCTGTGTGGTTTAAAGTGACGACACAAGCAATGTGGAAAATAGCAAGTTGAAATCAGGACAATGGCTTAGGTGTGCATGGTCCAAATTACTATTATTTTTATTGCTACTAATATTGCTATAGTTCTTGGGATCTCCAATCATAGGCTGTTGTGCTAAGGATTGTACAAACAGATTGTCCAGACAATTCACGTGTCCATTCAGTGTGTGCTACGTGAGGAAAAGCTGTATCATTTAAACTAATAGGTTGGCTAAGGAAGAAGTTGTTTAATTGAAATCCTAATAATGCAGAGACTTTGAAAACAGGGCTGTAAGAAAGTGAAGGTAATGAGGAGCATAACGTGATATAAGTGAAATAAATAAATTTTGTTAGTCTTTAAAAGTGACACCAGACTCTTTGTTTGTTTTGCTGAACTAGAATAACATGGCTACCCCTTGGGAACTTGACATAAGTGAATGTGCCATTAAAGAACCAGAGGCTATATTTTTAATATAATTAAAAAACTCCACACTCACATACACAACAAATGCTTCAAGTAAAATATATGTTAAACCAATCTAACATATTTCTATGTACTGCTGAAACATGTTAGATCGGGGTGGACAAAATTGGCTCACATTTAGGCACCAGCAATTTTAATTTTGGTCACCAGAGGACACTCCATTACATTTCTGCAGTGAAGCTAGGCAACAAGTTACTAAAACTGGTTGCCATGGCATCCAGAAACATTAATTTGTCGAGGCCTGTGTTAGAAGACTTATTTTTATCAACTCCTATCACTTTAAGAGCTAATCTGCACATATTAATGCACTCACATTATGAAAATCTCTTTTCAATTGCAATAAAGCAGAGAAATTAATGTAGAGATTTTGCATACTCTGCTTAACACAGATGATCTACTTGTTGTCCAAGTTGAAGGAACAGTGCAGCTAAAAGCATGAATGTTGCAAAGGAATGCTGAGGCACATAATGTTATTGGCCCTGATTCATGAAAGTGCTTAATCATGAGGCAACCAATGAGATTTGAGCATATGCTTAATGCAAATCTGACTGAATGGGGATGCTTTCCTGAATCAATACTGTAATCTATGTAATGCTGCTAAAAAAAATCCCCCCACAAAACAACAGCAAAGTTTCCAAAGAGGAAAAATAGCAGGCAGATAACAGTTGTATCATCTAGCACAGGGGTCTGCAACCCAAAAGATAAGAAGAGCCATTTTTGAAAATTCCTTCAATAACAAAGTGTTTTGAGAGCCACAATGGGTGTAGCCTCCTGGTGGGAGGTGCAGGGAGGTGAGCCAGGATTTCTGCTGCAGGGTCCCCTTATGCAGGGGGGGGAAGCCTGGAGCTTGGCATGGGCTGCCCGTGGGGTCCCTGGTGGCTGGGGGAAGCCCAGAGCCAGGCATGGGCCTCCTACAGGGTACCCCAGTGGTTGGGGGAGCCCAGAGCCGCAAGGGGGCAGCCAAAGAGCCGCATGTGGCTCCAGAGCCACAGGTTGCAGACCCCTGAATTCTAGCATCACTACACCAGATTAATTCAATGAGAACAAATACAGCACCTGTTCAAGGTGTATGAAATTCACACCCACTCCATACACCATCACACAAGCCATTGAACCAGGGCTGAAAGTGGAATGTAAATGGTAAAAGCCTTGCGCAGGCTGTACATAGGAGAGTACTCATAGCCCAAAGCTATTATTTCATATTGTATTTGTATACACATTCTACCCTCAGGGTGTTTTGTTATTTTTTTGCAACATTCTTGGTGATGTACATGGAAATTCTGTGCATAGATCAAGGGAAGATCACAACATATTCAGGGATTGAAACATGTTGAACATACTAGTAGACATAGGAGCATGGGCTTTGCAGTTGTTTGCTTTTCTTGCTTGAAAAAAATTAAAAATCAAAACAGGTTTCCTTTAATTCTTTCTTATGCAACAATTGAGGGAGGAAATGTAGAGGGGCATGAGAGTCTGTAGAAGGTTATTATGGCTCGGGTGGTGGGGCGGGAAAGAGTGAGAGAAATAGATTAAAAGAGCAGAAGGATATAATCACTGTGCAAAATGTGGAGGATCTGAAGAGTCATCTGATGCCTGCAGAGAAAAAAATGAGTGTGTGATAAGATTTTTATCTCAAACAGCAGAGTTTGGAAATTCAATTCCTTTTTCTTGCCATCAAATAAGTCAGAGTTCCCCTCCTCTCCCCCCAACAACAAGCACAGGTCAAAAAGGTCAGCAGACGTAAAGCTAGCTTTAAATCAATGAAGCCTCACCTGAAAGGCTGAGTTTTGAATGTATCCAGCATGGGGGGGAAGGTGTAAATTATTCTGATACAGTGGTTGTAAATAGCCATGAGGTCTCAGCACAATTTCTAACGTGTCGCATCTCATAAAGTCTGATAAATTCAGCAGGTCTCAGTGCTGGGGATTTAGGCAATAGAGAAGCAAAGCTGTTAAGCTGTATTGCAACATGCTTACTGGACATTTCTCACCCTCACCCAGTGCAACCCCACTTTAAAGCAGTTTTGCGATTTAATTACACGTGGCCGCCTCTGTTTTGCAGTTTAATATACGTGGTTTTGTACAATGTTGTGGAATGCAGGGAGAGTTTATGTAGGGTTTTATCATGGAGTTCTCCTGGCTAACACAGTTTAAAGTTGTAAGGCTAGATCATTCGTCTAGGAAGAGATCAAATTGATGACAGTTTTAAAGATTTACAGACAGCTATTTGGGCTTGTGTCTCTCAGGGGCTATGTCTACACTTACAAATTAAGTCGACTTAAGCAAAGCTGCGTCTACACCTGGCTTTCATGAAGTCGACTTAAGGAATTCCTTAAGTCGACTTAATAAGAACCACCCATTAGGTCGACTTAAGCCTCCTTAGGTCGACCTAACCCTTCTTTAGGTCAACTTAAGCCCAGTGTGGATGGTTAAGTCGACCTAAAGGCAGTTAGGTTGACTTAACAAAGGGGACTAAGTCCACGTCCATGGACAGCACTTTAAGTCCACTTAATAAGGTTGACTCGACTTAAAGTCGACCTTATTAAGTGGGCTTAACAAAGTTGACCTAACTTTTCCTAGTGTAGACATAGCCAGAGAGAGCAAGTGGAAGCAACGACTCTATAGTGAGCCTCATCCTTCCTACACTGGCATAAGGAGAGCTGAATTCAGCTGAAGTCAGCCAGCTGTGTGAGCTGATTCAGGCCCAGAGATCTGAAACTCACTAGATTTGAAGGCAACATCTTCCCTCAACATTAACACCCATATGTAGACAGCCCCAGTTCTTCCCTTTATTGTATTCTGTGCGTGTGAAGCATGACTAATATGATTAAACTTTTTATGTGTAAAACATAAATGTGGCTTTTTAGTGGGACACATGAACATGGTTCATTTAAAAAAAAAATCTGTCATTTAACTGGGTTTCAACTTTGGCAAACATAGGGCCTTGCTACTGGTGCTGATAGAAGCATGCTGTATTGCAGAATCTTTGTCTGCTACTGGATATAAGACTGAAGGAACTAGGCTTATTTAGTCTACAGAAGAGAAGACTGAGGGGGGATTTGGTAGCAACCTTCAGCTACTTGAAGGGGTGCTCCAAACAGGAGGAAGCTAGGCTGTTCTCAGTAGTAACAGAGGACAGAACAAGGAGCAATGGTTTCAAGTTATAGACGGGGAGGTCAAGATTGGATATTAGGAATAACTTTCTCACTAGGAGGGTGGTGAAGCACTGGAATGGATTACCTAGGGATGTGGTGGAATCTCCGTCTTTGGAGATATTTAAGGTTCAGTTAGACAAAAACCTGGCTAGGATGGTTTAGTGAGAGTGGTCC
This sequence comes from Pelusios castaneus, assembly GCA_007922175.1. NCBI lineage: Eukaryota > Metazoa > Chordata > Testudines > Pelomedusidae > Pelusios > Pelusios castaneus. The sequence continues at coordinate 21,072,627 of ML685765.1, forward strand.
TGCTTTTAGCAGGCGGTTGGACTAGATGACCTCATGAGTCCCTTCCAGCCCTATGATTCCAAACTCATTTTGGAAACCAAACGCATCAAAATGCTGCTTGGCATGACCTGAGCACAGAACAACTCTGTAGCTGTAGCAGGTGTTGGTGTTATCACTAATATTTAGGGGCAGATTTGGATCCCTTCTGTTATGCTGTCCATATTTAGGTGGCCATTTATGATACTTTGCCATATTAATATTTCATAGTTGCAATACTCCATAGGAGCTATGCCATGTTTGGTACCAACAGAAAGGTTGTAACTTTCTAGGAATGATCGTATGTAGGTATCATGTCTGTAGTAGAAGTTATGAATATATTTGTTATATTTGTTTCAACTTATTTGATTCAGGTAAACTCCCCAGACTAGACGTCTACAGTCATTGACTCCTTAATGGCCCAACAAGTGAAGCACAGGTACAATGGGTCTGGGGAGAAATCTGCTCGGTGAGTCACCTGGACTGACCATGTGACTCAACTCCATTTTGATTTACAAAAACTCCACACAGCATGGAGAAGGCCAGAGATGATAAAAGACAGCAGCACCTACTCCATGTTGTCTTCAGTCCAGACCCAACACCCCCATCTCTGGATCTATTCCTCTGCAACAGGACAAAGGACCGAGGCCCACTCAAATGCTGGGTATCTACCAGAGGAACTGGACAAACCTGCAAACTCTAAATTCTTCCATGGACTTGCTTTACATGGACTCTTAATCATTTGTATGTATGTGATTCACTTTGACCCTTTCACATCTCTCAAATTTTGTTCCTTTTCTTTGTATATTAAACCTTTAGTTTTAGTTACTAAAGGATGGGCTGGCAGCATGATATTTTGGATAAGATCCAAACCTATATTGTTCTGTGTAATTTGGCTGGCCCTTTGGGGTCAGGAGAACCTGTCTCTTTAAGAGACTGTGTGGCAAGGTGGGAGCCGGTGGAGCTGAAGTGTAATAAAGGAGGCTCTTTCTATTTTGTTATGCTTTATGATAACCAGCATGGAGAATCAGAAACATGGTTTGTGGCTGATTGGGAGACTGGTTTAACTACCACCCATCAGTGTTTGGCGAGTTTGGCTCTCATTTTTCAGCTTGCCCTGGTTTTTGCGTATTCAGGAGGTTGATCCAGGAGGCCCCAGTCACACCCTCATTCACATTGAAATCTACTTGTGGACTCAACTGCCATGAACACATGTCAGGGACTCACCATTGTGTCACCATTTACACCAGTGCTGTATCACAATCTTGTCCCTAAGCAGTTAATCCAAACAGAGCTCTCAGCCATCTTCTGATTATCTACAATATTTTTGTTTGAAAATAAAAATGAAAAGGTGCCTGGGGAAGGCATAAAGCTTTTAAAGGAAATGTGATTCTGAAAGAGCATGTGTCAGTTATCGAAAATGCATTAAATCATAACAAACAAGGCTTCGGAATCATCTACAACCAATTTCTTTTCCATTTTCTTCTCTGCAGCCACATGCTGACATTGTTGACTCAGGGGATTGACAGAGGATTGATGTTCTCCATTCCTTGAAAGCCACCTATACAAGGCTGGGTAAACCAGTCCACCAACCAAAAAAAAAAATAGGCAACAGGAATACCAGCTCAGACAGTGTGTGCGCATGCACGTTCAGGCACTCATTTTGCAGGTGTACCTGAAATGATTTGGGTACCTGAGAGCATCACAGGTACTCAACACAGCAGTAGAGCAAAACCTGGGGTGCATGGAAAACCAGACCCAGGAGACATTGCATCACCGTTTACCCCAGTGCTGAAGAGATATAAAATGCTGTCATTCCGATTTGACAGTTTTATACCCACTGGGCACTGGTGCAGAAGAATTCATAACTTGGTCAAGGGCAGTGAAGAATCGGGCCCAGAATACAAGTTTAATTTTCCTGAGGTGAATGAATGACAAGATAATTGAGCCTACTCTGTCTTGCTCTTGTGATACTTTGCTTACTTAATGCATTTCTAATGCACTCATATTTTATTGGCGGCTGCTTCTTCTTTCTGTATGTGGTGGTGGCTTGTTGCCAATGCATTGGGTTTCAACAACAGAAATTGTCAGTTCAAAGCTTGCTTGATATCGTTCTTTGCTCTGGAGAACTTTTTTTCCCCCCCAGTTGTCACAAGGCTTCTCTGTGCTTTTATCACAATTCCAGCTGGACTGACATGATTTATTTTTACACAGTCTAAAATGTGCTACATTTCACAAAAAACATATGCCACCAAGGAAAAAAATACAGTAGGCGCAGCAGAAATAATGTCCCACCATTCATGAGCGCGAGTACATAAAATTGCTACATGTATTACACCCTGCTCCTTGCTATCCTCTAGCTACCCATTTGTTTCTGGGTGCAATTCAAACTGCTGGTTATAGAGACTTGAGTAGACTGGAGCTGGGACATGGTAGCAGCAGTCAAATCCGGTGGGGTATATGAGATGTTGGATTCTGGAGAAAATTCTCTTGGGCCAATGGCTGTGCATTCTGAGTAAAATAGCCTTATTTCCTTTGACAGTTAGCTAGAGTCAGAGTTTAGCAGACTTCAGGGTAAAATGTAAGGTGCATCTGTCCAGATGGGTGTTTGCTGAAGACAAGTCATGGTTATGCTGCAAGAGCAATGAAAATGTGACTTCTGTTCTATTCTATTCACTACAGGTTCTAATTCTGTGCTCATCGCTAGACTATCCAGCACCTTCGAGAGTGCATTAAGCTTCACTATAGATGTTTGTGCTTTATAGTCATAGAGCTGTCCAGGCGCTATGGTGATTGGCATGTATAAATACCTGTACAGTATATCTGATGCAGCAGTTATCCCTCAGAGGAGTTGCAAAGTAAAACTCCCTTACATCTTGAACTCAGTCTAAACATTGACTGTCTAGACTCGAGCAGGGGAAAAAAAGACATTTTGGGGGGAGAAATTACTGATCATGCAGCAAAATTGTACAGTGAATCAGCAAACAGTACTCAGCCTTGGGGCTTGTATACAGGAACATTTGGCTCTGTGCACAGTATTTAAGTGCTTTCATGCAGACACCTCTACCTGGATGGTGGAGCTGTCCTGATGACCTGTGGCTGTGGGATAGAATGTATGCAGGGATTTGCTCTGTCCCTGTAATTGTTTTCAGTTCTGTTTAACACCCTTCAGCAAGTGCCTTTTTGAGACTTTCTGGGTATTGAGTGATGGCCAGCCAAAGGCATGGAAAGCCAGGGAAGGAAAATAATCCAAAAGGAACAAGAAGGATACACTGTGTTTGCTCGGAAGCTGCGAATCCCCCACTCTGCAACCCAGGGCAGTGCCAGGAAGTGGCAGATGCACACTGCGTGAGTAGAGGAAAACAAATGAAATGTTGTTGTGAGGGCTGGGATGGCAGTTTTAAGTCTATGCACATTCCTCCAAAAGGTGCCCTTGTACATTGAAGTACATCTCCTCTGCATAAAGAGAGGTATCTTTCTAGAGAGCTATGAGATCTCAAGCTAAAGAGAAGACCTAAGGCAGCACGTAGAAAGTGAGGAGAATGAGGTTTGCTGATGGAGAGAGTAATGCCTACTGGTTACAACAGGGAGCTGGGAATCAGGACTCCTGAGTTCTTTTTCCACCTCTGCAACTGATTTGCGTGGTGAAATTGAGCAAGTCATGTGGGCCAAAATGTTCAAACTTGGCCACTCATTTTGGATGCTGTAATTTTTGGGTGTCCAACTTGAGGCACTTAGTGCCTGATAGAAGGGCTAAGCACACCTGTTGTACTTAGAAAATGAAAAAAAACTAGCAGGATCTTATTTGGGGGAGGGGGGAAGGCAATATGCCACGTTTATTATGAGAAAAACACAGTTGTGGTAATAGCTAATATCTAGCGCGCGCGCGCGCACACACACACACACACACACACACACACACACACAAGTTCTGTGGTTGGTCATGTATAGTTACCAGTCATGATTGTTGCTTGTGATCTTAGCTTGAGTTCATGGCTTGGTGTTCGCAGCTTCTGGCAGCTACCTGGCCAGGGAAATTGGGCACTAGGAAGATCGGGGTCTCTGTCAGGCACACAGCTGTGCACCCACACTCTTGAGTGTTGTGTAGAACGTTACCCAAAGCTATGCAGTCTCACCCATATTTTATATCTTTTAGTCCATGGATCTTGTGTCCACACTGTCTCGGGGTACTGTATGACCATGAGTCATCAGTCAATGGCAGATGTGACTTTGATCTTGTTCTGGGTGGGGCTTTTTGTCCCTTTCTTTCTCAGGTGTACTCTTCTTGCTTTGCAGGCTTTTTCTTCATTGTTCGTCAGCCATTAAAGTGGTGCTGGCAGTTTGTCACCAGGACAGGCTGGCATTGGAGACTGATCTCATCATGCACACACCCCTCATTCACACACCCAAACTACATCCACACATCTAAATGAAGTTTCAGCAAAACTTAGGCTGCGGAATACAAAATGAAGTAAATAATCCAGAATTGGAGTTTTGTTTCCAGTATAGTTTCATGTGAATGAATGAGCTTGGCATTTTTATCAGTGAACACTCCATATAGAAATTTCTGTTGGAAGCAGTTTTATGGTATAAATTCATCTTTAGCACTACACACCCAGTCCTAGCCAAACGCAATGGGAGATCACACTTCTGAAAACTAGGCCCACGATGTGTCCAAAGGTTACCGCATAGACAAAAAAGATCACTTTTGACATTTTTGACCTTGTCCTCTAACAAATGAGTTCAACACTCATTACCTACCTACCTACAGAGGTGAGAGGAGGTTTTAAGGTACATATTTGTGTGAAATGTTTTCAGATCCCTGCATGACAACTGCTATAGAAGTGCAAGTATTAGTTAGTCATTATTATTTCATTATCTAAGGAACTAATGAAAGGTGATCATTCTAATGACTGGGCCCTATGTCTGGGTTAAAGGATCTGTGTGCCTCATCCATCAACTATTTGTGAAGAGGAAGAACTTTGTTTTCTGAGAGCAAGTGCTAGAATACCTTGTATCTCTCTTTTTCATACTGAGCGTATCTCCAGTTCACTTTCCTAGCAGGGATAAACCCATGTCATTGAAAGCAGCTGGAGAAATCACTTGGAAAGGTGACAGAGACAGATTGGCTAAACTGAGAATTTGGAGAACTAACCCCCCCCCCTTGCAAAACAGCAGTCCTTGTGAAAGTTATTTTCTGTTTCCAGACCACGGATTCATAAAGTGCAGCTATCTGATCTCAAACTGCATTCCAGATTAATCTCATGGGAGCATGATTACCTATTCTCAGCATTTATTTTGCTCCCATTCTGTAAATTCCCCATCTTCAAGCGTCTGACAAAGTGGGATTTTCTCCCACGAAAGCTCATGCGATAAATAAATTTGTTAGTCTTTAAAAGTGCCACAGGACTCCTTGTTTGTTCTGCTAGTCTCAGCAGCAATGTAATGTTCTGGGTGGCTGCTCAAGGCTAGACCCTTATGGTTTTGGCCAATTGGTGGCAGGATCCAGCCACCAAGCACAGGTAGGAAGGCATGTCGGGCCTAAGCCATTGTTCCTGACTGGAGCCTGTGTTTACATACCAGGGAAGAACATTATGTCAAAGTATAAGGTAAAGATTTTTAGCCAAGGATCTCAAAGCACTGTATACAGGAGGATAGGTATCATTTAGTCCCACATCACATTACTATATTGAAATCCAGTGCTTTTTTGGTAAGAAAAAAGGTGCCGGTACTGGGCCAGGGACGTGGGGCCACCAGCAGCAACGGCGACAGAGGCCGGGGCCACATTGTTGTGGAAAAAAAGGTGCTGGTACTCAGTACCCCTAAGTACCATCACAAAAAAAGCCCTGTTGAATCATTTAACAAAACCACACAGACATACAGCAGCTGAGGACCAGGCTTCCTAGCTCTGAAGTGAGACCTAGGTGTCTATCTGAAAATGCTGGGATGGAAATGTCGTGAGGGCTGGTGGACTGGAAAAGCTGAGCAGAGAGCACACAGAGAAGGATGTGGATAGTTTTTTCTGAGGAGAAAGGAGGGTTGAAGATGGATACACTCTGTGTCTTAATCCACCCCAAAAGCGTATTCCTATCCGAACCCTGGCAACAGCAGTCTGGGTGCTATCACAAACAAGCAAAGAAATATAGTCCAGGTTGCTTCTGTGTTTAAGGGAGGAGAAAAAGAAGACAGCCTACATCACAGGATATAAGCGTATGGCTCCACTTTAACCATCTGCTCACTGTCATAATGTGTGTGTTTGCTGATGCATTGCTGGGGAACTACTCACTGTATATTACAACAGACTGTCATTTGCCTTTTCTTTACCATATTCGTTCTGAGAATATTTCAGATCATTCCCTTAAATTCAGGTGCGGATTACAGTTGGGTGGTGGGGTGGGGAGAGGACTGTTTAGTGATCAAGCACATAAAATCTTTCTAGTCTCTTAGCATGCTTGTGTGGGAGCAAGGTCAAACAGGAATCGCAGGCTACTCTCACACGGTTCACAGGTCCCAGAAAGAAGAGCTTTAAACCACCACCGCACAACACCCCTTCACTCTACTTTGGACAATCTGTCCCAAACTATAAATTGCACCAAACTATGCTCAGAGTCTTTGTGCCTATTGGAAACTTCTCCTGTCTATTTTGCTGCATGTGTATATTCATCCAAATGTTTTTCTTTTGCATTTCAAGCCAAAAATAGCGAGATGCGATATTTAATTTGTGATATGGAACGTCATGACACATTGCAGTCTAACAATGATGTAAGACACAGAGATGAGTAAAAGGAACACTAAAGTGCAAATCCATCATGAAATCTGTAGTGCCCAGCTTGTTTAGCTAACTGTCATTCAGATTATTTTCATAGGTTTTGCATATGTCAAGCATTAGTGTTATTAGGAGCCAAAGAGAGACAGTTTACTTTAACCTCTTAAGTGCATTGCATGAATTTGAAGCTGTATTTCTCAAAACACACCTTGCTAACCACATTAATAACAAAGGGAAGGCATATCAGTTGCACACTCAACTCTTTGGGGTAGTTTCAATGACTCAATAAATCAGACCATGACTGACTTTATTTGGATGCACAGGAGGGAGGGCAGGGGCAGAGCTTATCAAAGGCACAGGGAGACATTGCCTCCCCTGATTGGCTGCTCTCTGCCTCCCCTCTCCCTGCTGAGGCAGGAGGCAGTGACATCAGCATCTGCCCCTGGCGGGACCCCAGGCCAATGGGCGCCAGCCCAGGGCCACTGCTGACAGCAGGATCCGGCCCTGGCCAGGGACCTGGAGCTGTTGCTGGTGGCAGAATCTGGCCTTGGCCCCAGCCGGGGACTTAGGGCTGCCAGTGGTGGCAGGATCCGGCCCTGGCCCCGGTGGCAGGAGCCGGGTGGGCTGGGTCAGATGTGGAGCTGCCTCCCTCAGGGCAAGCTCCAAAATCCACCCATGAGGGAGGGGTCAAGATGATAACCTTGCATGAGCTCTGCCTACAAGAGTCTGTCTCTGCTCCTTTGTTGAACACCTAGAGTGGGTGTGGAGTTCCAGGTAGGTGACGGCGTAGCTCCACTGTTCTGTCCATGGAGCTTGTGAAGGATATCAGAGCCTCATAAGAACAGAGGACGGGAAGGGATGTCCTGGGCCTTCAATTTCAGCCCCCTGATACCACAGGCAACCTTATCAGAGAGTCCCTGTCCTACGTTTACCAAACTCCATCTGAAAACCAGTTAGGTTTTTGCCCCCATTGTTCCTGTTGAAAGGCTATTCTAGAACCAACTTCCTCCTCTAATGGTTAGTAACTTTCTTCTAATTCCCAGCCCAAGTTACTCATGGCTAACTTATGCCCAGCTCAGCTGACTCCCAGGGGAAGGATTATACTTCCCCATTATTCTAATTTAATACTGATGTTAAAGTAGCCCTTAAAATCAGCAACCAAGTTGGATCCTGTAGTGCTGTAACTGGGTGGTTTGCATCATCTTCAGTGCGGTCCATGCTGAATGACATACTGTACTTTGTCCCTTGCTCAGTATATAAACTTTAATACTCATTGAGAAAAACAAGCAAGCAGTCCTAGGGCACGTCTAAAGATTAACAAATTTATTTAATGCATAAGCTTTTGTGGGCATAATCTCACTTCTTCAGATGCATGAAATGGAAGCAGCTCAGACACAGGTAATATCCCTTTCAAAATGCCTACCCGATATAGCAGAATATCATTATTGCCAACTGCAAGCATTCAAAAATCATGAATCAGGCTCTACAAAATCATGAGACTTTTTAAAAAGAACATGCTTGGGTTTCTTTTTATTTCTCTTTTGGGTTTTGAGCCATTAGGCGCCACTGGGTCATGTTTTCAAACTTTACTCTGCACCCATTAAAACTAAACACTTACCTTAAAAAAAAAAATGAAAGCAGAAACTGTCTCAAACTTGATTGCTCAAAGCAGAAACTGTGTCAACTTGATTTCAAGAGTTAAGGCTTGAACAAAACACATCTAATACTGTGAGATCTCTGATAAAACTGCAAGACTCAACCACGTAATCTGGTTAGAGCCCTACCTTCTTCCTGTCTGTACATTATTGGCATTATAGAAATAACAATTGCTGTAGAATAGTAACAAACAACATAATATTGTAAGTTTTTCCCCCTGAAATCGGATATTAAGAAATGATTTGAGATACTAAATCATAGCTGCCAGGTCTCCTTGTCATACTTGTCAACAGCTTATATAATTTACCTGCCCTATCAGTTCTTACTACAAAAAGCCAGTGGCAGTTCTTCACGTCGTTTCTTTTAGTCTTTTTTAATTGATTCAGTTCATTAATTGGATTCTCTTTGGGTATTTCTGTAACTGTGACTACTGCTATTAAAAGATGCAATTTGTAGGAAGTACTTTGCTAATTTAGCAGTCAAGCTATCTTTTAGCACTACAGAGAATAATAAAAGGTTCTTAAATCAGTATGAATTATTAAAAAGAACTGGTTCATGGAAGAGGCAGGAAGGATCTATTTTCATGAAAGGTTTGTTTAAAAACAAACAAACAAACCAAAACAAAAAATCCCAACACTTACTTACTCACAAGCTTTGCTGTTTCAATGACGGCATCTTACCTGGACTCTGACCCCAGAGTGGGATCTGTTAGCTGGACCTTGTATGCTCATGCACCCAGTAGGATTCCACACAAGTGTGATTACAAGTCGGGACCCTCTCATGTGGCTACATTAAAGTTGCACATTTGAACTGCAGAAACACCCATCACCTCTTAGTTCTCTCTAGGGTACATTACTTAGGGAGGTGGTGGTGGAACCTCCATCCTTAGAGGTTTTTAAGGTACAGCTTGACAAAGCCCTGGCTGGGATGATTTAGTTGGGATTGGTCCTGCTTTAAGCAGGGGGTTGAACTAGATGACCTCCTGAGGTCCCTTCAAATCTTAATCTTCTATGATTCTAAGATTATGCATTTGTGCAGATACCTATTATATTGTGTTATGCTGGAGGTATATAAATAAAGGTAAAAAATTAAAATCCCTGTGACTAAACACAAGCTCACAACTACGTAATTGGGCGCCTATATAAATGGCCTGATTTTTCAAAGGCAGTGAGAACCTATAGCTCCGTTAATGTCAAAAAGGGTTGTGAATGCTCAGCATTTCCAAAAATCAATCCACTCATATAGGAGTTCCATCCTACAAGGCTCTGAACACCTTGCACTGATTTAGCGTGGGACTCCTCTTATCCTTAAAGTTAAGCATATGCTAAAGTGCTTTGCTGGATCAGGGCGGTGTGCTCAGTACCAGGCAGGATCACGGCCTGCCTGTCTAGATGCAGGTGTAAGTGTCTGCATTTCATTTGCTGGGCCAAAGGCAGTGAATTGCTGTAATGTCGTGGCTGCTCAAACAAAAATAATCTGGCAGACTTCCTACTGATCAGATTATTACCTTCGCAGTTGGCTGGGCTGAAATTAAAGTAAAGAAAAGATAAAATATTAGTTGTTAATATTACAGTCACACTTTATTTCAAGGGTACAGTTACAGACAGTTTATAAAGGCTAAATGAATGATTACTAGACGTTTCAAGAAATGGGTAATGTGACTGGGTCAGTCTGGATGGCTTCCAGAAGGTACTAGAAGGCCAATATATCAACCCCAGGCTCAGCAAGTCCCTTTTCCCCTTGTAGTTCAGCAGTGGTTACTCCAGATTGATTAGCAAACCTTGAGCTAATTAAGGCCCCACCCAGGACTTTTTAAAAGCCTTCCCTCCAGAGAAAGGGGGTAGCTGGAGTGTGAGAGTGAGGAGAGTTACTGGGGAATGGGAGAGAGGGCAAGGTGCATTTGGAAGGCAGACAGACCTGGTGAAGAAGCAAGAAAACTGGTCAGGAAGAGCCCACAGGTACAAAGACTGGGGGAAGGGAAAAAAAGCCCTGCCTGAAGGGGGCAAAGGACCCTTCCCAGGCCTGAGTGAAACAGACCCACTGCTAGAGGGAAGCACAGGACCCCCCAAGGTAGAGGAGGAACTTTGTCACAGTAATTAAATGTTACAGATTGTTCTAGAATCTAACAAGTCAATATGTTGATTCTGATCTTGGTTTATACCATCTGCAACAGCTTTTATTGATGTGCTTACAACTCACGTTACTCGTTCCTGTAACATGCTTTAACATCTACTAATAATCTATTAATGCTTTATCCATCATTTATAAATAGCACCCTACTATAAAATGTGGCCACACTAAGACAGGGTAATAAAGAGTTTGCAGGTTGCTGAGCTGTTCATTTGAAGAACATTGTGCTTCCAGAGAAGCGGAAAGAGATGGTAACTCTGAATTGAATCTGGGCAATAAGCAAACAGTTGAATCTATTAGACAGATTACAGAGTGAAGTGCAAGAATTACACAGCTGGGAGCCCATGGACCAATCAGAAGGGGATGCTGTTTATTTTATATACTTATTTCACTATTTGGAGATTTTCTCAAAGTTTGAGTTTTATGTTTACTGTCTATCCTGCTGTTTTTAAATTAGAGCTCTTAGAACAGGTCATCTAGCTCTGCCAGGAGGGGTCCTGCTGAAGAAATCTTTCCTTCATACTATCACCTTGTTCCTACACAATCAGTTCTGCTTTTAAATAGCAAAGGAGCTCCATGGAAGATGCCAGTTCTGATTACAGTGTGAAATGTCTAACCTTGGTTTACAGCGTCTAAAAATGTGTGTCTCACAGCTTGAGACTTACGTGGCCTGAGCTTGGGTTCAGCTACTAGGGAAAACAGCGTCGCTCCCACTTTATGGCATATACTGATGACTCATACGTACAATCAGCTATATTAAAATGCCGCAAGATGGAACATTACTCTAGGTTAGCTCTAATATTGAAGTTCTGAAATGGAATGACGAATTCTGAAGATTACAGAGGCTCTGACACAGGTGTGGCTTATGTTCTCAGTGCTGAGATATCACACATCACTAAATGTGGTCTCCTGAGATATTTTGGGTTACCATTGATTTTGCTTGTCTTGCACACCTTTAACTTTGGCTTGCTGAAAAGGTTCTGTGTCTCTATGTTCATCTTAGCCAAAAATCACACACTGAATAAAGCGAAAACGTGCCTAATTCTCCTTCTCACTGTGCTGGGGTTTCCACTCCACACAATGCCTGAAGGGGTTAAGGTGGTTAGATGGGGCAATTAACCATCTGGGCTGCACCTGAAGGAGGAACCAGAGAGCAAAGAGGATTAATTACAGATAAAGTTCAGCTGGACAGGAAAAGGAGGGGTTTGTAGAAAGCATAGTAGCTGACTGCAGAAGAGGGCTACAGGGAAAGACACTGCAGTTGCTTTCAGGTGAGAGAAGGTAAGGTAGGAAGTAGCCCAGGAATAAGGTACACTGGACTGTGCAGACCTTGACTATTTGTTGTAGGGTCCTTGGGTTGAAATCCAGTACAGAGGGCAGGTTGGGTTCCCCTACCAGCCACTGAGCAGTGGTGCCATCAAGGGTCAATGAGTTCTGAGGGACTTTGATACCTTGGAAGGGGAAACCAACTGTAACCAGGTTGGAAGGCCAAGCCATGAAGCAAGAGCAGCTGAGTCCTGAGGAGAGGGCGTGTAAGAGAGTGATGGAATGCAACCACAGGCTTGGCAGAGCTAATGGCTAACTGTAACCAGAAGGAGGCAATCCAGCGGTGAGTAGAGCGCTCTGTGACACTCGTGTACTCTGTTTGACATCTATGTAATTCCACTGACTTCAATGGAAACATTCCTTCCTTACTCCAGAGAAAGGCACAGAAGGACTGTGTTTAGTGAGCTAAATCTTCAACTGAGCTGAAGGAGAGTTCAGTGCAGCTGTTGCAGGGGACAAAAGTAGTCTTAAATCACCTTCCCCCCCTTGCTATCCAGGGCTCTAACTATGCACAGGTGCAAGTTAGAGTAGCCTGTAGACTGCTTTATCTTGCCCTGGCTTATAAAAACTACTAGAACAATCGTTCCCAATCTGTGGTCCGGTCCATGAGGGTACTGCAAGTGGTCTGTGGGGGATGGGAGGAGATAATTACTGCAGGTAAATCTACTGTGATGAGTGCAATATGTTTGTGAATGAGCATAATACATTATTAGAAATAACTGCATTTTTAATACCCCTTGATATATAAGTTTGACTCCTGTCAACCATAGGCTATGTTAAAAATGTTTCAGATGGCTTACATGGTGGTCCACAAAAGCTTTTGATGACAATGTAGTGGTCTGCATAAAGGAAAAGGTTGCAGACCGCTGGAGTAGAGGCTATAGTACTGCCAGTGATTTCTGGAGTGCCATGTGCTTCATCCCTGACATGATCTCTTGCTCCTTATACGTACCCTGCAGAGCAGTAGAACGAGCTATGCCAGATGAAGATACTCTCTGTAGTGTTCCTTTTAAGTCCCCTGGTATTGCTCGGGACGTTCACATGAACTGGGATCTTGTCTGGAGCATCTGAACAAATACATGTGGTGCCATTCACTGTGTTTGGGTCTATATTCATTTACCACCCTCTCTCATTTCTTGTCTGACTCTGGAATGGTTTGCTTTTTGCTCAGTGAAATATGTGAACATTATCAAACAGTTGTTTGAGAAGCAAAAATGACCATGTGCAAATCTTACTGGTCTTTGCAGCAAGCTAGATATGCTGCTGGATTCTGCATTTATGTACTTTTTAAGGAGTTTCTAGGGAAGACTATAGATGTGTTTGTAACCTTTACAGGCAGTAGGAGCAGCCTGCCTCTAATATGCATTCCTTTGCTGGATGACCCACATGGCAATGATACAACACTTGGAGAACAGAAGATAGCTAAGATGGTACCATTCCTGAAACTACTCCAAATGATTTCCAGGACTCATGAATCAATCTTCCAACCCAGAAATTGCCAGCCTATTATCCCACGTGAGCCAAGATCCATAGGAGCCCATGCAGAAGAATCCTTTCCTCTTTAATTCCCCCCCCTTCCCGCCCCACCCGACTCCCTAGAAACCCAAAATTTCACATAAATATGAGGGTAGTTTTATAACTTGAGGCCTAATTACCAAGGTGTTACATCTGCATATTTTTTCTTGAATGCCCAGGGTCTCTGCACATTGGTGTCGTGATTTGACCATAGCTAGGTGTTGTAGTTAGAAAATGAAAAACTAACAGGATCTTATTCAGGGGGACATGGCAATATGACACATTTATTGTGAGGAAAACAGAATTATGTTAATAGCTAATATCTGATACAGACACACACACATGTTCTGTGGTTGGTCATGTATAGTTACCAATCATGACTGTTGCTTGTGATGGTAGCTTGAGTTCATGGCTGGTGTTTGCAGCTCATGGCAGCTACCTGGCCAGGGAAGCTGGGCATGAGGAAGAGCGGGGACTCTGTCAGGCACACAGCTGTGCACCCACATTCTTGTATGCTGTGCAGAACATTACCCAAAGCTATGCAGTCTTCCCCATCTTTTATATCATTTATCCATGCATCTTGCTGTGTCACACTGCCTCAGGATACTGTATGACCATGAGCCATCAGTTAATGACAAATGTGTCTTTGATCTTGTTCTTGATGGGGCTTTTTGTCCCTTTCTTTTGAGGGTGGATTCTTCTTCCTTTTGCAGTTTGTCTGCATTGTTTTTCAGCCAGTAAGGTGGTGCTGGCAGTTTGTCATCGGGACAGGCTGGCATTGGAGACTGATCACATCACACACACCCTTCATTCACACACCCAAACTGAGTTCACATCTAAACAAAGTTTCAGCAAAACTTAGGCCGAGCAATACAAAATGAAGAAAACAATTAAAAATGGAGTTTTGGTTACAATATGGAGTTTCAAGTAAATGAATGAACATGGCATTTTTATGAATGAATAATAAGCATTATTCTAGATATAGAATTGCTTCCAACAAGAATTTCTGGTATAAATTCATCTTTAGCACTAGATAGTCAGGAGCTAAAGGTGTCCAAAGAGGGTGGCAGGGGAGAGATGAAAGGAGTGGAGTGTTCCATGTCTCTACTATAGATTGTTGATGTCCACAAGTTCACTTATTCCTGTTTTTGTGGTGAAAACTTCTAGGGTTGCAGTTCAGAGAACTGAGGAATATCAAGATGCTGATCAAACAGACAAGCCTTGAGAGATCTGTTTTGCAAGTTACTTTCATTGTTTCCAATTTCATCTGATCATAGAACAATCCACGGGCAAGAAGTTCTCTATGGTCTTTATGGAGAGTGAACAACTTTTCTAGATAGCTTGTGGCAATATCCACTTCCAGTCTTGGATGGTGGTTTGATCTTGTTAAAGAAGTCACTGAGCATCATGATCTACAAAAGCGGTTTTCAAACCATGGATCGGGACCCAGTACTGGGTCACAGACCTTCAGGTACTGGGTCACGGTGCCCCCTGCTGCTGGCACCAAATGACTGGAATGCATTGCTCAAAGATGTAATTGTTGGGTCGTGGGCATAAATGACTCTTTTCAACTGGGTCCTGAGGAAAAAAGTTTGAAAACCACTGATCTAGAATACTTATTCAAGGTTTATTAAATATTATAAGCAAATCCTCTAGCTATCAGCATAATCAAGCAATGTTAACTTCTTAGTAAGTATAACTCATGTCTATTTTGATGAGTTTGTTTACCATCAGAGTACCCAAAAGCACCAAATTAAATGTAAAATTACATTTATGACTGATGTAAACCTGGATCTACAGTCCTATGCTGTGTGGAAGCTATTGCTATGCAGTTAATTGCTATGTCATTTGCCTATATACTCCATGCACTCCTAGCATTAAACTCACCATTTTGTGAAGATGCTAGGGACACCTGGAGTGTATATATAAGAAAGGTGCTATATAATATAAAAACAAATTTTAGCCTGTGTAAAACTTCCACATGTACCACACTGAAAAACATTCTTGGCTCTTTTAAAATTATATCAGCACAATAGAATAGAAATAGAGTAGATTATCGAGTACATGATATTACCTTGATTTGCTTTCTACTTCACAAGGATATAATAGAATATAACGATACCAACAGATGGTTAGTTCATTTAAAATTCTTCAAAATGCAACAAATCTTCAGTACACATTTGCAGAACTGTTTCCAAATAGCCTCATTGTTATTCAGTCCCAGTATCAAAGGTGGTTATATTACCACATGGAACTTTGGATGTCATCAATATTTAATCTGTGTTTTTGTTACAACACATCTGTTTTCACTGATAACTAATTCTTCCTTTGAAATAGATCTGGTCTGCTTGGATTTTGCAACTTTCTGTAAAATGAATATAGAGTTTCA
Organism: Pelusios castaneus; assembly: GCA_007922175.1. Classification (NCBI taxonomy): domain Eukaryota; kingdom Metazoa; phylum Chordata; order Testudines; family Pelomedusidae; genus Pelusios; species Pelusios castaneus. The sequence goes on from ML685765.1 coordinate 21,088,424, forward strand.
TAACTTAGCCAGGTTGTATTTGTAGGCATTTTATGTCAATAAGGTGCATTACCCCACTGACATATTGCAACACAACAAAAGGTTTATATAGAATGCTGCAGTAGTATAAAAATATGCCTTTTTTACAAAAAAGGATTTAGATTATTTCCCTGTGGCATTTGGGTTACATTATGCTTTTCTAGACTACTGGCAGTGTTTTGCATGTAATCTCTTCTTGAAATATGTTCCTGCAAGTGATTTGATTTTTTATTTTTTTTTTTATTTGCTGCACTTCACAATAGAACTGAAAGACCTGTGACATGGATAACCTACATCCACATCTTAATGAATATTTCTTTTGCTGCTTCAAGAGAGAGTATTTGGAACTGATGTTCCTGATCCTTTTAATTTATCTGAATTGAAGAGATCTATCTATCTATGAAGAAATCTACTATTCAGATATATAAAGTTGACCCCATCACCTAAGAATCTGAGTGCCTCAAAAACATTAATCAAGTGATGCTTCCATTATGCTTATAAGTTCATGTAGTGATATTATCTGTATCTTTTGCTTTCCTCTGTAGCTTGGGGCAAGTAGTGGATTCTCTGTTCTTTAAATCATGACCGGAGGACTTTCATAACTCAGTCATAGGTTAGAGGTTTTACAGGAGCGGATGAGTGAGGTTTTGTGGCCTTTATTGTGCAGGTCCGACTAGATGATCATATCAGTCCCTTCTGACCTTAGAGTGTGTCTATGAGGAACTAACACACAGAGGGTAAGTACTTTGCCACAGGGTACCTGTAGCGGAATCAGGAACCGAAGCTAGAACTCCTGCATCCTCGTCCAGTGCCTTAGCCAAAAAGCCCCCTTCCTCTCAATGACTGGATGATGGATGGATGCTAAAAACCAATTTAGGAGAGTATGTTGTGCAGAAATCTTGCGAGAGGGAATTCACTTGCATAAATAAATTTTTAAAGCAAGGCAATAAAACGGGGGATTGCAAAGTTCAAGATGACTCAGTTGGATTCTCTCTACTTCTAGATCCATCATGTTCTTCTTAGTCCTTCTCCTGCTGAGCCTTACAAAGAAGGCAATAATAGAGTAACTTACACTTTCTATTAGTAAAAAAGACAAGCCAAATTGGGCTATGATTCATGTGTCTTATTCTCATCAATGGCCAATGAGAGAGAATTGCAAAACCCCACTGACTCAGGCACTTGGAAACGAACTGTTTGTGAAGTCTCTGGTACAGTTCAGGGCAACTGCACCTGTATTCCCCCTATATGGTTGAACAAGGATACTTCCTCTAGGCTTCCAGCCTACCAGCCATCGTCTGTCTTGTGTGGAGACATGCATCTCGCTCCCCTCTGCCAAAGTTTTTTCCCAAGCTCCACAGTTCCCTGACTATACTGTGATATCCCCCATCTGCAATCAAAAGACATACTATCTAAGCAGGCCTGCTTTGCTGCTTTCCTCAGAGACAGTACACAGAGTGACTGCCTCTGTTACAAGTTATAACAGATGTTTCTAAACAAGCAGATTTGTTCTTAAGGTAAAAGCATTACAGAGACAACCTATTAAAACCAATAAAAGAACCTACATGCATGTTAATAAGATTACCAAAGATGACTCTCTTAATTCAACAAGGACTCTGATTGGTGATTAGTCTTTCAAACACCACGCAGGTGTGTTATCTGTGGTCATGAGTCCATCACAGCGGCGGCTCAGAACAAGCATTCAGTCTTCGGAGCCTCAGTATGCCAAATTCCCTCCAACTCTTCCCTCAGGACTGGGGCCCACCTTGGACATGTCCATGTGCTGGATCAGAGAGGAGGGCCTGAGACAGTTTGAACCCAGACTTTTTATCGAGGAAATTCTATCTTTGACTACTGGTTTCTAGAGAATCCAGTTTGAACTAGTTCATGAACCACTTCCTGGTGTGGCTTCAAAGAGCTGATAACCAAAGGAATTACATTAGCATACCCTCTTCTCCTAAAGCAGTTAAATTCAATAACACACCAGCAACTGCATTTTAAACATCCCGGACTCCAAAGATATTAAACTCAGTTCAATTTGGTAGTGTTACATTTGACACTCTTCTTTTAAGAATGCTTTTCTTTCCCCTGTTGGTCTGACAAAGGCTTTACAGGGTTGCATTAGTCACAGCGGGTTATTTTTTCCAATAGTTAGTAGCCAGTGATGACACTCTCATTTCCTCTAGCTGCTGATATTGTAATTAGAGTCCACTCCTGCAGTGAGCTGTCCTTAGGGGAGCAGTCCACATTCAAGGCTTGATTTCCAACATAGATGCAGGTAGAGTTCAGAGACTGTGCTGAACTGCGGACATTGTTTTACACCCTCAATACGTTGCTGGGAAAAGGCATGAAATATGCCTGTGGAATTGAAGGTGCAATTCATTAAGGCCCAAAGTGGGCTACAGGCTGGAGCCCAGGCTGAAAATCAAATCTGTAAGCCGCCATATGGCTTTCAGGGAGGTTCTACCAGTAAGTAAGCATATGATGGATCAGGCTCGGGGAAAATCAGGCAGAAACCTGAATATAAACAGCCAGTACCAGGCATTGGATACCAGTATAGATTGTTTTGTGGATTATTAGAATAAAAAATGTGGTTACAGAACAACACAGGGTGTTATACGGTTCCAGCCATTAATATCTGCAAAACACTGTGAAATAGACATAAGAGTCACTGCAGAAAAGCAAATCACTGATACAGGGTGAAATCCTGGAATCATTCCTTGTTCTTTTCGTTCATTTCTATGACACTGGTGCCTAAGCTGGGAATCAGGACCCCACTGTGTTAGGTTCTGTACAGACAAACAGCACAAAGTCCCTGGTCCAGAAAGCTTACAATTTAGAATCCCGTTGTTAGATAGAATTTGCTAAGGGAAATCTTTCTATGAAGTCGGTGGGAGCTCTGGCTGATGGAATCCGGTTATTCAAGGATTCTACTAGTTCTTCCCACTCTACTTCTCCTGCTTCAGTATTGATGCAATAAATCCTGAGTAAGGATTTTCATCTTTGGCACTATACTTTTCAAATTAAGCCTATATATAGTTTTAAAATACTTTACTTCCCTTTTCTCTCTATGTACTGACATATACACAGCAGTGGTATAGTTTTATGTAAATAAGATGAAGACACTATCACAGACTAAGCTTTCTCTGGGGAATTTAAATATTGCAACAGCATCTTTAAAAAATAGACTTTGCATTGCCAGCCAATTAGCCTACAGGTTTGGATGATCAGTGCTCACATTCCAACACCTTATGATGTGACGCTCTACAGTTTCACATTGTATTACAGCCTGAAGGTCTGATGTCTCCTTTGACGAAATTGTATGGATGCATCCAGAAAGGTTAATGTTTGTTTCTGTCATGGAGAGAAACAGTGGGCTATGGTATAAGGCAACCTTTGACTTAATGAACTACAGGTGACTAACATGGGAACAGAAAACAGAACAAAACAGAAGGAACCATTTATTGATGATAAAAATGACGTAAGATGCTACTTTGCAGAAAACATTTCTTTGATTAAAATTATCTTTCTTACCTGTCTGATACAAAAGGTGTCATTTTGACACCACATTATATTCAAAGGGCATTTTTGTCCAGTATTGTCTATCCCAGAGTCACAACATGGGTTTTCTGATCAATGGAAATAAATTCTGCTTTTAAGTTCATTAGCTCACGAGGATGATAACCACACAAGTGAGGAACTTGCAGTCAAGGCAGGACTAAGGCTATTTTTGACAGGTGTTTGTCTAACCTGTGCTTAAAACTGCCAATGATGGAGACTCCACAGTCTCCCAAGGCAATTCTTTTCCAGTGCTCAACTACCCTGACAGTGAAGTTTTTCCTAATAAACCTCCCTTGCTGCAATTTAAACCCATTGCTTCTAGTCCTATCCTAGGAGAATGGGATGGAAACGCGTATCAACTTTTTCAGAATGACCTATAACAAGACAACTGCTGCTTACGGTTAGCAATACTACAGTGATGCAGCATGAAAATGTTTTCATGATGTCACAAAGGGCATTTAGGCCATGATTTTCAAAAACAGGTGCCTAGATTGAATCTCTATGGTCTATATTTAGGCACCTAAACAAGTCGTCTGATCTTTCAAAAGGGTTGAACATTTAACATTTCCTATCGATTCAGTGAAAGCTACTGTGTGCTCAGACCACTTATTTGAGTGTCTAAGTAGGGATTTAAGAGCCTGTCTTCAGGAAATCTTGGCCTTGGCTTTTTTACATGTTAATGGAGAAGTGTTACCACAATTGCTTTTTGTTTAACTTCAGATTATTTATTCTCCCCACAACATGTTTTATGTGAACCTAAATATCATTAAGGAAGAGCATTAGTAATACAATGCTGCTCATTACAGTCAGAGCTCCTAGGGAACTTTATTCCTGTCGCTGTAGAATAGCTTACTCCCATGGGGTGCGTCTACATTTGTAAATTAAGTCGACTTAAGCTTGCTTAAGTCGACTTAATTTACTCTGCGTCTACACTACACTTTCCTTAAGTCGACATAAGCAGCTGCTTGTCGACTTTCTAAAGTCGACTTAAAGCTTCTTCATGTCTACACTGGCTTAAGTCGACTTAGGGCTCTCCAGGACTTCCCCACTGCCCTCCCTGCCAAGGTGGGTGGCACAGGGAGAGCCTGGCATGCCCCCCCCACAGGGCAGGGCAGAGCCCTGCCCACCCTGCCAGGGTCCCTGTCCCCCTTTGCCTCATTGTACCCAGGTACAATGGGGCAAAGGCTGAGCCCCCTGCCGCCGTGGACCAGTCCAAGGTCCACCTACCCCTACAAGTTGACCTAGGCGTCCAGTGTGGATGCTCTAGGTCGACTTTGTAGGGTCCCCCAAAGTCAACTTAAAATTTAAGTGTAGACATGCCAAGTCGACGTAAATTAACAAGTGTAGACATAGCCATGATGTCCTGCTATGCAGAACATGTTGACAGTTTCTGTATTTGCATAATTTTCAAAGAAAACTACACTTCTCAATACTGGCCTCCAAAAACTTTTGACCCATGTTACAGGGGGGGTCAGAATCCTACCCCTTGAGAGGACAAGCTGACTCCCAAACCACCAGTTATGCTTTCCCATGTGCCCCTACAGAGCTGGAGCGAAAACCTTCATAGACTCAACTCCCATGTTCTGCACAGCTCTGCTCTGAGCTTTAGTTTCTCTAATAGGGTGAATATAATTTGTTTTTAAATAAAAAAAGAAATTTCCTACTTCAGATTTGTGGTGTGTGTGTGGAGGGGTGCCTTTTCTTATCCCTAATGTTCCACACTCCTGCCAGTAGCTGTAGCAGAGGCTTGGCTTGCATCTGCTTTCATGTTTTGGAGATCTGGCATGCTTTCTCACTCTCCCTCTCCGGCCTGGCATTCTGCACAGACATGATTACTAGATAACTCACAACTGGGGCGTGGGGCACAAGAACCCTATAGACCAAAACAATGGATTTCTAGTCTACCATGTGAGATAAAGGACACAGCATGAGGTGGCAGTAGTCTTCCACCCCACCTGTAGGCACGCCAGTTGAGGACAACCTCTTGAACTCAAAACTGTTGCATTACAATCTGCTGTTAAGATATGGGGCTTAACCCAGGAGGTCTTAAATGGTTTGGGATCTGGGAGAGCACCACATTCCGTCCAAGACACTAATACACTTGTCATAGTATTTCTGGAGGCCTGATTCTCCATTCCTTTCACCAACACACAACAGGAGTAACTCCAGAAAAGTCAATGGAGAAACACCAGTGCCCAGACAGTGTCCGTCAGCTGGAAGCTGAATGGATTATCACAGATTCTTTGGCACTTTACTGGCTATTCTTTGACTACTTTTATTGTCAAAGTATAAGAAGAATATCAATTACAAGATACAAGGTTCCTTTCCTCCCAGTGTTTTCTCGCCTCTGTTTTCAGAAGGTTTCCAGCTACGTAAGTCTAAAACCAGCCAAACACACTGTTTAGAGAGCCTCTACAAAGATATTTGCCATTGCAACCGAATGAATCCCAATGTCTCTAGCATGATATGGCTATGATATAAATGGGAGCTGGTTCAGCTTCGTGTCTAGCTATAATATTAGTGGTAATAGTGAATGGTTCCAAACAGGATTTAGCCTGTTACAAAGCATCCCAATAAAGGGGTAATAAAGATCTGAATTAATTCACAATAATTTCTGAAAGATCTGCATCAAACTGAAAGCCCTCATAACTGTATGGTCCATGGTACCAAATACAATCCATAAATCCAAAGACAGCAGCTGAGACAAGCCCTTATTACTAAATCAAAGAAAGCAATTTCCGTGTGATCATGGGTCAGACATCCTGATTAGAATTAATTAAAATTCTGATGATCCATGGTAGGTGACTCTAAAACAGAATGGGTGCAACTTAGGAAGGATCTTAAGTGAAATAAGAAAAGTTAGAAATGGTGAGATAATTAGCAGTGTCTCTTGCTATATTGAGATTCTTTAGCCTTGAAATTATCATGACAGATTTCAAATGTGTGGTAGTTTTCCAGTAGCTAAAGAGATTAATTATATGCTTTAAGACTACTGGTGAATTGATTTTGATATAACTATATTATAGGTTCCATGTCTGTTATATGGGATGGAGGAACTGATCCAGATAAAATAAGAATTGATAAATTTCCAAATCAAGTCTACCTGAATCTTTTGTAGATCCAAAATAGTTTGGATAACTTTTTAACTCATCTCTTTTAATAAACAATATTAATAATCCAGTTTACCTTTGCACTTCCTGATTTCAGCTGTGACAAGAAGCAAGGGTGAGATAAAGCAGCCAAACTTTTGGCTGTTGCTGATACAAACCGAATCACTTAACCATTGGAATTTGCCTATTTCTAGTGCTTGGGCAAAATATCTGGAAATAATTTTGTGAGGAACGCCAGAGATCTAGCCTGGAAATGTTGGTCTGAGTTACAGGATAACTTCACACAAATCATCAGCAAGTAGCAAGTTTTACTTATCGAGATTAGAATGACCAGAATAAAGGGAAATACTTAAATTAAATAAGAAAAATCAGATATCTATAATTTGTCAAACTGGAAGAAATGTTTATCCCAATATCTTCCTTTTTAATCTTTGGACCAAAATTTATGGCAAATCTTTTGATGCCCAGGTCCAGAGAACAACTGGGAGGAAGGATTAAGGATCAAACTCAAGTAGGTTGGCCTTAATTATCTTTTAAAGACACCTTAATTAGATTCTTTGGCTATGTCTACACTACCAAAAGTTAGGTCGACTTTAAGTTGACTAAGTCCACTTCGTTAAGTCGACCAACTGCCTTTAGGTTGACTTTAACAAAGTGGTCTTAAACATCCACACTAGGCTTACGTCGACCTAAAGAAGGGTTAGGTTGACCTAAATAGGCTTAAGTCGACCTAATAGGCGGTTCTTAAGTCAACATAAACGTTCATTAAGTCGATTTAAGGAATTTCTTAAGTCGACTTAATTAAAGCCTAGTGTGGACGCAGCTTTGTTTAAGTCGACTTAAGCCTCCTTAAGTCGACTTAAACTGCCAGTGTAGACATAGCTTTTCATATCTACCTCAGATACTTCTATGGGTCTCATTACCTTACTGAGCACCTGATAATCTTTAATGAATTTATCCTCAGAACACTCCCATGAGGCAGGAAATGTGAAACTATGGCAGAGAAAGGCATAGTTCCATAAAAGTATTTAGTCTCAACTTCTATTGATTTCAGTGGAAATTAGGATCTTCTATACCTTTGTGGTTCTGGGTTTAAGTTTAAGAGAATAGAGAACTGAATGCAGGTCTCTTGTCCCTGGCTGTCTTCCTAACCATCAGATCACCTTTCCTGTATTCTTCCTATATCAAAATGAATGGTTAAGCCAGAGGCCCTTCACTGAATTTCCGTTTCCTTCTATCTATCTTAATCACCGAGCACCTCTGTAAACTTGGGAGAGCCATATATCAAAAGGATAGAGTGGGTCTGTGAAAGACCCGTGCTATTTATAATATTTGCTTATTCATGATTGAACAGATCACATGCCTTGAGATCAACTGGGAGCTGAGCTGTTTCCAAAGATAATCTTTCAACAGAAAGGAATTGTGACTATGGACCTGTCAGAGTAAAAATAGGATACAGTTAGGGATAAAAGAAGCAACGCTAAAGACTAATACTCAACAAGCAGGACATGTTAATGTTTCAGAAGTTAAAAGCAAAGAATACAAACCAAATGAAACAAGAAGAGATGGATTGCAACTCTTCTGGTGCTCAGAGAAAGCCAGCAACCTTGTTCTGAGAATTCTGAGCACCCAGAACCAAAGGATTCCAAAGCTGCAAACCAACAGCACGAAGTGAAGGGATTTTACAAAGAAGGCAAGTTCTCCAAAATGCTTCCCTCTGTCTGAAAGCACCAGGCTTGCAAAGTTTCCTCATTAGTTGTGTGCTTTTCATCTACATGTTGATTTCTGTGGCGCTTTCAAGCTCTTGCACAGTATGGGCCGTATCTTAATAGAGTATCACACAGACTGCCACCTCCCTCCCACTAGCAATTAAGCAATATCCCAGTGGTGATGACAGCAATTTGTTACATGGAGAATTAAGAGTGTAGTTTTTCATGTGTCTTTCTCTTAATGCAGTTCAACAGGTGAGAAAGGCACTGTTATAACTTGCTAGCCACTGGTCACCAGCAGGTGCTCAAGGTAAGTTCCAGCCATTGGTGTGACATGATCACAGTTTGACTGCGGTGCAAGGCACTGAGGAACCTGGAGAAATGGCACTGCTTATGTTCAACTTAAAGGAGCTGTAGAGCTCTGCTTACTGCAGGCATTCCAGTCCAGGGCTGGATTAACTGGTCTGGGGGCCTCAGGCTGTTCTCACACCACAGGGCCACCACCCCTGCTTTTCTCCCCCTGACTGCAGGAGCCCTGTCACTGGGGGGGCCCATGGGCCACATGGCGTTCCTGCCCTGTCCCCACTCTGGCCTCTCTTCCTGGGGAATGGGGGGCCAGCTGGCAGGTGGCATGGGGGGCCTCCAACACAGCCCCTGGAAGGCCATGCTGGACAACCTCACCACGAGCCAGCCAGTCCTGCCCCTGGGTGGAGTGAACAGGAGCTGGCCCACCCTCCTCCACCCCTGGGGGTGGGCCAGTTGGCCCAGGGGCGGGGTGGGGTGGAGCGGAGTGGAATGGAATGGAGTGGAGGCCTGGCTTCCCTGGTTCCAGGGCCCTGGCTGGGCCCCATTTTTGGCTGGGGCCTGGGGCTTAAGCCCCTGAAGCCCCTCTGATAATCCGGCCCTGCTCCTGCCCCAACTTGTCTCACTAGCTCTCCCTTTTGCGTCATCTAGGTGTTTGAATAATTTAAGGCAGAGACAGAGGACTGAACCTGTGGGACTCCATAGCTGAGAGCTTTGGAGCTGGAAGAAGTTACCCCTAATGCCTCTGTCATGGGTTTGGTCTGAGAGGAGAGATCTGAGCCATTTTAAGGCATTTTCACTCACCCATGCAGCCCTTGGAGGTGAGACAGGACTCAGAGTAGTAGGTGATCTATAATACCGTATGCCAGACAGATAAAGTGGGATGCACACTGTTTGGGTGTTTTGGTTTGGTTTGGCTTGGATAAACCCTTGTCTTTCTGTAGCTCTGTGGATGATGCAAACCTGTTCTTTAATTAATATACTGTGTTGCATATTCCTTCCTTGCTCCAGCTCTACTAGTGCAATCTCATTTCATCATTCATGGAAATTAAAGAGTTATTGCAGGTACACGCTTGTAACTGCAGACCCAGTTTCACTCCTAACCCTTTCTGTCTCATACTGTGGCCTCTGTTAATAGCTAACTGTTGGATTTTTGGTTGTAAAGTCCTTGGTGGATAATAATAAGTTCTAAGTACACTAAGACCCAAATGGTCTATTCTGGCATGTAGAATTGGGAACAGGGGGAGGAAAATGGGACTAGAACTTCAATTTGGAATAGAACTATCACAGGCCAAGTCTTTACTGGCAGTGGCAAATTCACCCTCAGTTTGATGTTTCTGGTTCGATTGAGCAGTCAGTCAAGACCCACTCAATCAATCCAGAGTTCGACTCTAACTCCACCTCCATAAGAAGAGTAGCACTGAATCAAAGGGACGGCATTTCCCTTCAACTCAGCACAGTAGGTGTTAGAAAGTCAAAGGGAGATATGCAGGGTATTTTACGTACCTTGTGTATCTCCCTAGCTTGTAAGCTAGTAGCTTATGTATCTCCTTTCAACTGCCGAGAACAGTGGCAAGTGTACATCAGGCCACATAGATGGGGATTGGTCACATGAAAATGGAGCTGAGAGGGGAAATGCTGATTGCCTAACACTCGTACCATATAGCTGCTTCTATCCCCTCCATGAATAAGTTGAATGCTGTATGACACTGGGGTGGAATGAAGGCATGATCAAGGCAGCTACAGTCAAGACCTGAAACCTTCTCCAGGTGACACAATCCAGTAAACAATATTGCAGACCAGAAATGGCTGGGAGCAGTGTTCACTGTGGACACACCTCATGGGGCAAGCATGTCTGTCACAGCATTATGGGAAACCTATTGTACAAGGAGCAGAATAAAGAGGCTTTGTACATCTAGCAGGAGTTGGTCTCATTGCTTGTACTTCATGTACTCTCTCATGTGAACTTCTGGCCGCTCTTTCCAAACTAGGTGGATGGCAGTATTCAGCAATCCACCTATGTTTAAGGTGTCCTATACCATCCCATTTGTTTGTCTCAAAAGTATTTTTATTTTAATGGAGAACTAACAGCCTGAACACCAGACCTGCTGTAGCCCGTCCCTCCCAGAATCCTGAATCTTGCAAGTGTGGGAATGAAAATGACACTGGACAAGCCCTAGTTCAGAATAATGGATGTTGAAATAATCAGGGTGTGGGGACTGAGAAGAGAAGATCCAGTAGAATCGGAAGTAGGTAAAGGATTTAACATTGCCCTTGAGGAATAAGAACTCTTTTCTGGAGGGTAAGAAGGCAATAAGTTTTCTATGATACTCTGACAGACATGCTTGCCCAGTGAGGTGCTTCCACAGTAAATACTGGTCCCATCACTCTTTCTGCTTAATGACAGTTGGCACTTCAGGATTTGGGCTTTTGGTTAAAGCCAGCAAGACTGAATTCATGTTAGGTTTTTATTTCCCTCTGGCAGGTGATGTGACAGGTCGCTCCCTCAATCTGGTCTGGTGTGCCTCTGTGACCCCCCAATCTCCGCTCATGAATCCCAATTCACCCCTCTTAGTTGGGTGACCATTCATTCCTGAGTCAGTCCACACCAGCCTTTTGTGTCTAATCAGTGCTAGGCAGCGGGCATGTACTTACCAGCCACATGGGAGGGTCCCCCAGTGAGCACCCCAAACCCCTAGATGCCCCACTGGGAGTCACTGTCCTACAGGTATTGTGACTTTTCTCCAGTCACCACAGATTCAAGTCCAGTCCTTTAACACGGAAAGGATTAGGCCCAGCCTCACTAATCCACACACTCTAAAGTCCACACAACGTTAGATAAAACAAATACTAGTTTATTGATTGGGTATGATTTTAAGTGAGTAGATAGCAAATCAATGCACAATCATTTTAACAAAGCCGTCAGAAATAACCACACTCAAATAAAAGATAGTAGATGCATTCTATTCTACTAACATGATTCCAAGGTCATTCTTTAGTCTGTTATCCTCATTCTTACCCCCAAAACTGGCTCCTGGTGTTTAGCCACCCTGGGCCCTCCTGGCTAGGGGTAGGCTCTGTATCTTGCAATTGTTTGTAAGATGGTGTTTTCCTTGCCCAAAGCCAGCAGCTTCTCCTCCATTCCAAGGGTCTCTGTTTTTTAAAACTCCTGTCCGTCCCTGCTCCTTTTCCTGGACTGGGATGATCCCTGTGTTCTGTCTGAGCCTAGGACTTCAATTTACATTCTTTGTTCTCTCCTTGATGTACTTGCTTGCAGCTTGGGCTGTTTACATGCTGCTGGAAGAGAGTTCTGTCTTTCACCTTCCCCCCGAGCCATGTAACCTGCTTCACATAGGTACACATACATGATGCTGCAGGAAACCTGGTACCATGGTAATTATGTAGAATATGTTAGGAACATTCATAAAGGAATCTTGCATGGCATAATTGGCATAAAATCATACAATCACAGTGCAAAAGGGAACAGAAAAATCATATAGATATAGCCCAGGGGTGCACATCTGTGCACCCCATAACAGATGGGTTTGGTCAGACATGCTGTCATAGCAGTGGGGTTAGGTGCCATCTGTCCCATCATAACCAGTCTGAGAAGATTGTGCCCCATGAATATGAAAGCTTTCCCCTAAAATATGGTAAGAAGCCACAGACACAGAGGGGTAGCTGTGTTAGTCTATATACAGCAAAAACAATGAGAGTTCTGTGGCACCTTAAAGACTAACAAATTTCTTTGTGCATAAGCTTTCGTGGCCTCCAACCCACTTCGTCAGATGAAAACTTATGCCCAAATAAATTTGTTAGTCTTTAAGGTGCTACAGGACTCCCGTTGTTTTCACAGACACAGAATATTTCTTACTACAGTCCAGCATGATCTGTCCTTGGGTCAGAGATTCAGCCGTCAGATACATTCCTGCTTATGGGGTGGCTGCTCTTAAGCGGGTGAACTAGATGCTATTCAGACAATCACTAATGTCATCTGCAGCTGGATGGCTCTCTCACGGAGTTAGTATCTATAGCTATTTCAGGATATAGCTAAGGAGAAGCGATTCTTCTGATTGCTTGCTGAGCAGATCTTGACGTTACAGCAGGCTGCTGGAGAGTGTCCCAACTGGGAGTTTTTTTAACTAAAGGTCAGATGCTGTTTTTGCTATTAACCTGAAAAGGGGTTGGATTGGTACATTCTTGCAAAATGGCCACTTGGGTTTGTACCTATAGCTGTTCTGTCTGCACTCTCTGAGAAAGTGGGTTGCAGTCCACGAAAGCTTATGTCTGAAGAAATTTGTTAGTCTTTAAGGTGCCACAGAACTTTCGTTGGTTTTGCTACAGACAGTATGTTGACTTTCCACCCAGAGTTTAATCCTACTTCTTTTACAAAGGATTTGTAGCAATTAACCCCATATCAGGAACTTTTAGCATCGCTGAAAGATAAACCCAGTCTCTGCTTTTATTTTTGAACAATATTGCTGAGCATTATTTACCAAGTACAGTACTTTGCACTGTCCCAATTTTATTGGCTGGAAGGCTTTCTATCATATATCTTCTTTCATGATTAAACAAAAAGCTTTAGTTTTCTCCCTTGATACCTAGACTTCTTAAGTAATCACAACTGCCAGAGCCTCAAACTGTTCTAATGAAAAATGCACACGAGAAATCAATGTATAATGTATGATACTCTTAGAGTGAAATGACATTGGCTGCATGATCCAGGCCTACTGTAGAAATAAAGAGACCTTTCCTCATTGCCACGTGTCACACAAGGGACATTACTAGTCTCTCGGAAATAAAGGTAAAGGTTGAACTAGTTTTTAATGAGCATGGAAGTTCTGAGTCATTATGAAGCTGAAACAAAGCTTAATTATATGCACGTTGAGAGATTCCCCCCAATCCCAGTATACAAGAAAACAAAAGTTAAAACATTTCACTTTAGAAAAAGTGAGTAATAATATAATGGAATGTCATTATATATAGATTCCGCCTTCATTCTTTGTTGTTGGGCGCTATAGGCCACATAAGTCTTTCCAGGTATCTGCATGCATGGATATAAACACATATGTAATAATAGCCACAGTAATGATTAATGAAATACGCCTGATCAAATAGGGCCAGTTGTCAATTTTTCTGCTGCTGTTTTTCCTGTAAATTGGTCTGTAGGCATAAGCTCAAAGTAAGGTTTACATAATACAGCTCACTGAAATGAAAACTTCGCTTCCTTGAATTAAATCTCCCTTGTATAGTGGTTTTAAAAATAGATTACAGGTTCTTAGAAGGAGCTGGTTGCTTCAATGCTCTATGGTCTCATAACTGAATGAATCCAACATGTCTGAGAATCAAGGTTTTTAGTTGTTGCACAGATCTTATGCATCTGACAAAATATTAATGGCAATCACTTATTTGGTTTTGTATGACTGCCTCACTGCCTATTTTTCAGATCAATTGCTCATCACTATCAGAGTGGCAAAAAGAATTACATTTTAAAAAAAGAAGTGCTTTGGGTCATCTTTGTAAGCTTAGCAGCTAGCCAGAGACAGTGCCAGAAACTAAATCTTTAGGGATTTGCAAATAGCTTAAGAAACTGCAAAAAAGGTGAAGAAAACTGGAACCTGGAAAAATCGTGACTCCTTTTGATGAATCAAATCATGGGTTTCTGCTTCTGGGTCAAACTAAATCTTAACGATTCAAAACAGACCTTGGCAAATTATTTTTGTTGCTGATGTATAAAGTAGATCTTAAAAACCTAAATAAAACATTAACATTGATAAATTATATATATTGTCTACAAAGAGTCTGAGCTTGGGATGGCTGGATTCAAAACTCAGGAGTTCTATGCACAGTCAACTCAAAACCGAGCTAATAAAACTTTTATCCCACTTCACACCATCTTTTAGTCTGGATATGCCACGTTTTATACACAGGAAAACACTTTCAATAGAAAAAGGAGCCCTCTGGCAATGATTCCAACTGTTCGACTTTTAGAGAGAGGCAAAGTCTGACTGATACATAACAAAAGCACCCCTCCTCCCAAAACAAACAAAACAAAAACCCCCACCACCCAAACCCTATAAAATAGCTTTGGCCAACAGAAGAATGGAATGGTTTTAAGACTCAATCTTATGAGATGCCTGGACTAGAAATAAAAGCCTTATCTCATTGGAAATGGGGGGAGGCAGAGGGGATCTTTCTGACTTTCTAGTGACAACAAAAAATCCAGAGAGCCATAATATTTCAGATAAACCCATTCCTACTTGAGTTCTGAATATTGTCCATCTGTAGGCTCCTGAGTCCCACAAAATTTCTTTGGCAGCAGGAAGGGGAAGAGAAAGGGCTGTCAGAAGGCCAGGGCAAAACAGAATAAATATCATCTTCTACAAACAAGATTTCAGTAAAGGTGCCTTGGTTGAACGTCAATCAACTCCACCTCCTTAAATTCCTCTATAGCTATACATTCTAACTTTGCAGCGTTACACACTATACTAGCTTCTGTCTACTGCTAACATCATTTGCTCTCCTTGTGTTTTAGAGTGTTGGGCCTAAAAAGTCCAGCTGCTGCCTAATTAGCTCCCAGCTGGTAATGATTTTCTGTGCTGCCTTTGGACTTAACAAGGAATTAACCCCTGAAATCCCAGGTTGGAGACTCCATTAGTGCATGCACCAGACTTTGGAGTCCATTTTGGGGACACCAAATGACCTATACACCAGTCTAGGGAATAAGGAAACATTTCTATATTAGATTGTTTTTCTTTCTTTCTTTTTTCTTTTCCTTTACTGCTAAAAAATGGCAGATGTTTGAAGCTAATAGGAAGGAGAGTAAGAAGAATAGACCTGGCAGAGTATAACTGAAGCAGCCTAAGGTGCATGATAAATACAGTTTATGAGATGCACACGTGTACATACGTAGAATGGGATACATGTGTTATGGTATTACGGATGAGCCACCAAACCATTGCCATTGAACTTGATGAGAATTTACCCTTGATTTCAACAAGAGTGAGATCAATGTTGACACCGATAGGGGAGAAGTGCAGTCAAGTGAAAATTAACCTAAGCTGCTACTTTGTGTTACAGTAAAGTTAATCACTTGATGAGCCCCATAGAGCTTTTGGTATGGGCATTATTTTTTAAATCTATAAACCATGTTCTTATTTGGAGTCTGATTATGTGTGCTTGTAGGTACTCAGTTTATACAGAAGTTCAGCAAACATTTCTATTTCTCTTAACTTTCCTTCTTCCCTATTAATTTTTGTTATGTTCAGTAAACGATCTTTATGCCTCTTTGGTTTAAGGCTTCCATCCAAGGGTGCTTTTTCCTTTCCCACAAGCCAGACATTTTAATTTCTTCACTATGCCTCATTTGCTGGTAATAATGATGTCTTTTCCCTTTCCTGGTATATTTCTTTTTTCTGAGAGAAGAAGTCGTTTGTCACATTCAAATGAGAAATTATTACTTTGCCATTATTATTGCTAGTGAGGGTGTGTAAACAACTATAATGATGTGTGGGCTTCCGTGGGAGCAAAATTCACAATGAAGACGATGCCTTATGGGAATGAAGGAGGAAAATGTGCCAAGATTTAACAAGGGTTCCCTCAGAAATTCTCTTTGTGGTCCTGTCATAGAGTGTATCAATTCCCAACTGGGCCGTAGGGCTTAAGGAGAGCCTGTGGGTGATGTCAGTCCTGCTCTGCTATCAAGCCCGGAGGAAGATTATAAGGACTCACCCAGGTCAGGTATGTGCTGGTTAAGAAAAAAAGACTAGCTTGTTAGCCCCTATTCACTGAGAGAAACCTGTGTAGATTTAAGATACAAAGCATGGCCTTCCTTAAAAAAGGCAGGTAGGCAACAGGGAGCCTAAAGCAGTTGCTAAGGAAAAGCAGGAGGAAGTGAGTGTGTGTGTGTAGGTAGGGAGGTTTGCAGGAATCAGAAAGACTCATTCCAGGTTAAAAGTTACTTTGTGAGGGGAGCAGGGAAAATTCCCTTCCTTCAGGGACAGCTGGGTGGTAGGAAGTGCTAAGACACTCTGCAGTGAGATGGAGGGGAGAGAAGAAGTGCTGGTACGCTGAGCCTGGGAAGAATCCATGAGAAAGGCCTGAGACAGGTGACAGCAGACAGAAGTCACGAGAGGCAGGAAGAGGTCTGTGTAGATGGGTCTTTGGACTGGAATCCACTGGGTTGCCCTACCAGCCCTCACCCTGATAGAAAGGGGATTGGACTAGTGAATCTGGAGTCAGGCTGATGACCCAATGTGAGGTTGGCAAACGGTTGTTTGTTGACTCCTTGGTTTTCCCCCAAAGAGGTGGAAATATATCACCTGGCTGGAGAGCTGAGTTGCAAGACACCAACTGCCACAAGGCTGGAGCAGCTGCCCGCTGGAGGACACGTAGGAGAAGAGCCCAACCACTGGGTGCACTCTAGCTGGTGAGTCACACTTTCACAGTCTCTTCCCTTAACTACTCAGCTGTGGTGGTTCTGATATTCCTGTGAGTCCATTCTCCAGTGGGAGAACTGCTCATAGCTCCCACTGATTACAGTGGAAGTCACTTGTGGTTTCCTGGGAAGAAGAACCAAGGTGAACGCTTGTTTTTGAGATTTTTTTTTCCAGTTGTGCTTGCGGTCCAGGAGGAGAGAGTTGAATATCAAGAGGTGGGGAAGAGCATGAAGAGTGCACGGTGATCTGAGAATTAGAAATGAATGGAATTAGGAATCTGCTGACAGGGAAATAACACAAAATATATCTTGTGCATCAAGCAGCACATGCTGAGATAAATATTTTATCCCTTTTTTGTGAATAAGAGAGAGAAAGAAGGGGAAATTTAAAAAATGGTTTGAAGGGGGAATATGCTAGGTATCTTTAACCTTCAAAATTTAACGTGCCACACTGCTTCTGTATTCCTCACCATTATTTGGTTGAGTTAGTATTTTTCTTCCATGAGCACTTCCCTCAGTTAAAGAACATCTTGGCTTTGTTCACCACTGGGTCAAAGATGTCTCCTCTGACCTTAGCATGTATACCAGGCATGAATTTGGGTCACTATTTTAAAATGTCCTAGTGGAACCGTTCTTGGATGTATTCTGCAAGTTTAAGAAATCATTCAGGAAATACATTGCAGAGGGGGAGCCGTGTTAGTCTGGTTCAGCAAAACAAACAAGGAGTCCTGTGTCATTTCTAAAGACTAACACATTTATTTATTGCATAAGCATTCGTGGGTGAATCCCACTTTGTCAGATGCTAGAAAGGGAAAACGTACAGTATGGAAGGGAAAGTCACAAGATCAGTTCAGATTATTGTAGCAAATCAAACAAGTTATTTTGATTCAAACAATATGGAACAGCAGATAAGAGGGTGGAGAGGTTGAGGGCGTGGGGTGGGAATCACCCTTTGTAATGAGAGAACCAGCCCATAGCTCTAGTCAACCCAAGTTAATGGTGTCAAATCTGCATATGAATTCCAACTCTGCAGCTTCGCTTTTAGGCTCTGATTTGAAGTTTCTTTGTTTGAGTACTGTAACTGACATGTTTTTCAGAGTGTGAAGGGAGATTGAACTCTTCCCCTATCAGTTTTTGAATGTTGCCATTCCTAATATCTGACTTGTGTCCAGTTTGTCCAATGTATAGGGCAGAGGGGCATTGTTGGCACATGATGGCATATATCACATTGGTAGATGTGCAGGTGAAGGAGCCCTTGGTAGAGTAGCTGGTTTGATTAGGTCCTATGATGGTTTCATTTGTACAGATGAGTGAGCAGAGTTGGCAACAGGATTTGTTGCAGGGATGTGTTCCTGCCTTAGTGTTTCTATTGTATGGTCTGCAGTTGCTGATGAGTATCTACTTAAGGGTGGGGGGCTGTGTCAGGCGTCCTGTGGTACCCAACAAGCCCATCCTTCCTTTATTCCCAATTAGTACAAGGCCAGTGAAGTCTAATGCAATGTATGTAGCAGTCTATACTGCTATGTTTTATTTGCATCCCTGCCATCCTCTCAATATAGTCAGTGATATGTGATCAATCTGATTCTGATTATACTGTCCTAATCTTTTTCCTGTCTGAACTGGGCAAGTGATGGAATTTTGGACACAAGATTACACACTTCAGGAAAGGGATCTCTAATGGAATGATAGTGATCTGGATCATCCGTTTTCATATCTTGTAGGATAATCTGTTTTCAGATCTTTATCCGATTGCACCCTAGTAAATGTCCAGTGTTCTTCAAAGTAACAATAACAATGTGTTCTTCAGAGTATTTGGGGAATAAAATCAAAGATGTAAATTAAGCATATAATTGTAAGAGCAACATGATGTCACTGAGGCCCCATTGCGCCCTCTTACACCAAGCACCTGGGGCCAGTAGGTCTGCATATGGCAGTGACTGCTTCAGAGAGCGAAGAGTGACCACAAACAAACCCTGTCATACACCCATTTTGGATTTGAGAGCCTCTAATTCTGCAGCAGGCAAACGTACATGCACTCCCGGGCCGTGCAGGCCAGAGCAGAGAGGTGAGCTATAACCCGGACTGCAGCAGAATCAGGAAAGAAATGGTGCTGCCACATGGACTGAGTTCCCAAGGCTGTGCAATGTACTTTCCCTTTCCGTGCTGCCCTGCAGCTGTCTCTCATTGCAGCCATGGTAGCATTGGTAAATATACTGTCAATGTCCGTAGGTCCTTGGCTGCAGTGGTGGTCTGAGCTTGCTCCTATTTAATTGATGGCAAAACTCCTGTTGACGTCATGCCCTGTGACTCCCTGGCCCATTGAAATGGAAGCAAAGGCTGTTCATTAACTGCAGGTTTGCAGCAGCCTTGGGGAGGGTAAGAGGAAGTGAACGTGCTATTAATGTGGTTCCTTCCCTCCAGCCTCCTTGGCCCTGTCCACTTTTCCTAAGTAGTACAGGGCCATCTGGATATTTTTTGAGCAAGAAAGGCAGAGGGCAGCATTTAGCTTAGGCTTTTCCAGAGCTGCACGGTGGCTTTCTCCCGTCCACCATGTGGGAGTGGGCATGGGAGTGATCTCTTCTCCAAGGGATGCCTAGCATCTGTACCTGTCGTGTGTGCACATTCTGATCGACAGAATCCCATTTTAGATTTGTGCCCTTGAAAACTCAAGGGACTCCCCTGTGCTGGTCTAACTTGAACACTTCTTGCCTCTCCGTCTGTGAGGAGCCAGTTCTGCTCTCAGCAAACCTCGTGTAAATTCAGAGTAACCACTCTTTGGTTCAGTAGGCTTCCTCTGGATTTGCAATGGGGATGCTGAGAGAAGAATTAGGCCCCTACTGTTTACAACGACATCTGTTATCTCTTCTCCATTCCTCCCTTCTAAAAAGCCCTGGTGGATTTTTTTCCCCCTTCCACTAAGATCCTTGAATGAAAATAGTTTGTCAAAAAGCATTTCAGAAGCCCTACTGCTTCCCAGAGTAATTCACGAAAATGGAAAAGCCTGTCTAAAACCTAATCCAATTTGTTCTCTCTTAGTATTGCAAGCACATTCAGAGGCTGATAAGACAATTATCACATATCTTTAATACCTGCAATTTATCCTTAAAAGGCTTATTCTGATAACTGTTTTCAAGTGCCCTGTTTTTAAACTTCAATGAGCGGTTGTGAGACAAACAATCTATTCAGAACACTTACCCAGCGTGCCCATCAAACCATTGTGGGGCAAATCCAGAACTTGCCTCAGTGGGGAGGATGTTCCCCTTACAGCAGAACTAGGGGCAGGAGGAGTGGGGGATGAGATGAGATGGGCCATGCAAAAGATGTGCCTTCTCTTCATGGCATAGAGCTCAGCTGGGTGGGGGTTTCCCTACACAGTAGAGTTCAGGGACTGGGGGGATATGAGGGAAGGGGGGGCCATAAGGGCTCCCCATTGGCTACTCCTCACTAGAGATTGTATAGAATTGCTCAGTTGCTCTTCGCAACTTGACAGAGAGGGCATTTTGCTCTGCCTCCACTGCATAGCTATTTGGTTCAGGGGCTGGGCTCTGGATTTTGCCTGGTTGCAGTTGGGGTAGGGATTGTTCTGTGTTGATATATATTATGCCACTGTAAGATAGCGGAATCTCTGCTTTGCTGCAGACAGAACATACACTGCATGTTCTCTTACCCTCTTGTTCTTCTGGGGATTTAATTTAACTCATCACTGATAGAACCTGAACATCAGCTGAAGGTCCCTCACTAAACTTGTCGGGGCTCGACAAAATTGATGACCAGCTAGGCACCAGCAGTTTTATTTTTCGTTGCCATAGGGCGCTCCTCCATGCATTTCCACAGTGGAGCTAGGAGCTAGGCTACAAACCCTGGTTGCAATGGTGACCTGGCCTCCGGGTTTTGTCCAGTCCTGACTGAAGTCAAGAAGGTTGCATGGGGCAGTGGTTCTCAGTCAGGGGTATGCATACCAGGGGTACACAGAGCTCTTCCATAGGGTACATCAAGTCAACTAGATATTTCCCTAGCTTAACAGGTTACACAAACGCACTAGCGAAGACAGTACAAATGAAAATTTCAGGAGTTAATTACTTCTTTTTACTGCTCTCTATACATTGACATATAAGTATAAGATTGATATTCCAATCAATTACTTTTATTTTATGGTACAAATGAGAAAACAAGCAACTTTTCAGTGATAGTATGCTGTGACAGTCATTTTTATATCTGATTTTTGTAATCACATAGTTTGTGAGGTGAAACTTGGGGTATGCAGGATGAATCAGACTCTTGAAAGGTGTTCAGCAATCTGGAAAGAGAGTCTCTGGCATGAGGTATGGGTCATTGTTATCGTATTAGAAAACTCTTCCTTAAACCCAGCTCGTTCCTCTTGATTTATTCAGTGCTGTCGCAGTCCAATGTTCTGGCACCAGAAGTCATTACCCCAGTAGTCCTTTACTTTTGTAAAATGCCCAGAGAGCAGGTTGCTATGGAGATGTTTTTATATTAAATTGAAGTTGCATGTATAACTTTTTAATGGAAGCAATATGGAAGATGTGAATTTGGGGTGATATTCAGTTCTGACCACTGCCAGGAGGGAGCAAACTTTCAAGCAGAGCTCAGCGAAGTTACTGGAAAACCCACGAATCTGCATCTTTTCAGCATTGTACATGAAAATTGGTATTAATACACAAGCTGCTCATGAGTAAAATAATCGGATTTATAATTGAATCTCTAATGTTTTGTCATCATTTGACTCATGATGCAGAATTAAGATGTTCTAATTATTTCAGAGGAGGAAATTAAACTAGAAACTGACAATTCCCTCATATGGAAAGTCTCTAATTGATAAGACTTTTTAAAAAAGAAGTCTGTAATCTGATCTGATACAAGAGAAAAAAAAACATTTTCTATGTACAGAAAGGAAATCAGGAAAGACTTCCTACCACTTAAATTTGGCCAAGGATGTTTAGCTGAATTTCAGGTACAGCTATGCCACTTCTTGAAAATAATTGATAACCATGCACTAAGAGTGAGCAATCATGCATGCTATGATGGTGCACTGCTGTGGGATGTCTGACAGAAAAATGGCATGCATATTGTAAGACAAAATAATTTGTTTTAATGTTCATATTTTACAAAAAGTCACATAACTAAGGTTCAAGTGCCACAGAACATCTCCTCGTTATGTATCTAGGGCATTACCCTACTTTCTTATCAGTGCAAACATAATTTTTTATAGTTAAGATTCTTTGATGTTTGTGCTTCTTTGCTGAATTTTACTAGAAAGATCTTATATCTAATGTTATTTTAGTTATCTCTTGATAAAACCAAGCAGTCAGAATATCTTAGCTAAGGAAGTCTGTTGTGATTTTCTTTAGGGACTTCATTAGTGGAAGACATGTTGATTGAATCTCTGAGGTACTTCTGATGCATCATTTATGTATACAATATTCATACTCTAAGTGGGTAATATTTTGTATAGCAATTTATAAATAAGCCAAATAGTGGCCTTCAATTAAGAGTATCATTTGTTTTTATAATGTTAAGTAAAGACTTTCAAGTAATAAAACACCCACATCCAGCTTATACACATACAACAAATTAGCTGTTTCTCCATAAGTAACTTGACCTGAAAATTACCCATGATAGTTCAGACTGAAAGTACTGATCTCTACTTGAATCTGATATACATGATTCATGGTCACTGAGGAGAGTTGGAGTGTGGTTGCCAGAGAGAAAACTACACAGAATACTTGAAAAGGAGAAAGGGTGGTTGGTTTAATCCAGGGTAGTCAATAGGTGAACCATGGGTCAAATCAGGACCATCAGATACTTTTGAACTGACCCTGAAGTCTCTATTTATTATTTTTGTTTTTTATTATTTTCTCTGGAGTTTAGATATGGACCAAGAAATATGGACCTTGACAAAAGAATATTGACTACCCCGGTTTAACTAGTGCTTGCTGCCTATAATAACCAAAGCTGAGGTCAGGTAGCTAAAAGGTTCATGGTCAGTCAAGTTCCGCACAAACTTACTAAACAAAAAAGGTCTGGGAACATTAAAAAGCTTCAGATATATGGTGATGTTTGGATAACTGGAGACAACTTTCCAATCAATATGGACCAAGAGGCGTAAATGGGCCTATTTCCACTGAAGTAATTCGACTCAGTATAAGGGTATTTAGGTGAAATTCTACTGGTCAGGCTAGACAAGATCAGACTAGGTGCTGTAATGGTCCCTTCTGGCCCTAAGCTCCATGAAATTGTGATTGAATTACATCAGCTGAGGGAGCTGGCCCTCTGTATATAGGTGCCATGTGGTTCATTGTCCATTACCACTAAGAAGACACTTACTGGCAATGACATGTTGTATGTAAGTAAATACTTGTCCTCTAGAAACTATCAACTCATTGCATACAGATAACTGAACAGTCATAATGCAGTAACAACTATTGATGTGAAATGGTTGCCAAAGAACAAAGGGGTTTGTATGAGTAGTCTGAGTGATCCAATTTCTTCTTTCTTACAGGCAAGTAGTCACTGATAGATAGAAGGAAAATGGTATGTGTATATGTAGTTTTGAATCCCTTCAATTCTCCTTTCTCTTATTTCATCACAAGCTCCACTCTTGCAAAGAAAGTATCTGCTTCTCAAGGTTTCTCCATTTCAGAGTGGATGAGCTTTGATCCTGGCAGGTTTTCTCTACAGTTAGCAAAATAAGGGGTTGTCTTGGCTGGGCAAACCTGTGCCTGTAGAAGTCGATCAGTGTAGTTGCACTGGTGTAAATACTAATGTAGATACACTTCACCAGTACAAAATGTGCCTCAGAATGGTGTGACCTAACCCTGCAACTTATCAGAATGTCTCTCCACTCTGGGACCCAATTTGTACCAGTGCTGGAGTTTGCACTGATGTAGTTACATCAGTGCATAAAACCTGATCAAGGGACTTAAGGGACATGCAGTGTGGAACTTGTCAGCAGGTGACATCATACTGACCTTAGTATTTCTGCGAAAACTCAAATTCTCCAAAGACACATTGCTCTCACAATATGATAGCTCATGGGGTATGAGTTGCAGGGCTAAAAATTGCCTTGTAGATGTTTACACTTGGGCTGGAGCCTGAACTCTGGACCCTCCCCACTTGCTGGATCCCAGCATGAGCTCGAATATCTACATGGCAATTTCTAGCACTGCAAGCTGGGCTCCCTGAGGTTGAGTCAGCTGACTCATGCTAGCCAGGCGTGTGCAGTGGTTTTTTTTTTTAAATCCTTTCATAGACATAATCTTTGAGACCAGGATTTTACCTACCGGATTTTATTACTTTTGGGGGTTTTTCCCCCTGCTGATTCTGCAGATGCTATTCACATACAAGTCTCTCTGAATTCTTAAGTCAAATAGGGTTGGCATGATCAAGGTATTTTTAAAGCAATTCATAACATCACAAAGCAGGAGCACAAAAATTAAATTCTTTAATCGATTATAAGAAACCCAAGACAGACTTTAATCTTTCTCCACATTCATTTTTGTTATATGCAGAAAAGAGTTAAGGGGGAAAAAATTGTCCGAACTACTTTGAACTCATTTCTGCTAACTAATGATACAAGGCAGATTCTGGTGCTAGATAAAAACCTACAAAAGTGCTGACCCACTATTGATTCTCCTGTATAGTGAGACAATTTTCAGTGTTCAGTACATAGGATAAAATTCTTGTTCTCCTCACCCTGGTTTATTGGAAAATAACACTCTTTTCAGGATTTCTTTTAATATTTTGTTTTGTTGGAAACCATTTCAAATGAATGTTACTGTTCATTTTAGGCCATATATTTTCAGAGATCCAGTTAACCAGAATCTTTCTAATAAAGGGCCTGATTCTGTATTTCTTGCATACCACAAGTGATAGCCTACACCTTTTCAAAGTGACTAGTTATATTTTGATGCCCAGCTTAAGATGCCCTGTAGAAAACTGACTTGTAGAGGGCAGATACTTGATATATTCTAAGACATTTTGTGATGGAATGCAGACCCCTGGGCTACCACCTGGGAACTCTAGAACCACTGTGTTCTCTTGTTAGCTGTTTAGCTTGGGGTGAGCACTCCCCCAGACTCTGTCTGATGACACACAGGTAGTCTTTCCAGACCCTCTTATCACCCAACCCCGCAAAAGGTGGCGCTACACATGCAATTTAGTTCAATGAAAACTTTATCCAGCCATTCAGGAATCAAACAATAGTGAAGCCTCAACTGGCTCCTCATGACTAACCCTGGTCAAAGAGCCTGACCAGGAAAGATTCTTATCCTGTCTGTCCTTCCTTCAAAGTGGAAGGAATGTCCACCAGTTTTTGTTAGAGCCATTTGTCTAAACACTTCATTCAAAAACACACTGGCTGAGATAAAACATTAAATAAATTTATTAGCTACAGAAAAATAGATTTTAAGTGATAAATGGCACGTATAAAGACTTTGAAAGTAGCTGCCAAATGAAATAAAAGTAAGATTGAAGTGTAAATTATACACAAATAACAAGATTTTAAATTAACAATGTCTCACCCTTGTTAGTTGGTAGAACACTTTCTTAAATGTAGGCTGGGCAATCTTTTCTACCTGGGATTCCCCTCCCCTGTTTCAGAGTCCTTTTTGTTTTCCAGATGCCTCTTCAGGTGTTCAATTGTATGGGAGTGGAGCCAAATGATATCACACTCCCTCTTTCATAGTCTGTTCTTGCTTGCTAAAACAATTGGGCTTGTAACCTGTGAGGTTGTCTTCATTGGTCAGTCAAGACCCATTGCGAACTTGCTTGTACACACTAAGGTATTTTGCAGAATAAGCCGCCTTGTTGCGAAAAAAGAACGCCACTGTACACACTGAAAAGCTCCTTATTGCGTTACAACTGCCCTGTGCAGAAACCATCTGTGCGAGAGAAATAAGCCCTTTTGCAGAAAGCTTTTTTCTGCAAAAGAGGCTGTGTTATGGTGTCAGTTTTATTCTGTATTAACTAGCTTTTGGAAATATCCCTGAACGCCAATCAAGGCCACTCTGGGACAATGGAGCTGTCATACTTGTCAATTTCCTTGATCTAACAGAGTAGGGAAGTGACAAGTATTGGAATATGTCAATTTCACTGCTCTGTTCCAGCAGTGAAATTGACATGGGAGGCTGTTGAGGGGGATGGGAAGCCCCAGTGGCTGCCCCTATTGGCGCAGGGGACTAGAGGACCCGGGAACCCTGGCGACTGCAGCCTGCCCTGCCGCCAGGGACCTGAGAACCCAGTGGCTGCCTGCCCTGCTGCTGCTGGGACCAAAAGCCTGGCTGCTGCTACCTGGCATGATGGGATAGGTACCCAACATGCACTGCTCTTTGTAACGAAAATTCAAGGGAGCATGTGAACACTCCTCTGCGTTACAAGGAGTGCTGTGTGGATGCGGGCAAGCATTATAGATATAACACTTTTCTTTTACCGCAACAACTTTATTGCATAACAAAATTTTAGTGTGTACATAGCCTTACAGTGAAACTTTCACTGTAAACAATTCCAGTTAATTGAATCTATTCTTGAATGGGCGAGAGAAAGCCATTAACACTGTCTGGCCACTCCACTGTTGTGTCTGAAAGACTGTTTGTGAGTTTCCCACCTTGCTGCATGTTCAACCATGTTTTGTAACTTCACATACAGTGATAGCACATGGAATCAACAAGATATTGATGTTTAGCACATCGAGACTTAAAATACCACCCAAGGCATACTTCATACAAAACATATAATAATGATGATATTAGGGAATGTGGGGGGTTTGGGGTCTTGCTTTCAAACACTTAATATCACACCCTTTAAAGGCATTTCAGATTGGGCACCCAAAAATCACTAGTCATGATAGCAAATGTATGCCTAGCTCTGCAGTGCTAACATCAGTAATCCTTGTTCCCATCACCTGAAGTAAATGCTGTATTAAAGTTTGAAATAACTCTGACTTCACCCTATGAATGTTGATAAATAGTAATTTAAGTCACTGATTTTAATCATGTAACTCAGAAAGCAGGAAACCTTGATTTAAATCATATTTTGCCTTTGTACATCTTAGTTCTTAGATATTGCCTAAAGAAAGATTGATTCTCAAATAACATGTTGATTTGCAACTAAATATAGCCTTTACATTAAGCCTGGTAATTCTTTTTGCTAACCAGGATGATTAACTATGCCTATAAACACTGATTTGAGCTATTATATAGCTTTATATTTATTCAGTGTCTTAGTTTTTGCATTTTTATTCATATTTAAAATGATGTGATGCATTTTTATTGTGATTTGTGTGAAGCTCTGCTTAGATGGAAAGTAAAATTCAATTAAATGCACAAACATTTAAAAAAATGTTTTACTTTACCTTGAATATGCTGGATACATAAGGAGGAAAAAGTTCCTCATAACACATTTTGTGTCTTAACCCTTCCTTTGTTTAGTAAATCAGTTTTATCTGTAACTAGTGAATTAAACTGTTTCTGGTTACCATGTCCTTCAAGATTTTAGAACTAGTAGATCTCCATTCTCAGACTTTGTTTTTCCTCCTCCAATCTATGAATAAAAACTAGCTTTCCTGCTTTTTCTACTCCCAGCTGGTTTCTTATGACTCAACTAGTCATTAAAGTGAACTAGTTGAATAAGATGAAAATATTCTCTCTGCACCTGCTACAGAAACCATTGCTGTCAAAAGCTGGCTTATCACTTCAGAGGATCTGATTCCAGGTCCTTAGTTCCTTTTGCCAGTTCAATGGCTTGTTTCTTTAAAACTTGTTAGCAAATTTAGACTGCTTAATACTAACTTAAAAAAATAAATTTAAAAGGATTTTAATTGTCCGGTTCAAATTTATTTTAAACTAGGTTTATTAAAAACTTTGATTCAAATAAAGTCAAATTTTAAATCAAGTCTTTTACATTTGTTTTAATCCACCCTGAAGCCTTGTGTGGCTTCACTAGAGTTATTCCGGACTTCAACTGCAGTAACTGAAAGACGAATCTAGTCTTTGCTCCATGGATCATACTCCACACAGTGATTTCTGATTTCAGGATAACTGAGGGTGCTCAGCATCTTGGAGAATAAAGTCCCAGATGGGTGTGTATTCTGTATATTCCAGTTGGAACTGCAGATTTTAGTAAGAGAAGAAAAGACTCAATATACAAAGGAAACTTTTTAGCTCTTTTTGGACTACATTTTCTGGCCTTAAGACAGGCAAAGATGAACCATTCTCTGTGCTATTTATTTATACCTTGAAGCGCTGACAGGCTGCCTTAAAAAAAAAATCTTAGTTGTCTAGGTAGTATGAGGTTTAAAATTAGGCTGTTGTCTCGTAATAATATTTGACACAAATGCTCTCAGCTCCTTTTAAAAAAATTATCTCTTGTCAAATGGAATCATGATACCATAACTATCTATTCTGCCACAGCACATACCAATCACTGTATGATGTTCTTGCACTACGGGTGCTGCTGTTTTCATTCTCCCTGAACAATAATAAAAAAAAAAGACACACAGTTCAATAGAAATAGTCTGCAAAGCTTCCCTTTGTTACCCAGGTGGATGTGTGTAATACTAAAGGCTAGGAAGTGCACTGAGACATTCCCCTGAATAAAGGAGTGGTGTGTAAGCCCTATGATACACCTTTGAGACACAGTCCTCTCCTGCTTCTTCCTCTCTCTAGGTAAGAAGGCAGAAGAGCTGCTGCTGGCCTCTTCCAGCAGCTAACTATAACAAGCCAAGTGGTAGCTGTGTGGGTCTGTGAGCAGGAGTAGAAAAATCAAGGCTCTGCTCACGTCATCCTCATTTATTATGGGGCAGAGTGGGCAGGTGTGCAGCCCCCTTGCTCCTGTGTGTCAAAACCCAAGGTCCAGGTTCCCCATATGGGAATGGAAAGGTGGGTTCTTACTCTCCCTTACTGACTTAATGAGCTTTAACTCCAAGCCGTAACTTAGCCCTGTCAGAACTCGATGTACTGTTTGGTTTTTAACATGACCACTCCTCTAAGTGTCAACCCCCCACCCCCCTTTTTTTTTTTTTTTTGACATAAGTGGCAAGTGAAATTACTTTAGTTAGTGTGATGGCCGCTTTTAAAAGCAAGTTCTGCATCCTGGGGTGCAGGCCTTTAAAGAAGGGCATGATGGGAGAAGTAGTCCCCAGAGGGCTTTTGTGAGTGTTCGACACTCTTAATTGGATCCTACTTGCTGTCTCTTGATGGAAAGCCCCTTCTCCTGGTTTTGACCCCTGGTCTCCTCCAGTATCTCTTGCTCCCTGCATGTTATCCTGGCATCCCCTTCTAAAGCATTTTCAGCTCCCTTGGCTGGAAGCTACCCTCCACTTGGATTCTGGCTAACTCAGCCACAAGCGATGTATTGAAAATGCTGTTATAATGGCAGGCTTTACATTTCGGGGAGGGGAGGGTGGGAGTTCAGGTCCTATTTGCAGGCTAGGGAACTCTGTAGGAAGCAGGTGATCTGTGCCTAGCAGCAGATGGTCTTCAAGCAGCCTTGAGTTAAGATGGAGCAAATTATGCCTCTCTGTTCAGGGAGCAGCCTGCTTTGTTTCTGGTTTGGGTGGGGACAGGGGAGCTCAGTAATATGTGATCTGCATTCTAAGAAACAAAGAAGCAACCTTCCTGCAAGAGTATTTTATTTAATTTAATTTCTCGATTCTATGTTGTGGTAGTAACAGTAGTTACATGACACTTTCCGGGAAGAATATCTCCCCATATCCTCTTGCTTATAGGGATGCAGCCCCTTCCCTGAAAGTGACCGTCACACTTTGTTGAAGCAGGAGGTTAGTGTGAGGTTCTTCAAGGCGCTGAGTACCTTCAGATACAGTAAATGAGAATGAAGGAGGCTCAGTAACAAAATCAGGCCCTTTTTATGTAGGATTGGCTTATAAATGTGCTCCAGCAAACAGTATGATTTCTGCAAATATTGGAGCCCATTTCACCAGAAGCATTTTCATTTGCAAACAGACTATAGAGTTATGGGTTCAATCTCAAATTGGGTTATTGAGAAGTCTAATATGTTCAAAGTGTAGGATGCTGCGGAATTTGCACAGGTTAATATGGCTGATGTGGCAAGCTGAGAGTTGACATTTTGGCAAATACAAAGGCACCAGACTATTGGAAGTATATATGATGTGCAATGTCTAGATGCTCCAGAGTTGTGAGTTCTTAAAAAATTGATTTGTTTCCTTTTCTTTAATATTTTTGCACATGGCTCAAGTAATGATGACCTTCAAAGTACTGCACTGGTCGTGCCTGCTTTAATACCAACCAACCTGACACATTCCCTGTTCTATGTTACAACCTTTTCATTCTTTGAACTCTGTCATTGGTGTTCTAACCTTACCTACTTGAATTCCCTAGTAAACAGAGCCGTGGACTGTAGCCATCTACCCAAATGAAGGAGGAAGGCAGCTGTTTGTTCCTGCCTAGTTAATGATTTAATTTCCCCTCCTCTATGGTTCCCTTTCTTTTCTATTTTTGGTTTCTGGGCCACATGGCACATGCACAAATACTAGAAACTACAGCTGGGAAGGCAGTCATCTTAAGCACCCCTTTAACTCTTTTAGTAACGTCTTTCTTTGTCCTTTCATCTGTGATTCTGCCGCTACTGTCACTTATTTTAAGTCTGCTTGGAACAATGTCAGTAGAATCATAGAATAATAGGGGGTTGAAGGGACCTCATGAGGTCATCTAGTCCAACCCCCTGCTAAAAAGCAGGACCACTCCCACTAAATCACCCCAGCCAGGGTTTTGTCTAACCGGGCCTTAAAAATCTCCAAAGATGGAGATTCTACCACCTCCCTAGATAACCCATTCCAATGCTTCACCACCCTCCTAGTAAGAAAGTTTTTCCTAATATCCAACCTTGACCTCCCCAGCTGTAATTTGAAACCATCGCTCCTTGTTCTGTCCTCTGTTACCCTCGAGAACAGCCTGGCTCCCTCCTCTTTGGAGCACCCCTTCAAGTAGTTGAAGGTTGCTATCAAATCCCCCCTCAGTCTTCTCTTCTGTAGACTAAATAAGCCTAGTTCCTTCACTCTCTCCTCATAAGTCATGTGCCCCAGGCCCCTAATCACTTTTGTTGCCCTCCGCTGGACTTTTTCTAATTTGTCCACATCCTTTCTGTAGTGGGGAGCCCAAAACTGGACACAGTGTTCCAGATGCGGTTTAATGCAAAGCAATAAGGAATTTTGGTATGGCTATGGAAAGCCAATAAGTCTATAATAAGCACATACAAAAGGGAAATGCATGTGTTCCTGAAGGCTTCCTTCCACAACTACCTTTGATATGGCTCCAACCCATCATGGCTCTTCAGCATGTGAATCCCTTGAAGAAAGTGAGTAGTCCTATTGAGATTTTCAAGCACATGCATAGCTTTAAACTATACAAATTAAGTGCTTTGCTGACTGTGGCCTAATGGGAGAACGGAAGATAGTTCATGTTGTAGCTATTATACAGAATTCCACTGACCACAGAAACTGTTGACTTTGTTTATCCAACACTTTTGGGGTGGGGAGAAGGTGACCAGTGTGAAAAATCAGGACAGAGGGTGAGGGGTAATAGGCATCTATATAAGACAAAGCCCCAAATATCAGGACTGTCCCTATAAAATCAGGACATCTGGCCACCCTGTGGAGGTAATAAACAGAAAGTACAAACAGAGCAGAGGTGAGGTAGGTGGTGGTGGGGGGAGGGAACAGAATTGGGTAGGGGGTTGGGTGATGCCAAAACCATAATAACTTTGGGGGTCCAGGCACACATACACAAGATGGGGATATCAAGAATCACAACAGAGCAAAAAGCCTTCCTTCCCCCTACTCTTTCCTACAGGTATCTTCTACGTGACACAGATTCCCTTTAATCACTTTTGGTCCATTTCATAGTCAGTGTGTTGCCTGACTATAGTTTCCCTCTAGTTTCACTGCTTAACATTTTTCTACACTGAACTCTATGGATCTGAACTATATACACTACACCATATTGGTTTCCACCTCCATTCCCATCCCCACAGAAAGGTAGCCATGCTTGAGAGAGCATGTGCTGCTGGGTAATAAAAATGTTTCCTCAATCACTCCAGTTCCTTTGTCATGTTAATCATAGAATCATAGAATAATAGGGTTGGAAGGGACCTCACGAGGTCATCTAGTCCAACCCCCTGCTAAAAAGCAGGACCACTCCCACTAAATCACCCCAGCCAGGGTTTTGTCTAACCGAGCCTTAAAAATCTCCAAAGATGGAGATTCTACCACCTCCCTAGATAGCCCATTCCAATGCTTCACCACCCTCCTAGTGAGAAAGTTTTTCCTAATATCCAACCTTGACCTCCCTAGTTGTAATATGAAACCATTGCTCCTTGTTCTGTCCTCTGTTACCCTCGAGAATAGCCTAGCTCCCTTCTCTTTGGAGCAACCCTTCAAGTAGTTGAAGGTTGCTATCAAATCTCCCCTCAGTCTTCTCTTCTGTAGACTAAATAAGCCTAGTTCCTTCAGTCTCTCCTCATAAGTCATGTGCCCCAGCCCCCTAATCATTTTTGTTGCCCTCCGCTGGACTCTTTCTAATTTGTCCACATCCTTTCTGAAGTGGGGAGCCCAAAACTGGACACAGTATTCCAGATGTGGCCTGACCAGTGTCGAATAGAGGGGAATTATCACATCCCTCGATCTGCTGGCAATACTCCTACTGATGCAGCCTAATAAGCCATTGGCCTTTTTGGCAACAAGGGCACACTGTTGGCTCATATTCATCTTCCCGTCCACCATAACCCCCAGGTCCTTTTCTACAGCGCTGCTACTTAGCTGATCGGTCCCCAGCCTGTAGCAGTGCATGGGATTTTTCCGTCCTAAGTGCAGGACTTTGCACTTGTCTTTGTTGAACCTCATGAGGTTTCTGTCGGCCCAGTGTTCCAATTTGTCCAAGTCTCCCTGGATCCTGTCCCTGCCCTCCAGAGTATCTACCATTCCCCCCAACTTGGTGTCATCTGCAAACTTACTAAGCACGCAGTCTATTCCATCATCAAGATCATTAATGAAGACGTTGAATAGAACCGGCCCCAGGACCGACCCCATGGGCACTCCACTCGTTACCGGTTGCCAACCAGACATCGAGCCATTGATTCCTACCCGCTGAGCCCGTTGATCTAACCAGTTTTCGTTCCACCTTACGGTCCACTCGTCCAACCCATACTTCCTTAACTTGCTGACGAGAATGCTGTGGGAAACCGTATCAAAAGCCTTGCTAAAGTCAAGGTATACCACGTCAATGGCTCTTCCCGCATCCACAAATCCAGTCATCTCTTCATAGAAGGAAATCAGGTTGGTCAGGCACGATTTGCCCTTGGTGAATCCATGTTGACTGTTCCTGATCACTCTATTTTCCTCCAAGTGTTTCAGGATGGATTCCTTGAGGACGTGCTCCATGATTTTCCCAGGGATTGGGAAATACTTCCTACTCCCTCTGTTTTGTTCCCTGAAGAACTTTAAATCCAATTGACTGACTGGCTTTGATACCAGCCTTACTGATTCAGTAGCTGTAAGGTGGTGGGCTGTCCCTCCCTTCCATCTTGGAGGGAGGCCATGCCCCCTCTATACTGTGCTCCTGTGGGTGCAGGGATTAAAGGGGAAATTGGCATTTGAGCCAGAGTCCTGGCTTCTACTGCAGTCCACAGGCACTTGTGCAGTCGATAGCCCTGGCTCTCGGGCAGGACGGCATGACTAAGTCATTTCAGTCCCAGCCAGCAGTCTCTCTAGCTGCAACCCTCAGGTGAGCTGAATAATAAGCTCCTAGCCCTAGGCAGCGTGAGTCCGCAATCTATAGGCCCATGCCCCCAGGTAGGGTGGGGTGAAGAAGCCATCTCTTGCCTTAAGCAAAGCTAGACAATATGGCCCAGACCCTCCGTCAGACTGCTGGCTTTACCTGCCCCCACCCTATTGCCCTGGGTAGGGTAAGCCAACAATCTATTGCCCTGGGCAGGGCAAGCAATCTATGGCCCTGGCCCTTCAGGCAGGGTGGAGCTGGTGCATGGTTTGTAGGTCTCTGAGGCTTCACAGGCCAGGATGAGGTGATCACCCAAGGGGTGGAGTGGGAAGGGAGAAGGGGGAAGCAGCCCCATCCTTCTCCACTGCATCCTAGCCTAGGTCCCTATCAATGGCCTCTGCTACTGGGTCAGCGTGGCTTCAGGCGAAACTCGCTGGCAGATCTGCAGGACACAACACACTCAGACAGCTCCTCTGGGCTACTTCCTTTCCCTGCAGTAGATGAGCCTCAACCATGCCAGGGCTAGTGTTCACAAGCCCTCCATGTTGAAGGCAGAGGGTAGCTCCTCTAGGTCATTCCCAGCAGGCCAGTAGCAGCCCGTCCAGATAATTGGGAGGTAGTTCCTCCAGCTCCCAGACAATCGGTAGCTCTCCAGAGGGACTGTTGTCCAGCTGGGGCAGCAGTGGCAATATGTCCTTCCCCTCCAGCAACTCCCTCCCAACTGAGCTAGCTGGCTCAGCCTTTATATTTCCTGCCCCACCACTCAACTTCTGATGGGGCAGGCTGGGCTGTTTCAGCTTCACGCATCAGGGCTCGGGCTTTTCTTCCCTGTCCATCTCCGCAGGATGCCACACCCCTTCAGTACAGTAGCTCAGCTTGCTGCATACACTATTTTAATGTTTTGTTCTTGTATATATTCATGCAGCTGTAAAAGTAGTTGTTTCTGAAGACGCAATCTACTGGGCAGTTCAGTTTGCTGAAAATAGGGAACCCTGTACATAGATGGGAAGAGTATTGTATTTATCTAGTTCTAAAAAGTTGTGCTCCATTTTTATGAACCCTGTCTGTTTTCACAGGAGTTGGCTCTGAGCAGCTGAATTTAGTTTAGATCCAGGCTTCCCCCAAAATGTTGGGTACTTTTAGAGTCAAGATTTTTGACTAGCTCTATTATCAGAAAAGGGTCGCACTTTAGGTCCACATTCAGGATTGAATCCGATGTTTGCAGTTTCAGATAGCTTGGGCATAAGGTTTGAATGTAAGGGGCTGTTACTAAGCTGGCATATGAGCCTTTCTTCCAAAGCAGCATGGATGAAATCCTCCCCCTACAGATGTTGATGAGAGTTTTGCCAAGACACAGGACCAGAATTTCAATCCCCGTCACCTTATTCGTTTTTCCTCCTCGCTGTGGCTGAGTATGAGATACTTTGATTGCAAAGTGATCATTTTATTTTTTTGTTCTTTAATTTTATCTTCCCTACTTCTGTCAAATAGGCAGCTGTTGATCTGGCATCCTGCTGGGGTTTAGAATGGCCTTAACATCCCTCATGCTCTTCTCCCCGCCTCCCTTCTCCGCCCCCCCCCCATTAGCAAAGACATTGAAGATACGAAGAGGGTGAGGGGATAAAAGATGTCTATATGTGCAGTGTTCACTGTTTTTGTCTTGGCTCCTTATGGGCACTTAAATGAAAGATCTCTCACAGAGCCATATGCTGTGAGGGAAGCAGAGGGAAATATTAGATGTAGGATTTTTTTCTGACACCTCTTACATTCTCACTGTCCGACTGGTCCTGTAAATTTCACCTTGCTTCTCACTGCTGTTACTCTCCCTCATTAATGACAGCAGATTGTTAGTACTCCAGGGGAGCTAGATGTGCTGTGTTCTGCATACGCCTCATCACACTGGTATTCTATCTACTCGAGCTGTTATCCACAATCTTTTTTCCCCTCCTTCCACACATCAGAGGGGTAGAAGGACAGAAATGTCAACACATTATTTTTGCACTGGAGTTGGAGAACTGCTTTTCCTTGCTCAATCTCAGGACCTGTGTCCATCCTCCCAGAGATTAAACAAACCCAATGAGTTTGCAGTCTAGATTAAGAGACACTGCACTTGACCCTAGAAAGGCAGACAGAGAAAACTTTTTGACTACATAATCTGGTTTGCAAAGTAACTCTGTCCTCTCTGCAGCTACAGAGTGCACATCCACTTATTCCATGCTGGCCAGCTATGCTCTGCATCCAGGACATGTGCTTAAGTGCTGTCCTGCGTGCTTTCCTTAACTAGGTTGTGCAGGATTCAGAATAGAGGGTAGCAGTGTAAAAAGGGCAGGTACACTTCATGATTCAAGTCCTCATAAAGGAGGCTCTTCTTGTCAAAGTCATGTTTGCTCAGCCTCCATATTGGAACCATTGGCTATGTCTACACTTGTTAATTTAGGTCAATTTAGCATGTCCACATTTAAAATTTAAGTCGACTTTGAGAGGACCCTACAAAATTGACCTAGAGTGTCCACACTGGATACCTAGGTCGACTTCTAGGGGCTAGGTGGACCTGGGACAGGTCCACGGTGGCAGGGGGGGCCAGGGTCCCCCTGGCAGGGCATAGGGGTAGGGTGGGCAGGGCTCTGCCCTGCCCTGTGGGGGGGCATGCCAGGCTCTCCCTGTGCCACCCTCCCTGGTAGGGAGGGCAGTGGGGGAGGCCTGGAGAGCCCTAAGTTGACTTAGAGTCGACTTAGGGCTACTCCAGGTCTACACTGGCTTAAGTCGACTTTAGAAAGTCGACTTAAGCCAAAAGTCGATTTAAAAGGAGGTTTCATTAAGTCGACTTAATTTTCCTTAAGTCGACTTAAGCAGCTTGCTTAAGTCAACTTAAGGAAAGTATAGTGTAAACACAGTGTAAATTAAGTCGACTTAAGCAAGCTTAAGTTGAGTTAATTTACAAATGTAGACGCATCCATTGAAAATAATGGCTTTCATAATACATTCACATGGGGATGAAATATTGGAGCATTCAAAGTAGTGCAAGCACCAGGAGAAACACTTCTGAAATGAGTTCATGGGAACAAATATTCGAGGCTGAAGCTGCAAAGCATAGAGCCAAATAATCTGTAGGAGACAGAAATTGAACAGATGAACGTGTGACAGAGCTAATGATGGTGCTTTGATCTGCGAGGCATTCACTCCAGTTATACATGCATAGCTGTCATGGGTTTTACAAACAGTTGCCAAGTAAGGCACAATTTAGCCATATATAAGCAAGAGTGTATACATAAAAATGGAAAATATAACTACGGGCTAAGAGTTTGCACAACACAGGTTCTAAAATGACATGACAGCTCTGAACAAATGTTCTACTTCGAGAGCAAAGTTCATGGTGTCATATAAGTAAGCACTTTTTACTTACTTCAGCCTGGGGGGAAAATATGGATTAACGGCATTAGGTATGTTTCTATGATCACTGAGAAGACTAAAGTAATTATTTTGTGTATCTGAAATATTGTACAGTATTTTGAGGATGTAAAGTAGACCTGTCTGAATTATTCATTGCAAATGAAATTCATTGGAAATGTTGCCCTCTTTTCCCGTTCTTGAATCATTTGTGAACCAATTTGCATTTCTTTGAATGCATTTCTTATTGACTGGTCACCATCTGGACTCTATTTTCTGCTTCCAAATTGGTCTGAAACTTTTCAGTAAGAAAAGTGAATAACACATACTCTTGTTGTGATATGAATGCTTTTCTTTAGATGAAAACACGTGTGTTGGTATGAACAGACATTCCCAAAACATTCATGGGAACAAAACCCTGTTCGTATAAACGGTCATGACAGGGCTGGCCTGACCATATACGTGAACCAGGCAGTTGCCTAGGGTGCCAGGCTTTAAGGGGTGCCAAATTAGATGAAAGTGAATTGTTCCCTCTATTTAAAAAATATATTAATATGTTACCATTTTTCTTTATGTAAAATGTGGGTGAGGGTGGGAGGTGCCAAAATCCTGGTTTACATAGGGTGCCAAAGACCGTTGGGCCGGCCCTCGGTCATGAATAAGAAACTGCAAACGGGGCCAAATGATTTTATTTATCTGCAATACTAAGTGCACTGTCTCTCCTTCACCTATATCATGGATTTTTGTCTATTTCCTGCAAAAGCTAGAGGACCACCAAACTCCGCTATTTTGAATTTTCATGGAACATAGTAGATTGCCAGTTTCACTGGCAGCTTTGGTCTCAAGGGTGACTGAAGGTGAGTCACGGCTTACATAAACTGCAAAGTCCTTGTTAGAAAGTCCAACCTGCTTAATGAGTCCCTGCCATTTGTATTAGCTAATACTAACTGATGTCTGCTGGATTTCCCCTAGAGTCCCTTCCATGGGTATTCTGCAGCTTTGATGGAAGCATTGCTATTAATCTACAATGAGTGCATCTCTTTGCTTGATGTCAGCGATGTTAATTTTTGTGGGAACTTGCTCTGAATTAGGAACATTTAACTACTGCCTGGATCTGCATTGCTCACTGTTTGTTTTTTGTAGTATGAAATAAGTCCATATGACATCAAGAGAGTGATGCAGATTTACACTAGCTGGGGATCTGGTCCATTACAGTTGCTTCAGCTTAATTATTTCCTATGAAACATCTGAGCAGCACAAGATCTCTGCGTGTTGAGAAGGGTTTCTCCTTTTGTGCACAGTTCAAACAGGGAAATATTTTGTGGGTTTTTTAATGTATTCAGCTTTTGCCTCCTATTGCCTTGGACCATTAACCAGCATCGTGTTATGTAATATGATCAGTGAAGCTTGGTGAAATGTCACAATATAATACCATGTCTCACCCAGAGCATTTTTAGCGACAAATTAGTTTCTCAAAGCTGTAGCTTTCTTACAGAAAGCAGTCCAAATGAAATGGCTTCCTTTCTTATTCTCAAGGCTAAGAACAACCTAGTGTAACGCTAAGAATGCTTGAGGGTGGTTTAATGCATCTATGGCTAAAAATAGCAGTGATAAAGTGGTGGCAAGGGTCTAGCCTTGAGACTCAACCCTGGTCCCCAAACATAGTCTAAGAACAAATGAGATGGATTTAGGGATGAGATGGGAACCTCCACCTGTAGATTGCAACGGTGCTGTCACAGAGTGAGAATTTCATTGGTTCTGTGAGTGTCCCATTCTCTCTCTTCAGGAGGTTTGAACTGAGGATCTAGATTCACAGGCCATGTCTGTCCACTGCTTGCCTATCCCATCCTGTCTTACTTCACGACCGTCCTTCTCTGCTT
Organism: Pelusios castaneus; assembly: GCA_007922175.1. Classification (NCBI taxonomy): domain Eukaryota; kingdom Metazoa; phylum Chordata; order Testudines; family Pelomedusidae; genus Pelusios; species Pelusios castaneus. The sequence continues at coordinate 21,127,592 of ML685765.1, forward strand.
AATGGAGCACCGTTCTATCATATACCCAGGGGGCAGACCATCCATCTGAGCGCTCTGCATCTTACTTTTGTCCCCTCCAAAAAGCAGGAAAGGAAAAATCTTATTTTCCGTTTTCAGTTTTAAAAGTTTTCCTGGGTGCCTTTGCTATATGGCGGGCCGAGACTTAACAGCATTACTCCACTTTAACATGGTCACAAAGCTAAATATCAGTTCATGCCTTTGGAAATTTACCTCTAAAAAGATAGATTACACCATGCAGATCCACGAACATGATACTGTAATTAAGTAATTATCAATTAAACCCCTATTTTTCAGGTTTCATAACTTGATGGAAGAAACTGTTTTGTGTGTGTGCCAAGTTTCTGCACAGATCTTGGTTTGAGAGCAAAACTAATTTTTTTCAGTTTAAAAAAATGGGGGAAGTTGGTTTCACACACTTCAGCCTCCCAAATGGTGGCGTATGGCAGGACTCAACAAATCCTGGGTACCAGGTTGCCATGACACCCAGGATTTGGTCCCTGGCACGTAGCAGCACCACAGCAGCCAGGAAGGCGAATATCCCCGGTGCCTAAAAAAGAGCCGGCGGTGCTAACACTTTCAGTTCTGCTGTCTCTCCCCCACCGGCAACAGCATTTTCCAGTGGTGGAAGGTCTTTTCTGAGCCACTACCAGTATTTACGGCTGCAGTGGTTTTTCAGTGGTGGCGTGCCCTCTGTGCTTTGCAGAGCCCTGCTGCTGGAGGAAGTGGAAGTGGGGGGGATGGTTTCACTGCTGCACATCTGGGGCCCCCTGAGTTTTTGGGAAGGCCCATGGGAGTGCATTAGATTTCTCAAGGCCTGGCTTATGGAATAATGACCCTACCACCAGTTCATCAGAAGTTTTCAAACTTAGACCCATAGCATCACAGTATAGTCCTCTTCCGTTTAAACTGGTAATAGGAATATTCTCCAGATGAACAACCCACCCGGTGGGGTGGTATGGGGACACATGCCATATATTTAATCACACTTTGTAGGTACTTAACCTTATCCTTTAAAAAAAAGACTTTGCATGGAATTGTAACCAAAGTTCTGGTTTAAAGTTGCATCAAAACTCTTGTGGTGTGGGGGAGGGAAAAATACTATAAAGAAGAAACTTAAGAGCACAGTGCAATCAAAATATATGCAGCCTTCTGACCCACCAAACCACTGAAAGGCTATCAGATGTTATGAGATGACCATATGGTGGTATATGGTATGAGATGAGTCATATATGGTATATATGATGGCCATATATATATATATATGGTATGAGTTGAGTTATATATATATACTTGTTGGAGAAACTATGCCCAGAGAGGTTAAATGACTTGCTCAAGGTCACAGAGACTGTCCATGATAGCGCTGGGGATAGAACCCTCCTCCCAGGCATCAACTTACACTGCTCCAAAGAAACATCGCTATCACAACAGACTGGAGAGTTTCAATAATCTTCCCCTGACCCATATTCAGTAACTGAGTGGGGACAAGTTAGAGACTCCACTTGTGTGAATGGAGAAGGACAGGTTGCCCAACTCAGTGAAACTTGCTCTTCGTACTGAGCATTTCACAGATTTCTCTGCCTTCTACATAATCTTCTCTGTACAGATACTTAATAAACTCAAAGCACCGAATGTTTACACTTTGGCTTGTCCACAGTGCTGAGAAGACTTCAGGATGGAGCCCTTGGACCTGTATGAGAATGATGCATGTAGGTGCGCTCTTGTGTTAACTCTTTGTATCAATGATTAGACATTAAAGTCAGACTAGCATTCAGAGAATCTCTAACCATAGGTGCTGGACCTCCAGGGGGAGAGGGGGCTGCCTCCCCCTGGCTTGAAGTGGTTTCCATTCTATACAGGATTACAGTTTGGAACCATGCAGTCAGCTCCCCTACTATACAAATTGGTCCAGCGCTCTGCTGCTAACTCCTCTAGTTTGTCAGTGCCCTTGAAACTTTCCAGAAAGGGCATTGGTTATTATTCTTTCCTTATTTGTTCTCTAATTCTGTTGGAAGCCTTATAATTTCTAAGTGCCACGCTTGCAGTGGGCAGTCCTGCATAAACTCATTATTCAGCTCTGAGCATAAGGTTCCATTAAGAATTCAGCCTTTTTAATTCACATCTTAGGGATGCAAATGGGAAATTTTCTCTAATGTTCCAGTTTCTTTGATTTGCACAGAAACAAACTTTCTAGCAGTATACACTGTGACCTTAATCTAGCTCTGAATACTTGAGAAACCATTTAAATCACTTGAATTATTTTTTCCTTGGGGCCGCATTTGTCACATGCTTTTTATTGATAGCAGTGAGGCCATAAATATAGGTTTCATGCATGCTTCAGAACTGCTCAAAGGTAACGTAACAAAGGTGTCATCCTATTACACTACCAACCAAAATTTTGTGTAGCCTTGGATACCACTGCTGCTTTAATGACATTTGTTCCTTTAAATTTTCCTTTCTCCCACTTTCCCCATTAAGCATCTCTGCTTATATTACTACAGCTTTGGGCAGAGTTTGCCCTGAAAGCAGCAAGACATGAATTGAAGACAAGCCAAACTGTCTACCTTCCCTCACTCATCTCTGCTAATTCTTGCCTGGCAAATTGTGCAAATACTGTAGCTGCCAGCTGTCGGATCAACAGAAAATATTTGCTCCATCATTCACATAGATCTCCTTGCTATGCTTGGCGGTATGTCTAGGGTGACGTGATGTCCCAGTTTTATAGGGACAGTCCTGATATTCAGCCCTTTGTCTTACATAGGCATCTATTACTGCCCCCCACATACCCCCATCCTGATTTTTCACACTTGCTATCTGGTCATCCACGGTATGTGGCAGGAAGAGATTGACGCTGCCAGCATCTTATTGCTAGGAACAATTTTGGATAATTTTTCTTGAAATGTTCTTTTAAAACAACCCCAAAACACATTGAATCTGCCTCATTGCCACTTTAATTATAACTGATTAAGTTTTCCCACCGTCTCTACCTACGAGTTGTGAGGAATCAGGGACATAAAGTTGGAGGGCAAATAAAATTTGCACAAAGCAATAGTGTTTTCAGCCCTCAGTTATGCAAAACTTTCTTTGAGCCAAACTTACACCATCACAATGTCTGGATTAGGGCACCAAGGATGTTTCTCTATTTAAAGCTCAGGTTTCCCACAGCATTCTCATCGGCAAGTTAAGGAAGTATGGGTTGGACGAGTGGACCATAAGGTTGATCGAAAACTGGTTAGATCAACGGGCTCAGCGGGTAGGAATCAATGGCTCGATGTCTGGTTGGCAATTGGTAACGAGTGGAGTGCCCCAGGGGTCGGTCCTGGGGCCGGTTCTATTCAACATCTTCATTAATGATCTTGATGATGGAATAGACTGCGTGCTTAGTAAGTTTGCGGATGACACCAAGTTGGGGGGAATGGTAGATACTCTGGAGGGCAGGGACAGGATCCAGGGAGACTTGGACAAATTGGAACACTGGGCTGAAAGAAACCTCATGAGGTTCAACAAAGACAAGTGCAAAGTCCTGCACTTAGGACGGAAAAATCCCATGCACTGCTACAGGCTGGGGACCGATCGGCTAAGTAGCAGCGCTGTAGAAAAGGACCTGGGGGTTATGGTGGACGGGAAGATGAATATGAGCCAACAGTGTGCCCTTGTTGCGAAAAAGGCCAATGGCATTTTAGGCTGCATCAGTAGGAGTATTGCCAGCAGATCGAGGGATGTGATGATTCCCCTCTATTCGACACTGGTCAGGCCGCATCTGGAATACTGTGTCCAGTTTTGGGCTCCCCACTACAGAAAAGAGGTGGACAAATTAGAAAGAGTCCAGCGGAGGGCAACAAAAATGATTAGGGGGCTGGGGCACATGACTTATGAGGAGAGACTGAAGGAACTAGGCTTATTTACTCTACAGAAGAGAAGACTGAGGGGAGATTTGATAGCAACCTTCAACTACCTGAAGGGTGCTCGAAAGAGGAGGGAGCTAGGCTGTTCTTGAGGGTAACAGAGGACAGAACAAGGAGCAATGGTTTCAAATTACAGCTGGGGAGGTCAAGGTTGGATATTAGGAAAATCTTTCTCACTGGGAGGGTGGTGAAGCATTGGAATGGGCTATCTAGGGAGGTGGTAGAATCTCCATCTTTGGAGATTTTTAAGGCTCGGTTAGACAAAACCCTGGCTGGGGTGATTTAGGGGGAGTGGTCCTGCTTTTTAGCAGGGGGTTGGAGTAGATGACCTCGTGAGGTCCCTTCCAACCCTATTATTCTATGATTCTATGAAATCATCACAAAATAGGTTTAGTTGCTTTTTCTGTTCAGCGGTCTCATCCTTTACCACTGAAGTCAATGGGAATATTGTTATTGATTTTTCAATGGTTGCAGGATTAGACCCAGAATAACCATGAGGAGGTTGCAGTGTCTTGGGAGTTATGTGAATTTACTCAATGAATTTTCTTGCAAGGATTATTTTTCTCATGAAATTATGACTCTGGATTGAATGCAAACAGGTTGCTGCAGTAGAGTGTAGTCTGTTTCTTTAGTGTGGAGTCCTACAGTTTTCTCTGGTCACTTTCACATACCTACTGAGACCATCCATGCTCATGGATCGTATCAGAGGGATTCTACATAGACACACAGGTCTGTCTGCAATAAGTTTCCAAAATCAGGGCTAACATATAGGCACAGTCTTAGCCAAGATGCATGTGGTCAGATATCTACCTGTCTCATTTCATTGGTTCTGGGATGGCTATTCTTTGGACACTCCAATTCCCTTTTGTGCCCTGCATTGTCCACATGAATAGTCACATCTGTAAGCTAGAATTTCAATTTCCACTAGAGCTAGTTCAGATTTATTTATTTATTTGTTTAGTCTTACTTATATTTTATTTTATTAATTTGTTTGTATTTATTTATTTGTATTTGTTCATTTCTATTGATCAATTCATTTTTATTTATCTTTATTTTTATTTCTTTTTTATTTTTATTTATGTATATATTTAATTCTGTTTTTATATTTACTTTTGTTATTTATTTATATTTGTATTTATTTATTTTTATGTATTGGTTTCTATTTAGTTATTTATATTATATATTATAAAATTTATTTTATTTTTAATTAATTTTTTATTTATATTTAGTTATTTTTATATATTTATTTGCTATTTTTATTAATTTGTTTTTATTAATTTAATTTAATTTAATTATTTTTATTTAAAATTTTTATATTTTATTTTTATTCGTTCATTTTTATTTTTATTTTAGTTTTTTATTTATTTTATTTTTATTTATGTTTATTTATTAATATTTATTTTTATTTATTCATTTCTATTAATTTTTGCTTTATTTATTTATTTATTTCTGTTTAGCTTAGCTTGATTCTGAGCCAGCTGCCTGACTTTCATTCATTTCACCCAGCCACAGGCACATTCAGAAAAGTCTGCACACACCACGGGGCCGAGGCAAACAGCCGAGTGTCAGCAGCACTCTGGCAGTGTGTAGTATCCTGCATATTTTTCTGGAACTTGATAAAAACACACTCCAAAAGCTTAGAATCTTTGCATAAAAGAAGAAACAGATGGAGGAGCAGAAATGAACAGGGGAGCCTGTCTCTGATGAGAAAGTCCAGATAGAATAACTACCTTGGGGGAGGGGAGGCAAGGAGAGAGAGACCACACAGGTCTTGCTGGAGCACTCAGCCTCGTGTCTCCCATGTTCATGGCAAATGTGGGCGTTCCCCATAGGGTGAAACACCCCCTTGGCCTGCAGTGGAAAGAATAAAGACAGCAGCATCGGGCTTTCGGCATGCGAAGCCGCATTTCTGATTTAACATTCCCTTGGCACACCCTGGGTTGGATGTACTCTTTTTGATGCGTAGATTACACATGGCTCCATTTACAGAGCACCCCTGCCTCAACAGCAAACCACAAAAGAGCCATTAGCAAAGTGGCCCAGTGTGTGACAAGACAGAAGTCCGACACCCCTCCGCACACAGAACTGCTGCTGGGATCGGAGACATGCTACTTCCTAAAAGAAAATGCGGCTGGTTTTGTTTAGGTTACAGTGTATTTAGCTGTGCATCCGATGCCACAATACAGCCAGCTCTTGTTGCAAATAGCTTTGGGAAGCTCTGCTGGGGATAAATTTCACCATTTGAATTCTGCTGTTAAATCACAAGGAGATCCAGTGTAGGAGGACAAATGTCTTAGGTCTCAAACAGCTGTCTCAACACTCATGTAAAACAGACATTACACCAGAAGTCTTATGCTGTTTGTGTCTCCAGAAATTGAGCAAAGAGCAACATATAAGACACACACAACTAGAGTGAAAGAGCAATGCTAGAACATACTTGCCAATTCAATTCAAAATTATTCAATACACATCAGCAAGTAAGGCTGGGAGGAGGAAGGGGCATGTCAGATTTACATAGCAGAGGAATTCCTATCGAATTAATTTCTGAACCAGATCCTTCACTGATGTAACCTGGCATAGCTCTGTTGAAATCAATTCCGCAATTAGAAAAAAATTCAAGATCCAGTTTCACACAATAAAAATAAATCATATCTAGTCCTCTTACACAGCTTGGGGGCGGACCTACTGGCCCAAGGGTGGGGCTAGAGCACAGAGCCTGTCCTTTATGCTGGCCCACCCCACCCTTGGGAGCAGACTGACCAGCCCAAAGGCAGGGTGGAAGTGCAGAACCTGGCCTCTGGGCTGGCCTGTCCCACTCTCCCCCAGTGCCGGCAGGGCGGAGGGTCCCCACATTGTGGTGGGCTCCTGAGCACGGACCCCGTAAGCCTGTGCAGTAATCCACCCCTGAGTGGTGAAATAACTCGTCCAAAGCCACATAGCAGGCTGGGAGTACAGCCAGGAACAGAATTTAGATCTCAGTCCAAGTTGAGTGTTCCACCAATGAAGCCACACTGCATGATGGAGCAAGACACATTATGTTCTCCAACGTCATAAATACCCGAGAAGCCACCCACAATTTTACAGGTGACCCTACTTCCACCCCCAGGACCTGCTTCCACAATCCATCGTAACATTCATTCATATTGCCGGGCTGATGTTTCCAAACAGGTAGCACTCAGAAAGCTCAAAGGAACCCCATCATTAATATGCTCCAAAGGGGAAGCCGTGCTTGCCTAGTTCAGCAAAACAAACGAGTCTGGTGGCACATTTAAAGACTAAGGCACATAACATGGGCCATCCTAAGGACGGCTGAAATGGTCCAGAGCTATTCAAAACTGCTCTGCCACGAGCTGACCTGTGGTTTGATCCTTCCCCACCTGTCCCTGGTGCCACAAACTGTTTACTTACATTGGTGTAGCTAGGGGAACGTTCCACCGGAGACAATGGAATCAGCAAAGGGGACCAGCCCCATGAGGTAAAACACAAATTTCAAAAAGGGGGTGGGGGGTGGAGCAAACACTTGGAGGCTTTGGGCATCTTCCCCCCCCCCCCCCCCCGCCACTGCCTGTTTTCCATAAACAATGTTCCTTTTGGGTATTTTTTTCACCTAGTTATTAAAAGGCCTAAACTACCCCAGATGGAGGGTCTCAACCACCATTAATGGGCAGGACTAGACTGTGCCATGCAGATACAGCGCTGTGCTTGGTGCAGCTGCACTCTACCTGGACACCAGAGAATACCTCCTGAACTCCCCACCATGCAAGGGGGAGTGGACAAACTGCCACATCCTTGGAGGACTGGAGCGTGGGCCCTTTTGTGCAGCTGGCAAACTTTGCTGTCTATTGCACAGGGCAGTGGTTTTCCAACCATGGGTTGGGAATCAGTCAGGGCTGGATTAATGCAGGGGCTTAAACCCTGGGCCCCAGCCCTAGCCCCTAGAACTCCTACGATAATCTGCTCCTGCTCAGCGCTGGCGCTGGGGGTAGGGCCTGGTGGCCAGAGGCTAGGCTCAGAGCACCTGGCCCCCGCTGGGCCAGCTGGCCAACCCCCAGGGGTGGACCAGGGCAGGCTAGCTCCTGTTCGCTCTGCCCAGGGGATGGGGCCGCAGGCTCACAGTGCGGCCTCCGCTGCTCTGGCGTGGCCTTCCAGGGCCCATGGTCCTGGGGACTGCATCAGAAGCCCCCACGCCACATGCCAGCCGGCTCCACCCCCCCCCCCCTCCAAGCAACAACACTATTCATTATCTCCTGCCCATAAATACACACAGAATGTTTTACTATACAGCTAGAGAAAGTGTTAGTACCTCTAAATAAATCAATCTACTGTAGATAGATCAGAACAAATTATGAAGAAAGATCTTTCCTAGACTGGATGGCAACAAAGTATATTCAGATTTATGAACTTCGAACTCCCAAATGATTTCTCATCCCCTACGCTACCCAAATCCTGTAAACATTGCATTAAACCTATAAGAGCATATTTGAATGGAAATCTGTACTGCTAGACTTATATGAAACCAAGAAACTAGAGTATGCTCAATAAACCTAAAATTGAAACTGTAACCTGATCTTTATTAGATGCACAAAACAATGCATGTTCCATCATGATTTGCTCCCAGATGTGTTTCCAACTTTCTACTCATCAAATCAATCTTCCAAATCTAAGGAGACAATCTTAATGTCAAACAAAGGAAGGACTTAAGTAAAGTGGTATAAATGAATAAAAAGAATGGAAAAAATACCCAATTTTTTCAAACCACTCCTAAAAATCCTTCATGGAGCCATGAAATACTCAGCGTTTAATCTTAACTGCTTTCTATGCTAGCTTCAGGAAAATCAACTGAAAAACAAACATTCTCTTTTGGGTCCTCTCTTTACAAATTGCTTATCTGGAACCTAAATCAGAATTTCCCTGTGGACTCTATCATCAATAAAATCCTAGCTCAGAGCTCGGAAAACACCAAAGTTATTTCAATTATTATTTGCTTAAATTCAAAGTGCTCTTTGTGAATTGCTGCCACCCTTTTCTGGTAGCTTTTTGTGAAGCTTCAAGCAGTCACATTTTTGATAGTGGAAAAAGAGCACTTGGTCAAAAAAGGGAAGAAAATTTTATTGGCTTTTCCCACTGTTTTTGGTTGTTAATTTGTCACTGTTTGAAAATCCAACCATTTCTACAGCTGGTAGAAAGCCAGAAGATAAGTTTCACCAAATATGTCTTTTGTTTGTTGGCATACAAAGTCTATGAAAATTTGAATTTTTTTAAATTAAAAAAGAAAACCTCTCACTAAAGATTTTCACGAAATATTCTTCCAATTTTTCCAACTAGAACCAGAGGGTAGAAATGTTTCATGTTTTAACAATAGTTGGTGTTGAAGTTTTTCCAAAGAATTGGAAGAACATGTTGATAATTATGCAGAACACTCCTCTTGTTTTTTAAATTAGCTCTAAATTTTCCACTAGCAAAACTCCATCAATTGAAATGTATACATATATATAAACAAAATATAAATATAAAATAAAAATAAATATATATATATAAAAATAAATAAATATAAAATTATTTAACTAATTAAAATAAATGAATAGACATAAATAAAAAGAAATCAATAAATACTAAATATATAAATGAATATAAAAAGTAAAAATAAATAAAAATAAATTAATAGACTATCTATATTTATTAATATATATATGTGTGTGTGTGTTTATATATTTATTAATATGTGTGTGTGTGTATATATATATAAACAGATAAGACCTGTGTGTGTCTTATATGTTGCTCTTAGCTCAGTTTTTGGAGACACAAACAGCATAAGACTTCTGGTGTAATGTCTGTTTTACATGAGTGTTGAGACAGCTGTTTGAGACCTAAGACACTTGTCCTCCTACACTGGATCTCCTCGTGATTTAACAGCAGAATTCAAATGGTGAAATTTATCCCCAGCAGAGCTTCCCAAAGCTATTTGCAACAAGAGCTGGCTGTATTGTGGCATCGGATGCACAGCTAAATACACTGTAACCTAAACAAAACCAGCCGCATTTTCTTTTAGGAAGTAGCATGTCTCCGATCCCAGCAGCAGTTCTGTGTGCGGAGGGGTGTCGGACTTCTGTCTTGTCACACACTGGGCCACTTTGCTAATGGCTCTTTTGTGGTTTGCTGTTGAGGCAGGGATGCTCTGTAAATGGAGCCATGTGTAATCTACGCATCAGAAAGAGTACATCCAACCCAGGGTGTGCCAAGGGAATGTTAAATCAGAAACGCGGCTTCGCATGCCGAAAGCCCGATGCTGCTGTCTTTATTCTTTCCACTGCAGGCCAAGGGGGTGTTTCACCCTATGGGGAACGCCCACATTTGCCATGAACATGGGAGACACGAGGCTGAGTGCTCCAGCAAGACCGGTGTGGTCTCTCTCTCTCCTTGCCTCCCCTCCCCCAAGGTAGTTATTCTATCTGGACTTTCTCATCAGAGACAGGCTCCCCTGTTCATTTCTGCTCCTCCATCTGTTTCTTCTTTTATGCAAAGATTGCAAGCTTTTGGAGGCAAAATCAGTTTTAATTCTGTACAGCTCCTAGCACAGTGGGGTCCTGGTCATTGTCAGGGTGCTGGGCTTCTGCAAATAAATAACAGACCAAATAACTGCGTGTGTTTGGGCTGAGGTACGTATATCCTTCCACGACCCGAGAACTTCATCCGCTTCCAAAGACCCAGCTCGATGGCCTCTTTCCAGATGGCCATACGCAGGATGACGTGACCTCTGGCAATCGAACACGGGTTGCATGTGTGTTTTTATCAAGTTCCAGAAAAACATGCAGGATGCTGCACACTGCCAGAGTGCTGCTGACACTCGGCTCTTTGCCTCGGCCCCGTGGCATGTGCAGACTTTTCTGAATGTGCCTGTGGCTGGGTGAAATGAATGAAAGTCAGGCAGCTGGCTCAAAATCAAGTCAGGCTAAACACAGAAGAGTTAGATAATGGAAGGGGGCATTTTGGAGTACTGGGAGGGGGGGAACCTCTGACCTCCCCCTCCATTGAGGGCATCTGTGGACTATTCACAGAGATGATGTAGTCCCCTCTGCCCTTGGATGCCCATACAGCAGCTGTAGTCAGAGCACTCCAAGAATTGGTTTGAATGTAAGTGAATTTGCAGTGTTCATGCTCCTTTTTGCATTCACTGTCTGCAGGTCTCCTAGCTATGGAGGGCCAAAATGTGCCAGTAAGGAGGTATACAGTGCTACTTTACTCCTGTGCATCAGCTACCCTCATAGAGGGAAGGAGCCTCCACAAGAGCAATTGTATCCTTGTTTTTGGAGCTGGGTGGCAAGTGGATGGAGGTCTTGGCTCACACCTCTTCCCTGCTGCAGCAGCATGCTGAGAAACATAAGCTGCGCGAGGGATAGGGCTGTGCAGAGAACATTTCCCCCGTCACAGGGAGGAAGCCAGGAGGCAGACTGAGACTGAACTACAATCTGCTTCCCAGGCTGCTCCCGAGACAGCACAATAGCTGGCTACTGTCCCTTGCTAGTCTTGCGGTGCCTATTTGAAGAGTCCATTTCAGATTCCTAGCCCTGCGTACTCAGCCTGGCATCTTAGGGCGTTCTCTGCTGCATTTTAAAACCCAGAGTCACGAGTCTCAGTCATAAAACAGGGTGGGCTTCAGTGCCTGAGCTTGAACATCTATGCAACAGTTTTCAGCACCGTAGTGTTTAAGTCAGAGTTTGTAGACTGAGACGTGAAACTGTAGCTCTAAAAACACAGTGTGGACATAGCCTTAGATTTCTGACCATCCATTCAAGAGTCGGAAACATTCCATGTGACTAGGATATCCAGATGTTCCCCATTTTGTAGGGACAGTTCTGTGATGAGCAGGTGTAGAATATTACTTTTAAAAAACCCCAAAAACAACCAATAAAGCTAACGGAGATTCTCCTGTGTATTTCTAGATCCCTAATATTGATGGTGCTGGTGGAGCACAATTCCAGGCATCAGAACCCAAAGTTTGTTTCTGTCCATTTGGGCACTTTTCATCACGGAGGGTAATTAAGTGTAAAGAAGTACTTTTCCCCAGTGAAACTGGTGTGTTGCTAATATAGGAGCAGGCACTGTGCCATCCTAACAGATGTGTTTGCATGTAGGCAAGCAAAGGCCATGTTTTGAGCATCAGGCATGAAGGCTTGATTGAAATTGAGTTGGATGTAAATAGTTATGGTGTCTATAAAGTAACTGTTTTAGGAAGATCAACATAAATTAAACCAGGGTGCAGCTTTCAACCTGTAGTATTTTTGTCTGCTCACCCTTCCAAATTAACACAGCATTTTCTAGTCAGACCGCAGTAAGTGGCACATGCTTACAAAATACAAAAGGTTGAGCCAAAAAGGGTGCATATGTATGGTTTAGTAGCATATTTGCAGGCCTGCGTGAAGAGACATTCTCACCTGGCAGCGACAAAATCCCCAAAGTTAGCACCACCATCTGATGTGCTGAACTTCTTCCAGGCTATCAAAGCAGCTATGCCTAAAGCTATTTATTTGCAATGAGATAATGAACCATGGCAAGTCTATAGCCTGTGCTGGCACAGCTATGCTTGGGCTCTGTCGATAAATATCCATCAATGCCAATGACTTATTGGCAGTCAGTTAGAGTCAAATGATGATATTCTGGACATTAGGCCCTTGATATTGCCTCTCTTGCTCCACCAAACAAACTTTCAAAAGACTAATGTTAAGAGCTGTGTAGTGCTTGTAGGAACTAAAGATGCAACAGATAGTGCCAGCTGTGCCCATCAAATTCCAGCCAAAATATTCTGTGGGGCAGCTGTGAAGAAGAGGATCTTATTTGACAGTGAGTCAGTGTTGGCAGAGGAGGAGCTCAGAAAGTGACTCAACCATGGAGCTTGTCATGGATTCTCTATTGTTAGTGGACTACTCTGTAGTGGGTGGACAAGTCTCCTAGGTCAATAACTCGGTCATCATTGTTCTTCTGCTATAACACAGGAGGTACAACTTAGTCTTCTAATCTGGTCTCACTTTGCAACCTGGCAAGTGCAGGATTGCTTTGGATAAAATGCTCTTAGCCCTTAGGAAACCCTTCTACATCATTAGGAACAGTAAAGGAGCGAAAAGCATGACCTAGAAGCAGCATTGATGGGACTCAGGCCCCATCTAGTTTTTCTCTGGCAAAAGAAGATTGCTATGATGCGGGGCCTGTAGAAAAAGAAATCTGCAGACCTGGGAAAGAGGAACATTTCTGTGCAGGATCCTGTGAAGGGCAAAACCGATAAAATTATACTTCTGTGTTATAGCTCCCATTGACTCCAGTGGGCCAGGCTTTGGAATGGCGTGAAATTCTCATTAAAAACAGACTATGTACCTCTTGTACACAGTGAACTTATTTATACCTTCCTAAACTTTTGGGGGTGTTCTTTCCCTTAGAACATTGCACCAGAGTCTCCTAGAAGATCATGGGCTTCTGCTTTTCCTTTGACTAATTCTTGAAAATAATCCTTTAAGTTAAATTACTGGACAGGGAAACAAATTACTGCAAATCAAAGTGAGTTAAAGTATGAGGCTTCTCATATTCCATTTGATCAAAGAGAGATTCATGCAAAAGAAAAATTTGCTTAATTTTTTCAGGGCACCATATAGGATGCTCACTTTATATACTGTTTACATATGTTAAAGTGACTTATTTTTGTATAACTAGAATATGGAGGAGTGTAGATTGGGGATCCCGATGGGACCATACATGTTGCAGAGACAGGTAACTGGAAAAGTGTTCTCTTCCACAAAGCACTGCTGACCAATGACCATCCCCTCATTATTCCTGCTCTTCTTTTTCAGATGAATTGAAAGAGAATGCGCCGCTTGTCTCCCACAACTCTTTCATGCTATGGCAGTGATGCTGAGCGCTGATGAGATAATCTAGCGCAAGATGCATATTATGCTCCATATTATTGGAAGATGTAACGGTGCAGGTGCGCTAAGCCAACAGACGGTCTTAAATGGTGTAGATCTCCAGTATGCAGCACAACTCTCACTGAGTTGCATCATGTCCCTAGAAAGAGGTAGAATTTGGCTCCAAGGCTTTTTATACCAGAAAGTATGGCCTCCCTGGAAGGGAACATGATCTCTGCTTACAACTGGCTCCAGACCTTGCATCTGGGCCCATGAGGTTACTCATTCCCGTCCCTAGAGCAGGTTGGTAGGAAATGGGCAGGCTTGGGGCTCAATGCCCTGTACACAGTGGCGGATGTAGCTTAGCCAAAATGTGGGGAGAGGAAAGTGGTAACTTACTCCTGGTATAGCCCAGCAACAAATTAATGCACTCATGGAGCAAGGTACAAAAAGGAGAGAAACCATGTCTTAGAAGAGTCTGAGCTACATTTCCTGGGGCTTCTACTTCTGGGTAGGGGATGTTTACACCCCACAATCCAACCCTTCAAATACAGCCTGGACTCTGACTTGTTGGTTTGCAGTTAGCACGGTAGGGCATGGTAGCACTGGTGTTTTATCCCAACTCAGCTCTTCATGGAACAGTTTGTGTAGAAGGTAGGATTTAAGTTTGAATGTCAACATGTACTGAAAGAATGAGAAATAAACTAAAAAGAGATGAATGTGGTAAGCCATGCAACTATTTAAAAATCTCCTGGTTGATTTCTGCACCATCTGTAGCCTTTCTTCACCCCCTTGTTAGTTCTCTCATGTATAGTTTGCAGCTTGAGACTTCAGCAAAATGTTGCTGCTTTGATTCTGTCCAGCACTGGATAGACAGGGCTATGTCTACATTTGCAAGTTAGTTCGAATTAAAGAAGCTTAATTCGAACTAACTTAAGCCTTGGCTACACTAGGCTTTTATTAGTTCAAATTAAGCGCTTCCTTAAAATGAACTAATAAATTTGCTTATACTTTTCGAAGTAAGGGTTCATTCAAACTAGTTAGTTCAAATTAACCCAATGTGGCCATGTTAGTTCGAACTAAGCGCTTAGTTCGAACTAACCGGTACAGTGAGCTCAATGCAATTGACTAATTCGAACTAAGCAAGTGCCATGCATGGCACTTGCTTAGTTCGAACTAAAATTTTCTAGTTCGAATTAAGTTAATTCAAACTAACTAAAATTAGTTTGAATTAGTTAGTTCGAATTAACTAATTTCGAACTAACTTTGGTAAGTGTAGACATAGCCAGAGAGCTCTAATCTTGGCTTGGTTAGAGTACATAGCAGTCTGGTCCTCTACTTTTCAAAGTGCCTCTCCGTAGGGAACTTTGATTCTTTTGTATTCAGTTTAGCTCTGACAACACCTCCTACTCACAACTAAATGAAGTCATCCAGCACCAATATCCTCCAGCTCAGCCTCAGCTTAGTGGTAGAAAGCAATGATTTCTAAAGAAATTAACAATACAACTAAAAGTTCTCATTATGAAACTAATCCATTCAGAAGTTAATGCTACATTGCCCTCTTACCAACAGGAATGCAGTAGGGAGAAGAAAGGAAGAGGTAACAAATCTGAAAGGACAGATAAATGGTTGGAGGGCAAAAGAAAGAGAGAAATGTGAAAGTTGGACGTTGGCAAGGATGAAGTGTATCAAAAAGATACCTGTTTGAGACTAGAGAAATTGGGGATGGGTTTGTGACTTGAGTGTAGGGGTTAATGTTCTCATTGGATTTCCCTCCTGGTTTTCAGGGAAGTAGACTACTCATGAACAACTACAAAGTCATTATGAAAGGGTACAAAAAATGTCATCTAAGTGGCCACTGGAAAAATAGAAGACCGAGTGAGCAAATTACTTTCTTTTTCCCCCAGTCATGTGTTAGAAGAATATTGGCCGTGGTGTTTTGTAGAAAAGGGAAAGCAATATTTATTTTATTTGCTGACATGTTATAGCTGTGCCAAAAATAGCTCACCAAGAGACGTTCCTAACAAAGCCTGAGCAATGCAGAAATGGAATGAAAGCTTGGGGAAAACGACGTTTGATCAACGAATCTGAAATTAGATGCGTTTGGCACAAAAATTTGACAACAGTGCTACAATTTTTTTTTAATTCAGCACCCTATCACTGAGTAACACAAACGAGGAGCCCTGGGGCACTTTTAAAGACTAACAAATTTATTTATCGCGTGAGCTTTCGTGGAAGAAAATCCCACTTCGTCAGACGGCGGACAGATGGAGCATATGCAAAAGGCTTAGTGCTCTGTACTTGGTTTGCTATGGGCTCTGATACTTTGCGGGACAAGAGCCCTTCCTATGTATCCAGTGGGCTGAAGCTTCCGCTGGAATGTCACCAATTTACACCCTTTGTGGATCTTGTGCCCAGTCTTTGCATGGTGCTGTGTGAGGAAATGACCTTTCATTGTATACATACAGACGGCGGGATTGTCTTTTCTGAGTAAACAATTCAGTGAGTGAAAACCTGATCCAAAATATGGAAAGAAACCATATCACTATGACTTCCTCATTTCTAGGTCCATCTGTCATGGGCAGCGAAAAGTTGGGTTGGTTTCATTTAACAGGAGAGTCCAAAAAGGAAATGGCAGTGATTCTCAACAGTAAATCCAGTAAAAACAGCTACATTTGAATCTCCTGGACACCCAAAACGCAGCAGAGTACACATAGTTGTAGGTGACTTGGAAATACAGTTTAATCATATAAACATGTTAAACTTGGAGCCTAACCTAGCTCCACTGATGTCACAATGGTTTACACCAGAGAGGAGCTGGCCCAAAGTGTGATTTCAAGATAACAAAGGAATGTTTAACATCAGAACTTGCAGAATATTTGATACTTGGCTCCTCCAGAGTGACTTAAGCCTAGGAAGTTTTAGGCTGTGTCTACACTTGAAAGTTAGGTTGACTTAAGGATGCTTAAGGGTGCCACACTAGGCTTTCATTAAGTCGACTTAAGAAATTTCTTAAGTCAACTTAATAAGAACCACCTATTAGGTCGACTTAAGCCTGTGTAGGTCTACTTAACCCTTCTTTAGGTCAACCTAAGCCCAGTGTGGACATTTAAATCCACTTTGTTAAGTTGACTTAAGGGTGGTTAGGTCGACTTAACAAAGTTAGTCCACTTTGTTAAGTCGACTTAATAAGGTCGATTTTGACTTAAAGTCGACCTTATTAAGTCGACTTAACAAAGTCGACCTAACTTTTCCAAGTGTAGTCATAGCCAGAGATTATTAATATTAGTTCTATAATGACTTAATCCTCCATAATGGCCTTTCGCTTGTGGAAAAGTCCTATAAAGCTTACTTGACAACACTAACCTTTATAGGAAAACATTCAACAGAAAATACAATAGAACTGTATCACTGCTATAAAACTGTATACGATGATTTTTAAAAAATCTCTGTGGAAAGGATCTCATTCTCTAGGCTTTTTGGATAATTACAGAGGAGCCCTATTAAAATTCTGCAGAACACTACACGTTTCATTCCTACAAAATTCTTTGAGGTTTTTTCATAAGGGATATTCTGGAACAGCCTCCCTGATCTTTGGTCACATGACCATTATCTGCCGGTCTGACCTGAAATGAAGAGAAATAAAGCAAGCACAGTACCCCTAAAGAGGCCTGGGGCACACACAATATGCCCACATAGTGTACAGATAAACAAACTGAAACTAAGTATAAAAAGCAGATGGCACCACTCTACTGAATTGCACTTTAAAGAGCTAACTTTTTGTGAATGCTTATGCTTGCAGCAGTGATAATGAAAGTGATTAGAACAGCATGATTAAATTCCCTGTAGGTTATTTTTTTAAAAATAAATGTTGGAAGTTGGAATTATCTTTTTACACACACACACACACACACACACACACACACACACACACACACACACACACACACACACACACACAGAGAAATGCTGCTGTGGATCTTAATCATGTTACCTAACTTAGGCTTGGTCTACACTGCTGGCGAAATTCAGCAGCCATCGATGGGAGATACGCAAACAACATGGTGTAGCTTGCATATCTCCCATTGGCTTCCTATCTTCTAGCTACTGTGACATCCCTGCTACGCCGAGCCACCAGAAAACGGCCATCATTACTCCTTTGGCTGGGGAGGATTAACAGTGTCAAATTCCAGATTGATTGATACACTGGCATTCAATCGATCCCACAGAATTGATCCAGCCACACCAAAAGTGCCACCCTCAATACGGACATACCCCTTAACTTTCAACGGCTGATGTTTTTTTCTCATAGGTTTTTAAGAAAACAAACAAATAAAAAACCTCCCCAATCTTAGTTCTGTTTCGTTCCTTAATCTCAGGTTAAGGTTTTGTCAGGCTTATTTTAAGAAAAATTATGGACAGGTCATGGGCAATAAACAAAAATTCACAAAAACCTGTGACCTATCCATCACTTTTAGTGTTTTTAAAAAAAGAGGGGTGTGTGAAATCCTGTGGAGGATGGATGTGAAGGGAGTCCAGCACCCACCACCCTGGGGGCTCAGTGCTCCAGGGCCCCTGCTGTAGCGCTCATAGTTCCAAACTCTCAGATCTCGCCCCACCACTTGCGGTGACTTCAGACTCTCATAGGGCACCCCATGCAGTAGCTGCTAGCTCCAAGGTCCCCACTGCTTGTGCCATCTAGGAGCTCATGGGCCCCTGGCAACTGACAACTCCAAGCCTGCTGCCCCATGGCTAACGTGGAAAATATCAGGGAAGTCTCTAAAAGTCAAGGAATCTGAGACGTCCCTGATGTATCATAAGGATACGGTTATAAGTGAGATGGAGTGTAATTAGCTTCCTTCTCAGCACACTTCAGCTTCCTCATCCTCACCCAAAGGTTGCTGAACTCATTTGAGCATGGACAGAAATGAGCTTTGTGAGAATATCTGGAAAAAGGAGACCTCCAAAGATTAAAAGTAAGTTCCTCCTCTGTTCACTGTGTACTGCTCTGGCTCTTTTATATAGCGGAGGGTCCCGAGGTTGAGAGGATTCTGAGCAGTGCTGCAGACCTCAGGATGGCCGTGGAGAGGCTTAGACAGGCCCCCAGAGCAGTCCTACTTATGCTGGGTGTGACTTTCCAACCCATGAAACAGCCTACTATCAGGAGGGCACAAGGGGTATGTCTACACTTGCAAGTTAGGTTGACTTAAGGAGGCTTAAGTGCAGGGTACCTCGGTTTAGGGGGTGGAGGGGAGCCAGGAGCTTGGCGCAGGCCACCCACAGGATCCCTCTGGTGGCAGGGGAGCCAGGAGCCACAAGGGGGCAGCCAAAGAGCCACATGTGGCTCCAGAGCCGCATGCTGCAGACCCCTGAACTCACATAGAGTGCTCACTGATGTCCCTGGAATTCTGTGTAGACAAAGGGTCAACCCCCATGCAACCTTATTGACTTCAGTGCACTGGCCGCTTATGGCTCATTGCGCGATCGATGCCTTGTATACCACTTGAGTTCTCTTTGTGTTCAGTATTTCTAGCTAGGGCCGTGACAAGTTTGGACTGGTAGAAGATAAATTACAGTTGCAGACAGTACATATTGGAACATAAACAGAAGTTCAGGCATTATTGTAAACAAGTCTAGCTTCCTCTGAAGGTCATGTTAGCTCTGGAGAGGAGGAGGAGATAGTGTTCTGGTATGATACCTCAGCAGGCTTACATTGTGTAATTGCAGAGATACAAAGATTAATAGCCCCTCTTGTTCAGTGGTCTGGTGAAAATCTTGATTCCATATGTTTGCAGCTTGTGTCCACATTTGGTTACCTTTTTCCTCTGGCTGTAAGCACAAGCTGACAGAAAATATGTCTGCTTTTGTAACTGCTGCTTCTATGGATTACAGTTTGGAGCTTCATCTGCAAATCTTGATCCATGTGGGACAGTCCTGTTGTCTTCAGTGAGACTACGTGTAGCAGAGGCCTCCCCGGAGGGAGGGTTTCAGGGATTGGAAGTGTAGAGCTAGCTGGAAATCTTTCAACTAAATGTTTTTCATGAGAAAATGCCAATTCATTGGAACTGAAACTTTTCACACAATGTATTGGTTCCACTTGACATAAATAATTATTCACTGGAAGGATGGGGAGAGAGAGAGACACTGACACTACAGCCTGATGGTTAGGGCAAAATATATGGGAGATGTAGGCCTCATCTACACTGAAAAAAACTAAAAGCAAAAGTGGGATCGATTGAGTGGGAAGTGTAGACCCACTCAATCGATTCTGGAAGCACTCTCCGGTAGACTCAATAACTCCATCCCTCCAAGTGGAGTAAGGCTGCGTCGACCGGAGGGTGCTTCAGATTGACGCAGCCGAGTGAAGACGGCGTGGTAAGTTGAAGTAACTAACTCAGCAGGCGATATGCATTCTGTGGCATGCAGATTCCATATCTCCTGCCGACTTAGCCCCGTAGTGTAGAGCTGATCTTAGGTTCAAGGCCCTGCTCTGCCTGGTACAGAGAAAAGCCTTAAACATTGATTTTCCATATCCCAGGTGAGTGCTCTAATCTCTGGGTGATTGGTTATTCTGACCTAGACCTCACATTTTTTCAAGAAAGAATATCATCTTCAAGTATTCTGTACAGCCCTAAAATAGTGATAGCCTAGAATAGTAATTTTGGCATCCTTTGTCACACAACAGTTGGACAGTTGTTTGCGTTGTGTTGAGGGGAGAGGGGAGTCGGTTTGGCTTTGCTTTATTTATTTATTTTTATCACCATGCCTGTGTCCTTTGTGGGGACAGCAGTTGTGATTGTTTAACACCACCCTTTCAAGAAGTGGTTCCTTCTGTGTTATTGGTAGGAGTACTTGGTAGCTGTGGTGGGAGGCATGCTATATACTAATCAAATATCTCCACACAGAGATGCTATGGGCTAGATAGAGTGTAATTCCTTTATTTGGATTTATAGCCTAACTAAGGCTATGTCTACACTTGTTCAAATAAGTCTACTTAGCATGTCTACACTGTAAACTTAGGTTGACTTAAAGTCGATCTTGCAAAATCAACATAGAGCGTCTACACTGGATGCCTAAGTCGACTTGCAGGAGCTAGGTGGACCTGGGAGAGGTGCATGGTGGGAAGGCTGGTTCCTTGGGCACCCCTTTAAAAGTGACAGGGAGCTCAGCATCTTCCCTATTGTACTAGGGTACATGGGGGCTGAGCAGGGCAGGGTACAGGAGCAGGTTGGGCAGGGCTGTGTCCTGCCCTATGGGTGGGCCCTGGGGGCCCTTTAAGTCAACTTAGGGCTACTCTTTGCCTCTACACTGGCTAAGTCAACTTAATAAAATCGACTTCACCAGTAAGTCGACTTAACACGAGGTCTTATTAAGTCAACTTAATTTTTCCTTAAGTCGACTTACAGAGCAGCTTAAGTTGATTTAAGGAAACTGTAGCGTAGATGCAGAGTAAATTAAGTCTTAATTTACTAGTGTAGATGCACCCTAAGAGCCGCCTTTACACTCCCCATGCAGGCTAGCTGAACATTGCATATGGGGACATAAAAGTCGGCAGGCTACTCACCTGCTTATTCCCCCACCAGGGCCAGTGATTGGGGAGTGAGAAGAACATCACCATCAGCCCCTCACAGCCTGAGCAGAGCAGCCAAACTCCTTCAATGCATGGAATTTCACTACTGGGTTCCACAGAGCAGCAAAGAGGAGGCAGAAAAGGAATTGTGGGACATAAATTAGTCTGTAATATTAATGTGCAGATTAAGATGGGAAATACTTGAGCCTCTTTGCTTCAACCATCTAACCGAGGATCCTCCTTAAGCATCAGGAAGTCCTGGACTGAAGGTCTCTAGGACCTCACTGCTTCTGTTCCTATTTGCATTGAGACTAATGGATCTGCTTTTCTTCTATGTAATAGACTGTCCTATATTTCTAGAGAGGTAACTTCAGCTACTAAAGATGAATTATGCGTTATGAGAGACGGAATAGAAGCTGTGGAGAGAGTACTGCTTTATAAGGGGCTTTAATGTATTTGTCTTTCTAATGGTTTTGCATGTCACTGGCAAAGCAGCATGTTTTACTTCAAGGCCTTTGAAGAATTAGTCTGTACTAGACACCCAATGTTAAACTGACTTTCTAAAAGTGAATGGGAGAGAGATTGCATCTATTTTGTGCTGGAGGAATTTATCTGGTGTTGTGTGTATGAGGGTATTCCACAGAACCCCTACTAGACTAACAGCTGGAAGAGGTTTTTGTCTCAGTTGGTGCTCATATCCGTTCCAGAGTTGAGATCTTGAATGCAGCTAGCCTCTCCACTGTCAAGTGCAAGGCTGTACATCAGCCTCACTGAGGACAGTCTTCCCTGGGCTTGTAGGGTGACTTTTTTTTTTTGCTTTCTAGTCAGGAGTCTTCCCCTTCTCAGGCAAATAGAATATCAAATTAATAGTAAAGACACACCACCCGTCACAGCTTGGAGCACTGGCTCCACCAAAAAGCTGGCCTTTGCCCTCCTTGATCCAAGCAGTCTTTGTTTGCTGCGTTAGAGCCATTTTCCTGGGTGAGTGGTCTTCCTGGCTCCTCTTAGCCCTGAGGTATCAACCCAGTCCTTTCTGGCTTATCAGTGCTCAGAAGGATCTTGATCCCACAGTGCAGAGGAGTTTCAATAGCACCGTAGGAGGGCCTGTCCCCTCCTTCTAAAGTCTTCTGCCCTGGGAGCTGTACTTCAGTGTTTCCCCTGGCTACTTCCTACAGCTTGTCTTCAGATCTCATTACTGGCCCCCTCTCTTCAAGGAACTCCCATCTCCAGTAGCCCAGCCCCATTAGGGCTTCCCCAGGACACTCTCTGCTACTGAGGACAGGACACTCTTATATCCAGCTTTCCCTTTCCCAGCAGCCTTTGTCTTTGTGTGACCTGCTCCTTGGACTACAATTCCATGATCTGGGAGGAAATCCAGGCAATGAAGAGAGCTGGGCCTAGCTCACACCATAGGAAAATCCCAAGGACATTCAGTCAAAGAAACCTAAAGTAGAACACTGCATTCAAAACTTCCAATCTGGGTATCAACTTTCAATCTTTCTAAGGAACAGAGACAAAACTCCAGACTCCAACTCTCCGGAATACATGGGGTTTGAAAAATAGATCTCAATCTCCAAAAATGGAAAATTCAGATCTTTTGGATATGATCCTTTTATACAGAGTCTTGAGCTGCAAACTCAGATCTCAGACCAGATCTGATGTTCAGACTGAAGTTTTGATTCACACCCATCTCTAGGTTCAGTTTAGCTGAACTTCACCTGTGAAAAGTACTACTGTGCCCTGGGGCACTCCCACTTCCTTCAGGAGATCATTGCATTGCACTGCACAGGTTTCCTTTCTTTTAAATCCATGTTCCAAGAAAAATAAGTAATTACCTAATTGTGCATTATAGATCTAAAGTGACTTTGCAGTTCACACAGAGGAAACAGAAGATACCTGATTACAATTGATTCCCAGTACTAATGCCATGGTTCTGCAAGTGTCATTCATAGGCTGGTATGTTCTTATGGAACCCTCTATGCAGGACACAGAACTGATTTAAGCCCCAGATTCAGGCCTTCTGCACAGAGGTGAATTTTATATTATAGGAATTGTAACATAATTCTCCCATTGTTATGGTGGCCATGTGCTGGATGCAATAGTGATTGGAGCTGTATAGATAGCTAAAATAAGTCTCAGCATTTTCACCTGCAAAAGCTCCTCTGGATTAAAATGGCACCTAATACTATACTTTCCAATAAGTGGCTCCAGCTCAGTGACACAGCTCCCAATGGCTTTAACTCTCACTGACTTTAATGGGTTCTGCGCAGCTAAATCCTGGTGCATCTGATGGGGTATACCATATACGATTGTTTCTTTTTCTATATTTCTGCTCTGAATTGAGGGTAATGTAACTTTACATTCTATTAAGATTCTTTCTAACAGATTCTTTGCTCTCTGAAACAGCTGCTCAACAATAAACACAACCCACCCAATAATATTTAAAGTGTGGTTTTACTTGGAAAAATAATCATATGAAAGAGTGTACCTTATGACTCAACAGATCTATTTTCTGCATGTTTTCAGATATATTTGTTCATGTCACTGACCTCTTTTTACTCCTATTAGCTCTGCATGGCAGTCATAGCTAAGAGAGAGAAGGCTCTGGATTCTATTTGTGAGTGGACATGAGCAGAATTGTTTCCAGCTGGTTAAAGCTGTTGACAGCAATTGTTATACAGGTGTCACTTGGGTCTTGATTTGAGAACCAGGGAGTTGCACAGGTGTAACTTAGGGTTTAATTTTGACCTTTATTAATAGTGGTAAAGGACAAGGAAGAAAAATGTCCCACCTTAATTCTCAAGATTCTGGAGTATGTCTTCCCCTCTGTTTAACCAGGTAGTTTGAGTACCCGTGATAATTGCAGCTATCTTGGTATAATGCAGGCAGACACCATCTGGGCATTAGAACTGAGATACAGTTAATTAAAAAGAAAAAGCCATGAAATTCAAAGTTAAGCATGACACATGGGCCAATTGTGTTGGACTTTAACAAGAACTAAATATTCTTAGCACCTCATGGAACTTAGTTGGGCACCGGCAAACTGTTTATACCCTGAATATTGTAACATTATCAAAGGGCATTTTGAAATCTCTTCCCCTTTAGCATTTTGTGCACCAGATTACAGCGGTAGCAAAGCCAAAGATAATAAACAAGGAGTTCTGTGTCATGTTTAAAGACTAACAATTTGAAACCCCACCATTTGAGGGGTTTGTGTTTGTGTTAGAGAGGTAATGTTGTCTCTGAGTTTCCAGAAAGGTCATTCATTCCCTCAGTATTTCTGTAAGATTGTGCCAGAGGGGAAATATTTCTTTAGAAATCACTTTGCTTGTTTTTCTGAACATTTAGCTCCTGTTCTTTATTCTCAAGACTGTCACCTGATCCTACCTCTACATCTGCTGCAAAAATACCTCGCTTGGGAAGCAATAATATATTCCATTGTAATGCCCTTAACTGTTGTTGTATGCCTCTTTTAAAATATTTGGCATAGTGTGTGCAAAATCTAACAAATTATTTATTTGCTCAAGTGTTTATAAATCATGGCTAACTAGATGTAGCTCACTTCTTCCCAGTGAGGGCTGAGGCTTTTCTGAATAACATACACTGCACTTTTCAAGCTGTACCAGCTCTTTACACCCATTAAACCAAAATGAATTAGGCTAGAACATCTTTGCATTAACATGCTACGGTCTTTGCAAATCACGATCATGGAAATACTGCACGATTGCTTAGAATAGTCACTTTTCACAAATATCTCTCCTGTGATACACTAAATGCTGAGGAAGCCAGTCCTATGTCTGCAAATGGGGGGACTGACTCTAAATGGCTGAGTGCCTTTGCTAGGGATGGGAATTGAAGATATTCGGTGTCTGTCTGGATTAGGCCTTCAGAGTTGAGGTTTGACCAGGATTATATATCACTTATACAATTAGTGTTCTGTGGTGTTTGATTGCACTGCAATGCAATTAGCATGCAAAACAGACTTCCTGAGTTTATAATAAAGCAGTATATCAGGCATGGCACCCCAGACGTTAATGGAGTTAACCTGGTGTAAAACTGCTATATGCATCAAGAGAATCAGGCCACAAAAGCTACTCAGAAAACTTTGTGATAAATCCATGTTATGGTGAGAAATAGTCGTAAGTGGATATAAGGAGTCACATCTTGGCCCTCCTGAGGTCAGTGACAAAACTCCTATTGATTTCAATGCAGCCAGGATTTCACCCAAGGATCTCTGCCAGTTTCATACTGAAGAGCCAAGACCCAGGAGTGAGATGCCTGCAAGGTGAACTCTTCAGAAAAGCAGAATTAGAAGGTAAGTAATTTTCCCTTCTGTGTATAAAAATATAGATGTATAAAATTTATAGCTGGTCATTTCAAAGGAGTCTCGTGGAGCTAATGCTTCTAAATCCCACTGAAATTTAATACGAGCTGGGCCCCTAAATTCCTTAGGTACTTTATAATCTTGACCTTGGGCTTTCCAAATGTAGAAGAAAATTGGGGGTGATTGGAATAGTGAGTGGGGGGAAAAAAGATCTAAAGCAGGCTGAGAGTCCCAGGAATTGAGCTGGCCAAGCAGCATAGCTTTGAAACTGGGCAACCATGAAAACAGTATATCTGGTCTGCATAAAACTTTAAAGCTGTGTTTTCACACTCTCCCTCCCAAAAACCCTCTGCTTATGGGATTTGGACACCGCCTTCCCATTTAATGGGACTTGAGCATTCAAATTCCTTAGGTGGCCTGAAGGTCTCGATCTAAATCTCACTGCAGGGGACAACTTGGCCTGCAATCCATCAGTCTGTTTCATGGTGAATCTGTGTACAAAATGAAGTGTGTATATGTGTGTGTCAGTAAAACGTGTTATGGCTTTTCCTTGTTAGTTTGTCCTGTATAGGTGATCTGAAGTTTTGAGTGTCAGTGTAAACACAATTTTGATACAAACTCTGCTTTGATTTGCATATGGTGTGTGGTATATGCAAATGCTCAGGTTGTAATTTGGCAATTAATCTCCTGTTCTTTGGGGTGAGGGTGATGGTATTGCAGAACCGATAGTGAGCATGTTGTGATGATGGAGGACCAGTGCTTGGAGACTGGCTGTGAATGCTGCCTTAATGTGTGAGCTCCTTGCTCTTTTGTATTTCAGTTGGTTTGAGGAAATAAAAACACTTGAGCAACATTTATCCTGCAATGAAATCTTTGGTAGGGGTGTGCAATAAGAGGGCTGCTTAAGATCCAAAGGGATTACAAATATTGTCCTGGTGCCACTGAAGGCAGGGGTATAATTCTCACAGCCTTCAAATGGTGATGGTGCGTAGATCTCTTGTGCAGGGGAACCCATTGTTTGTTCCCTATTATACTACACAAAGCATGATAAACAAGTGCCTGTCCTGAAGAAAAATATGTGCTTTATTTTCTTGGCAACTTTATGTCATCAACCCTAAAACTTTCAGCTAAACCTAACAGCAGCAGCAAAATCAAACCTTTTCTTCTGTGCATAGAAGCTAAAGGGAAGGATTAACCCAGAAATCACATTGTGCTGAATAACCCACTAGTGCATTTTTATTCTCTATCTCAATCTCTTCTGGATTATTTTTTGGTCCATTTTTAGTATTTCAGCCACCAGTGTAGTGTCTGCCATAAGCACAATGGGCCAAGCACATACCAGGTGAAAACCTGGTATACCTTTGACCTACAGATGTTTTTTAAACATACAATAGCCAGTCTTTTCTTTTTTTTTAAAATGCTGCAGTTTTGTGGAAAATATACCCTTTCTGCTAACCAATCTTCAGCTTGTGAATGCAAATACTAAAGTGTTGTGACAAAAATGGAGTCAAAATTATGTAAATATTTGATACGCATGCTTTCATCAGAACATTAAAGGGTTGAGTTAATGATATTGAAATTTTACTAGTTAGCAACCTTCAGCTGGGAGGATATGGTCCATGGGGTCTGATTCCCCCCCCCCCCCCCAGCTCTTATTTATGTGCCTGATCCCATCTTCTATCAACAGTACTGCTCACCGGAGCAAAGGCTGCAGGATCAGACCCTGTAGATGTAAATTGTTTCAAGCCTTCAATAAAATGTTATCCTGCAGGATCGCAGGATGCTGTAGAACCCTGGGTCCAAGCCTGCAAGTGCCGTAAGCTCAAGACCTGTCTCTCCATAAATTAGAATTTTCTCAAGCCCCCATTGAAATGCTTCCCCGCTACAGCAACTGTTTGTGAGCTCTAAGCAACATCATAGAATACTCCAGGACAAGAAGTGAGTATTATATTCATTGAACTGCAGTAAAATGTTAGGTAGGAAAAAAAATGTACTTATGCAAACTGAAATCCGGTCAGACCTATGGGGCTAATCCCCCTGCTCTCCTGAAAAGCTCTGCTCTGGGCAGTATTAAGCGGTTTCACTTCTCTGGTGCGCATGTAAATCTTTCCCTTGGTTTTGATCCACAACTGGAGTTCCCAGCATGAGTTTTGTTCCGAGTTTGAAATCATTTGAATGATGATTTGCTGAAACCCAGAAACTCAAATTGAACTCAGTTGAAACTGCTGAGTTTCATCTAGCTCATGAGTCAGTCATGCAAAATCACCTCAGGTTCACTGAAAACAACATCAAAGGAGCCAAAGTCTAATGAATTCAGTGGAAAGGATCCCAGGACTGAATTTATAATGAAATACAAACCCAGGCAAGTTGTGTGTGTGGTTCTCCCCACCTCACATGACTTCAGGTTTCATAACATTTCCAGAAACTCCAGTGATCATATTGGTTCTACTCTTAAAAACAAAAAATGTAGATTAAAGTATTATATGGTCTCAGCATGCTAAGGTGCTGTGGCATCTTTTTTCTAGATTTACATATCCATTTATCTTTGTTTAGAATTATTTGATTCTTCCAAAGACTTTAGTCACCTGGGGCTCGTAACTTTTTAAACAGGCTTAGTATATATTGAAATCTGCTGCCCAAGTGTAGCTGTGAGAGCCTGCATCTTGATTATCCTTGGCTGTTCATGACCTGGCAATCCTAGGAGTTGCATGTTGTATTGTTACTGGAAAATAACCATACAGTGATCATGCAAATTCTGTATTGGAGGCCAACTGGGGAATGCAGGAAATCACAAACGTTTTATATAGGTCAGCGACTGTACAAGATCCTGACATTCTGATTATCCTGAAATAGAATTGTTTGTTAGTCATTCATTATATTTTCTTGTCCTAAGTGGTTATTTTTCTCTCTTGAAAATTTTCCTTTGTGTATAACGTAGCTTCGCAGTCTTGGTGAGACCTGCTTTTCTAGCGCTGAGCTGGCTCACTGGGCTAGTGTCTTGAAGGGCTTAAATTTGTACACATGCTTTTTTCCCCTCCCGTTACAGTCCTCACTATCAATATGTACATAGGAAGAATCAATACTGCTCAGAATGAATCATGCTGGTTCTAAGCACCTCATCCTGAGTTTTGCTGCTCGCTTCAGTGGGACCAGAACAGAGTCTAAATAAATCTGTTCTGTGCTCTCTGTTGTTCGTTTCTCTGCATTTGCTTCTAAACCACACAAGGGAACCTAAAACTATTTGAATCACTCATAACTGATCTTCTAAGGCAGTTGAGCTGTCATCTTCGTCAAAACTCACATCAATAGCAGTCTCCCGGTGCAGGCTGAACTGTTTCCAAGATCTTGTATTCTTTAGGAAGCCGGTAGTCCAAACTGATGGCATGGTTGACTTTGGTAAGTGGCAGGTTTGGGTCATTTTAATGAGACTTCCTCACATTTATCCATTTTTCTAGGTTGTATCACTAGTATTCATCAGAGGAGCAAGAACTTTTTTAAAAATTATAACTAGTTGCCTTGATTATAGTCAGAGGAAAAACATAGGCATGCGGGAGAGGAAATCCTTAAAATTTTAGGTATTTTGTTACTTTCCCTGTGTGCCTGATTTGGGTAGGTGGGAGCGTGTATCATTTTTTGCTTGGCTGTCGGACATTCAGTGAAATTTACAGTATAAAAATCCCATCTGAAATGGCAAATGATATGCAAGCACTGGTTCTGCTGTGATATAGCAGAGATTATCATGTCAGTGAAGTTGTATGGGAAATATCAACCATCTGAGCATGTGTCCCTGTGGGAGTAGCTCAAGCTACTTCTGCCATCTTCTCTTTTGGGGCCTATGGAGGGGTAAAAGCTATGGGGAATGGCTATGGGAGGGCTATATATAGACTATCCTGGCTGGCGGTGATCAGTGCTTTCGGTGCTGGTACTCAGCCCGTTACGGCCCCAATCCTGGCTGGGAACCCAGGGCCACCAGATCCAGCTCCAGAGCTGGGGCCGCATCATGTGGGGGAAAAAAAGGTGCCAGTACTCCGTACAATGCATACCATCACAAAAAAGGCACTACAAACAAGGAGTCCTGGGGCCCTTTTAAAGACTAACATTTATTTGTGGCATGAGCTTTCAGGGGAGAAAATCCCACTTCGTCAGATGCTTTGAAGATGGGGAACTTACTTACTTATTTACTTTTGTAAGTTCCCCATCTTCAAAGCATCTGATGAAGTGGGATTTTTCTCCCCCGAAAGCTCATGCCATAAATAAATGTTAGTCTTTAAAAGTGCCCCAGGACTCCTTGTTTGTTCGGCTGACTTAGACTAACACGGCTCCCCTCTGGGACTTGTCAACATGCAAAGCAAAAAAAAGCACGTGGTGGTGATCATCTGAAGCTTGTCCAAAAGGGCCTAGACAAGTGCCAGTGGAGGTCCGTAGTTAAATGGGCACCTTTCTCCTCTTCTGAGTGTGTGCAGAATATAAGGCAGGTGGGGAGAACTTCTGGGTAGTGGGTGGCTGCAAGTTTACTCCAGAAGTCAGCAGGGCTCAAGCATTATCCTTTAAAGCTAGCTAAATCCTTATTTTACCTATGAAGAGAGAATTGTTTCTAGGTTTATCTCTTGCTGAATGTACATGAGCCTCACTTGGACTGAAGTCATCTTTCCTGTGTGATTAAATGTGGGCACTTTTGAGCCACATCTTGGATGCTGCAAGTGTGGACACCATTTAGCACACTCAAAGCTTTCTATGTGCTGTAAATACTCTGTAGAGCAGACCTGGCCTTCCCACCCCATCCCACCCATAACAATCCATTATTTGTATATCAGATAAATTTCAAGTGCCTAAGTCCCATTGGTTTTCAAGTGAGTTTATTCCAAGTTGCTTTTGAAGATCTGATTCGGGTGCTTCTGAAAATGTTGCTTGTGGTGACTACAGTACCATTATGTGATGCTTTCTGTTCGTGCTAGTAATTGTCTTGTTAAAATATAATCCTAATTACTTCCTGCTTTTCTTCAAATTTCTCGTGTTTCTCAAATAGTCTCCCAGACTTGTAATGTAATCACTCAGGTGCACTTCCATGAGACGTCATTTAAGTGGTTTTCATAGTTCAGAAATCCACATGTGCTGTCTTTTTATAACTCGCTGTTCATATGAACAGTCAGAATTAAGAACAATGAAACTATAACAAATGTAGAACAGTCATGCTGTTCTTTCAAACCATGCTAGACCAAAATAAGTTTCAAAGCTATAGGGACCAATTAAGTCAAAAATCTTTAGGCTCTGTGGTGACCTCTCTGAAGTGGCCCCAACGGGCAGTGAGTTATTGAGAAACCAAGGGCCAGATCTTCACTGGTATGAATTGTCATTATTCCGTTAGCGTCACTGAATCTATTCTGATTTACACCAGCTGAGGATCTGGCTCCAGAAACCAGGGGGCAGAAGGGCAGCAATTCTATTTACATGAGAGGGGAAAGAGTACTTCTGAGGAAGAGGGACTGGGAGAAAGATTCAAGAAAGGAGAGGTCAAGATGTCCGTCTAGAAGGCAAGGCAGAGACCACAAAGAGAGGATAGCCTGTCTTACAAAAGCTTTGTCTTGGTGAATATGGATCCCATTCCACTTTTGTCTTTTGCTGCGAAACTCAATAGAATTTTTCACGGAAAGCTTCATAGAAGCAAAATCCATGTTCATGTCATTCCTTAGCTAAGAGGATGAAGGTCAGATGGCACTCATTAACAGGGAATGTCAACTGCTGTTTTGTGCTCATTAAAAATGGGTTCCCACGTGTGTGGTATACATGTCTAAAAAGGACCATGTTTCTTTGCCTTAGATCAGTGATACTGAGACTGAGATTCAGGAGCCACAAGTGACTTTTGAATGGGTCTCTTATAGCTTTTTGCAGTGCATGATTTTAAAACACTGGTTAATAATTTAATCACACAATCAGGATGCTTTTACTATGTTTTTAACCAATTGTAGAATATGGGGTCAGTCATTTTGCTGTGAGAATTATCTATATAAAATAGTAAATGAAATAATGAATTCACATTCCTGTGGCCTTTTTGGGTAATGTTATTCACTAACTTGGCTCCTGAACCACTGAGGTGGGAATACCACTTTCCTTAGACAGACATGATTTCCTCCTCTTCTTGTACCTTCTGGGGGTTCTGCCTTAAATCTTCCAATTCTTTCCCTATCAACATTCAGTCTCACCAGCATCCTTCATCCTACCCTATTCTGCAAAGAGAACTAAGGGAATAGAGGACAATTATGGGTTTCCTTTATTAATGTAATACTAGACACCTTTATGAATGACTCATTTCTAATTTCAATTGCTCAGTGGAGGGAGGGATGGTGAGTTGTTTATGCTGGTTTGATATCAAGCTTCGTCACAGTCAAAAAGCCTAACCTGTGTGTCAGTGACAAAATTAAAAAATTAATACATCATGAGTCTAATCCTTTTTATTAGATTTTAAAAGCCTGCAAACATTAAGCATTTCCTCAGGGATTTTTTTTTAAAGCAATGCCTTACAGTATGGTACAACTGGAGTCAGTTGTAATATACCATGACAATGTGAAATTCCAAAATAATAAAATGACAGCTCGGCACTGCAAGTTTCATGCAAAATATAATCTGCACTTGAAAAGCTTTCCAATCTGAAAAGGAGAAGGCATGCTAACCAAGAGCCTGTTCATCTGATTCAGATTATAATAATATTTTGGGGTTTGGATGTTACTCCCAAAAGGCCTCTATTCCCTACCCCACCCACCTCTAGCTTCAGGGGAAAGAGGAAAAGAAATATGTACTCCATACATCTGTAACAATGCACCAGAACCCTGACTTGAAATAACCCAGCTATTCCACTCCTCATGCCTCTTGTGCCAAGGCTACAAACTATAAAGACATGATTTGTTAGTTTGGGATTTGCAGATAACTTTGGGATTTGCAAACTCTCTACCCTGGTAAGTGTATAATATCTCCTGAACCGTTTGAAGTCATTGACAACACTACTTAGAGCAAGGAGTAATGGGATGCAAGTAGGGAAAGTGGAAAACTTAGTCCGAATCAGCAGAATCTTCTGAAAATCATCTTCCTGACTTTAATTAATTTTATAACACCCAAGGGCGTGCTAGGCACTGCACCTTAAAGGTTTAAAGGCCTATCAGGAAGGTTAGAGTTGTCGCACATCCCACAGCACACTGCACAATGCCTCAGTATTCTCCAACCTATTGTCCTTTAAGCTAATTTTATACACAGTATGAAATGTCATGTCTTTCCTACATGCCTTCATTGCATTGGCCTCTTAGGCTAACACGCAGAATTTCAGACAGAAGGCAGCCATGACGGGATGTTTACCCTATACAGTATTTTTTTCATGGATCTTTTCTACCTCTAATTGCTGTGTTTTGGTGATACATGGAGCTCTACACAGTATAACAGAAGCCAGAGTTCCATCAGTTATTATCTAATTTGGCATGTTAGCATGTTAGGGATAACATATCGGTGTATGAGACAGCACCAGAGGTGCTTGTGCCTTGAATCCAGTATTTCATGGCTAATTCCAATTCAGAATTCAGTGGTCATATCCTATTGCCATTCTCTAGGAGGAACCAGCAAGGAACTAAGCTTTATAGTTATAAGAATGTGAGATTTAAGGGGTGAGCAAACAAAGGTGTTTGGACTGTGAACTACATAAACCCATTGT
Source organism: Pelusios castaneus (assembly GCA_007922175.1). Lineage (NCBI taxonomy): Eukaryota > Metazoa > Chordata > Testudines > Pelomedusidae > Pelusios > Pelusios castaneus. The sequence goes on from ML685765.1 coordinate 21,160,992, forward strand.
ACCATGGCCCACTATAGAAGTTGCAGTGATGACCAGTGTTGTGGACCTCTGTGCACCAGCACTCACTCCATGGATTAGTGCAGGAGTGCTCCATAATGTGTAGCAACTGTCAGTCACTTTCACTAGGGCTTTGGCAGAGGGCCTGGATGGAAGCAATGCTGATGTTAAATCCAGTTTCCAGAACTTCCATCAGCAAGACAATGCCTAGAAGTGCAATTTGTTCGTTAAAATTCTACAAACGGAAAATATCTATGCAGCACCTCTTTGAATCCAGCTCCAAGCAGCAAGCAAAGCAAAGATAAAAATTATCAATGGAGAGAATTAGTGGAAATTTTCCCTTCTAGCACTACACAAGTGTGTTTAAAAAAGATATTTCCTGATTGCAATCATCCGAGTTTGAAGTTCGTAAGCTTTTATTAATGGCTCAAACTAGAAAACTCAAGTATGCGATTAGTCAGCATTACAAAGGCAAGTCTGAAATGTTATGTATTTTCTGCAGTGCCTAAGCGAGTAAAGCTAAAGCAATGATTTTGTGGTGATTGATTTATTGATTTTATTTTTGATGTAGACTATATATTGAAATGTATTGAATAGATCTAATCTATTCAGATTAATACATCTTTGTGTTCATGGTGTATGGCTAGAGAATGGGAAATATGGCAATAGTTTGAGGAAAAACATCTTGGCACTTCCTCAATGTCCACACATCCCCTTATTAAAGAATGAAGATAGTTAAATTAGTACCAACTTTCTTGTTCCTCCTTGTGCTGAGACAGTTTTACCTGCTCAGCACACAGAAGCATAATAGATGATGTATAGCATATAATAAGATGGGCCCTTGAAACACGGAACGGATTTCTTCAGTAATTTATTTATGGAATTCATAGAAAGGTGTTAACCATTCATCACAAACAGGTCTCAAACAAAGAGATGCAGATAGGCTTTCATTTTTCAGCCAGCTTTTCTATTTTCATGAAAAATTTCTACATTTTTAAAGCTTTCATTTCAAAACATGTGTTTTTCATTTGTGTGCAATTTTTTTTTCAGTTTTTAAAAAAGATTTGTAACACATCAAAATGTTACCAAAATGCTGTCAATGTTTTTTTTGTTTACTGAAAATTCCATTTTGGTGAATGGAAAAATGTCAGTGTTTATAATTAAAAATTGATTTGTTTTTAGAAGATGCAACATTTTTCATAGAAAAAAGAAACATTTTATGGTATCAACTCTTCACATTTGATAAATATATAAAAATAGCTTTTTGTGTTTAGAAAACAAACATTAGAAAAAAATTTAAACTATTCTGATAGCTTCTTGAAATCAATTCTTATAACCAAAAATGGGCCTGTGGTTAACTCTCAAAACAAATGTTTTAAGAACTAGGAAATTTAGACTTTGGATCCATTACTCCTTGCGTCTCAGCCCAGTCTCTAGTTATAATGTGTCAAATTCATCCCTAGTGTAATGTTGACTTTGGCAGACACTCCCAGGGAAAATACAGACACGACAAAGATGCATTCCGTGGTTAGGAAGTTATTGAGTGGGCCAGATTCTCAGCCATTGTAAATTGCTGTAGCTCTCTTGAAATTAGAGCTATTACAGCAGAATACATCAGCAAAGAATCTGTTTGGGCCTATGTGTTCAAAGCCAAGGAATGGAGTTTTCTGTTTCCCCTACTACAAATAATTAACTGCATTTCTTTTTCAGTGGGTATTCCATCTGCTCCTGTTACACAGTTTGTAGCTTGGGGAAATCATGCCCAAAAGTACATTCCAGTTTTCATTTGGAAGAACAATTATTTTCCTTTTGATCCCTCATCTACTGAACATTATAGAATGATTCTGGATGACGCTTCAAGGATGGAAGCCCATTGTGAAGGCAGTTTCTGAATGGGATGAAACTAGGTTAGTTGTAATTTCTGGGTCCATATTTGGGAAGCACCTCTGGGCTAGAGTCCTGTTCCTTTTTTGTTAATTTTAGTGTTTCACTCCCAGCGAGACTATATGTTTACACTTATTTGCCACAGACCCTAATGATGGTAATAGCAAGACCAAGCTTTGCTTCATCAGTGTTTACCCCTTGTTGCTCTCTCCCCTAGCAGCATGCTGAAAGTAGCAAGCTTTGTGAGGACAACAGTAAGGAAGCATTAGTTATGTTGGAATAATCTTTCTAACTCACCTTGGTGGGAATGTGCAGTGATTCTCCTCCTCCCCCCACGACTGATTTTCCTGAACTGAGCTGAGCTCTTTGCGATTGCTCTCTAGTATGTGTTGTGAATGACATTTTACACAACAGTGTCTCAGTTCAAACAGTTGAAAGGCAGAAGATTATGGAATGAAATTTAATACCTTTTGGGGTCCATGCATTAAAAATGCAGTTGCACGTGTGTTGTAGAATCCATGTAACTTCTCTAATAGGCTGTCTAATGAAATCTCTGGAAATCTCAAAGGGCTTTGCGGGACAATTCATGTGAAATAGATTTCCTAGAGAGGAAGGAGGAAAATGCAAATTCTCCCTTTGGAAGCCACCCTTTTGATATTACAGCTGGGAAAAGAGACCCATTGTCTACTATTTATCTGCTCATGGAAACTGCAAATGAAAGACCCCCACAAACTGTAGGATGAACCAAACTGTTCCTGAGTATACTTGTGCCCAACCGCAGAAGAGATTCCTCTGTGTGGTTTTAACGGGTGGCTCCTACCACAGCCCTTGGTAGACTTGGTGTGATTTCTGGTACACTTACTGGCATAAGCATGTATGTAGGGTTTCTTGTTTGCTTTCTCATGTTTTCTCTGTAGTGCTTTGACCTTAAAAATAAAATAGGCCTCTGTAGTGTGTGGCAACTCATAACTGTTGGCATTTGCACTGTCTACCGTCTCTGAGAGGAGAAGTAAGCAGGACTGTTTAGGCATGCTGTCTTTTACTGAGGATACCGCAGTGAAGGCAGAGAACTGTTTGGCTTGGAAATGTCCCTATCAAAAGGGAAAGAGACAGGTCTCCACCACTTGCTGAACCACTAGGGGAAATATGAGTGCAGTTGCCCTGAACTGTGACCTCAGATGTATCTAATGCTTGATAGACATATTGATGATCAAGAGGCACAGTGCAATGTTCACCAAGCACCTGGCAGGTGAGACAGACTCGTTCCTGTCCCAAATGAAAGCTAATAGAGCTAGCAAATTTGGATTAAAAGCAAGGGGTCAAAAGTGCCTCTAGCTAGGAAGTGTTTGTGCTCTTGAATATGTTAAATATGAAAACATGTCTCCTGCACCGACAGAAGTGAGTCCAATAAAAAATATTACCTCACCCATGTTGTCTCTCTCAAATCTGATAATCCACTTTAAAAGAGGATATTTTACCCAAGGCAGGATATCCAAGGGAAAGCACAAAATAATCAGATTACAGGTTTCAAACTGGATTAGATTTTATTTTTTTACCACTGTTAGTTATTATTGTGGGAATGTGTTGGTAAAGGACAACACATTTCATGTTCTCATTAGGCACTCGAAGACTAAGAGAAAATTAAAGGTTCTAATGGCTTACACATTCTGAAAAACATGATTATAAATTGCACTGTTTTAGACAGTTTAAATATTTTGATTAACTACTTATTCCCCTTTGTTTGCAGGGCATGTAACTGTCACAGGACAATTGGCGCCTTGAAGGGAAATGTGTCTAGCTCCCATGGGAATGAGTAGTTACCTCCCAGTTGGACCTAATGAAGGGTCTCTAAAGTGAAGCAGGACAGTTATGAAGGTAGGAGGCCTAAAGGGGCTGGAAAAGCTGTAAAGATGAGAAAGCACTGTAGGCCAGCCTTGAGAATAGGGGTGGCGTAATCTGAAGTCGGAGGTGTTCAGGCAGGAACCCTAGCATATGCTGGTGAAAGGAAATTGAAGGAAATCCATAGTTTCTTGCAGGGGTCCCTGGGCCTGGGACAGAATGTGAAAGAAGGGAATTGAAAGCAATCAGGAAAAGGCTATGGTTTGTGGATGAAGAGACGTAACTTATGAATCCAGGGGGCCCTGTCTGAAGGCCATGGACAAAAGGATATTGACTCAAAAAGGTCCATCTCAGGGTATGATCCAAGAAGAGCTCTGAATAACTGGCTATACCATGAGCCCTGAGTGAAGGGGAATTCTCGGGTGAAGACCTTATAAAAAGCCTATATGAGGCAGCAGAGCCTTGTTTAACTTTTGTTTTCACAAAATAAAGTGATTGAAAGGCATCGAACTGGACTTGCGGCTAGATGTCTGTCCTCTTGGGTTTGGGGAGATGGGACAAACGTGCCATAAGACCAGAAACTGAGGCAGGATGCAGTTGATATATTGTGACTGGCTGGAGGATATGGTGAGCTTGTGAGAGTACCTTACAGGAAAATATTTTTTAGAAACCTAGTCATTGAAGCTACCAAATATTTACAAGTTTCTTCTCTTTTTCATAAGCTATAGAGAACATTAACGTGCTGATACCGTAGTTTCTGAGGATGGGAAACAATGAATTATTCCTTAGCCATGATCCCAAAAGATCTGTTTTTCCATCTTAACAAGTGTCTTGTAGTGCAACCGTTCTATGTTCCTGCAACATTAAAGAGCTCCAAAGTTTTCCACTTATCACTTAGGAATAATCATTTTAATCACCTATGCAACAGCCTTTTGTTAATGAATATTATTAACTACAGCCTGGTGTAAATGTCTGACTCCACTGGTTTCAAATTATTGTCACTGATTTAACTGAAGCTGTGCTTGCTTACACCAACCAATCAATCCATGGTGTAAGACCACTGATTTTTTTAATGGGATCTCACTAGGGGATGAATTTCGCCCACAGAATCGATTGATGATACAAATGATGTGAATTAAAAAAGCAAATGGAACCAGTGAACAGTGTGGAATCTCTTTAAAGCAATTGTTTTTACTACATTGCCTCATTGTCATTTTCTTCTTTAATCGGCCCATGCTGTTATGACCTCCAGTTGCTTAGTGGTGTTTCACGTCTGCTAAGTATAGCTATGGAAATAAAAAGGATGTGTTCTTAGTCTGTTATAAGAGAAAAGTTAAAATGGGATAGATAAAAGAAGGCTGCGTGATTGGAATGAGCTGTGAGGGCAGAACTCTGAAATTGCCCTCAAGCAACAGGGCCTTTCAACTAGAAAAAATTCAGCCTCAACTAGGTACGTGACTAAAGATAATGCAAGTAAATGTGACCATTTTGTTGAATGCCGTTTGAAAGAGAGAGAGCGAGGTACTGATATTAAGAGTTCATTGATGAACCAACAGAACTGAAAATTGAGGGAAAGAGCAGCGGGACACAATGTTAATACTTCCCCTTCTTGACACACAGTTGAAATATACAAACAAGTCATATTGCCAAGAGAAATAGTTCTAAATTGCTGCAGTTCTGTAGATAAATAACAGATCTTGAGGGCCAGATTCTAATTTTCTAATTCAAGTGGGTACCACTTCACTCCACAACTAATTCCATTGACCTCAGTGCGAATATTGGTTGAATAAGGTACTATTCAAAATAAGGATATCAGTGTGTGGCTGTGAAAGCCTAAAGGTGAACAGCTAATCTCATTCTCTTCATTTTCACATAGTTTGAAGAGCATAGCTGTCACTAGGCTATGTAGTGCTTAGCTCTAATTACGAACAACATAAAAATATGGGAGAAAGCTCGTGCGATAAATAAATCTGTTAGTCTTTAAAAGTGCTACAGCACTCTGTTGTTTTTCTGCAATAGACTAACATGGCTCCCCCTTTGGAACATAAAAATACGGCTGGCTCTGAGGGCAATAATTGCAAAATACTGCACGATGGTGATGGAGTATTTCCTGAGATTGCAGAAGATTGGCACTGGGAAACATTTCACAATCAAATGAAGTATTTGTACCCAGGAGCAACTTAATTTTAAAACCTCCTTTTGTACCCAGAAATAGCATGTTCTTTGTTTTACTGTCAGTTTGAGATTTCTCTCATCACTAGCAGCTTAATTTGGGGGTGAAGGAGCAAAGTTTAGGAGGATACTTCTAGGGGGAGGCTGTAATCGTTTTTGGAGGAAGGTGTGTAGTTCTATACATCCTCCATGTTACAAGAGGGAAGCAGGCTAAGAAACTGTTAGCAAGATCTGGGGCCTTTTCTGAAACATCCATACTAACTCAGGTACACTGTCCAGTGGAGAAGGATGGGAAAATCCTACCAATATCTCCTATAATCAGGCACTTGAGCTATGAATAGCATTTCTTGGCTTCTGCTATGTTGGTACATGTCTAGGGTGGGTGTCGGTGGAGGAAGCATCAGAAGCTTATCTTAGCTAGAGTCAGCACTTTACAGCTTTTATAACTATCCTTTCTCCTGAATACATTGGACATCACTGTTGTTGTCCTTATATCCTCAGCATGTGCATTGTTGTCCTCTTGGAAGGAAGGGCAGTAGTGAGTGTTTGGATTTTTGTATGACCACCTTTTATCAAAGCTATCTTGGGGGAGGGGGGATGACCCTGGGCTGAAATCATAGAAAGGTAGGTCTTTTCTCAAGACTAAACATGCCGAGTTTTTCATCTTTCCTCTTATCATCCTCTTTCCTTTTATCATTTTTTGCTTTTGTTTTGGGCTCTCTCTAGTTTGCCTACATGTTTCTTAAAGAAATACCATGAGAAGTTATTCTCTAGAGATTTTGGTTCAGGTACAAACTGGAGTAGAAATAAGGACCCCAGAAACAAAACCACAGGAATGCATTGGATCCATGGGCTCCGTGAAGTGCCACCAAAAAGTTTGGAAGGGGGAGTGCCACATAGGGAGTTTTAGCCCTACCCCAACCTTTTGGGATTTTTTGTTGGATTGAGTCCTTCAAAAAATACATTTTGGGATTTTCTGTGGATCTTTCTATGCAGATCTAGGTATGTCAGGAGTGATGGACTCTCTAATGAAAGTCTGTGTGGAGGTGCTTGTGCAAGATGCAACAGCATATAATGCTTAACAGGATCAGTAATGGAGTTATAGGCAACAGAATTCATTTCTGATGCCTCTTTCAAACACCATTTGGAACAACACATTAGAGATACCACTCAGAAAAAAATTAGGAGTCACTCTGGAGAATTTGCTACCTGGAGAGTTCCCCGAAGAAGCTTCCTCCTGAAATTCTGGATTGTTGACAACAACTTTCCATGCCTTTGGGGCTCTCATTCTGATATGTCCCTATGGTAAGTGCTTTTCTCTAGAAAAGTACTGTTTATGGCACCCTTAGTTTCAAAGCAACCAGATAAGATAGTTTATGTGCTAAATGCTTGTGACAGGGTGCGCCTGGCCTTTGCAGCTCCTTACAGGAAGCATGGTGGTCCTATTAAACCCCTCCAGCAATATTGAAGGAATGGAGCCTTGAAGATGAGTCCTCCAGACCTGCCTGCAGAGGCCTCATCAGAGCAGCCTTCTTGGAAATTACAGAGACCTGATCCTTGAAGGCCTAGCGACAGCCAATCAGAACTCAGCTGACTCAGATAAAAGGACCTTCAGGGCCCAAGCCAGGTAGTCTATAGCTGAGACCAGAAGAGCAGGGAAGCTGTCTTCCCCTCTCTGGCCACAGGAGCCAGAGGATTAGCCAGACTTTCTCTCTGTCTACACTGACATAGCTGGGTTTGCAGGGAGAGAAGGGACTGAGAACTTTGGCCCTGAGCTACTGGTGAGGATGAAGGAGCCAGGTTGGAGAGGCCCAGGGAAGCAACAGCAATTAATTAAATTGAGCAGTACTTGGCTGCTGTTTATAAGGTCCCTGGGTTAGAACCTGGAGTCATGGGCAGGCTCAGGTTTCCCCACTGGCCATCAGCAAAGTGGCATAAACCCTAAGAAGGGGACAAGCTTCACTTAAGGCCCAAGAAGGGGATGGGCTTGTTTGGAAGCCCAAGCAAAGAACTGAATCTAAAGGGCCCAGAGATGCAGCCAAAGACCCTGGTGAAGGCAGATGGTTTGTTTATTCCTTGTACTCTCTGCTATCCTGGAAGGGGTTCATTTTGACTGTATGATTGAATCAGAGGGCTGAGCCACAGAAGACTGGCAGAGACAGGCAGATGGTCCTATAAGGGATGCCAGGAGTGGGAAAAGGACTGCAATGTTGCACCCAGCACCCAAGAGGTGAGTGCCCCCCCTATAGCTCTCCAGTGATGCATTGACAATATCCTGAATAAACCCTATTGATTTGGAGTTAGCACCTTTGGAGTGCATTGAATTAAAAATGCAAATGTTTTTATATCATTGCGTAATTGTAGGGAACTTCTTTAACAGAAAGACAAGATTAATGCAACTGGAAGATGAGAGGAAGTTCAAAGGCCTTTTTGGAATGATTTGTGTGAAGTGGGCTTCCTTCAGAAATACCTGGAAGTAAGGGGAAGCTCTGAAGCCAATCCTTTGAAGATATGCCTTGGGGAAAGAGACCCTTTGTCTACAAATTACCTGCTTCGGGAAACACATGTTCAAAGACCCCTGAACTGTATAAAATGGAAACTGAACATGTTCTGGGCTGAAGTGCTGAAGAATTAATAAGGAAGCCATAGGGTTGGCTGCTAAAAGGCTGCACTTGCTGAAGCCGATGTGAGAGCTGGGATGAACTCTGGTAAGCTTATTCTCATGCACACAGGGCTTTTTATTGTTTTCTCTGTAATGCTTGGTACTTTTATGAAAAAAGGCTTGCTGAGGAGGAACTTTGTGGCAACTTACATTTGTAGCAATTACACTGATCGGTGTCTGAAGAGAAAGCAAGCCAGTGTCCTAGGACAACCTGTCTGTGCAAGGAGTGACACAGCAGCAGCCTGAGAATACCTCACTCAAAAGAGAGAGAGACATGGTTCTCCATCCAAAAGAGGCAACATATGGAGAGGTGGAAGCCAGAATGTGGGTGCCCTTGCTGAACTAGTGGGGCTGGGGGGAAGAGGGGGGTTCAGAGTTGGCCTGAACTTTGATAGCTCCTTTTCTATCTAAATCCTAATGTACCTCTAGTGAAACAGCAGTTATTGCCAATTCAGCATCTACTGTGATTTTACTACAAATAACGTACTCTGTTCATGTGACTCGTAGGAGTGTAATCTTTCCTCGGGAGTCGAGAGCAATAATGTTTGTTGTTTCCTGCTTCTTTGCCAAGCTTTCATGAGGCTCAGCAATCAGTGCCTGCTTTACGATTGCTGCAGCCGGGTACTGGGGACTGTGCGATTGCTTATTCTGTATTCCTGCTGCAGGGACACAGCATTGCTAATGTGCAAACTCCACTCCTTCTGCACCACTCCCGCTCCAGGATATTGAGAAACAAAGACTTCAGTTCCAAAGAGGTAGCCATGTTAGTCTAGTTCAGCAAAACAAACAAGGAGTCCTGTGGCACTTTTAAGGACTAACAAATTTATTTATCGCATGGGCTTTAGTGGGAGAAAATCCCACTTCATCAGATGCTTTGAAGATGGGGAACTTATACTTACAGAATGGAACTTCAGTGCTCAGCTGGATTTTCAAAGTGTCATTGATGGATAATGCAAGAAGGAAAACACTCCAGAGTATCCTTGGGATCTTGCTGTATAATTAAACAAATCAACTAGGCATCAGGTCAACATGAGATCCCATATAATAATCTGTTTTTGAAAATTCCTTTTCCTAATCATTAAGAAAAGAACGTAACACAGATCTGTCTCTTTTTGGTACAGTTTTAACACAATATACGTCATGGCACGTCACATGAAATGAACTGCATTGTTTTCTGGTGAGGATTCGTTTTATGAGTAAAACATCATCATATGCCCAGTTGAGATGAAAGCAAATTGCAGCATTAATGAAGCATGAGTTAGTTCAGCTTAATTCACAAGATGAAAATGGCAATCGCACAGCCATGTTAGTCACTTTTTCACAGTCTTCCAAGGCTCTGTTCAGAGCTTGAACAACCTCCATTCCCAGAATGTTTGTAATCTGAGTTTCTACTGTCTTTATTTAGCTTTGAGCAAGGGGGCAGTTTCTTTGACTTCAACAGGACTAGAGGTGCTTAAAAGCACTTCAGCATGTGCTTAATTGCTTTGCTTGTTTAGGGTCATGGCCCATAAACAGAGCAATAGTTTTGGAAAGAGGCAAAAAGCATGTTTGCTTGACTAGCCTGTTCAACTTTTTTTAACTTAGTTTTCTTAAAGGTTTCTTCCCTACAGCTGCTCTTGCACTTTTGATGTGTACAATGGCTTGTTCTGTACAGTGTAAACTAGGATGAGATACTTGTGCAAAAATGTGGGTGATCAAGGCGATACCTGCATAGCAAATACACAAGTTTCACTAATTTGGATCTATTTAATGGTGATTTTTTCATTTGAAATGCTGAAAATAAGCATGGAAATGGGAAGCTATGCTGGACACATGTCAACCCAGGCATATTACAGCTAGGGGAATTACATGGTGTGTACCTGAATCCTTCTGTTATTTCAAATAGGGAAGTCTTGTCCCTTGCCTTATATTGCTGTCATAAGATGACTAGCGGAATGATCTCCATATATTTATGATCAAATCCTGAGGAGTACTGAACTGAGCTCCTATCTGGATGTGTGCAACAGTGTGCTAAAGGTCTTTAACATGCTTCAGAATGAAAGTAACTAGTGCTTATTGTTATACAGAGGGTCGAGGGAGGCTTACTAACCAGCAATATTTTGGAACTCTGTATGCTTTGGGTCATATGTGCAATTGAAATAATACCTGGCCATAAAACGCCAAATACATCTCTTCATTGTAGTCTATGGAGATACATGAAGGATGAGTTTGTCCCAAAGAGTTGGTGTAAATCATGTGCTACATTATTCATGGCATAACTTTTGAGTAACAGGAGAAGAGGCAAAGGGAAGAGTGATCAGACTTTCTGCATGATTCTAGTCATTAAGGGTATGTACAAAGTTGCCCTATTTTGTTCTTTCTAATGCAGCTTTCAGGAACTGCATTATCTTGGGATCACATTTTTAACAAAGTTATCATTAAAGTAGTAGTTCATCTTAATTTATGCTGGGTGGTGCCCTAAGGCTAAGTGACAGAAGAAGAATAGATAACCAATATTCTTGGGGAAGGTTGGGTAGACTGACTATCAAATGGGAAATATGGATGGCTTGAGGAACTGGTAATGAGACATGAAGACCTCCCCCTTGCATCACTGTGGAACTAGCCCCAGGCTGGGATTGACCAAAATCTTTTACTATCTAGAGGCCAAATCAGAACAAGAATAAATTAACTTTGTGTAGAAGATAGAATCCTCAATACCATCCATCCTCTAAGCAATGAGGCAGCAACAGCTGCTACTGCCACCGTGGGCCTATGTCGCCTATGTTCGCCCTTTGCCAGAATGGGTACGGTACTTTGGCCAGTGGGTCCACCTCTAATCATGCAATAGCTATGCATATCCTGTCTTCTATCGCTTGCATCTGCTTTCAAATTTCCTTTCTGGGGGCATGGATGGAGCTGTCTGAAAGCACTGCGTTGGGACATGTAGAGGGAGCAGTCCACTTAATTGATTTCTCTAGGAGTAAATCTTCTTGCACTGGTTCTAGTACCCAGGGGGGCTGGAACAGGCTTTAATAGTGGGGGGTGCTTAGAGCCATTGAATTAAACCATATATATATATGCTGGAAATCACTTCAAGCCAATTGGTGCTGTAGCACCCATGGCATCCTCGTTCCAACACCTATACCAGTCCTGTTGAGGCATTCCGTGGCTCTTAGACTTTGGATCGGATAGCTTCTGGAGAACTGGTGTTGGTCTGAAATGATGTTATCAGTGCAGCTCCTTGAAGACAGAGGTCCAAATCAAACACCTCCCAGTGCAGTCAATCCCCTCGTCACCCATCTCAGCAAAGAGGTCAAGTACCATGCAAGACTAACCCTCTTAACCTTAAAGGTTTGTGGCTAAGTTCTTCTGTATTAGGGGGAGGCTCTGTCGTGGGTTAGTATAAACCCACGTGCACAGTTGCTGTCTAGTCTGTACCTACTTTGTGACTAAATAGAGGACTTCCGTTTCCAGTATGATCATTTAAGTGCCTTTCAAGCAGTGAACTTCACTTCCACGAGGAGAATTCTCCTAAAGAAAGATGCTTATAGTACAGTTTCTTACTGTATTTCTCCCCTCGTACTCTAGTTTATAAAATGCCGAACATGGCACATGGTTGTATAAAGCAAAATGATTCTTCAACATTTGCTTGTTTTGCTTCATAACAGGATGAAAATTTAGATATTTGGTAGTCCTCTAACTCAGTAGTTTTCAGCCAGTGTTCTGTGGAATACTGATGCCCCTCAGACATAGTACAGGTGTTCTGTGACCCACCCTGACCCCTCCCTGCCAGGGGAGCTGAGTGGGGAGGGGGAAGAGCAATTAAATGCCCCAGTCGTAACAAAGCTTCCAGGCGTGCATCAACATCTACTACCACATACCTAGAAACTTTGCTGTGGCTGGGGCATTAATCTCCCACCACAGTTACCAGCTTTTTCGAGAATGTTTTATTAATACACTTTTTAGATGTTCCCCAGCCCACTAAAGGACGAGAAACACTGCTCTCACTATGCTTACACCACAGCAGGAGCACCTGCATCCTTAATGATAGACTATTAAAGAGCGCATTAGTCATGTCAGAGGGTCAAAGACATGAGGGTGATGCTCCCAATGGATGATTTTACATATTTGGCCCATTTTTATCTTCTAGAAAAGGAGCCTGACGTGTCACTTGACAGGTATCATTTTAAAATAAAACAACCAGTCTCAGAAATATCCACCACTAAGGAAAGATTTCCTCAGTCAGCACCGCCACAAATGTATCTTTATTTGTAGGTATCTTTCCCTCTTGAATCACCAGTAGGCTTATCTCATAAGGGAGATAGCTGAGCCGAAGCTGAGAAAAACATTTTCTATTACCACAGAAAATTGAAGAAATGGGTGTTGTACCAGAATGTACTAAAACATGGCAAATGAAGACACTTTTCAAAAGACAGTGAAGTGATTTTGCTGAACCAAGAAAAATACTCAAAGGAAGGACTTGCTGGCAAATGAAAAACTTTAAATAGACAATGGCTGAATGAACAAGAGACACAGATGGATGGTCTCAAATAAAATTGTTTTATTTGGGGGAACCTAGCATCATCAGCAACAATCTTATTCTTCTTCTATATTTACATTTAAAGTAGTGTATGTTGCTTATAAATCTCTGCTACTGTATGTCCTGATTTCCTTGTTGTCTGTCTTTGTCTGCTGTTATTTATTCATGGCATACATAACACTCCTAAACCATGTCAACTAGATTTCTAACCAAAGGTATGATCATTCCGTTCAGAGTCTCTAAGACTTCCTATCCATACGCAGTTTGACTTAGGCCATTGACCTTTTACCAAATGCACCAACTCTATCAAGAACCACTGCCTGACTTGAAATTTGCAAATATATCATGAAGATAGAGCAACTGTGTAGTGCAATAAAATTTGCATTAGTTGGAAATGATTGAAGCTATGAGAAAACAAGAATAGGATGACTTCATCAGTTTTCAATCAACATACTTGATCCTACCAAATGTTCACACTTTTTAAAAAAGTTAGCTTAATAATTATTATTATTATTAAGCTTTACATGCAACATAATAAAAGTGTGCTATCCAAGGCCAATTTCTACTTTTAATTATACTAGTGAAAAATCCATTAATTGCATTAATTCACTGATGGAATGTTGCTGAACACCTTTCTGACATCCCTTTTCCACCTCTAGATCAGCAGAAGTAAACCATAGTGAGCGTGGTCAGTACAACCGATTGTTTTTATTTGCAGGGGGGTAGCCGTGTTAGTCTGTGTACAGCAAAAACAACGAGAGTCCTGTGGCACCTTATAGACTAACAGATTTTCTTCGGCATAAGCTTTTGTGGGCTATAATTAGTGGGTTATAGCCCACGAAAGCTTATGCCAAAGAAAATCTGTTAGTCTATAAGGTGCCACAGGACTCTCGTTGTTTTTGTTGTAAATTCCTATTTTTGAGATCAGCAAGTGTTTATGGACATAAATCATTGAATTAGGATCTCTTGACTTTTTTATTTTTTTTTTTTTAAACGATTGCAATTGCTGATTTAGTTTAAAAAAAAAAAAAAAAAGGCTACCCTAAAAGTTTCTGTGTTTTCTGAAGTAGTCAGTAGAAGTCTATAATATATGAAAAATTTTCTCCTCCCACAAGTGATGGCTGACCCCATACCAGCAATTTGTTAATGAGTAGTTAGCTTCGCCATTTCATTGGTTCACATATAAGGATCACTCACTTCCTACTGTAAGTACGAATCTAAACATATGGCGATGAATTTGTAATGAATTGGGTCTCTTCGTTATTGCCATGATCATCTGTATTTGTTACCCAACAGCTGTCTGTGTAGTAACCCCCCCCCCCCCAAGAGTAGTCTCCTGGGGTTTCCCAATTCCCTGATAACTGATCCAAGAACTTCTTGTTCCTGTTGTGCTCTGATCCAATGACCCTGAGCAGATGCTCAGTGTATCTCAGTTTTTATATCGCATTCCTCATCCTGGGATCTAAGGAGTGAAGACACTGAGTACTGCATCTCATCCTTTCTCTTGCTTTTTCCTCACTTAAAATATTTTCCTGTCCCCTTAATTATATTTAGTCCTATTGAAAGACTTTTGACATACAGAGCCAAACATCACCAGCACCCCTCGAGCAATGCCTGAGATTAATTAGTCCCATTGTTGCTGCAATGAGGCATTATTTGTAGTATGATAGCATCAAGAGTCTCCAACCAAGATCTGGGCTCTGGTGTATTTGATTCTGTACAAACACTTCAGGAGAGACCATCACTGCCCTAAAGACTTCATAGTGTACATAGACAAATGGTGAAATAACTGGCAGGAAATTGATTAGTTAATTCGAACGAATTTTAGTTTGAATTAACTGAATTTGAACTAGCATGGTCCTACTAGAATGCTAGTTCAAACTAGCCATGGCCATGCATGGCACTTGCTTAGTTCGAATTAGTCAGTTGCGTTAAGCTCAATGTGCCGGTTAGTTCAAACTAAGCAGTTAGTTCGAACTAACATGGCCACATTGACTTAATTCGAACTAACTAGTTTGAATTAAGGGTTAGTTCGAAGTAAAACAAGGTTTTACTAATTCGGACTAACCTTTCCTTAATTCGACTTAAGGAACTGCTTAAGTCAAATTAAGGAAACTCAAGTGTAGACACAGAGTAAGTTGTCGACTTAATCTACAAGTGTAGACGCACCCAGAGAGATTGTGGCTTGCCCAGACCCTTTGTCTATGACAGAGTCTTGTGTCTGAATACAAACTTGTCTTTCCACCACATCTATCCTTCTAGCTTCCCCATCTGTGGATGACTTACTTTCATCACTTAGTGCTTTCTAGTGAAGGTAGAAAAAATGTCATTGTGATTGATGTGGTACCTGCTTCCCCTGAGACACAGGGCGGGTAGGTGTGCTGGTATATAGGGTGTGTCTTCAAACTACCTTTTTTTCGTGTATTTGTTTCTATGAAGGCTGCTGTGACTTACTGTATTGTTGAGTTATGGCATTAAATAACCAAGCAAGGTGGCCACTGTGGATTTAACTGTATTATGTAGTAGTGTGTAGCATCCTTCAGCTTAACAGGCAGACACTCGCCTCTCAGGCAGCTGATACAGTTCAGTTCTTTGACACTTCATCCACTTTCTTTGAGTACCAAGTGAACAGATAGCATCTGATAAAGCTTTGGGACTATTGTACAAGAACATGTGACCCCTGAGTTACTTCTGGCTATGAAACAAAGCCTTTCAGAAGAAATAAAACATCACAAGATATCTTCTGAATTCCTGTTTGTTCTTGGAAAACTATTCCCCAGAATTGTCTTATCTCTTCAAACAGCAGAAAAGCAAACACTCTTAATTTATTATGAGTTTCCAACCCATAGATCACTTCACTATTTGAAATACCAGGTCAGTGGGTCTTTCTGATTTCTGAAAATAGTTATAAGTATCAATTGAACCACAAAAATGAGCTAGCTTAATTTTTTGCTGAACACAAACTAATTGGTAGAGCTAAACGCAGGTAATTTCAATTAACTTGAGCACTGATAAAATTCTTCTTTAACCACTTCCAAACTTCATGTTGTACCCTTTGTAATTTGTATGATATATGTGCATATCCCAGCTCCCTGCAGCTCTGCCATCCACCAGCAAGTGCCCCATAGACCACGATTTAAGAACTGCAGTTTTAACTTATTACATTCTGAAGGATCAGAGAGAGAGAGTAAAAAGATATTCTATAGAATGCATTCTTTTTTACAGGCATCTACTATTTTCTTCAATGGAATTACTTGTATAGTAAGGGTGAGAGAACACCAACCTCTGTTTTTACTGAACACTCAGTAGCCATAGCACAAATCTCCCCATAATAATATTGCAATAGTAAGACTGGCCCCAAATTGAATTAATGCACGCACACACATTTTCAGTGTAGTAATAAATTTTAGCAATGCAATTCTGCAAGTCTCTTAAAAGGTAACTATCTCCAAAAAATGAATTGTAGGAAAGGCTGATTGAAGTTCAAGAGCAATAATTCATTATGGGGTCAAGGAAAGAAGAGCTCTAGTTACTACTTTCTTAGTTCTTTTTCTCCCTCACCATGTAGGTTAAAAACCACTCACCAGAACAAAGATTTGTTTTATTGTAGCAAGTATCGCCACTGTAGGAAGCCAGATCAGAAGATTTTCGACATAGGCAGAGCTTTAGCTGCCACTAAAGCAGAATTAAGAGCCAATTTTTTCCATAGAGACTGGCCATCTCATTTCCTCCTGCCATTTTTTTCTGGATCCATGCAGGTTCACTGGACTTTCTTAAGCAAAAATGACAAATGATACCCATCTTATAATCGGCATTTTTTATTTTTCACTCACAGTAAAACAAAGAAGAAAAACTAAGCTAATAAAGAAGGTTGAGGGGAGATATGATTGCTCTCTATAAATACATCAAAGGGATAAATACCAGGGAGGGAGAGGAATTATTTGAATACAGCGCCAATGTGGACACAAGAACAAATGGATATAAACTGTCCATCAGGAAATTTAGGCTTGAAATTAGATGCAGGTTTCTAACCATCAGAGGAGTAAAGTTCTGGAATAGCCTTCCAAGGGGAGCTATGGAGGCAAAAAACATAATTGCCTTCAAAACTGAGCTTGATAAATGTGTGGAGGGGATGATATGATGGGATGGCTTAGTTTGGCAATTGTCCATTTTTTACTACTGGTGATAGATATGCCAGTGACCTGGGAAGAGGCATTAGTTGGGGTGGATTCTGAGTTATTACAGAGAATTTTTTTTCTTGACTGGCTGGGGAGACTTGCCCACATGCTCAGGATTTAACTGATAGCCATATTTGGGGTCGGGAAGGAATTTTCCCCCAGGGCACATTGGCTTGGGTGCTGGGGGGTTTTGCCTTCCTCTGTAGCATTGGGCATGGCTCACTTGCTGATTGATTCTTGTATTTTAAAGTCTTTAAATCATGATTTGAAGACTTTAATAACTCAGTCAAAGATTAGAGGTTCATTACAGGTGTGGGTGGGTTTGGTTCTGTGGCCTGCATTGGCTGGGGACCGATCAGCTAAGTAGCAGTGCTGTAGAAAAGGACCTGGGAGTTATGGTGGATCGGAAGATGAATATGAGCCAACAGTGTGCCCTTGTTGCCAAAAAGGCCAATGGCATATTAGGCTGCATCAGTAGGAGTATTGCCAGCAGATCGAGGGATGTGATAATTCCCCTCTATTCGACACTGGTCAGGCCGCATCTGGAGTACTGTGTCCAGTTTTGGGCTCCCCACTACAGAAAGGATGTGGACAAATTAGAAAGAGTCCAGCGGAGGGCAACAAAAATGATTAGGGGGCTGGGGCACATGACTTATGAGGAGAGACTGAAGGAACTAGGCTTATTTAGTCTACAGAAGAGAAGACTGAGGGGAGATTTGATAGCAACCTTCAACTACTTGAAGGGTTGCTCCAAAGAGGAGGGAGCTAGGCTGTTCTCGAGGGTAACAGAGGACAGAACAAGGAGCAATGGTTTCAAATTACAGCTGGGGAGGTCAAGGTTGGATATTAGGAAAAACTTTTTCACTAGGAGGGTGGTGAAGCATTGGAATGGGCTATCTAGGGAGGTGGTAGAATCTCCATCTTTGGAGATTTTTAAGGCTCGGTTAGACAAAACTCTGGCTGGGATAATTTAGGGGGAGTGGTCCTGCTTTTTAGCAGGGGGTTGGACTAGATGACCTTGTGAGGTCCCTTCCAACCCTATGATTCTATGATAAAACCAACCAGAAGTCTGAAGGCTTGGAGCAAGTGGCAAGTGAAAGTGAGTTAGTTTGAACAGCATTGATTTAATAGAAACTGCAGAAGAGCTGCAGAAGGCCGAAAGAGAAGCTGCACTCATGTTGACACCTTCAAAATTGAGGGATTAAGGTACCTCATTCTCATGAATTAAGCCTTGTTAATAATGCCCAGGTCTTGTACAGGGCTTTTCATCAGTAGATTGCAAAGTGTTTTACAAATATCAAACTGAGGCACAGAAAGTTGTAAGAGACTTGCCCAAGGTCATATGCAGATAGTGGGAACTAGAACCTAAATCTTTTGAATCCCAGGTCTCTCTCTCTAACCACTAGACCACACTACCCCTCTGCTTAGGAAAGGGCACAAGCCAGAATTGCTTTTGGGTCACGTGGTGCTCATGGTCCCGGCTCACAGTGAAAAACTGATCTCTAATTCCACGAAAAACAAATAAGGGACTTACCTGTTTGAAAAGCATGATGGAGACTTGCGTGGGGACAGTCCAGATCTTCTCTGTCTCAAGTGTTTTGTTCCAGGTACTAGGCAGAGTAGAAATATGGCTCTAGCATGTTTGCATGGCACCCTACCTCTAGGTATCTGTATTTCCATAACGATTCAAGCAATCAAGGTGGTTTTACAGTTAACTCTCCAGCGATACTGTAAGATTTAACATTCTATCCTGAAAAGACAACAAAGAGAAAATTAGCTGAAAGAAAGCACCCCTTTCTAGTAACTCCCATAGATGCTTGTCTTTTTTTAAAGCTTGCACGATGAACCTGACCTTTACTTCATACAGGAATGTATGGTAGACAATTCAGCAGGTTGTGGGCTGTTTTGTCCTTTGATGTGTGAATTCAAAGGGATGGAGTTACATAAGCACATGAAAGAGCAGGATCTGACCTTAAGATTCATTATTTTGCTTGTGACTCTTATGAGTGTAAAGGAATATTTGGGGGGAAAAAAAAGTATATCTGAAATAGTGTGTGTTTCTCCAGTACAATTGCTTTCTATGAACAATACATTCAAAGACATGCAAAATCCATAGGATCATATCCTTGGCAGAGATGCACTGTTGTTGATGGCATTTTCCCCCACATTATGTGAGAATCATTGGCACTCCTCTGCAGACACTACTAAAACCATATAGCTGTAATAGTCTCCCTAATGCCCTCTGAATGGGGATTTAAATCCATTGTAGGCCCCTCTCACTCTTCCCCCCTATACAGATATGCAGTGTTGTCTGTGTTGGTTATATCAGAGTCCTGTAATATTTGGTGTATTTCTTAAAGCCCCAACCCCTGGATTCATGTGATTGTGTGAGACTCTCAACTTCAATTTTTTTTTTAAAGTAAGTTTCTAGCCCATGTGATTACAGAGAAAAACCAGAAATTACGACTGGGTTCCCCTTAAAGGCTAAAAACCGAATAAAATGCTTCTAATGTTGTTTTATGGAAGTATGATTCTTCACTTGAAAATCTCATGTGTTTTTGGAAATAGTCAACACAGTCCTGTGCTGTACGATTCCGTTGGCTGCGTGGGTTACATGAAGACAACACAGGACTCTCTATATTGCACTCCCATTCTCTCCCCCTTGCTAGTTCTGGCTACCCTTCAGGCTGCATGAAATATCTGGAAGGAAGGGGAAGGATTTCCCACACTAGAATAGATTAAATTGGCAGTTTATTTCTTCTAATATTGAAGTGATGTATTTCAACCCTGATTCTCCAGTGTGCTAAGCTACACTCTCCACTCTGTGACTTCTTTGGGAGTTGTGTCTTCAGCATCTGCTAAATTAGGTCCTGAATGAGTTGCAAAGACGGGAATTGAAGTGAATACATTCCATTAGACCACTAACCTGCATCCTGCACTGGGTTTGTAGGAAAATATTTTTCCCTTTTCATTGTAACAGATCCCTAAGGAGTTTTTCTGGAGACGTTGCTGCTCCCAGGCTAAGCTCATTTGGAAACAAACTTTTAGAGGAGGCAGCCAAGATCTTACATTTTAATTTTAGTTTTATCGGGTATCTTTTGAAGTTCCTCTCCACAATCTCTGGTGCTGGCAAATCATCAAAGTAGTGCAGCACTATCTCTTATCTC
Source organism: Pelusios castaneus (assembly GCA_007922175.1). Classification (NCBI taxonomy): domain Eukaryota; kingdom Metazoa; phylum Chordata; order Testudines; family Pelomedusidae; genus Pelusios; species Pelusios castaneus. The sequence continues at coordinate 21,181,410 of ML685765.1, forward strand.
TTTAAAGCCAGGTGATCTTAAACTCCCAGTTTTATTCACAATAATATGAAATAATGAATTACATCCATATAGAGACCCTAAACTATGTTTATGTAGTGTCATAGTTGTGTTGGTCCCAGGACATTAGAAGGACAAGGTGGGTGAGGTAATATCTTCTTTTGGTGAGAGAGTCAAGCATTCAAGCTTATAGAGTTCTTCAGGTACTGATATGTGAGCACTGATATGCCGCAGATTCACATTAATACTTACAACAGAAAATGTCTGCATAAATGTAAGTGGGGAGTAGATACCAAAATATTAATTATGACCCTGTTAAAATTGATGATCTGGCATAACTCAGTCATGAAATAACCTACAAAATGAAATATTAGAGCCAGAGAGGTAATCTCCCATAAATCCTGGGAATTTAATGCAAAGGAGCTATTACTTTAAATTAATTTTTCATCATCTTTTGCCATCTTATTATTTCAGAAGTGAGAAATCCATTAAAAATCCTGCCAAAATTTCTATAGAATGTTTAGTTATCTAATACTGAGACATTCACACCATGGGAACATCTTGATGTCCCTGGGGGAAAAAAAGAAAAGTGACATGGTGATAAAATCGTATTTATATATTTCATTAAGACTTAGAACACTTATAATTCTCACATTTATTTTGTGTTATATTTAAATGAACCAAAAGGCAACATTGTACAATAACTTTATAAAAGAAAATCATTTGTTACATGTTCCATTAACCAATGCCCCATTCTAAAAAAGAAAACCTTATAAATTTATTCAGAGGCAGATCCTTCTCTCTCCTTACTCACTTGAGTAATCCAGCTGACTTCAGAGAGACTCTTCTGCATGAGTAAGGGGAGTTAGTTCATTCCCTGGAATGTAATTTTTTTGTTACTTGCAATTTTATTTTATAATGTATCTAACAATTTTATTTATAAGGCATAAATACAAAAAACCAGCTCAATATGCTCATCATTATTTTAATTGAGTAACACTGTCTAGTACACTTTATTCAGTTACACCAAGGATTACAATGTACCTATATCTTTAATTTTTTTATACAAAAGTCTATCATATAGTATACAGTATATATTAGTGTGGTAAATGGTTTACAAGATTGACCACAATATTTTTGCACATTAGTATGGTCAAAATTTCACCTAATGTATATTCTCTACGTAGGACTGTCTAGATCTGCCTTCCATGAATTGCTGTTATTTGCAGAATCATAAACAGGGTAAAACCTGCCTGGGCTCATTGCAATATATTAACTATTATAAAACAAAAGCGTTTGTAATGGTGTTAATAAATACTGGTGATGGCTTTGGGATTTTAAGATGAAGCTGAGCTCTTAGCCATGCTAGGTTGAACAGTGTACCCGCAGCAATTTCCAGAGGTATTTTTCCTACAGAACCCAAAGGCCAGAAGAATTGCTTCTGGGACTTAAGCCCTAAAGTCAACCATGTACTGAAGCATCTGCCTGAGTCTAAGAGGGTGATTAATTCAACTGAAGCCAGTGAGACTATCACATGCTTAAAGATAGGTATGTACTTAAGTACCTTGCTGAATCAGGGCCCAAGTGCACCTTCAGCAGCTCCCCTCGTGCCAGCCTTGGATCAGTGGGGTAGGGCCATGATACCTCTCCATTACCCCTTCAATATGGCTAGTGCCACCTATGCTATGACTTGCCCAATGCTTGCACTGAGCATTTACCTCAAGTTCCAGGTGGGCCCTACAGAGGTGTGCCTGCACCTCTTTCCCACTCCGGCTTATGCACCAGTGCAAGAGCCTCCCAAATCTGCCCCTCTGATTAAGAATGATTGAATTTTTTATAAGTTTCTCATCAGGCCCTTCAGTATTTAAATATGTTGTTTAAAAAAATGACGGGGGGAATCAAAAAGTTGATTTCAACTGATTTAGTTGAGTTTTGCGGTTAAAAGATTCAGATGCCCTTTGACAGAATGTCTTGTTATACAAGTCTGCATATCCATCAGAATATATATATATTCACATGGCCAAATATTGGTTCCATCGAAGTCGATAGGAATTTTACCACAGGATTTGGCTGACACAGGGTTGACGCTATATACAATATAACTAGACTCTTCTCTCTGGTATTATAAAGCCTAAAGACAAATCAACAGTGAAATCTAAGGGGTTTCTGACATCACTTGAAAATAGGCTGTGACAAATACTGTGGTTTCTAAATTACCACTTGTAATAATACAGGGTGGACAAAATTGGCTCACAGCTAGGCGCCAGCAATTTTACTTTTGGTTGCCAAAGGGTGCTCCTCCATTACAATTCTGCAGTGGAGCTAAGTGACAGGCTACTAAAACTGGTTGCCCTGGCAACCACAAACATAGATTTGTCGAGACCTGTAATAATATGAATGTTTAAAGTCTAGAAACCACCCAATTAAAAATGCAGCCCTCTGTTACCACACTGCCTCCATCCCTGCAGCATCTTAGTGCAAAGAAGAAGCTTGGTATTAGAAAAGGGCCAAAACCAGAAAATTTGGTTCAGGATCTGTACTCCTTCAAAATTCTGGGTTGTGCAGATGTGTGATTAAGATTAGGGACTGATCCTTATATGATATACATGGATGGGACATCCAAGCATATGTAAGAAGTTAGTTGGATTTTTTGCTGAAAGACCAATGATGTCGGCTGTCTCCTGTCCATAAATAAAACATAGTGCATGGAACAGTTCTCCAACAAGGGAGAGGAACCGAAGCAAATTTAAAATAGTCACATGTGCTTCTCCTCCCACTCACCTTTTTCTTCACTTTTTTTCAACCACCAAAGGTGAGTGGAGTGTGAATGGCAAACCTGTATAACCAGTTTGGGAACTGGGTCTAAATAAATCAAATTATCCTATTAATGGATCTTCATTAAGAAAAGTTTCCTTATTTAAAAAAAAGGAATGACAAGATCACGTTATTTCCTGAAAAGAACTTCTAAAATTTATATTTATTCCTATTTAACCCAAGAGAAATATTGTATTTGTTTTCTTTAGGCATGGTCAATAGGTTAAATAGGCTACTTATGTTATAACTTTATTTGAGTCTTCTGTTAACCGGTAGCCCAGATTCAGCCTAAAGCACTAAAACAATGTTTCTGGCAGGACATGCTGACCAAGGAGATTGTGACTCTATTGTGCATCAAACAATGTTATTCTTCAAGCTCATTATCAATACTGAAGCTATAGAGCCCCTGTGTAGAATGTATTGCATTAATAGCAAGTTTCCACTAGTGGTGAAAAACTGTGCCCTTAATATAAGTGCGCAGTAGCCTGCTATTTGGTAAGCACTCAAAACTGTAAAATAACAGTTGTTGAAAATAACCTATGTTGGTTACCTACTACACTGTGGTTATGTTATGGATTTAAAATATCAAAATTAAACAATTCTATTAATCTACATTCTAAAAGGCACAAAGACTTGTGACCAAATTATAACTGTTCAAATTACATTCACAAGAACCATAACAGAGCAATGGGTGTCACTTGGATTTGCCAGTTCAATTGGCTGGAAGGAGAGAAATAAAGACATTTTCACCGTCTGTGGAGGTAAAGAACATCTTTCTGGCAGGAAGCATTTGCCAGCTCTTCGCAAATGTTATTTCAATGTAAGCCACTGTGAAACCCCTGTTGATTGCTTTAAAACATCATCTTTTTGGTTTGTAGCACATGGCACTACACCTTGGTGCTCAGTGATAATAAAACGGGTCTCAGGGCAAGACCAGGAATAAAGAGCCCTCATTGAATCTGAATATAGGAATGAATTCCTTTCATGACTGCACAATTGGCTTTCAATCAACTGATCAAGGAATACATAACTATTACAAAACAGATAAAATACATTCATATTTTTTTCACATTATAGAGAGCCTTAATATTTCCTTTGGCTCCCTAATGAAATGCATATAGAACATTCCCTTCTATACAATACAACTGCCAAGTATTCATATCTTCATTAAATGCCACATGGCTCAGACAACATTCCTCTTGCCTGAATTCTCATCAGTTTCTAATCTTGTAAAACAACTGATTCTTGGGAGGTGGGGGGAAACAGTGCTTCTAAAAATGCATAAAAATTGAACCGAGTAACCATAACTCAGGTGTCTTGTTGTTTAAAAGAATACTCTTCAAAAATGTATCTTTTGTCATTTACACAGTTCACCAGGATATCTCAGCACATTCTTTCCCAGCAAATTGTTACAATTTTGCCACAAGGTGTTTATAATACAGAATGAGATATCTGGAATCTATATAGAAGGTTGGAATTCACGTGGCTGTCCACGGATTCATGATTTCATGGTACAAATGGGAACTACGATGACCAGGATAACTGTGCAAGCTGCAGCTGCAATCAGGGCAGCTATTTTGCAGACCTTTGCTCTTCTGAACTCAGCTTCTTTGCGTTTTAATAAGGAATCATAGCCTGGAGTATAAATGTCTTCCATCCAGTATTCTAAGTTGTTTGGATTTAAAGATTCTTGAGTCTAAAAATCAAAAGGGAAAAAAAATTAATTCTCTGGACTCTGTTAACATAATTCAGGCAGGACAGAAGCTTTCCAAAGTGGTTTTCTTTGTTTGCTGTAGAGAGAAAGTCACATTAATGTGTCTCATGTGCCTTTGTTACGATCTTTCCTGCTCCCAGTTCCATGAACTCACAGTAACTGATGACGCTATATTGCCAAGTCATAACACCCGCCCATGGTGGAAGAATTCTGCTCCAAAGTTTCATACTACTGGTTCCTGGCAACTTTGTTGGATATAAGTGAAACCTCTTTAACCCATTGAATAATGGAGGTGGTAATCGGACCATTAACATTGATGAGGTTATTATTGATGGGAAAACTTTTCTTAACATGCTCATAAACTCAGTTTTCAAGCCATAAACCTAACCTCGTTGCTATGTCCTACATGACAAAAGAGGTCTCCTCATCTTCCTTACTCAGTTTCCTGTATGGTTATGCTCTAGCGATGAATGATGCATTTTACATAATGTCTAAATATTGTAGGGCAATGGTTCCAAACCTGGGGTGTGGGACCCACTTAGCAGTGTGCCCAAGATTACAGGGGTCTGTGAGGCGTCAGTAATACTGAGGTCATTAAGCCCCCAACCTCCATGCTGATTACAATCCCTTCAAGCTCTGCACCAGCTAGAGAGGAGAAGCAACTCCACACCAGCCAGAGAGGAGCAGCCCTGCACTGGTGGGGGGCTTGGGGCAGCCCTGGCCATCCCACCGGGGCCCACCTCCATTATTCCATTTGCCATGGGAATATGTGGGGCTTCATTGGGTGTGTAGTGGCAGCTGTGCATGGAAGGCTGAGTTTCTTACACAAGTAAGAATAATGTATTTCATTATTAATATGTTTGTTTATGGCCGGAGAGGAGGGGCATGGGGGTGTGCGTGTTTTACCTAGCGTTAATTAGGGGGCTTTCACTCAGAGGTTGGAGACCACTACTGTAGGGCATTTTGTGCATCTATTTATTTTAGAAAGACACGGCCATCATAATGTGCCACATATGAGTGTTGAGATCTCCCATTTTTCTCTTTATCCTTTAAAGCCAAATGATTCCCTTTCCACAAAGAAACCCACAGGACGTACCAGATCAAGACAAATTACCACAGAAACCCCAAAATACAATATTTTGGGGGGCTGGGCTATCAGTCATGTGAACCTTCAGAACCATGGCAAATTCCAGTCACACCCCAAGGAGACCTCAGGGCATCTTTTTGGAAGGCAAGTCCCTTGTATATAATTTTCGGGCCACTCCCTTCCACAATGACCGTACATCTGGCTTAGTGGCCATGTTGCCATTAGCCCCTCAGTTCACAGATGCACATTGCTTCCCTTTGCAAGGTCTGAACATATAATACTGCAATCAGTAACTGTCAGCAGAAATTTGATACAAGTAGCCTGGATTTTCCAAGTGTTCATGCAGGGCAGAGTGGCTTCTCCCTAGTTTATTCCTCTTCTGCCGAGCTACATCCTCCAAAATCTTGTAGCCACGCAACTGAGGCTCTCAGAATTTCCACATGCTCAGTGGCGAGAGAAGGGGAAGTGGGCATGCAGCATACGTTCTACTCCCACGTACACCCTCATATTCAGAATCACACCGTTAGTATGCACAGATGCCTTTCTGGGCCCCATTATTTGATCCTCAGGACACAATCTTTGTTTCACTGGCAATAGTAGAGAGTTCACTGCTGACGTTTTAATGGTTGATTTCCATTACGGTTCAGGCTACTCTAATAGAATATTTAGGAACTAATGGACATTGTCATTATTGAACCGCTCACTGTAGCTGCACTGTGGTTAGACACCCATGCCAGCAGACTCGGGCACACAGAGCTTGTGCTGCAAGGCTGTTTAACTGCAATGTAGACTTCCAGGCTTGGGCCGGAGCCTGGGCTCTGGGATCCTCTGACCTTGCAGGTCCTACAGCTTGAGCTCCATGCCAACCCTGGAAGTCTACACTTGCAATGAACAAGTCCTCCAGTCCAAGTCCTGTGAGCCTGTCAGCTGCCATGGGTATCTAGTTGCAATGTAGACACACCCTCAGTTTCTTCTTAAGGTGATATGGTTAAATGAAAAGGTGATAGAGGGTAATCTACACTGGCAACTTAGGTCGATTTAAGGACGCTTACATCTACCTACACAAAGCCACGTCCACACTGGGCTTTTATTAAGTCGACTTAAGGGCTTCCTTAAGTTGACTTATTGACAGTTTAAGTCAACTTAATAACACCACTTCTGAAGGTTGACTTAAGGCTTAAGTTGACTTCAAGCCACTGTGGACGGGAACAGCACTAAGTCGATCTTATTAAGTCAACTTAAAGCCAGCGTGGAGGGCTATGTCTACTGAAAACAGAGTCGACTTAATTTTACAAGTGTAGACATAGCCAAATAGAGTTGGCTGAAAAACAGAAAGCAATTTTCTGAAAAACCTGCAAAATTCGAGGAGTTTCCATTTCAGAAGGTTCAAAATGAAACAATGTTAGTGTTTTGTTTTTTTAATAAAGGAACTATGAACAAATCTGAATTTTCTTTTTTCCTGTTCTACTCCTTTTTGTATTTTGCTAGTGAGTGAAATAAAATAAATAATGCCCACATTTCTTGATGGATGGGTAGCGGGGCAGGGTCCCCTACTTTATTTTTCTTTTTCCTAATCTGTAACTCTTCCGAAGTCGAGGAAGTTTTGAAAAGTTACAAAGCAGCAAAAGGAAAAAGTAAGAGAAGCCCTGGGCATCATTCCTATAACACTCTACAGCAAAAAAATAAAGGGGGGAACCAAAACAAATTTCAAAATTGGAAATTTGAAACTTTTTTGTTTTGATTAAAAAAAAATTGAACATTTTGAAAAATTGAAAGCTTTTTATAAAAGTTTTAAGTTTTGAAAAAGGCCTTTTTTGTTGGTACATAAATGATTTTTCAAATTCAACATTTTGAGGTCAGATTATTGTGTTATATCTAAATCAGATTTTGTACTCCAGTTTAGGACTGATCCAAAGCTCATTGAGCTCAACAGAGACTCCTACTGCTGTCTGTGGATTTGGATCAAGCCCTTGATTGGCTAATTCGGGTGTTGTAGTTACTATCTGGAAACTTGCTTCTTCCAATCATTTTATGCACAGAGTTACTTTCGGTCTGTGGGAGAAGTAATTTTACAGCTACTATAGCAACAATTAGACAATTAAAACCAAGTAACAGTTAACATTGTTTAATTGAGATCTATCTGGCAATGCCACGGAGCCAAAAATCAGACTATCAACATAGTTTGACTTTGTATCATTGCACGTGTACTGTTTTTCTGCTGTCTATTGATACCATTCTTCTGCACATGTAGGATATTGAAAAATAACTGACTTGGTCTTTGAAGGCTTCAGAAATTAGGATTCTTGTACATTTGTGTACCCTGGCCCATCATATGAACAGCAGAGCAATGGGATCTGATGTATGCCCAGCATATATGTCATATGAGATATCCATGTGTTTCCCCACTGCAGTTTGAAAAGAGTCTTGTAAGTGGGTCACCCAGCTGAGACTATTCACTTAGAAAATCCTGAAACCTTCATTTTATAGAGGGAAGAGGACTGACAGATTTAGGCATGTTAAATTAAAACAAAACTGTGCTGTACTTTCAAGGCAACTAATTTTGGACCTATCATCCTTGATACTGACCAGTTGCTGACCTCAGGGAGAAGATGCATTAGTAAAAAAGCTCATTACTGTTAATCAGCTCTTTTTCTATTTCATTGCCAGTCGTAGGAATGTTCATTAAAACATAATGTATTTACATTCAGTTCTAATAAACTCACTCGCTGGGAAGAAAACACACAGTGTGTGTCTGTTTACTTGAGTTTGTCAGTAAGCTTCATTATAGGGTCTAGACATGGGCTTTGCAGAGCAGACATAGTAATCTGTCAGTTCTTTGAAGACGGAGGAGCAAGTTGCTATTGTGTCATGGAAATACAAAATACACACGATCATTGAAACTTACTGGCTGGTTTCTCTGGTCTATTACAATCACATTGTGCCACATGTGTGATACAAAGTAGCCTTAAAACGGCCAGAGACAGCTGGTGGGGAACTCTTTTCCACAGGGGAAACTGATGGCAAGTCCTGTGGAAGATGACACAACCCCTCCCTCCCCAGCACAGTGGGAGGAAAGCTCATATTGATAAGTCTTCACTGATGGCGGCAAATCCATCTTCCCAATTGACAGGTCAGGTCTCTGAAGACCTGCTCAGCCAATCAGGAAGTCGATCGCTGAAAACCACCCCTGAAAGTTGCATAACACTGAGTCAAAGGGAGGGCATTTCCCTTCGACTCAGCGCACTGAAGACACACAGTAAGTAGGTGGTAGGCAGTCGAAGGGAGATGCGCAAGGTATTTTATGTACTTTGCGTGTCTCCCTTCAATTGCCACCGAAATCCTGCCGTGGTGTAGACCTGCCCGCTGACATTCTGGAGGTGGGAGTGCAGCGCTGGAGAACGCCACTGTGCCTGATACTCTACTAGTGTAAGGTCTAGTCTGCCAACTTCATGCCAGTGGTGGAAATTTAGTGGCCTCTTGCTGCTTTAAATTCCAGAGGCCGGGCAACCAAGGATCAGGGAAACACAAGTCGCTCCCCACAGTCATTATTCTCCACTACAGCATAACTCAGACCTGATGGAGAACTAGAGCTGAGAGAGCCTTGGTATCACCCTGGTGTCCCATCTACTTTGTGAAAGTGATGCTGGTGATGTTCTTAGCCCTGCAGTGCTCCGTATGGCAAAATGATCCAAATTTTGGTCTAAAAAACGTTTCTCACATTCTACATGCTGGAGAAATCAGCTTGGATTTCATTAAACAGTTTGTCTTGTGTTTTAGCACCATATGTCAGTCTCTGTGTGATTGCCTTAGCGTGGATTGAATGGTGTTCTATACATTTCTCTGTTAAATACGTGGTCAAACAGTTTTTTGCTAAGGTACATCAGTCTGTAGCACAGGGCATGGCTCACCTACTGGTGAATTCTCTTTATCTTAAAGTCCTTAAATCATGATTTAAGGAGGTAAATAACTCAGTCATAGGTTGGTGGCCTATTGCTGGAGTGGGTGGGTGAGGTCTTGAGGCCTGCATTTTGCAGGAAGTCAGACTAGATGATCGTACTGGTCCCTTCTGACCTTAAAGTCTATGAGTCTGAGTCCTGATTAACTAGAGATGGGATCAAAAATTGGGTCCAAATTTAGAATATTCCAAGGTTGGGGAATGGTCAGTTCTGTAGTTTTGGTTCAGTCTCCTATGAAGGTAGGGACCATTTGCCATGTGTGTTCAAATTTCGAACACTTCGGGGTCTGAGGATGTTTGGTTCCATGTCTGGGTTTTGGACCTGTGTCCTTCAATAATTCACCCTGTTCTGTTTGTTGCATGTATACAAGTCCAGAGTATGTACCGGTAGTTCTCTAGCAAGGTCTAGGAAGCAATTCTTCATGAGACTCTTGCTTTCATATTGACTTCAGAAGCCAGAACAACAACATTTAATTAAAGAGGTTTTTTTTAATGTTTTCCTTAATTATTTTTAGCGAGCTTCAGGCTTCTGAAAAGGAATAGATTGACAGCCCTACATTCTCTGGGTACAAATATGCATAGAATAAGTACAGTAGTATTAGCTCCACCCATCCCCCCACATCCCTTACCAATACGCATCGAAACTGAGCTAAAATAATCACTATCGAGAGAATAAAGGCTCAGGTCAGTCTTTATGGCCTTTATTCCTTAGCTCGTCTTGGGAGACGTCTAACAAGGTTCCAACTGTGGTGGTGGTGGTTTTATAGACACCGTCCGCCAGGAAATGGACAAACTATCAGCTTTCAAAGGCAACAGAACAGTGATTGATTTGTTAAGAGATGTTCTTCTGCCCACTGACCTGGAATGCATCTCGAGCCACCAACCTGCAAGTTGAAGGCTCAGCATCCCGAGCTATCCAAGTCCCCCATTAAATAAACATTCTAGTAAACATCCATCACAACCCATGTCACTAAAATGAAATAAACAGGACTCACTTGTAGATCCAAAGCTGCAAGCTTGCCTTTATCGCCTGAGTTCCTGGTATATTCTTCTATGGTCCATGATGGCTGGGAACGTTTAACTTCCGCCAGTTCTGTCAATCTCATGTCTGTGTAGAGTGGGTTGCTTTTCGTATGTGACTTGAGTGATGCAGGGTAGGGATGAGGACTAAAGACTTGTTCAATCAAGAAAGCATCTTTTGGTTGTTTAGAAAGTCTATGTGGCTGTGGGATTTCATACTGCCTGTCTGCCTGTAACGAGGTTCAAAAGAATTTCAGAGAAGAAAGAGGACTTTGAGGGGGTTAAATATGAGAGGGGAGAGAGAGATTTTTCACCCCTGCAACTCAAGACTGCCTAAGTCATGATGACAAAATCACAGACTACAGCCCAGCTTTCAGCTGGCCTTAATCCAGTCTCCACCCTTGCTCTCCTCAGTAGGTGTAAGTGTGGTTTTTTTTGTTTTTTTTTTTTTACAGGCATAGACCTGCATTCACACTATTATGGGCACAAAATTAGAGGTAAAATTTGGTCCTAGAGGTAGAGATTGTCTTCTCTACACGTGAGAGAAATTTCTTTAGGATGCTTTTGCTGTCGAGAAGACAATCTGGTTTGGGAAGTCTGGAAAGCCTTTGGCCTAGATGGCTGTCTGAAGACCCACACTTACTGAGGAAACACTACTCCCTGACTGGATACTGGCTGGAAGGGGAGCCACACTTTCTATCTCGGAAGTGTCATCCTTATACCATGCTTTCCACAATGCTGCTCCAGTGCTGGATACGTTAACCTGGTTACATTCTGATTAGTGATCAGGGAACTTCTAAAGGTCCAGAGAGTCACACTGATTCAGATAAACCTATGAAAGTTGGAATGCTTCAAATTACTGAGGGTCCTGCCACATTATGTCTCTACAACCTTCCAATAAATCTTTAGCTGCTTCTCCCTTACTGCTCCACATGTCCCCTAAACCCCTGGTTCTCCTTTTTCCCCTGTAAGTCTCTGGCCTCCAAAACCTCCTGCTTCGCAGGTCAAAGCACACCCTGCAATGTGTTCCTGACTTCTGAAGAAATATTGCAAGATCCAGCAGCCTCATCTATCAGGCTCTAATCTCTGTGAAATACAAATTGCCGTTACAGGAGCCAAGATCTAAACTGAGCAGTAATCAGGGTCCTGCAGATGGGCTACTGAGCCCGTGATAGCATTTCCAAAGGTGGGAGTGGTCTTTTGTAGGGAAGGAAGGAACAGAGTACTACTGGGTAACTGAAAGGAAACCACAGCAATGCTGCAGTTTAGGCAACAGAGATTTAAAATATGTGTTACAAGATGTGTAAATGATATGAAAGTCAGAGGGAAAAGGAAGCGCAATCATGATTTGCTTTGTTATGTACACATACTAGGATTCGGTCTTGGGAGAGTCACAGCAAGTTGCATCTTTTAAACATAGTTTTTCATGGAAGAAATGGATTTTTTAGAATATCCCTTTTAAAAAAGTGTGTTTAAACCCTTCTCCTTATGCTCTTTTCTCTATTTAATTATTCTGTGTCCTTGTAGCACCACTGATCATGATATGAATGACATTCTCTCCTGAAGCTGTCACTCAAATCTGTCCCTTTCTAAAAGAGCAAGTTGCTTTCAGGAACAGCTTGACCATTTCATATTGTGCTGTTGCCAAGGAAGTATAGGTAAGAAATAATTCAATTACAATAACTATACAGACTGGCATAATACAGCAGAAATGGTATTATCAAGCCCTAAAGCTTTATATAACACAAAAGACAGTCATAGCTAGATTGGTTATTTTAAAAACATGCTTATTATGTGAATTTAAATATAAATTACCTCTTTGGATTTCCTGTGCCAGTCCTTATTTTCAATTCCACCTTTGTCTTTCATCTCTTCTTCTGTGATGCCAACCTGGTTGGTATATGTGATAGCTCTCCAGTCTCGAGGAGAGTTGGAAATGCTTGCTATTTTGGATTCAGTGGCGCTGTTCTCCTCAGTAAGTGACCGTGAGGACCTCCTGGTAAACAAACTCTTTTTTAAAGCTTTTACCCGAAGACTTTCACTATTACTTCCGCTGGCATCTGAACAGCACCAGTCAGGGTTATTCTCCAATTTGCCTCCGTGAGAAGCGTTATGACACTGAAATATCCGTGGAGAGGTGCTTTCATCAGACTGAACCTCACTCGTCAGGGAATTAAGATCTATTTGTACGTTGTTGACCTTCTCTGGCTGTTGAATCTTCTGATCCAATTTGTTTAGTTTTCCCAGGACTTGGGAGATTTCTTCCCTGACGCCCGACAGAGACTCTAGTTTCTTTTCTATTTCCCCAATCCTCAGAACTAACTTGCAGACACTAGTTTTTAGTTCGTCATCTGTATTGTTGATACCTGACCGGACCACTTTATCTTGCTTGTTACTAGAACTCCCATTGGTTATTTTAGTTAAGTTGTGCTCAGGTGAGCTTTCACAGTCAGATTTACGTACCTGAGACAGTGATCCAGTACTGTTGTAACAGGAAGACTGCATGACTCCTGTAGAGCCACAGATGCTCATGTCATCCAGAAAACGAAAAATGTCACTGATATCATCACTCACAATTTCAGAATCATCGTCGGATTGCTTTAGAGAATGCCTCTCTCCATACTTAGCCTGGCTTGACGTACACAACTCCTTGCATTTTTTGTGCTCCAAACCTTGCTGCTCTGTCTGTGTCCCAACGCTGCTGGTTTTCTCAATCCCTAGCAGCTGAGTTGAAGAGCAGTTAATGCTTTTATCCCTGAACTTTTTGATTGGCTCATGTTTCTCCATATCTGCGATTGAGGGAATTTCCTTGGGTTTGTGTCCATTTTGTTTCACTGCATAATTAGTCTGCATCATCGGTGTCTGGTCCTTGGGATTTAGATAGGGATTGAGATTTGGGTGTCTGTCTGCTGCAGGAAAACTTGGCGACTGGCTGTTTGAACTCTGATATCGTGGTTTCTCTTCAGCTTGCTTCCTATTGAAAAAAGATCTTTCAAAATCAGGTACTTCCTCCGTGTTTAAGCTCCAGCTTTTGGCTGGCCATGCCGTTTGTTTACTCGGTTTTCCTGCCCATCTCTTTGTATCTTGGGACCCAAGTAGAGTGGTTGGGCCAAAGTATGTTGAAGCTTGGAGATCATCTAAGCTTTCGTGCTTTACTCGTCTTTTGTCTGGCATAGGAGAATAAACTGGATTCAGATACTGGCTGCTGTACGGCATTTCAAAACTGTGGTTGAAGAAACTCTGTTTGGAAGTTTCTTTCCTGTTCTGAGGTTCTCCATGTCCATCTTCTGGCTTTTTATTTGGCGGCATTAAATTGGGAGATATTGTTATAAGATTATGAAAATCTTCCTTAAATATGTTTCTTTTCTGTACACATGATTGCACCACAAACGGCTCATCGTTTGAAATAAAAGTTTCTTTTATAGCTGCACTGATAGGCAATGAGTCCTGGTCAGAAATTGACTCGGTCTCAATGTTCATTGGGAAGTATGTGCTCTGCATTTCACAGGGTGGAGAGCTAACAATGGAATAAGATGCTAGTGCCTGTAGCCTATCCAGTGAGGCAGCTCGGCCTTTCATTTCCTTATTAACTCCAAGTAAAAAGTTAGGTTCTGAAGCAGGAACAAATTGTTGACAATCTTTACAATCCACCTTCCTGCATTTGGAAGACCTTCTAACTGAATAGCCCCTGTTAAACTCTCTGTCTCTCAACTCACAATTAGACACGCAGTCCACCACATTGCATATTTCTGTGTCAGACCTGCAGGACTCAACTGATTCTTTCTTCCTCACTTTTTGTCGCGCAACAGGGAGTTTTTCCTTGGCCACTCCCCCATTCATCTGTATGAGGTTGAATATCGTTACTATATCTGCCGCAACCATGATTTTCTTTGATTGCTGATTGTTTACAGTGCATCTCATTTTGTCTTTGAACAAAGTTGCTGGGAAATTAGGATCCAAACAAGCTGTGTAAAAGAGCACACTTCTGAGCTTGGCCAACTGAGACAAATCAAACCTTGCACACAGTGACTTGCAGAGATCCTGATAGGAAATGGTATTTTGCTTAGTATCCAGCTCTTCAAGAATCTTCACCAGGAAAAGTGAGGATTCCTGGTTGGTCTCCATGCTTGCGGTGTGTGTGAAGTTTTCTTGCTTAGCCTGAAAGCTGTATTCCAATTCTACAGTACAAACAATAACAAATAAAAAAGATGGTAAGTCACCTCTGACTGAATCCAGGACTTGCTTTCAGTCACACATAGAATCTGACTAACCAGCCATACAAATTTAGGGCTATGTTGGTGAGAACTACCCATATTGGTGAGCACTTACCTGGCCCAACTGAAGTAAATGAGAGTTTGGCTATTGAAGTCAGTCGGATCAGGATTTCACACACAGAATCTCATTGATGTCAGTGGGTGTGCTTATGTGTGCGAGCGGTCACCAACGTGAGTACGGGTTGTACAATCTATCCTTAAAATAGCAACACAAGCTAGATGGAGATGAGAAAGTTGTGGACATAACAGCCTAATACATTTGCTAATAGACTTTCACAAAAGGTCTTATAAATCTGCTATTGAAAGATACACAGGTGTGAGATGATTTACTATGCTTTTAGCACCTTACTCTTAAACCAAAGACCAGCCACCACATTATGTGAAGCACAGATGTTTCTACACATGATTTCCCAATAATGCTCAGGAGGAGTCAGGTAATCAAGCTCTGATAAGCTGGGAGGAGACAGTGAAGCAGTTTACTTGATAAAATTCCTGACATTGAATTGTGTATTTTTTTCATCAGCTCTTTTGATGCTATGCAGAAATGGATTTTCCAAACTTTGAGGCTCAAGGACTGTGAACTTAAGCTAGCCCACCATACATGTAAGTCTAGGAAAAAGCTCACTTTAGGAATAAAATGCAAAATAAGTTTAGAAAGGGGAAAAAATAGTTTAAAAATCTATTCCCATTAGATCTTGAAACCCATCCAGGAAATGAGAAATGGCTGTTTGCCAATCAGCTTAGATTTGAAGAATGGGCTATTTCAAGGACAGAGAATGTCCTCTGCTTTGACATACTACCAGAGAAACATGGGTAACGGAGCCCTTTTCCCCATCCATAAATGGCAGGTGAGTGGTGGAGGGTGAAAAGGAAATGGACACTTAGATGGACAGTCAGAATAACTAGAGTTATAGTAGAGAAAGCTAACAGACATGTAGGAAGGGATATAACACCTTGTGCTTTCAGGTCCTAAGCCAATTTCTAACTATTAGGGATTAGGATGAGATCTTCATGGGGGGCAGATTATTCCACATCTGCCTAATCTTTGGTTTCTTGAACCTTCCTCTAAATATTTTGGGCCCGCTACTCTTGGAGACAGCATACTGGACTAGATGGACCATAGATGAGTCTGATCCATTTTGGCAATCTCTCTTTGGTTACCATCTTTGTATTATTCTTATTTACAGGAACGGCAAAAATATTGATCTTTCTCAAAAGTGCTGTAGTATTTCTCCACACTCTTTCCCACTCTGGTCTAGCCCTTAAAACTATTCTCCCCACTCTATAAACTGCCATGTATCTTTCCAAACAGCAAAGCATCAAAGCTAAAAAGTCAGCTTTGAGGTATTTTTCCCCCATTAGCATAAGGAAGTCATCTCCCAATCAGCCACGTTAGGACTTTTGAGTGCTGCTTTAGAACGTGGGATTCCTTTTCACCGTGTGGTTGCCTTTCATCTTGAATGTTACATTTTAGTGATCACTATCGGAGTCGGAAGCCGGTGTGTATCAGCATCCATAGCAAACGCTGCATCAGCATCTTCCAAAGGAAGAGTCCCCAGGTTGCTTTTATGAATCAAGTCTACATGCCAACTTGCTTGTTGATTTAATAAGCATCTTCCTGTTGGTCCCTCTATGCTAGAAATGGGGTAGCTGCAATATGTGCTGGCAGTCAAGCTGAATGCAACCCCTACTTTCAGAAAGCAGTCGCCATGGAGATTCTTCCCCCATTTGTATGTTTGCTTTTAGGAGCTGGGTGGCTCAGGACTAAACACTGAAGGGTCTATCTACACACAAATGAAACATGCATAATCAAACCTTTACTAGCTCTCAATTAGCAGGTGTACAAAGCAAAGGTAGGGAGAAAATGGCAGTGTAGGCTTCACCCTGGCCTACTTACGGCAATACAAGCCCCTGGCCTGGGACCCTAGGCGTGCATTTGGCGTGCTGGCTGATGCTCCAGTCTGTACTGCACATCTTCATTGCTACTATTACCCCTTCAAGCTACAATTATACTTTTTCCCCTTGGGTGTAGACCTACCCTTTCTGCATTAGTGTGTGCTCTCTGGCACAACCTCTTTATCAAGACTTCTTTTTGTATTTGTCTCTGTGAGCAACTGAGGCTTCCCAAGCGGTTCTAGCTGGCAGCTTAAAACACAACACACTTGGAGAGTTCACTTCAAATGTAACCGGGTGGGGAGAAGAAAAATGTAATCCCCAATGGAAAGCTTCCTCTTTGAGAGGCTCGGGAGTGCCTGGTATTGAAAGTCAAAATACATTACAAATCTGCCAGCCCTGCCAAGAGCTGAAATTTGTCAGTTTTTTCACCACCAACAAACTGTGCGCCAGAAAAGGCAAAATCTTCCCTTTAAATACTTCTCCACTTCTCCCAAACTCATGGGCATAGGCAGGCCCAGAACATCCTTCTGTACTGGTCTGTTATACTGTTTCCTTCTCTCTGTGCAGGATCCTGCTACAATGTCTTTTCCTCCCTGAAGCATACAAACAGTGAGTTGCCAACAATAAGTTTCTTGAAAGTTCCACTCCATTTACGCCTCTAGCCTTCTGAATGCACCCTGTGTACTCTGTTTTGACTGGAGCAAAGTATGCAAGGTAGAGATTGACTATAGTTTGTGTGGTGCGCTATACAGCACAAAACTGGCACTTTATTGTTGTTAAAATAGTATCCAGGGATTGGTTTGCTCTATACAAATAACCAAAGCCAAACTTTAGTTCCCAAATCCATCCATCCTCCAAATAAGCAGAGGCAGTGTGTCCTAGTGGATAGCGCATCTGACTGAGACCCAGGGCCTCTGGGTTCCATGACCAGCTCTTCCACTTTCCTGCTGGGTGATGTTGGGTAGGTCTCTTTACCCCTCTGTTCCTCAGTTCCCCTATCTATAAAACTGATACAATGACATTGGCCCATTTGTAAAGTCTTGTGTGATCTACTGACAAAAATTGCTATAAATACTCATTAATAAAATCAAAGTTTGGCCTGTTTTTCAAACTTCTACTGTGTTCACTGGGAATTCTAGGTGTGCAGCACCTCTGATTATCAGGGTATTTTTTTTAAAAGGCGTTTAGTACAGATTAAGGACTCTAGCTTTAAACTTCAAGCAATAACCTTCTAGTTTAAAAGACAAGCTGCAAAATCTGACTGAGGCTTTCCATAAATTTGCCCTGTCTAGGAGCTAGAACATATTCCTCTCTGCCTGTTCTCTGTGCAGTGTATGAATGGCCTTCTGGTGCATGTAACAGAGCTGCATTGCTATGGAACTTCTGGTTTTAATTTGGGTAAACTTTCTTGTGGAGCGATCCTCATAATCTACAGACTTCAGCGAAGGTACTAAAATGTGTATAGAATTTGTTAGCTTGTGCCGGAAGAATGTCATCCTTGTGAAAGACCCTGCACTGGTAGCCGGACAGTGAAAATAATGTTTCACCTCCTGTGTAAAAGAGCATATGCTGTGCCCATTTTCCACCCTGTCTGAGTAAATAAAACCAGGCAAAAGAATTTCAGCATAAACCATGTTATTTGGTGTTCACCTTTTTTAGTAACATGTTAGCTAATGTATGTTTTTGCCTTGACAAAAACCGCATAAGTAACTAACTGCCTGTAGCCCCTGAGAGAGATGCTTTTTGGAATGATACCCAATAAGCTGTCATATCCAGGTAATCAAGCATTTGTTCACATACTGTCTTGGATGTTAAGTAAATGTGTGTTCATTCATTCATTCTGTCTGAAGCCAGGATGTGAAAGACAATTGTAGTGGGCGGGCGGGACATCTAAATACCGCAGTAGAAAAGATCCAAAATATTTATGAGAAAGTGTTTTAGATTGGTGCACGAGGTTCGGAGTCAGTTGAAGCCTCCTGTGGTCAATCTGCGTGTACGGTGGGGGAAGAGGTAGAAGGTTGTGGTAGTTTTTCTGCCATCTGGCCTCTGACCAAATAAGCTACTTAACATTTTATCGTCTATGACTTGTTCTATTAACATTGGGAGGGTCACTTTGACTTAGTTCTCTCTCCTAAAGGTCAGTTTCCTCAGCTCTACTTGCATAGCTATACTATTGCATAGATACATATAGTATCATTTTACACAGTGGGTCAATGGGGGGCTGAGTCTGTGTGTTCAAGTGAGCTCCAAGTTTTCCCTACACACAGCAGCATTGAACATTTCTCCCCTGTCACATAGGAACAATTTAACCCATTATTTTAGGTGCTGATCGAGCAGTCTGAGTATTAACATTTCATCTTATGTTCCCAAGACTGCTTTCTGCTCTGCAATGGGCATGTTCTGCCTATTTTCTAGTTGTATTAGGGCTCTGATTTCTCTCCTCTAAACTTCCTCCGTTGTGGGAAATAGGTGTGCATTGCTCTTTGTCCTTTCTTTTGGAGGAGCCAGAATATATTGGCTTCTTCCTCATCTCCCAAATAAATACCCAGGCTTAGTGTTTTCTGACTTATCATCTACACTGGAATTCAAAATTCTACACTGGACCATGACACCAGAATTGCTGCTGCTTCTGCCTCAATACTCAGCAGCACTCACATGTGTAAACACTAGCAACAAATCTGCCTTCTGTTACGCCTGGAAAAGCCCCAGGCCCACTGTGCGAGTGCTTGGCTGTGGCAGATGCGTCTCACAAGTGACTCAGTGGAGTCCCACCACTGTACTTTTCCATGAATAATTATCAGATAGGAGGGTTCTGAATTATGGCCACTGACTGACAAGCCACATATTTTTCTCCAGCAATTTCCTTCCCTCTTATTTGTGTTTCTGACATTTTCTCTGCCCCTTTCCCACTATCTACAGCAGGTGCAGCTAATACATAGATCCAATTGCTTACAGTCATCATTTTCCTCTGCCTTTGATTTGCTGATTAAAAAAAGCAAAGAGTGCTGTTTTTCTTAGTGACTAATGGGCCACCCTATAATATTACTGCAGAGGTGATAGATTGATAATTGATGGACAGCTAGATAGACAGAGCTACATTCATTCACATCAATTTGCACACATACACAGCTAGTTACTTCAGTGCTGGAGAACGTTAATATAACCCCCTAATATGCTGTTTCTACTATTAATCTGAGTTCATAAATCTTCAGTTTGTTCGACTGGTGCCAAATCTAACTCTCACTGGCGTAGCCCTCCCCTAGCGCATATACACCAATGAGCTAGACTTTAATTTCCTTTTTCTCTTGTGATCGCAAAACCATGCTTGCGTCACAGCATTCAGAAACCTTGCACTTGAGAGCTGCTTTTTTTTGGCTCCTACCCCACAAACTCTCAGGATCTGATACTCTAGGAAACAATCTTTTACCCCCTTCTTGGGCTCTTTTGGAGCCCAGTCTGGGCTACAGTGATTGCTCCATTCTTCCATCTACTCACAAGCAAAGTTCTAACCAGCCTGTGCCACATTGGTCCCAGCTCGACTGTTGCCGTGTGATTTCAGCAGCTATGTTGACTCCCGCCCTCCAAAGCAGATACGAAATTCTCTGCTGGCAACGTGCCTCAGCAGTGTGATTTTTTTTTTTTTTTTTTTACGCACCTGACATAGGCCTAAGGCGCTGAATGCCATGCAGTTTGGGAGGGAGCAAACCGTTATAGCTTGGAGGGACTTATTCACTATCTTTGGCAAACCGCTTACTGCAATTCTGCATAAAAATAAAGCATGCTTTGTGCACTGTGATACCTTCGAGCATCTTTGCTATAAATCTAAGTGGGGATTGGCTTTGTTTTGTTTTTTTAAATTGGCTTGGAAAGAAGTTGCGGATCCTTGGCACTGGTGTATGAAACTAGCCTTATAACCTACTCCATTAAAAAACCTAGCTTCCCAAGGAAAGCAGGGTGTGCATTTTTATGGCTATTGTACAACACTCAGCAACCCCCACAAAATTCAGCACCTACTGAAGCCCACCAATGCATAAATTAAGTTTGAACTTGCAAATGAAGCCAGCATTTTTTCCCCCCATGACTGTGTCATAGCTCAAGTTTACCCATGTTTGCCATTTGACACAGGATTTTCCTTACACAATACTTACATTATTTGGTTATGCAACTGAAACCCTGCATTAGGGGAGTCAGCGTGATACAAAAAGTGGAAAACTATAAAACTGGAATAAATTACTTGATTTATTACTGCATCACTCTTGGGGGTTATTATTCACCAGTCATTGGCGATGTACACACATGAAATTCCTGTCTGGTCAATAAACTACTGAAAATCGTCCCAGTTAATTTTTTCCTGGTGATTCGCACATAACAAGGCATTCTTGCAAACAGTGATAGGCACAAATACCTCATTGTTTTGCCTTTCCATCCTGCAAGACACTGAGATAATGAAGCCGACTTTGCAAAAATCGATTTACAGATGATCGCTATTGCTCTAGCGAAGAACTAGTTTTTCCCCACCATCGCCACCTACCAGCCCCCATTATTTCCAGTTCGGCTAAACTCCCGCTGGCTGGGTACTACGGCAGCTGGGAGTGGTGGAGAACAGCCCCTCTATTTATCACTAGGCTGATGTGGAGTGAAGCTGTCCCCAAAGTCATGGGAGGACTTTCAGCATTTTGTCTCTTTCCTCTAAAGGCTGCCAGGCTCCAGGGAGACTGCAGGGCTCCTTGGCTTTTTACTTAGGTTTCATGGATCCCAAGCAGAGAAACAAAGGAGAGGGGGGAAGAATAAAGATGGGCAGTGGGGACTATCTCTGTCCCCCTGAAACTCTCGCCCCCACCTGAAAAACATGTGCCTGGTCCTGCCCCGAGACTGGTGGGCACGTCCCTAGGAGCTGGGGAAACAAGAGAGCAGCCTGGCTGGGGAATGTGGTGGGAGGGGGCGACCCAGCCTTTGCTCCTTTCCGCCTCTCACCTCGATCCCCTGCAGATAAACCCTCCCGCGGCAGCAGGGACTCCGGCAGGGGAGCCGCTCCCTCTGGGCGCATCGCTTACCTGGAAGTTGCCACCTGGCTTTTGTTCGGCGTGCGGGTGCCTTTCCCTTCTCAGCTCAGGCTCGTCTGCTGCAGCCGAGCCTCCCCAGGCGCGGGGAGCAGGAACCGCTTTAGCTGGAAGCCAGAGCGGGGCCCCATGGTGCCGGGCTGAGATTGCAAAGGGGGCAGCAGGTTGGCACCGGGGGGGGCCGCGCTGGCCCCCCCCTCCCTTGCCCAGCGCTTCACTGCGGGCAGCTCGGGACGCTGCTGCCGCCGCCTTTGTTTGCAAGACGTCAGCGGCTCGGGACGTTCCTTAGCTAGGGAGCATCGCAGGCAAAGCGAGCAAGGAGGATGCAGCCGGCTCCCCTCGGCTGGCAAGCCGCCCCCCAAGCCAGCGGGGCTGGGCAGGGAGAGAAATCCTCTGCAAAGGAAGCGGTGGAGCATGCAGGAAGCTGCAAGGGGTGCAAAGCGGGGGGCTTGTCCTCGGCTGGCGCGCGCTGGAGGCGCTCGGGGTCACTTACATGGTGGGGGAGAGGGGGGCGGGAGAGCCGTGTTTGTTAGACCCAACACCCCGGGGAGCCCAAAAGCATCTGCAGCAGCCAGCATCGTGCACCGTCCCCTGGTCCAGAGCCCGCCATCCTTTCTGGAATACCCCAGCAGGCAAAGTGAGCCCTCCTTGTTTGCAGCCCCTGCCGTTTTCATTGGTACCCAGGTTGCATGGAGAGTCTGTCACATGACCACAGGCTTCCACCCGGGATGTGCAGGGAGGGCCGGCTGCATTGATTGCCCAGTAAGATCCAGGGTGTTAAACCACTCTGTGCAGCACCACTGAAAATCTCTGCAGCTGTTCCCCAAAGACCTTTCAATAAGTGTCATAAGCCAGGGAACAACGAGTCTCTTAATCCACCCAGCAGCAGAATGTTTTGAACCGAATTTAATCTTCAGCTCAGTAAAGCTCCATTTTAGCGGTGCAAAGAAGCAAAAACGGTCAGCGTCCAAAGAGCAATGACATGCTACAGAGCTGCTTCCTTTTCACATTGCTTTCTAATCTTTCCAGGTGAGTTCAGCTGCTTGATCGTAAGTGACTGTCTGCTGATTTCTCAAATCAGTGACCACGGTGAAGAAAAATTAACTGACCGGCAATGTTTTCACTTCTAGGGCTTCAGGAATCAGATTGTGCGTGCATTTGCCTTGTGAGTCAGATTCACCCATAACTCACACTGATGTAAGTTACAGCCAACTTCACTGATGTAAACAGAAGTCATTCTCCACTGTCCCCTCCCTCCTTGTGTCTCTAATATCCTGGGACCAACCCATATACAATTACCCCACATTGTACTTGTGTAGTCATTTCCCCAACAGTAAACTGTTTATCTGCTACATTTTCTTGTTCCCCTATCAGAGTGACACACAAAAAGACCTGCTAAAACGAGGACCAATGTTTGCAGTCCTTTGAGCAGTGGTTCCCAAACTTCCTGCTAAGGTGACTCACCAGCTGCATTTTGTCTTTTTTTGTGATCCCCCATTATTACGGAGAAGCATCTTGTATCCTGACTGCCTTGTGAGGTGAGCGCGGAGCAGGCTTGCTTTCCAGTATCCCTGCGATGAAACCTCCCCTCTGCACTGGGCCAGGAGAAGTGTATGTTTACTTTGCGGCTCAGTTTTAATCTGGCCATGGATGTGGTGACCCATCCATCTCTAGAACCTTCCTTTGAGCCACTGGTGGTTTGAGACCCGCCATTTGGGAAACACATGCCGTATAGAGCCCTGATAACAGTGCAAAAGTCTCTGTGCTCATGGGTCTTGGAATCAGCAACTTCTGTATGCAACACTGACACCCACTGAGTGACCTGGGAGGAATCACTTAGCCTCTCTTAACTGCGTCCTTACCTGTAAAATGAGGATGATGATGATGATGATGATGATGATGATGATTTATTTGCACTGCAATAGCATCTAGGAGCAGAGCCGTGACCCAGGACTCCATTGTGCTAGGCACTGTACAAACGTAGAACAAAAAGCCTGTTCACGTCGCAAAGAGCTCACAGTCAATCTGGATATAACAGCTGCAGTAATGCTTTTGTAAAGCACGATGAGACCCTTGGATGAAACACTTTGTACAGAAGTGAAAAGTGTTACAACTGTGTTATGCAAGCTCAGCTAACCCTGGATCCAGACAATCGCATCTGCCTTGTCAGAAAAGATGTTAGCTGGGTAAAATTCTAGCATTTAAAAAGCGAGCCCTTTTTATGGTAACATTTTAAAACATTTCCCATCCTTGCTGCCTTTTATTCTGAAGCTAGAGTACTAAACGTCCTCTCTCCAACTCACACACAGTACATTAAAAGCGATGTCCATAGAGAGAGACCCTACAGATGTTTTTGGTTGTCAGTAAAGTTACTGATTTAGTATATTATGGTTTAGTCTTTGCGTTTATCTCAGTTTTCCAAATAATAAGAAGGCTATAGGCTTTTATCCAACACCAACTGCAGTCCATGGGATGTCTTTCCATTGACTCTGGCCTTTGAATCAGACACATAGTGTAAGGACTGAGGCCTTGGTGGTTTTTGGGTTCTTTTTGCTAAGCTTAGGCCCTGTTCTTGGGCTAAGCAGCCGTATGGGAGACAGCATGTAGTCACATCTTCCAATTCCTGAAACTACCTCAAAACAATGTAATACCAGGCTGGTAAGAAGGGGATGCTATCCTAAGGGCACCTACCACCACCAAATAAAGAATAAGTCTTTAGATGCTTAAAGAGAACTTTGCGTGATAGCATTGTGTCCAGAAAGGCCTGGCTTATCCACAGTTGTGGCTGCAAAATCTATTCTTGTTTTGTTCTGTTGGTACCCAATTCTCTCTTGTTTATCTGAATGACTTCTGTCTCATTCTTTGTTTCTGTCTGTTCCATAACTAAGTGTGCATTATTTAAATTAGTTAAGGCGGTGGGATATGATTGGTTAAAGGACTGTTTTGTAATGGACTAAGATTGGTGTTCTGTAGTACTTTAGTCTAAAATGATTGGATAAGGTACAGCTAAGCAGGACCCAAGTTTTAACTACCTAAACCAGTGCTTTTTTGTGTGTTGGTACACAGGGGTGCAGAGTACTGGCATCTTTTTTGCCAGGCCCACTGCCCAGCTGGGGCAGCAGGGATCAGCAGGGAAAAGAAGTGTGGGGCTCCTGTTCACTGCCAGCCCTGCAACCCAGCCGGGGGGGCAGGGTCAGCAGGGGAACGGAGCATGCTGCTAGAAGAAGTGGGGTGGAGAGGCATTTTTTCAAATTTACTATAAAATATGAGTACCAGCACCTTTTAAAAAAAAACCCAAAAAACCAACAGATAAAGCACTCATATGAACTGAGGTTTGAAAGGAAGTTCTTTGGAACCTAACACCAGGACACAGGCTGCCAGACCTGAATACCCTGTCAACCATACTTTGCAGAAACTGGAGTGCCTAGATGATCTAATCCTGATTGGCCACCAGGAGAAGTTTGTCTGTCTTATTGGGACTGGTGAGCACTGTATGCTTAGCGTGTGTATTCTGTTTTGGTAATTGGTAATAAATAGGGTACGAGGATATTACTGTGTAAGGCTTCTGCACTGGTAAAAGATCCTGCAGAGAGTTATACCCGGAATCCTACGGGCTGGGAAAGGATTGATATTTTACATCTGGAGCCCTGCTACAGTCTGGGAATGGGTGACCTTGAACCCGAGAGTGTGAATTGGGTAAAAGTAGGTGCCTTTCCCCCAGAGCCCTATGGATTGGGAAATGATGGGAGTGCCTTAACCAGGTTATGCCTTGAGCCCCACAGATTTGGAAAAAGGTGGGGTGTCTTAGTGTGGGGGTAACAGATTTGGTGGAGATGTTGGGCTATCTAAGGTGGTTTGGGCTGAACTGATGGTGTCTAACACAGTAAATTATAGCAGAATACCTGTGCCTTTTGCCAGAAAGGGTCACTACCTACCTGGCATTATGACCACCCCAGAGCAACAAGAACAAAAGGGAATGAAGAAAATGGACCAGGAGGGATGGCAGCTAGTTGAGGACCCACTCTCATTACTAAATGGATAGTGAAAAAGGCCTGTGCTCATTGGAAGGAACTGTTCTGCGAGGAAAGCAGCCTGATCAAGCCAGCAGTAACCCCGAAGTAAGAAGATTGACAAAACCTGCTCAGACTGGAGCTCCGAGGGACATTATGGCAGGAGACAAAGTGAGGAGGAAACGCAGGCACAGGGAATTCAGATGCTGCGACAGTAACTGGAACGGGGATGTGTAGGCTGATGGAGGTGTCCTTTTGGGAGATAATTAAGTGATTTAAGGAAAGAGAATGAGACGTGAACAGTACAGAATTGGGTGGGACAGCTGAAAGTTGTGAAAAGTGTTATAGGAAGAGAATTTGTGGTTTCTTTGCAGCCATTCTGGAGGGAAAACAGGCCCTTTTCCCAAATGAATGGTCTGTAAATATGTAAATAATTAATTGTAATGAACTGCTGCAGGCAGAGAGACGATCTGAATTCAGTCATTTGAATATGGACAATTTAGTCAAAATTACTGAAAGAGCATAGGGGTTTCCATTGGAATTTAACTGCCTCCAGAGTGTAAAAGGACGTGTAATCTGTGTAAAAAACAATTAAAGCAGTATAAGGGATGTTTAAAAAAAAAAAAAAAAAGAATTTGTGTGTATGTGAATATATAACGTATAAATATGTAAGGTTTTAAGATCCTAAACCAGTTCTTCTGGTTTGTAAAACCTTTTTGTTTTGTTTGCTTCTTTTTAAATAACACCACTAAAAATCCATCTGAAGCTTCCATTCGAAGTTGCAAAACTGTCAAACGCTTTTTGCCAGACTCAGATTTGTTTGACTTTGTTATTCAGCTTTGAGGGACCTCAATGCTTTATATGTCTTTTAAATAAGGGACAAAGAATGTGGCCAGGGCTGTGGCAGGGCAGCGAAAAACAGAAGAATTTTTTTAAAAATTAGGATTTGGGATTCTGGTAATAAAATAGGAGATCAGAGCTGGAGTAAAAGAAGAAAGTGTCCCCTCTGAAGCAACAGTCAGGGTGAGGAGCACAGAAAAGCATTGTTAAAAACACTGAACCTGAAGGTGGCTCTGAGTAATGACTGTCACTTTGGTAAGAGTACATAAAAACTCTGTAAACACCAAATAAACAGTTACACCTTATAAAAAATGATATGGTTAGTATAATGTTATAGAAGTTTAACTATAAAAAAGTGCACTTTCCCATAACATGCAGTGTATATTGTGTATGGGATAAAAAAAAATGTAGACCAAATTTGCTACTTTATTAAAATCCTGCAAGGACTCAAAAAGGAGCCAGGAAAGGTTGTGTTTCCTTTTTCAGATCACTGCGTGCTTTATGAACAATCAAAGCAAACAAAACAAAAAACAAGGTAAAGACCATATTTTACATTTTTAAATAAGCCCAGTGAAGATTAACAAGGAGTCCTGTGACACTTGTAAAGACTAACAAATTTATTTATTGCATGAGCGTTCATGGGTAGAATCCCACTTCATCAAATATGTTTCATGCATCTGGTGAAGTGGGATTCTACCCATGAAAGCTCATGCGATAAATAAATTTGGTCATCTTTAAAAGTGTCACAGGACTTTTTGGGTTTTTTTGTAATAAATTTGATGCTTATGTTATTGTTAACTGTTGAAATAAATTAAATTGGGTAAGGGTAGGTGCCTTTCCCCTGGAGCCCTATGGATTGGGAAAAGGGGGAAGAGGGTGCCTTAAGTGGGTTATGCCTTGAGCCCTACAGAATTTGGGTAAAGGTGGGGTGCCTTAGTGTACGGATAACAATCGTACCTATGATATCTGCAAATGTGATTATGCTCAATGTTAGGGGAATGAACAGTGTTAGGGGAAAAACAAAAGCTAGAATAAGTCTTTACCATCCCAGAAAAAGGTATTAATTTGATATTTGTTGTGGCCATCAATTAAAATCATTATAAAGGGCAACATCTGCATCTTTGGTCTCCATTTTTCTCAGCTATCTTTTAAGGCTGTTTTTTGTGAGTAAACAGCCATTTGTTTGTAAATTGCACAGCTGGATGACTTTAGCCCTATTACTTTTCCTACAGGACAAGCCTCAGGTAATCAGAGTTACCTCTTTCACACAGGAGAGTGTTTGGAAGCACTGAGTGAGAAACTTGAAAATATGCCTTTATCCCCAGTTCAAGGGATAGATGGTCCAATTTGTCCTAGCTTAAACAGCTGGAAGATCCCTAGTTCAGCAACAATATAAATGAATGCAGTAAGATTCATAGGCTATGTCTACACAGGCAAGTTAGTTCGAATTAAGGAGGCTTAATTCGAACTAACTAAAGCCATGGCTGCACTAGGCTTTAGTTAGTTCGAATTAAGGGCTTCCTTAATTCGAACTAATAAATTCGAATAGGGTATTCGAACTAAGGGGTTAATTCGAACTAACTAGTTTGAATTAACCAATGTGGCCATGTTAATTCGAACTAATTTCTTAGTTCGAATTAACCGGCCATTGAGATGAATGGGGATCGCTAATTCGAACTAAGCAAGTGCTTGCTTAGTTTGAACTAACATTCCAGTGTGGCCATGCTAGTTCGGATTAAGCTAATTTGAACTAACTAAAATTAGTTTGAATTAGTTAGTTCGAACTAACTAATTCGAACTAATTTTAGCAAGTGTAGACATAGCCATAGTGTCCAAGTTCCAAAGGGGGAACCGTGTTAGTTTAGGTCAGCAGAACAAACCAGGAGTCCTGTGGCACTTTTGAAGACTAACCAATTTATTTATCGCATGAGCTTTCGGAGAAGAAAATCCCACTTCGTCAGCCGCTTTGAAGATGGACTTCTGACGAAGTGGGAATTTCTCCCACGAAAGCTCATGCGATAAATAAACTGGTTAGTCTTTAAAAGTGCCACAGGACGCCTGGTTTGTTTTTATAGTGTCTAAGGATTCACCTCTGAACCTCAGGTTGGCATCTGCTGGAAATCAAAGCCTACCTCTTCAGAAAAGTATAAATTTAGGAGTGCATAGCTGGACTTACAGCTGGTGTGCAAACTCCAAGCCCCACCCCGATGTGCTTGCAGTAACACATATGGGAGGAAAAGGGGTTCTACACCTAAATGAGGTATGTGTAAAAGTGAAAGTTGGCCATACAGCTGGGCCTACACTTGATTGTTGCAATGAGACCCGAGGTAGTTTGAATGAAAATCTGTTCACCCATTGGGATATTTGGGACAGGCGTCCTGTCTGTAAAAAATGATCAGATTAAAAGAGGATGGAACCAGTCCCTTTGGCTCATGGCGAAAGCCTGAGAGCTGTTCTACTATATTGAACGAACCTCAGTAGCGCCAAACGCTACACATTTTCCTACTGCCGGAAATAGAAGGGAGTGAAGACTGAAGAAAAAGCGTCTCATCCAAAACCTTTCACGCATGTTAACGATCATTTAACAAGTTAGAAAAAAAACAGAGTTCATCCATATTAATAATAGGCAACCGTCGATCCACTGGATCTTGGTGAATCCTTAAAAGTTCAGTCAG
This sequence comes from Pelusios castaneus, assembly GCA_007922175.1. Taxonomy (NCBI): domain Eukaryota; kingdom Metazoa; phylum Chordata; order Testudines; family Pelomedusidae; genus Pelusios; species Pelusios castaneus. The sequence continues at coordinate 21,210,752 of ML685765.1, forward strand.
GTGCCTGATGAATCTGGTAATGGCTGACAAGCCCAATTCGAGAGTAACAACGTTTGTTACCAGTTTCACAGACCCATGTGTCGTCTGAGTTGGAGTCCAAGACTGGAGCAGCTGCTTTCTTTTTTTTCCCTTTGCTTCCATTGTCTGGATCAAAGCTGCTTCCCATTGAGCCGCGCTGAGTGCCAGATTGAACGGGATTCCGTGCATTCCTCTCAGCTGATGTTGAACGACTTCATATCATTTTTGCACACATTGTGGTCCCGTCATAAAGGGCGATTATGCTTTCCAGAGCCTCCCTGTGAAATATTCTTGGGGATACAGTCTCCTGCCATTCTCCAGACATGGCCGAGCCATTGCAACCACCTTTTCTTGATCGTAATTTCTAAGTGTGTCAATCCTGCGTGCTCCAATACGTCTGTATTTGGTATTTCATCTTCCCACTTTATTTCCAGAATCTTATGCAGGCATCTCATATGGAAACTGTTCGGTCTGCTGATGTGCCTACTATATGTAGCCTATATTTCTGAGCCACAGAGCAGGAATGATAGCACACAAGTCTCTTAGATTCACATCTTCACCTTTGTTGGCCATTTTCTGTTATTCCAGGCATGTTTCTGCCCAAAATTCTTAGCTGCTTCCATTAGTCAGTTCAGTCTGAAGGTTAAGATTCCTGCTGATCCCAAGGAGCAAAAGCTGTCAATGATGCCAAGATTTACTCTTTAGAGTACTACTAGGAATTGGCTCTTCCACCCTTGGGTACATGATCAGTCTTGTTAAAACTGATTGTCAACCCAAAGCTCTTGTATGATGCAAAATATGTGCCCAAGAGATTCTGCAGAGAAGATTCACTGTGTGCAACCCCAAGGCTATATCATTAGGAAACAGGAAATCTTTCAGAACCAGCCCTTTCACCTTGATTTTCACTCTTGCCTTGTTAAACAAGACTCCATTTAGTCATGTTCAAAGATAAATGCCATCCTTGCTGTCCTTGAATGCATGAAAAGCAGGAATGAAAAGTAGATGTTAAAGAACACAGGGGCTAAGATGCACCCCTGTTTCATCCTATTATTGATGTCAAAAGCATTTGATTTTTTGTCATCCACTACAGTTGCCTTCATCCATATTAAGATGATTTTAAATGAGTGGGAGGGGAGTTAAGTAATTGGTTATATATTTAAATAGTCTTGTTTTCTTGGCTACCACTTGTGGAATTCACAAACCCAAATACGAGATCTATAAAAAGGAGAACGGTGGCATGTGAAATTGTTTTAACACCTTCAGGCTAAAGAGCCAGCATGCAGCAGAATGCACATGATCCCCATAGCACCATCACAACAGTAGATTTCAGGACTGCTTCATTTGGCAGCAGGAAGCACAAGGAAAAAAGGCCTTTTTGTTATATTGTGGTCTGCATTTCTGTTTGTAATTTGTACTTGTTCCTCTCCGCCTTTGCTTTACGGAACTCTTTTCAATTTATCATGTTGCACCGATTGTAATTTTTTTTCTTGCAAGACACTGTGATCACACTGGTAAGATTAATTATAACATTTTAGCATGACCTACAGTTCCCATTAAGAGCATTGCTTTGACTCATGTGAGGGTTTATTTTTGCTATGCATTGTTCAGTATCCTACATTACTTGCCTGCTGAGAATTGTAGCTGTGTTCTCAAAGAGCCAACCATAAAATTGTCTGAATGTGCAGAGATTCAGAAAGTGCAAGGCTTTAATGAGAAGAATATGAAGAACCATATCTTTACAATATCTTTCCTAGGACAGGGTAGTGGGAGATGCTCCAGATTATGTCCTATATCCAGTAATCTTGCATCCAGTTGTGGATGTTGCCCGCAGACACAGGCAATTCTAAATTTGTCAAGTGGTATTTTGTATCATTACTGTCTGAAGCTGAAATTCTGGCCTTAGGATGTCACCTGGCAGGTTCCTGAGCTACTGCTTTCCAACATACTTTGTCCTTCTAAATTGCATGCTTTGCAACTGAGAGTATTTTTCTCCCAGCCACTCCATTGTCTGTCAATTTGCTCTCCCCAAGAGAAGAAAACAAATTGAGTCTGTACTCTGAATGCAGGCTAAGTTTTAGGAAACTCTGAACACCTTCCCTTTGTCTCTAGCCTGTAGGACTCAAAAAGGCCCATTTAATCATGGCCTTCGAGTACACAGGACTCAGCACCTGCAAAAATTAGCTTTAAATACTTTAAAAATGCTTTGAATTTACAAATGCAATATGATAATTAACAATGTTCCTGGCTAGGGCTGGGGGAGTAATGGCCTCAATTCCTGTAATGGTCCTCCCAAATACATGGGGAAAGGGAGGTTCAAGAGAGGGTGGGGATAAATAATGCATCTTTGTGGCTGCGTCATAGACCTGGAGGAGGAGGAGTTAGTGGAAAGGCTAGTTCGGTGGGTGTGAGACGGCTGCAATTCTGAGTTCTATAGCATTCACATTTCATACAAAAACCCCACTTTCAATAACTTTGTGTGCGTGCGAAGGTTATAATGGTTCTCATTGTCCTCCCTGAATTCTCTAACTCCTGCTTTCCATTTTTGTCCTTTCCCTCAGCCCAAATCCAATGGTTGCTTCAGTCGGAGTTTTGCCTTTCAAAGCGAATTCTGTTTTCATCATCCCCTGTTTGCTTTCCCCACTTCCTTTTGTATCTCCATTCTGTTCCTGTTTCCCTTTCTCTCTTATCTCATCTTTCTTGCAATCATGCTGTTCATTTTCTTTTTCTTTCTCTTACTCATCTTTGGACTCTCTCCTCCCTCTGATCTACCTTATCCTCTCCCTAGGCTCAGATAAGCAGCAACTGACACCTTTCTTATAGCTATCCTCCTTTAGCTTCTTGTCATGAATTAAATAGAAGAGATGCTTGATGAATGAGATGTCCACCTTGAGGTTGGGAGCCGTATACCTTTATTTCATGAGTTTTAAATGACAGCATGTTGCATGTTGTCTTTCTTAACAGACAAGCTAAAGAGGGTTTCATTGTCCATGGGGTAGTTGTATTTTCTTTGAACATTCTCATAGTGTAATAAGGGGGAGAAAGGACATTTCCAGTACTTATATCATTAAATATTATTTCTTATTCAAGGGCAACAGCCATTATGTTAACAAGAATTAATATTAATAGCCAAATTTTCATAAATATCCTTTCAATTTGTACGTTACTTTCCATGGGAAAAAATCTTTCTACTCGATTTTGGCCCAGATGCTGGGCTGTATTTGATGCAGAGAAAGGCTTTGCCAGGAGCAGAGGTGCAAAGATTTTCATGTAAAAGACATTACGGACCTGATCCTGGTCACATGGGGCCCGGTTTCCTCCTGCCTTGTACCATGTAAAGCCATTTCCACCTGTGCAAAGCAGGTGCAAAACATCACCAGATCAGAACTTCCCCCTCTCGCTTCAGTGCACAGGCAGAAATGACTCCTGCAAGGTAAAAAAATGAGACCCATTAACTTCAGTGAGCGCCAGAGGGGGCCCCCAGGGAAGACAGTTGAGGATGGGATGGGATGTTCCAGAGAGTATCTGGCTTATTCCACATCATTGCATACCCCCACAAAACGCCTCCTTAGCTTTGCCTTTAGTGCTCTGGTTCCATCTCACTGCTGATGACTGTTTTCAGCCTATGGAATCTTGTTTTTCCATTGAAGTCTTGTCTGTTCAATTTCGCTAACATTTCCATCAGTGGAGCTGAACTAGATAAGCTTTAATACTGCCAGCTTGACTCCTATTGTCAGATCCTCTCTGTATGTGTTTGTGGTACCGTGACACTTTGTCGGTCCAACCCAGACCAGTAAGGAGTGGTGTCAGCACCTCCCTGGGATCCTAAGAGTTTTTGGGTTTGGCTGTCTTAGTTCAGAGCCCTGATACCCAGGGCCAGATTAACCCGTCCCCAGGGCTGCCCACCACTGAGAGGGCCTGGTCATCAAAGCTCCCAATTGGTTTATACAATAAAAGTTAAACACATTTATTAAACAAAAGGTCATAGGGTTCGTATAAGGAAGAAAGATAGAAAGGGCTACAAAGAAACAAAAGTAGAAATACATTTCTATGACTAAAACTTAACTTCAGCAAGCTACAATCTTTGCCTAAACCGGTCAATCAGTCACCTGTACTCATTTCCCAGAGACATCAGCTCCCTTGGTTGAAGGGTCAAGTGCTCTGTGATTTCAAGAGCTCTGGCCCCTTCAGTCACTCAAGTGATGAATGTCAAAATGGCTTTTTCTTTCTGCTTATATCTTCCCAGAATTCAGTGACTCTGCTTCAAGAGGCAGGAAGGTTTCCTGGGGGGTGGGGGGGGGGGGCAATCACCATCCCTTGTTAAGACTGTTAAGTAATCTTTCCCCACTTGTTCTGCTCCTGGCTTTGTTTACCTTGCATGGAAATATATCTTCCTTGGCTCGGCCTGGTCAGACCAATATACGGTCATTTGATCGCCTGGTCAGACCAA
>ML685765.1:21215226-21229824 GCA_007922175.1 Pelusios castaneus
ATATACGGTCATTTGATCGCCTGGTCAGACCAATATACGGTCATTTGTCTAGGGCAGATGGGGCTTGTGCCTTGATTGCCAAACACCTTTTCTGAGCATAATTCTAGCACACACCTGTAACGCTTTGTACATACCCCATCCATACATCACACACAAATATTAACGATTAGGCAGTTATTAGTTTTCCAGTGATCTGTTGCATGCCAGCTTTTGTGGGCCCCATTTTTAGGTGGCTGACTCTCCCAATTTATTGTATCAGGAGCACTGGTGCCCAACTCGGCATTGTGGATTCGACTAGAAGTCGGCCTGACACCTACAGTTCAGTGTCACCACACTAAGCCTAGCTGTCCTTTGTGGCTCTAACCCGTAAAGGTATTCCCAGGGACTGGAAATAGAGAAGTGTCGGAGTAGTTCTGCTCACTCCAAAAGGGCTACTCACAGATAAGCTCTTGTGGAATTCTTTCCTGGATCAGGGCCTTTAGTTATTTATTTAAATTTCTGGCAACTTTAGGAACATTTACACAATTTAAGAAAAAAAATCAATCTGGAGCTGTCCTAGGAGCCCTCCCAGCACGTAATGAAATTAGTCATAAAACCCTGAGCCATCTCTTGAGAATTGCCTTTTTCTGTGTTGTACAAGTAGGGCGACAAGATAGTAAGTGTGAAAAATCGGATTGGGGGTGGGGGGGTCAATAGGTGCTTATATAGGGACAATCCACAAACATCAGGACTGTCCCTATAAATATAGGACATCTGATCACCCTATGTACAAGAGAACAGGTTTGGCTGTAACTGTGACATTATTGTACTCGGCCACCGTATCTGCACAATCATGATCCTAATTAGGAACCATCCAGCAGAATGTCAGATGCTGTTATTCTTAAATGCACTGTCATTGTTGCCATGTCGGTGACAGGATATTAGAGACGCAAGGTAGGTGAAGTAACATCTTTCATTGAACCAGATTCTGTTGGTGAAAGACACACACTTCGGAGCTACACAGGCCTCTTCTTCAGGTCTGTGAAGCCTAGAGTGCCACAGCTAAATACAAGGGGGAACAGACTGTTTAGCTTAAGGAGTTAAGGCACATTTCACAGGCTCATTCAAGGTGAAGTGGCATGTTAACACTCCTCCAGTCATAGGGAGGAAAGGAAGGGGGGTAGAGAAGAAGTGGGTTATAGATTGTTGTAATAAGCCATACGTCCAGTGTCTCTGTTTACCCCATGCTTTTTCGTGTCTGGCAAAGTTAAGAATTTAAGTTCCCAAAGTCGCCTTTTGAAAGTGCTGTGCAGATTTCCTATGAGCACGAGGACCCTACTGTGCTAGGTGCTGTACAAATGCAGAACAAAGAGACAATGCCCGCTCCCAGAAAGCTTACAATCTGAGTACAAATATGTTTAGACAGCTTGCAATAAAATGGCTCCTCTGAATATTTCTGTGCACACTGCAGGTCATTTAGAAGCTGGGAACTGAAGCATGGCCCTGTGTTAGATGCCCAAGTTGGTTACCACTTTATTCAATAAGAGAAGGGAATTGTCTGACTATAGTTACGGTCTTTCACTCCTGAAACAAATGTTTGGGGCAGGGATATAAGCACTTCATCTGTAGCTCCTCTGGTTTTCTTCTCTACTCCTTCTTTTCCCAATGAGCCTTGTCTGCCTCTGAAGGCGAGTATTCAAACATGCTGCAGGATTGTATTGTGAAGCAGCTCTTAGCAATATGCAACTTGCAGCTTGCTCTTTTTATTAGGCACTTCATATTTGCACTTCCTCTGAAATCTCGGTAGGGTATCAATATTGTAAACCAGGGTTTTGTGGCCAGCATGCATAAGACTATCTGCCTGAAAAGATGCATCTTAGATTTGGCAATGGCAATCAGTGGAGTAATTGATAATGGGCACAAATTCTTGTTCAGCTAAGGGCTTTTTGGCATAGTATTGCTTGAAAAATCAATTTATTGAATGTTACTCACCCCTGCCAGATGTGCTGATTAAACAATAGGCCAAATTCTTGAAAGTGTGGTACTTCATGCCAGTTCTAGGCAGAGGTGAAATATTTTTCCTGTGTACTTATAAATAAAGCAGGATATAAATCTAAAGCGAGGTGAATAACAAAAAAAAAAAACATTTCTGAGAATATCAGTTTAAATTTAAGGGGTTTCCTTCTGCCATGTCGACTCCCCTTTGTATTTGCATCACGTCGACAGCTGATTGACTGGCGCAAATGTCTGCAGAAAGCAAACCACAATGTTGTTGGAGTGAGAGTAGGAACAGAAACTGAAATTGATACATGCAAGGGTTTGAGCCAAAAGAGGTTGCAAGCTGATTCAATCAGGGCAGAGGATCATTATAATGTGACTTTGTTTGACCAATGACAGCTGACCCTACGGCTCAAATTCTTAATATTGGTCACCAGTCCATATACGGATGAGCCCCACAATGGGCATAATTTGAATCAGGTAACAGTGACTATGAAGGACAAGATTTAGTCACCTTATTGCCAGGTGCAATCAGGTTTCATCAGCATCACATCACAGTTAAGAGGTAGGCAATTAATTACAGATGAAAAATTGAACCTTCTGAATTAGGGGCTCTCTTCCAACTCTGCCATTGTGAGGGACTGAGAATCTAGCAGAATACTGAATAGCTGTGCACACAGGCGAATGGTGTTTCCCATTTATCTGTTTAGACATTGCTTTATGTGTTTAGACATTGGTTCCCCTTAGCATGATGGGTGAAATCAGTGACTCGGATGACAGGTGACCACTGGCCTACTTTACAAGATTTATTTGACACCAGCTAAACAACGAGTGGTAGAAAATCTCAAGAGCCGGTGCTGCAGACATAGCTGTTTCTTGTCAGCTCTTTGGAAATTTTTTCTTTCTACCCTGGATACGGGAGAGAGAAGATATTTCTAAGCTGCATGAAGTAAAAGTTCATTTGTTGCATGAATTATTGGTATAATCTGTCGCCCAGTGGCTTACTGACTCTTCACCAAATCCTACACATCAAGATTTTCTAAAAACAAAAAAAAGGAAAGATAACCTTCCACTGACAGTTAAAATGTGAAGGAAGCAACTACTTCCAGGAAAGTCCTCCATGCCACAGATAAAAAGTTTATTATCCATACCATCTTCATCCCTCCATAATGGTCTGCTCTATGGCTATCTCTACACTAGAAAAGTTGTTGACTTTATTAAGTCGACTTAATAAGGTCAACTTTAAGTCAACTTAAAGTCAACCTTATTAAGTCGACTTCACAAAAGTCGACTTAACTTTTCTAGTGTAGACATAGCCCCTTTTCGACCTTATTAAGACGACTTAACACTCTCAGTTGACTTAATAAGGTCGATTTAGGTGCGAATCTCCGTCCACACTATCTTAAGTCGACTTCGACCTAAAATGAAGTGTTATTAAGTCGACTTAACTTTTCCTTATGTCGACTTAAGAAAATGCTTAAGTCGACTTAAGGAAAGCGCAGTGTGGATGCGGAGCAGTTTAGGTCAATTTAAGCCTCCTTAAGCTCAGTCTTTTATCTTCCTTGATTTTCTTTTTATCCTTTTCTTTATATCCTTTTTTTCTCAGGACCCAGTTGAAAAACATTTATGCCCCCAACCCAAAAATTACATCTTTGAGCAATGCATTTGTTTTTCGGCAGCAGCAGCAGGGGGCGCCGCAACCCAGTATTGGGTCGTGACCCACTGTCCTATACTAGATATTAGACTCTTTCTCATTAAAGGCCACATTCCAGCCGGCTTCATCACCTACCATTCAAGGAAAAAAAAGACAAAAGGAAATGTGGCTGATTCAGGTCTTCTGCAGAGGTGACACTCTGCAGATGTTCTGCGCAGTGAGCCACTGAGGGGTGATTTGGGATACCATAAAGAATTTAGGGGCATGACCCAAATGCTTCTTCGACTGTGGATTCTTTGGGGGCATGGACTATGTTTTGTGTTTGTACAGTGGCCAGGGTCCCTAGGCACTATTGCTATGCAAATAATAACAGTAATAATTAATAATATGTTTTAAAACAGATCTCTGGACCTTTCTGTGGCCACGTTTCCTCCTCCTTGCAGATCACTCTTGCTCTGGAGTTACAATAGTAAAGCTTGGGGGGGAAATAGCAAGGGCTAGAAGATCCTCAATTTGTGTAAATTGGCATAATTCCTTTGACTTCAAATAAGCTGCTGAGGATCAATCTCAGGGTTTTTTGAAGGGATGTGTACCTTCATGCTGCAGGACATAATCCAATATCCCAATAATGGAAGGTAGGAAGAACCTACTCTGTGGACAAATTATTTCATAAGTGCCTACTTCAGAGCAGCCTATACCCTCCTCTGTAGCTGCTGGTGTTGGCCACTGTCCAGGACAGAACGCTAGACTAAATAGATCAATAACCTAATGTAGGATGAGGATTCCTATATCCCATGTCACAAGAGTTTGGAAGGAATTAGCAGTTTTAATAGGATTTTTGTAGATTCATAGAGTGAGAGCCTGGCTCTACTGAAGTCCATAGCATAACTCCCATTGACTTCACTTGGGCCAGGATTTCAGCCAAGGACTTTAAGATCAGAAGGGACAATCATGATCATCTGGTCTGACCTCCTGCATGACACAGGCCAGAGAATTTCATCCTCTGATATTCTTTCCTGCTGTGTTGTACCCCTGACCTGGATGTTTGCTGGTGCATTAAACAGTATTATAAAAAGTGTCATGAAAACACATACTTTATATCGATAAAGTCTTGTTTGCTTAATATAGCTCACCAGAGTAATACATAATAAACAGAATGATCACAGAGTATTATACAATATGTCATATAGGAAGTAGATTACAGCCTTTCCAAAAGTTAAGTCTTTCCATTCCTTTCCTCCACCCTCTTCTCAGTGAACCCTTCTTCCATCTGTATCTCTGCACAATTTAATTGCATTTGCAAGGTTTGCTGCCCAGGTGGGTTGTTCTAAGATCTTACAACTCTTCCTGTAATATCTGGGGAATTATATGCCCTTTGAAGATAAAACACATTGAAGTGTACAGCTCTTCTGTAATTGCTTTATCAATAGGGACCTTGTATAGCCATCTTTTGGATGACAGCTTTGACACAAAATGAGCTGGAAAAAAATGATATTTAATACACTCACTGTCAGCAAGTTCTATACAAACAAAGAATTGCAGAATCCCACTGTTTTCTCTTGGATCTGACTTGCCTGTGTGTGACTAAATTTAGGTCCCACCCCACAATGATCTTCATATGGGCACAGTGGCCTGCAAGGAGCTGATTGGAGGATCAGGGTCATAATTGCTAATGTTCCATTGGGGCTGGTTAGGTGGGACAGAGCCCCACTCTCTTCTGCTGGAGCTGGCCAGGAAACGCAGGGTGATAGGAAGGAAGGAGGTGGGTCTTTTGGTCCTGACTGAGCAGGAAGAGAACATTCCTAATGCTGCCTTCAGCACAAGGGCTGCTACTCTATCTAACCTCAATGCGGGTTGCACTAGAGAGGAATGTTCCTTACTTGCCCCACAATACCACATACCCACAGTGAGGGTCAGGGGAACTTTGCTCTAAATTTGCAGCTGTATATAAAGGATTCCTAGCTGTTCTCAGGCCAACCACGAGATATAATCCTTCCAACATGCCCAGGGCAGTCCCTTGGGGGGAGTGGGGCCCAGGGCCAATTGGCCTAGGCCGGGCCCCTGCACCCCTATGCTGGAGGGAAGCATGGCAGTGGGCTGGCCCGTTCTGCTCCCCTGCCCCCCCAGAGACCCCGGTCCCCCCTGGGGACTGGGCGCCAACCGGACCTGGAGCATGAGGCCACCCACCGCTGGGAGCTGGCCCTGGCCCTGGCCAGGAGCACAAGGCCGCCCGCTGGCAGGGAGCCCAGCAGGCCCTGGCCACGGCCCCGAGGCAGCCCCCAGGAGCTTGCCCAGGTGGCCCCAGCCGAGGTTGCTGCGTCTGGTGCCCTGATTGCATCACCCAGACAGCCGTCGGCAGGAGCTGGCCCCAGCCGAGGCTCCAGCTGGGAGCCGGCCCTGGCCAGGAGCCAGCTGAGGCTGCTGGGGACTCCAGGCCGCCACTGGAAGCCGGCCCTGGCTCCACTGCCTTTGGCTCTCTGCCGAAGGCAGAGGGGAGCAGGGCAAAGTGTGGCCATGGGGGGGCCACAGCTCGGGCCCCACACTGCCCCGCTGGGAGCGGGACACTGCAGGGCCCACTTAACTGTGGGGCCCGGGACAATTGCCCCGTTCGTGCCCCCTCTCATCCCCCAAGGATGGCCCTGAATATGTCCAGCGTCAGCCTTGGGGCCTCCTTCTAGTGAGAAATGCCCAGGATAGTTCAAAGGAAGCCTACCGGGGCTAGGGGTCATCTTTATGGGGCACCCAGACCATCTCAACTGACCCCTCTCAATCCGAGTAACAGCTCTACACCACGACTCTTCTTGGAAAGTCAGACCCACCACCCTGCAGAGACACCTTGTTGGCACTGCTTGTACCCATGATCTTGTCCTTTCGTTGTTACCCACAGTTCATGGCCAGAGGTGAGGAGGGGGACGTAGATTGACCTGTAAACCAAGAGCTTCATCTGAAAATTTAGCTCCCACTTCATCACCACGGATTGGTTCAGTGTCCCCATCACTGCCACACGGCACTAATCCACTGGTCAATTTCAGACTTCCACCTGCCATGACTTGTGAACGAGGCCCCGAGATATTTAAATTCTTCCTATCTGCATCTTTAGGAGTCTAAATACCTTTTGTAAGCCTGACCCATAAACCCTTCAAATGCTTCGTGCCAACTTCTAACTTAGGGGAACTGGAAGTGGAACTTTCCTTCTGGGAAGATTAACCTGTAATTTCTGCTGCAAGATTTCTTATACTTTTCTTCTGAACATCTGCTATTGGCCAGTGCTGCTGCCAGGATCCTAGACTAGGTGACTCATGGACCTACTCCATTCTAGCACTTTCTGTCTTCCCGTGATCCACCAGCGTGCTCCAGATTCTCCCTCTTAGACCATAAGAAGGTAATTGATTCCTATAGAGTGAGAGACACTGCCAGGTAAAGACAGACAGACTCGTGCTGAAAGCTTGTAAGACTTACACTCTTGCCTAAATCAATAGTAACTACAAGATGCCAACCTGTGCATCAGGCTCTTAGCGGGGTCTTAGACTGGATTTGTGCTTATGCCACTCACTTTGATTTTCTCTCTCTCTCCTTCAACTTGAGTAAGCCTGGTTTTATTGAAGACAATAGAGGAATTATTACCTGCAACTCTGAAGTGCATTCTCTGCGCTGTTCAGAAGAAAGGAACCTCTGAAATCTGCTGAGAGAAGTGGAAGGAACGCAGAAGCAAGGTGTGTATAAAAAGGAACCTACACTGGAGAAGTGCTTTAAAAGCATGAATCAGGAAGGCATCAGTTCCCAAAGGTGCTGTACATTTCCTGGCTACAGTTTGCTGATGTCCTTGGAAAAGCTTGAGAGGTTACAAGGAGTAGCATGAACATAGGGCTTCTTTGCTCTGCCATTATGGGATGATTGTTATAGAGGCTTTCTAGCCACAAGGACCTGGCTGAGATGCAGCAATTTATTTCACATAGGAGACCACCTAATATATGTCATTTGGTACAGGCTTTTCACAAATGGAGCAGATTGGACTCGAAATCCAAGAGTAAAAAACCACCCAGCCAGTTCACCTATTTTGGCTTCATCGGCCAGTGTCATGATGTGGACACACAACGATCAATAAACACTAACAAAAATGTCCCACTCAAGAGCTGTAGTGGTTTTCTCTCACATCTGAATTGAAATAAAAGATAATCCAGATGCAAAGAATAATTTTTCCCTTGACTGTTTTCTAAACTAAATAAGCCAGAAAATAGAACTACTTTAGTGTAACAACAACAACAGCGTGAAAGCTTTGAAGATGCCTTTATCTCCTTTAATTATATTTCTCATTTAATTATATTTCTTGCTTTGCTTGAGAAAGTAACATCTATTGATTTACATCCACTTTGACAAGAAGAGATGTTAGAGGAACAGCAGAAGGCTCATCAGGTCACTGTTGCTAATACAGCCGCATGGTAAGGGAGCAAACATTAACAGAGAACACTTAGCTGATCAGCTTATTATCTAGGAAGTATAATGGCCTCTGAGGCTCTGAATGGGTGGTTGAGTCCAGACACAGTATGTACAAACCCGCCTGGTCTCTCCATGCTATTGGGTAATGCAGTCCAATGGAGCTAATTTTAAAGTTTTCAGAAAATTGAACCAATAGACTGTAAACATGTTTTCTGTTTAGTGAAATGTACAACGTCTTATTTATCAGGAGCCAATTGAGGACTGACTCACCCAGCAAATTCATAAAACTCTTGGTTTGTATTTGTTGTTCACATTCAGAGGCATTATACATCAAAAAGTCAACACTTCCCAGCTAATTCAATTATAATGCAGTCATCTGTCATACATACCAGTTCAGTGGCTGCCTCTCAGGTTTTGAAGAATGGTACAAGTTGGTATGTACACATTGAATACTCGGCTTTAATTACAAGCCCTTCCAATGATACAAAGCTACTCTGTGCTGGCTCACTGCATACACTGCTGCAAGCTTTCATCTCAGTATGCCCCCAGGATTGTTTTTCAAGGTGGCACTGTGGATGTGTGTGCGCCACTGAGGCTGTGTCTTACACTATACTGAAGCTCTGCTTCATCTACATAGCATGGAAAACAACAAGAATGGCCAGGGTTGTAGTTGCCTACAGTGTTATAAAAGCCCTGTGAACCTGAACTTATTTGTTAGCCTTCTTAAACTAACTAAGATCACAGGAAGACAGAGTCAAGGTCCATGTTTAATGGGTGCAATTCCAGCTGCTGGATACTTCTGAAATCACTGTGTGAAGTCCTCAGAGCCCCGCATCTCAGGACTGCTATTTTGAGGTTCCCCTACCTTCTGCAAAATTATAATCAAACCTTCCCTTATGTAGCACCAGTCATATGAGAATTTCAAAGCACTTTACCAATGTACACAATTCTTACTACAGTGTGATGGTGCTAATTCTTGGGAAACTGAGGGACAGAAAGCTGATGGTCTCCATTCTGCACCATGTATGTTAGTAATCATTACTCAGCTGAGTTGTTCTGTTGAAGATTTCCAGGATTGTGACACGGGGCTTGTTCAAGGTCACATAGCAAGTTAGTGGCAGAGCCAAGAATAGCCATGTCTCCTGATTCAGCATTATTTTAACCACTAGACCACACTGCCTCCCTGTGGGTTACCACAGCAATCCAGGAAGTTATTTTGTGTTTGTTTTTAGTTTAAAATGGTTCTAAAGCTTTCAGCACAGCAAATTATCATTTAGTGCTACAAATCTCCTTCCTTTGTCAGACAATGCATTTAATCATTTTCTCTTCCCTGAACAGCATTTTCTTGGGACATTCACATCATTTTGAGGGAGGGGGTATTTTTCCGTTATCGGAGCAGAGCTGATTCAGTGACACATGAGTAATGGAGGCTTTTGTATTTACATTTCCATTGCAATGTATGGTGAAATTAGATGCATAACTGCTGTGCATTTCATCTCTTGAACATCACAAGCTTCATAGCACCATCTGATCTGCTGGCAATGAATGAGCCAACATTATAAATACAGACTTAGGGCTATATTGCCATTTCAGAGAAGGGGGTGATAACATAATTCTCATTAATCTTACTTTGAATCTTACAAGAGAATTCTGCTGCCTACCTAAATTAGATTACATACTTCTAAATGTGTATAGGAAATGTAGACCTCTAGTCTAGATGTATAGAAATTAATTGTTAACATCTTCCCACTGTTTGTATCATCTTGTGGGTTGACATTCCAATTTCTATCATTCTGTATTGTTTTTATTTGCACCAGCTGAGCCATTCCCTTTAATACAAACCATAACTGATTTTTATTAATCTTATCCCAAGAATAAATCAAGAGTAACATCTATTTTTGCCCGTCAGTAAGCATGCATCTGACATTTCTAACGGTATGGTGCCTTATGCAGATTGCGATGTGCATTTCTATGCAAAATCATACTGTGTTTCAGAAAACACAATTAATTTTCAATTGAAACCCTCCAGGTTTCCTGGGTCTGAAAGCAAATTTTATATGTGAAGTGAACAAACACCTGGAAAAGAAACATCTCCATTAAAGCACCTAGTCTGAGCACCAAAATGTGCATTCTTCTGTGTAAAGAAAAGAGAAAATCCAGGATATTTGTTCCAAAACTGTCTCTAACCCTTTGAGTTTATTCTCTTAAACATGTCACCCATGATACATGATGGGCATGTTAGTTAATCACTAAATATGCTAAAAATGCTTCGTGCCTGATGCTACAAGATAGGTAACAAAGCTGCCTCATGTCAGAGGTGTTTCCGTCTAAATCAAGTCAGAATGAGGGGATGCATTGAACAATGTGGAAATCGCAATGCCATCTATTACTCTCAATTCACGTGGGCAAGGACTGTTGACCAGGACTGAGGTCAGCGTATGGCCATAAGCAAACAAAATACACAGAAAATCTAGTTATGACCAAACTGAGCAGAGCAAGAAAGTAACAGCTATTGCTGACGCTAATCCAGCTAATAGTGGACTCCAAAATATACTGATTGAGATTTTCGAAAGTGGCCTAATTCTGTTCCCACTGTCCCATTAACTTCAAAGCACTGACCGCCTTTTTGAAAACCCCACTCTCGAATAGTTGGCTCATGCTCAGAGTACTAAAAGTTGCCTTTCTCATGGAATCCAATGGAACCTGATTAAAGGACCTGCTCCTTCTTCCACAAAGCCACTAGATGTCTTGCTATTGACTTAAATGAGGCCAGGTTTTCACCCACAAGGAAACTGGTTGTAGAGAAGCTCATTTGAGAATGAAGCTGAATGCAAGTAGGACAACCTCCCCAGGTCCTCATTATTTCCCCACTGTAAAGTGAAAATCTCAATGTGGCTGCTCTGTGGGGGGGAAAATGACTTTGTTATAATGGGAATCCATGGTACAGAAAACAAGAATGTGTAACATAAGTGAGCTTTTGCTTTGGGGATTACTGGCTCTTTTCTCCTCTTGACATGATATAATGGTTCTATTAAAGGGAAAAAATAATGTGATTTCAGAATAAATATAGATCTGTCTAAAATGATAATTAAAAGGAAGTACTTGAAATTTTAAAAAAGGACCAGTACATACTGTATTGTTCCTTTGCAAAGCGTTCATGGGAGCAAGGGCTCCTTCACTGTTGTTCTCTGTTTCACACACCGAACCAAAAAAACCAAAAAATGATTTTTATTGAACAAAATGATTTCTGGAGTTCTGTTGTCAGAACCTCTTACTGGATTTGGGCTATCTGTCTCTTTCTGCCTCCTGCATGTTTTCTCATAAGATGCTCCAGCAACTTCAGCCAAGACTGTGAAGGAGCAGAGAGTTAGCAAGAAGCTGGCATATATATTATTATTCCCATTGTGATTAAACATATCATTAGCAGACGTTATTTCAGTCCTCTTTATGAGATAACATATTTCTCTCACACACACACATATTTTCTCATAAACCATTCAACCGACTGTACTAAACAGAACCCCCAGCCGCTAGCCCACATCTAACAAGAGCACTTGTGTATACACACGTCACAAATCATTTTTATGCTATGACTGAGCTTGTCAGCTCTCAATTTATCGCCTGTACGCGACTGCTTCTCCCACTCCTATAAGATGTACACAAACAGCCCAAAAGAGCCCGTATCTAAAACATGTAAAGAAAGTCATAGCTTTAATTGCCATTTTCGCCACATGGTCTTTGACCCTTCTGAAAGTGGAAAGTGCTGCATTTGCTAATGAAGCCAAGATGTTTTATTGCTTCTGTAGCAACACCAGATTTCTTAACTAGTTACAGGATAACATTTTCAAAAGCATCTAAGTATCTTAGGAGCCCAAGTCACATTTTCAGGAGACTTAAGCACTTACAAGTCCCATAAAAACAAACAAGGAGTCCTGTGTCGCTTTTAAAAGACTAACAAATGTGTTAGTTAGTTAGTCTTTAAAAGTGCCACAGGACTCCTTGTTTGTTTCTCTGCAATAGACTAACACGGCTCCCCCTTTGGAACTTGCCTACAAGTCCCGTGTGATTTTGGCTTCTAAATCCCTTAGGTGCTTTTGAAAACATCATCCACAGCACCTGGCACCAGTGCTCCCTAAAGAAAGGCTGCTGAAGAGTAATTTCTTTGTTCCATGGACTCAGGCAAGCTGATGGCTGGTTAGATCTGAACCAATACAAATTGTTGCCTGATAAATTGTCTCCGTGAAACAGTCAGTAATGGATTGTGGGCATGGCATTCTGCTCTTTTACTACAACTCACTAGAATACTATTAGCTGCCTTCTCTGCCTCACACAGATGTAGCCCCTATACCCAAGTAAGGGTATCTCAGTGGCTTGTGGTTTCTATAATAAGATTTCTTTACAAACTGATTGAGGGCAACCCAGCAGAGACCGTTAGCTCCCAGCTAAAAAGCAACTGAGGGATTTCTCACATTTTATGAACATAAACAAGTTTATTGTCTGCAAAGCTATTATTGCTAATGAAGCATCATGCACACACCTAGGGTGCGTCTACACTTGTAAATTAAGTCGACAAGTAAATTAAGTAAATTAAGTTGCATGTTTGCCATTTAAATCAAAAGTAACACAGAGAAGCATAAAACCAGCCGGGGGACAGGAATGGCTATGAGGACACACTACTGGGTTTGGTAGGGTTCACAAAAGATGTGGGATTTAAGGATGGATTTGAAGGGGGGAAAGGGAGAGCCCTTAGTGGAGAAGAATTGGAGGATGTTCAAAGCCAGAGGGCAAAAATCAAAGTGTGGGAACGAGTCACAAGAGAGGATGAAGCAGAGCAGGGGAAATAAGCGGTGGAATAGGCGGAAGAGAGATGTAAGCAGGTGTGCAACTATAAAGATTTGCTGCACTACCTTTCAGTGGACACTGTAGATTAAAAGACAGTGAAGGGGTTAATAAAAACTTGAACCATGGCTGGGTGGTTTTTACAAAGGCTCTCTCTCTTGGGTAAACATTTCACAAGGACATAGAAACAGCTGTTAAATTGAGAGAAAAAGATACAATATGAAAGCTACATTAGAGAATTCAGCTGGGTTTGCAATATGTTGCTGGAACAATTTTGTTCTTAAATGTATAATGTGTCTGAAAGATCTCTCCAAAGAAACTTGTTGTTTTAGAGAAGAGGTTTTTGCATTTTACTAGTAAAAGAGGTTAATCATGATTGAAGCAGTGAGGCACAAAAAAAAAATTGAAAACCAATTGTGGATTATATTGATGACTATCATATGAGCAGAAGAGTTTTTCAATTCTGCAATGCATTAATTTAAACATCCATTTTTACAACATTGTATAAATGTAATGAAGTAGACTTAAGGCATGGGAAGCCAGCAATGCCATGCAAATAGTAGAGCAAGCTTTCTCCTTCATTCTCCCACTTGAGGCCATTTGCAAATTCATACTTGGGTCTGGATTAAGATTTCAAATATATCTGGAAATCTGAGGATGTTCAGATCTGGTTTCTGTGTGGACTCGTAAATACAGTATAATGATCTAAAAATCTGGCAGTACTACATAAGATATGTACTGCAAGTTGCAGTCTTGTGATCGGCAATGGAAAATAGTGGCTTGGAACTTCAAATATTCTGATAAAATAAGAACCATTGCTGGACTTTAACTACTATTTGAACCAAATCCCCAAATTTGCATGAGGCTTGAGGAAAAAAATAGCTGAAATTTTGCATTGCTAGTTTCTTCTTGGAAGCATAAATAGTGAAATATAATGAGAAAAGACTGTCCTCGTGCCATTAGGTCCTAAAAACCCTGTAATGTCTTTAAATCACTCTTGAAAGTCTGTTCTTCTGAGAGTTCTGAGTCACTGAGGTTTTGGGTAAATTCAGATAAGCCTCAGTTAGATATCTGAAGTAGAGGGTGCTAAATAAAAATGAAGAAACTTCTAAATGTTTTGAAAATCCCTTATGACTGTGGAAAAAAACCCAGCATATATTACTGACACAACCTGGCTTCATTAGATGGAGAGAGACAGATTTTAAGGCCAGAAGGGATCATTATATAATCTAATCGGATCTCCTGTGTAACATAGGCCACAGGATTTCATTTACTCACTCCAGCACCGAGCTCAATAGCCTGCATAGCTTTCAGAAAGTCATCCAGTCTTGCAGACTTCAAGGCTATGTCTACACTTGTAAAGCTAAGTTGACTTTAGCTAAGTTGACTTAACTAAATCGACTTAAAGTCGATGTAGCATGTCCACACTTAAATTTAAAGTCGACTTAGGGGGGAACTTACAAAGTCGACCTAGAGCGTCCACACTGGATGCCTAGATTGACTTCTAGGGTCTAGGGGGACTTTGGGCAGGTCCACGGTGGCGGGGGGGGCACCCCTTGCCCAGTGCCAGGGGGCTCAGCCTTTGCCCCATTGTACCTGAGTACAATGGGGCAAAGGAGGACAGGGACCCTGGCAGGGCATAGGGGCAGAGCCCTGTGGGGGGGGGGGCATGCCAGGCTCCCTGTGTCAGC
>ML685765.1:21229924-21259198 GCA_007922175.1 Pelusios castaneus
TGTAGTGTAGACGCGGATTAAATTAAGTCGACTTAAGCAAGCTTAAGTCGACTTAATTTCTAAGTGTAGATGCACCCCAAGATATTAAGAATCCACCACCATAGAAAGGCCCATTCCTAGGCATATTCAGTTGTATTCTGTATGCATAGCTCAATTAGCTTCTCTTTTATTTTTGTAGATTACAAAAGTATTGGTTCATTTGTACAGTACCATGGATTGGAGATAATATTCTTATGGGAATTTTACTCTTGGCACTGGTGTTTGGTTATATGCCTCCACTGATTAGTCAGAATGTTTGAGATATCAAGTCTTGCTGGATTCAAAGACCTCACAAAGATTAAGGCATATCCTCAGGGATCTCAATCAGCAGCAGTGCCATTTGAAATTAAAGCAAAAGTTACTAAGCGATTCAAGGTAGCAGGTGAACGGTGGCATGCAGAGTATCCCTGGGTAACTCATTCTGTGGAAGATGCTTGCAGTGTTAAAACCATATAGATTTGGGAGAGATCAGTATGATTTCAAGAATACGGTCCAAATTGGGCGGGGAATAACTACACCTTCTTCAAGTCCCCACAGTGTGTAATTTATACTAATTTAGGCTCCATAATAAGCCACATTCAGCAGTGATAAGCAAGAGAGCATAAATTACTTGTTGGTAAGCTGATGAGAGTCTCAGGGAGCTTGGTTATAAGAGAGTCTAAGTGGGTGTAAATTACATGATGGGAAGACAAGAAGTATTTACAAATTACACCATCTTAAACCTCAATTTTCCCCTATAATCCTCTCAGCATTGGGGGTATGATGGAAGAAAAGGATCTGTGGCCAGACCTCTGCTATAATCTGGTGATCCTTGGCCACCAGAATAGCTACCATGGGACAATGCTGTTCAAGCCTAGGGGATTGGGTAGGCTTGCGCTGGGGTGGCTAGTGCAAATCTGTCTGTCTGGGCTGGGAGACTTATCCTAATAGCCCCAGGATATGGGAGCTGCAAAGACAATAGCTTGATAAGAGAAGCTGCCCTTAGATGCTTTGTAAATTCAGATCCAGAAAGGAGTCTGTGTCGTATATGTAGAAACTGTTTAAATAAAAGATGTTCAGTCCCAGGCCTTTGGTCAGATGTTAACAACACTAAGAGCCTTCACAGCCGGAAAAATTGAATTTGGTTTAAAAAAAAATTGCAAATTACCTCATTATTTTCTCAGCTAGCCATTTTAACCTCATTTTACTCTGTTAACTGAATGTCTTGCGTAATCGCCTTGCTGAAAGGAGTAAAACGTCAAAGACATTGATCTTGGCTCTGCCTTGGTTTGGGATCTGCTCCCTCTTGGAACCGTTTTACTGGTTTTTATCAGAGTCAAAGCACCAGCTCTACTGCAGGGACTTTATTTTTTCATACCTCTTTTAGTGCATTTAATCCTCTTGACTAGTGCCAGAATGAGAGCCTTGGAGACAAAAATCCTCAGGTAAACCATGAAGGTAGTAACAGCAGAAGGGTACCATACACTGCCGTGTTTCCCCATGTGTTCCAAGCATGGCATGAAGGGACCCCCATCATAGCAAGATGAAAGGTCACTTTCCTTGCATACTTCTATTCTATTTCTTTGTGTGCTGTTGTCTTCACTGTGGTATCTGCGTGCCATCCAGCAGTGTATTAAGCAATGTGACAACACATCTGTCCCGTGTTGTTTGTTCTGTCATCCTATCCCCAAAGGGAGAAGCCTGTGGAGTAGAGCGTCTTGTTTGGTAGATTTTTTAAAAAAATTATTTATATAAATATACCTGGTGTCATGTGTTGATAGTAAAGAAGACAAGGACAAAGAAATGTATCTCGCACTTGGAACATAAAGTTTTGAGGTTTGTAACAATCGTTACTTCCTGAAGGTGTTCATGCCACAGTCTCGGACCGCCCTCAAAGAGGGTTTGGTCTCCTGCACGGATGAGCTTTACTCGAATTGTGCTTTGCTAAAGTCCAAGTATATTATGTTCATTGCATCCCCCTAGCCACCAAACTAGTTATTTTGTGAAAGATGGAAATCAAGCTGTTTAAGGATGATTTATTCTCGGTAAATCTATGCTGGCTGCTAATGATCACCCCATCATGCTCCAGGTATTCACAAATTGAATGTTTTATATATTGCTCTAGTAGCTTCCCAGGTATTGAGATCAGGTTGACTGATCTATAGTTCCTCTCTTCTTCCTTTCCCCCCTTCTTAAAGTTGGGCTCTACATTAATTCTTCTGCAGTCTTCCAGGACCTCTCCTGTCATCCATCAGTTTACAAATATTATTGTCAGTGGCACTGAGATTTCTTCAGCTTATTCCTATGGTACTCTGGAGTAAATGGCATTTGACCCTGCTGACTTGAATATAGATGGTGAAACTGAGGCAGAGGGAGCTTAGTATAAATGACTTGATCAAGATCATACAGGGAGTCAGTGGCAGTCAGGAATAAGAAATCTAGGGCTGGCTTATTTTAGTCTCAAGGAAAATCCCTATGTTAAAAGTTTCCTGTTAAATACTCTTTTGTACAAATCCTTTTGTGCTTTTAAAAGCTTCTGGTCCTTTTATCTCTCTTCTTTCCTTTCTCCCTTACCTTCAGTCCCCCCAGAAAGGCTCCATCTAAAGCTTTCTGTACATTGTCTCTAGAAATGAATACAAAACAATTTTTCTTGCATGATGATAAATTATACCAGACACATTAATCCTGAGGCTCACATTCATTTATTTGCAATGTTATAAACAAAAAATGTTCTCTATTTTGAAGGTTTCTTTCTTGGATGAATTATTGAGAGCACAAAAGAAGCCTGGTTTCCGTCTACATTTGCATCTGTGTGAAGGGGTTTAAACCCTACCACTGATGTGAGCACAGAATTCTGACCCAGCAGCGGTCTACATCCACTTTACATGAGTATGAATGACAGCTCAGGATGCGAGGCTTTAGCGAATCAGCCCCCTAGATGCCTATCATTAAATACAGGGGTCCCAGGCTAGTCTAGCACCTGTGCAAATCAGGAGTAAATGTACTGAAGTTAATCAGGAGCAAATGAGATCAGAATCAGGCCCAGAGCTTTATCTTATGGACAATCACTGGTGAGTGTTTGCACCAATTAGAAATATGATGCCGGACCTATGGAGGGCCTGATCCAAATCACATTGAATTCTTTACATTGGCTGGCTCTGGCCCTTTCAAACACCCCAGAATTCTAAGCCTGAAGTAAAACATGCCAGAGGCAATTAACAGATATGGAGACTGACAGAGCAGAAAGCAGTCATAACAATCAGGAAGCACCTGTAAAATGAAAGCAATTTAGGCTGTGCAATAGTTTAATAGAGAGATACTGGGGGATTGGTTTTCTTAAAAGAACACACATTATCTGAACAGAAGCCATCAAAAAAAAAAAAACGAAAAAAAAAGCTTTAAACAGACAAGCAATGGCTATTGTTCACAAACCTTAATTAGGCTTTTCCTGCACAAAGTGTCAGATAGCAAATAAACGTGCTTGATCAGACTCCTCTCAAGTCCCTTGTTCCACATTTCTGCAGCAGAAAATGTGATATTTTGACAGTAACCGTGATGTATGAAGGCAAGAGTTACCCGCAAACCACACAAGATGAACATATGTTTAAGTGAATAAAAATCTTACTGGGGAGATGGTGATCTTAATCAGCTAGTTTTCATTCCTTGAATGACAGCCAATACAAAATACAGTCTTCAGGCTATTTCTAACTAACCCAGGAGCCTAAGGTTGCCTATAATTACCTATACTGGGCAGAAACCATAAACACCTACAAAAGAGAAAATGTAAGTAAATTATTAAGTCTTCAGAACTCCATGTTTGCAGTCCAAATCAATCATTATTTTGTAGTTAATCTTCTGCCCATTTGTGGGAAAGGAAGAGGCAGATGTTTAATTAGTTTTAGCAAAAAAATCCATTAAAATTGTCTAGCTTCTACTAAAATGGATTTATAACCTTTGTAAAGGGAGACAATTGAAAAAATCAGAGAAAAAATATTCTGCAGAGAATCCAAGGAAATCTGTCTCTCAGAACATTCCTTCCTGCACTCCAGGACCTTTGGGACCTGCAGATCTGACAGAGAACACCTGCATCTTCCAGCTGTCACAGGAACTCTTTCCATTTTACAAAAGAGAAAAGAAATCCTAATTAAGCAGAGGTTCATTTTTAATTTTCAGGGTTAGTGATGTTTGAAAAACACAGATGACTTACCAGTGCATTGTGTAGCAGTAGAAGGATACAAATGTCTCTGAACAGATAAAACTAGAAGGAAAGAGCTGTGTTCAGAAATTAATGGAGTTACTCCAGACTCAGGCTAACATCACTTTGTTTCAAAGGGGTAGCCATTGTTAGTCTAGTTGAGCAAAAGAAACAAGGAGTCCTGTGGCACTTTTAAAGACTAACAAATTTATTTGTCAGATGCCACGAAAGCTCGTACGATAAAGTGGGATTTTCTCCCACGAAAGCTCCGGCAATAAATAAATTTGTTAGTCTTTGAAAGTGCCACAGGACTGGAATACTGTGTCCAGTTTTGAGCTCCCCACTACAGGAAGGATGTTGACAAATCAGAAAGAGTCCAGTGGAGGGCAACGAAAATGATTAGGAGACTGAGGCACATGATTTACGAGGAGATACTGAAGGAATGAGGCTTATTTAGTCTGCAGAAGAGAAGGCTGAGGGGAGATTTGATAGCAACCTTCAACTACTTAAAAGGGTTGCTCCAAAGAGGAGGGAGCTAAGCTGTTCTCGGTAGTAACAGAGGACAGAACAAGGAGCAATGGTTGGATATTAGGAAAAACTTTCTCACTGGGAGGGTGGTGAAGCATTGGAATGGGTTACCTAGGGAGGAGGTGGAATCTCCATCTTTGGAAACATTTAAGGCCTCGATTAGACAAAACCCTGGCTGGGATGATTTAGTGGGAGTGGTCCTGCTTTTAGCAGGTGGTTGGACTAGATGACCTCGTGAGGTCCCTTCCAACCCTAAGATTCTATGATTTTTTGGCTCCTTGTTTGTATCACTGAGCTTGGCTCTGAACACTTTTTTTTCAATAAAAGGTTTTGCTTAGGGCCTAATTCTGCAGTGCTTGCCCACACTGAGCAGTACTTATTTATGTGCATAGTCATACTGAGGCTGCCTGTGCAAATAGCCATTGTGAGTAAGGTGTACAGAATTGAGCCCTTAGTGCAATATTGCCCCAGTCTCCCAGCACAAAGCAATCACATAGTCAGCAGATCAAACCAATGGAGTTTTTCCCCCAGGCAAGGAATTCTTGAGTGCTCACAACTGTCATACCAATTTGTGTACTGTCACTTCTGCTACCCAACCCAAGGAACATGTCTGGAGAAAAGTGGATATAGCCCAGGCATCCCTATACTCTGTTGATCCCCAGATGCCAGAACTCTTCAAAGGCATTGGCAACTAGTATACATCCTAGAGGAGCCCTGAGGTAGCTCTAATTTGTGCCAAGGATTGGATGGCCCTGGATGGGGGCATTACAGAGGTGTCTTAAAGCTAGCTTTGTCTACCACCTTTGTTCCGAGCAGAATCTGGGCCTGAATAATTAAATACCAAAGACTAAAACAGTGGCTGGATTTGATCTATTCAGAGCAGTCTCTCTTTCTCTCCCATGCTCTCATTTTTGTAGGTAATGGAGCACCGCTGGCATATACGGTACAAGGTTAAAGCAAGTAACAAATTTTGGGGAGTAGGGAATCTCTGTAATTTGCTAGAATTTGAGGGTGGCATCCACAAAAGTAATTAGGTGTCTAAGCCCCAGGTGTAGGTACCTAAATCCTTGGTTTAATTGCCTTACATCTCTATTTTGGCTCCACTGTGATTCACCAAATCCAATAGGCACCTAAATTCACTCCATGTTTACATTTTTCAGGATGAGAATTCACTCAGCCTCTGGGAACATACACTGCTGCCTCACTAGAGCAAGTGGGGACGACTCTGTAATCCAGTGATGAGGACACCCACTGAGCAGGTGGGAGATCTATGTCCAGTCCCACTGCTCTTTCATTATTTGGCCACAGGGTAACAGCTTCAGCTGGAGCGGCTGTGGAAATCCTACATCAAAATATCCTGCTGATTAGAGGACTCAGCTGGAATGTGGGAGGCCCCTGTTGAGATCCTTTCTCCCCACTTCTGAAAGAGGTGGGTGAATTGACCGTGAGTCTCCCACATACCAGCTGAGTCCTCTACCCAGATGGCTGAGAGTCTTAAGAGGTGCTCCTCCTTCGCTGGTCGTTTTCTAAGGAGTGAGGCAGGCGTCTGTCTCTCCCGTTGTGATATGGGGTGCATCGGTGCCTAACTCTGCTTTGTTGCGAAGGGGTAGCGGATCACAGTGCGGTTGCTGCATTTTCTAGGCACATAAAGATAAGCGTTCTGATGCTCAGCATTGCAAGGCCTCAGTCCCTTCATAGATCCCACCCTCAGGGTTTGATCATTACACTTTTTGACCCAGCCCTTTGAATGACGTCTGTTCTGTGTGAGACTGTGGTCCACTTCTGTTCTCTGTTGACCTTAATGGATCACCTCAGATCTACACTGGAGTCATTGGAAGCAGAAACTGATCTTACAATAGTGCCTGCCATTAGTATCTTTAATTTTGTTCGCTAACGAACACTGCTGGTCCTTGGAGGTTTCCCTTTATGGATTAATGATTTTATGTAGCAAGGCCACAGTCCCCCACTAATTAGTTACCTGCAAAAGCCATTGGAAAGATTTTAATTGTGGCCACCACTGTTCATTTCCAATTAGCATAAAACTGACCTAAAATCAAAGAGGGATTAAAGGACCTGATCCTGCTGAAAGAAAGGGAATGGAAGAGACAAGGCTCTTAAATCTTGTCTATACTACGTTTCATTGTGTTAGGAAACTGCTCTCAAACTCATTGTTTTAAAATAGTGTTTCAGTAAACCTGCTTGTTTCCGGGTATTGTTCTTTTAAAAACAATTTAACAAAGCGTGATAGGGTGTGTTCCCTGAAGGGGACAATTAACCCATTAGGCTGCAGATTGGAGGAATTACAGCTGAGAGGACAGTTCAGACTAGAGGAAGCTTACCTGTTCATGAGCAGGTGCAGAGGCGGCTTTTGGGATAGGCGAAGCAGGCACACACCGAGGGCCCCAAGCTGTAAGGGGACCCCTTGCCTGTCCCAAAAGCCGTGTCTGCCTCGGTTGGCAGCCAGCAGAGGAGCTGGCCCCTGTGTCTAGGGTTGGTGAGGGGGAGATGGGGCTGGAAATGAGCTGGGGGTGTTGGGGGGAGGAGCAGGGCCGGGAATAGCAGCGGGGAGCTGGGGCTGGTGACAGGGGGGCCCCGTGGGCCTATACGGGGCCCCAAAGGTCTATAGGGGGCCCCACAATGTGCCTTTGCCTAGGGCCCCCAATAGCCAAAGGCCGCCTCTGAGCAGGTGGGGCTCCTCTAGAGCCAGGAAGGGTCTGGATGGAAACATTGAGGCAAGGCAGTTTGAGCTGAGAAACCTAAAGGTGGGAAACAGAGGGAGTAGGAAAGGCTCAGGGAAAAGGCAACAAGGTACAGACTTTGGCAGCTGATTAGAGGGTCCCTGAGCTTGACCCCACAGCAGAGTTGGGCCTGGGTTCTCTCATCAGCCACTGGGGAAGAGGCGCCATAGGGGCAATGAATGAGAAGACTGCCAGTAAGAAAAGCCTTTGATATCCTGAAAAGGGGAAAGACTTTGATACCCTGAAAGAGGAAAACACATGTAGTCCCCTGACCAGAAGGCCAAGTCACAAATCGGGAGCACGCTGAGGCCCTGTCTACACTGCCAGGAAAATTTGACGGCAGTCGTAGGTTGTGTAACTCCCGTCGTCTTCCTCGCTCCCCTTCAGCGTGGTGTCTTTACTGTGCAGCACCACTGGAGGGGATGGTGTTACTAAGTCAGTGTCCAGATCGACTTAGCGTGGCTTAACTGACCAATAAGTTAATCTGGAAAGATCACTCTGATGGTGGCAACTTTTCCACCATCAGGGTAGATGTGGCCTGAATCGCAGATGGAGAGAGAGAGAGAGATCTGCCGGAGAGTGTGCAGCAAGCAGCAGATGAGGGAAGGGAGGCTCTTGGGCCTTGAAAAAGTTAAAAAAAAGATACTAATGCTTTCACCAGCACTAACACTTGTGGACAATATATATATTTAAATATATCTGACATGCATATATTTCGGGTAAAAACCTAAGTCATCATGGACAGTTCAATGAATATCTCTTCTCAATGTCCAGCAGTGGCTTACAAAAATATATCATAACATATATATTCGGTTGAAGTCCTGCCACCATTAAAGTCAATGGCAAAACTCCCCTTGGCTTCAGAGGGTCTGGGATTTCACATTTAGAATGAGATGGAAAATAATACTAAAAAGGTTATGATGCTTCTGTATAAATTGGTGTCGCAGCCGCACCAGGAATGTCATGCTCGGTTACAATCACCCTATCTCCAAAACAATATGGTAGGGCTAGCATTCATTCAAAAGATAAGTGATGAAAATGATGGCTTGCTTGGAAAAACTTGTGTGAAGATAGAGACTGAAAAGATGGGGGCTATATACTGTAGCAAAGAGAAGAAGAGGAGACATTATAATTAGTCTAGAGAAGAGAGATCGTGAACTTCTGCTCATGCTTTCTCATGATACAGGGGCATTCTCTGGCCACTTTATTTCAAACAGTAAAAGAAAATACTTCTTCCACTCAAGACAGACTCAGTTTGTAGCAGTGCGTTCCAGAAACCATCACTGAGACTAAGAGGTTAGCAGGATTCAGAAAGGACTGAACACTTACGTGGATGATGAGTGACCAGAATTGCCATGACACATTTTTTTTTTAAAGCTCTGAAACAAGTGTTTAGGGAGGATGTGAACCCTCATGTTTCAGGGCATAATCCAGCATCTCACTAATAAGGGACCAGAAGAATCTTTCCCCAGGAACGTTATTCTCTACCTGCCTGTCACAGGCTTTCTTGTCCCAGCATGTAGTGCTAGGCCAGGTCTATACTATGTGGCTAAATTGGTGGGAGATAGGCATTCTGCAGTACGCAGATTGTGTATCTCCTGCTGACTTAGTTACTCTTACTTACTGCACCATCTTCACTCAGCTGTGTTGATTTGAAGCACCATCTGGTCAACACAGCCTTACTCAACCTTGAGGGGTGGAGTTATTGAGTCAACCAGAGAGTGCTTCCGGGATCAATTGAGTGGGTCTATACTGCCTGCTCCATCGATCCCGCTGTGTCGATCCATGAGGATCGAAGCCATTTTTTTCAGTGTAGATAAGACCTTAGCCAGTGTCGGAGACAGGATGAGATGGACCCAAATCTGATTCAATCTGGCAATTCTCATGTTCCTGTGCTATAATTCAGACACTCATTTAGAATATGCTTTAAGAAGAGAATATGTAGTAGTTTGGATCTAAAGAAGCAGGTCACAGAGCTGTAGAATATGTGTCAGAGAACATACTTTATCTACACATTGTAAGACTTACTTTTTTCGAAAGGCTTTTGACTGGACTAATCAAAAGATGAGGGTGAGTTTCTTAACAAGCAATTAATTCTTTACTGATGTGTTCAGCTGCTGTGATGATGGTCACCAAATATGCATTTCTACAAAAGTAAATACTGTCGGGAAAGACGCCTAACTGCAAGGTGCCCTGGGCGCTGCTAAGACTGCAGCTCCATGCAAGTCCCTTGCTCCCACAGAAGCAATAGTAAAAAGCTAGAACATAAAACCTATAAGAAGAAAAGAGAAAATGGAGAGCAGCGTTTAGGCAGGTTGTTCTGGCTACCAGCCAGGCGTAACATTCTCTCTCTCATACACATTAACACACGCTGATATCTTGCATTATTTTTTAATGAGAAACCCCCCTTTTTCCAGTGGAAAGTTGGTTGCCCCTCAGGGTTCTGGTCCATTTTCTCCTATTCTTTTATTCCCTGCCCCGCTCTTTGTTTTAGGGCCCAATTCAAAGCCCACTGAAGTCAAAAAAAGATTCTCAGTTCAGAGGGCTTAGGATCAGGGCCTTAATGACCAAGCCAAGCTGTTGTGACCTCCTTTAGGTCCATTCAACACTTCTGCCACAGCTAGCCACAGGGAAAGTTTCTCCTCATATTCACTTGCTATTGCTAACCTGTCCAACTCTGATTCTGAATGCACAAAAAACAACCATATGCTGTCACTCAGAATCCCCGTTACAGGGTAGATTGCCCCTTTGGCCCAAGCCTTCTGGCCCTTAATCAGCCCTGTTCTATTAGCCCCATCCTGGTAGGGTGTGTAGGGCATAAAAGAAGCAAAGGCAAGCAGGTTAGTGGTGGGTGGGGAGGCAGATGGACTGATTGCTCTGAAGAGATATAAAATACTGGTCTTGAACTAGCCTGAGGAACTGAGAGGCTGGGGAGCCAAAGCTGGGCCAGGAGGAAGCTGGTGAGGCCTGATTTAGGGAGGTGTTTAAAAACTGAGCCTAAGAGACTGAAGAAGAAGGAAGCCGAGCAGCAAAGAGTTGGCTAGAGTGAAGAGCCAGAGGAGAGCGCAAGGTGGGTGGAGGCCTTTGGCAGGGGAGACCCAAGGTAGAAAGGCCTAGGAGTGACTGCTCAGAAAATAGCAGGGACCCAAACCCAAAAGAGGCCAGGAGGGGCTGAGGGAAGAGGCTGACAGGAGCCTGGCAAAAGTGAAAGCCGTGCTCAGAGTCTGGCTCGAAGAGTGCCTGGTGCAGAGGAAAGAAGACAGACTCCGTGGGAGGGAGGCGGGGGGGCTTTTATTAATGACTTAGCTGCAGAGCTGAGTCACTGCACAAGTCACCTCTGGGGTGGGAATAGGCTGGATTGCTGTGGGGTAACTGAGGGAGAATTTCTGCCATGCTGGGTTTTGCTGTGAGAGGAAGCTGCAGGATGGTGAGCTGTGAAACTTAACAAAGTGATAACCGTTCAAAATAGCTTGAGAATGAAGCCCCAAGGAAGTCAGTGGGAGTTTTGTTATTTCAGGATTTTACCCCTGGAGTGTAAGGCCATCAGGGATCACATAGTATGACATCCTGCATACACTGGCCATGTAAATTCACTCAACGATTCTTCCATCAAGCCCAAAAACCTGTGGCTGAGTTGGAGCAGTATTAAAGACAGAGAACCGATCTTGGTTTAATGACTTCAGCCACCAGTCTCCTAGTAGTTAATTACCCCTACTGTTAAAAATTTGCATCTTAGTTTGAATTTGTCAAGCTATCCAGCCACTGGAGCTTGTTCTGCCTTGTCTGCTAGATAAAAGAGACCTTTGCTAGCAAAATCTTTCCATGCAGATATTTGTGGGTTGTGATCAAATGACTCCTTCTTTGATAAACTAAATAGATTGATCTTCTAATGTCTTTCACTTTTAGGGATGTATTCCGGGCCTCAGATTATTTTTTGCTGAACAGTCACCATTTTCAGAGTATCTAACTAGCATGCCTGTCATCTGAGGAATTAATAAGATTTGACAAACACAGGCATCCATTAGTTCAGTCTAAAAACACTTGTAATGAGGTACAGAGTGCGTGAGGTGATCTCTTTTATTGGACTATCATATGCGTATGAAAGAGCCGGGCTTTTGAGCTACACAGAGCTCTGCTTCACCCACTTGGTCTTTCTAATATCCTGGGTCCAACATGGCTATAATATTGCAACCAGTGCTTAATGAGGTAGGTATTGATATTATTACAAGGAAATCCTGAATTGTGCTTTGCTGAAAATAGCCATGTGTCAAGTCAGCACATTTTGATTATCTCCGCCTCAGAGGACTATATTGAGGTCAGAATCACTGTTCACCAATCAGAACTTATACACTAATAGCTGTATCCTCACTGGCTGATGCTGACTTCCATCAAGTCTATTATCCACAAAGTTTTTTTTCCCTGGACCTCTGATTTAAGCTCCTGTATAAAGTATCAATTTGAAAGGATTAAGCCTGCTGCCAGTTTTTGCTGATAGATAGAATTTTTACCCTAGCATTTTGGGTAAACATTTAACATTTAACAACAGATTTGCACATGGACTGACTTCTTGTTTCAGAGAATATTAAGATTTATGTTCCCTTAATGTGAACATTGACTAAAGTGAAGTTGATGTAGATTCTTTGAATGGTTTTGTGTGGTTTTTAATCCTTAAGGAGGAAATGGCTCATGAACGTACCTACAACCCCCACATTTGGACTGTGTTACTCAGCAAACAATCTAAGGAGCTATTGTGAAGCAGTTTCCCAGGCAAAACACTATGGACTAGATTTTCCCTGGTTTTTGTGCAGAGGTGCTGTGGGAGGAGAATACAAGGAGACTTACACGCCCCAAGCACATACCAGAATCCACTGCAGTCCCTGCATTTAGGAGCATGCATGAATGAGATGAATGAGAGGCCAGAAGAGGCAGGGCAGTTGCCATGGCCATATGCCCAATGACTCATAGGATGAGCCATCCATGGGAAGAGGAGAAGGTTGCACCATTCTCAGAGGAACATCCTCCACTTCACACTGCGAAGCAGAGTCTCTCTCTCAGCTCCCTCTGGGCAATGTGGCTGTTCAATGCCACAGGCACAGGCTGGCATCTTAAAGGCATAGTTTTTCCTCGTATAAGCAAAGTAACAAATACTTCAGCAGCATGAAAGCAGCTGTGTGGCTATTAAAAAGTAGAATCAATCAAGGATGCACACCAAATGGCACTAAACCGCTATAAAGTTCAATAGGACTGCAGAGTGCAGTCCAAACAATCCCCCTCTCCCCCCGCCAGAGCACGGTTTTTAAATAAAAGTGATTTGCAAGTGCGGGAGGGAAGAACAAGAGCAAAATACCAGAGAGATGATGCATAATTTCCCCATCTCCAGACTGTAAAGCATCAGTGCTAATAGGTCACCTGTTTTGGAAGCATGACGCAGGCTCATTCTCTCCCCCATCCCAGCACACTCGGATCAAAATCATCCTGATCTTGGGTTCAACGTTCGTAAAACAAGCAGATTATAAAACAACACAGCTGAGTTGGCATTAACTAGATCTGGCATTAAACTGGCATTAACTAGATCTGTTGCCAGAAATATAACATATTACATATGTTAATATCCAAACCCATGGGGGCGGGCAGAAGCAGATGCAATACAACAAACAAGACAGGGTGGGTTCTAGGTTATTACAGAGAATTCTTTCATGGCTGTTGACTGATGAGTCTTGCCCACATGCTCAGGGTTTAGCTGGTGGCTGTATTTGGGGTTGGGAAAGAATTTTCCCCCAGGGCAGATTGGCAAAGGCTCTGGGGGTTTTCGCCTTCCTCTGTAGCATGGAGCACAGCTCACTTGCTGGTGGATTCTATGTACTTTAAAATCTGTAAACCATGATCTGAGGACCTTAAAGCTCACTCATAGGTTAGAGGTTTAGTACACGAGTGGCTGTGAGGTTCTGTGGCCTGCATTGTGCTGGAGGCAGGGCTGTCCTTGGGGGGGGGGGCAAACAGGGCAATTGCCCTGGGCCCCGCGGTTCTGTTGGCCCCGCACTGTCCCGCTCCCACTAGGGCAGTGCGGGGCCGGCGCTGCAGCCCCATGGCCACAATTTGCACAACTCCTCTGCTGCCGAAGGCAGCGGGATGGGGCGAGAGTGCTTTGCTCGGCCCCTGGGCCGGCTCTCCCCGCCCCCAGGGTGGAGCAGCAGGCCGGCCCAGGGGTGGGGCAAGCGGGTACGCGGGCCAGACCAGGCGGTGGCCGGCACGCAGCAGGCTTGCCCTGGGCTGGCTTGGCCTGCCCCAGCCCCACACACGGTTCCTGGCTATGGGCGGGGGCAGCCCCTGCCGGCGGGCAGCCTCTGTTTCCCGGCCAGGGCCAGCTCCCAGTCCCTGGGGGGCAACCAGGGTCCCTGGGGGGTGGAGCGGGCAGGCCCGCCATGGTCCCCTCTAGCATGGGAGGGCCCTGCCTCAGCCGACTGGCTCTGGGCCCCACTCCCCCAAGCCATGGCCCTGGCTGGAGGTCAGATTAAATGATCATATCGGTCCCTTCTGACCTCAGAGTCTAAAAGTCTACCAAACCATTCTTTACAAGACGTCACTCACAGGTGTTGGGGCTGATTCTTTGTTTGCCTGATTTTTCCCGTTATTTCATCCCCGTGCAAAGGGGAGTGCAGAATGACAATTCGGGGCTGGAGAAGGCAGGCCATAAAGAGAAGGCAAATTGAGAGCATACGTCAATGAGCACTGTTTACTGGAGACAGTGAGATAGTCTGCCAGGTGGGAGGATGTGGTTTTAGATGAAATTTCCAGATTAATCTCCCTTCAAATTGTATTGATTTATGTAAGCACACTGCAGTAACTCAGCTTAAGGTAAAACATTCCTCATACCAGTGAAAGTAGCTGGTTTAGCTGCTGGTCAGGTGCGTCTGCTGTGGAGTTGCGCCACGGAAGATCATTTAGCCTTCAGGGCATGATACAATAACCCTGTGCATGCCTAGCATTCTGTGGGATAGAGGACTGGAGGTCCCATACAGCCGTAGACCCGCTGGTTCCACCCCTCCTTTCTCTATCCCCTCCCTTCCCCCAGTTGAGTCATAGACTCATGGACTTTAAGGTCAGAAGGGACCAGTACGATCATCTAGTCTGACCTCCTGCAAAATGCAGGCCTCAAGACCTCACCCACCCACTCCAGCAATAGGCCCCCAACCTATGACTGAGTTATTTACCTCCTTAAATCATGATTTAAGGACTTTAAGATACAGAGAATTCACCGGTAGGTGAACCATGCCCTGTGCTGTAACTCAAGGTAGGTTTGGTTTTAAAACAGAATCTAGCAGTTCTTGAACTAGTTTAAATTTCATTTCTGCACGTGTCTTACATTTGAAGAACCTCTCTAGTTTAATACTAAATCTGATCAGAAAACTATGAGCTGATGCAAGCCCAGAATACCATTTGTTTGGGCACAGTTTGTAGGTG
Organism: Pelusios castaneus; assembly: GCA_007922175.1. Lineage (NCBI taxonomy): Eukaryota > Metazoa > Chordata > Testudines > Pelomedusidae > Pelusios > Pelusios castaneus. The sequence goes on from ML685765.1 coordinate 21,244,865, forward strand.
ACTCAAGTTTCCCTACTAGAAAATATTATTGGTTGCAATTATCTCTGGTGGGGCAGCTGTGTTGTTTCCTTGGCTTCTCAAGTGTCAGATAATATTTCTTTCATGAATATGTTAATGCTCATCTGAAATAATCCTAAATGAGTGGAAATCTTTCACAGGCAACAGCAGTCTTCGATAGTTACACTCTGAGTCAGCATTCTTTTGTTAAACACTAAATGTGATATTACCGCTTTGCAGAGGGCCAACACTTGGGCCCCCAAACTAGGATTTAATTGGGTTAGTCTTCTGCACAGAGGTGAATTTCAATCTTGTTGTTCGGTGGAATTTCCAAATAAATATAATATCTCTGCTCTCTACATAAATTAAGGCAGGGAAAGTGTGTGTGTTGGAGGGGAGAGAGGGAGGGAACATCACAGAATTAAAAAGCACATGTGAGTAGAAAGATACAGATGACAAAACACTTTCCAATTGCAGCACAAGGAAGTTCAACTCAAGACTGCTTTGTAATGAATTAATTCTGTTTTAAGCAGGCTCATAAATATGCATTAGCTGACTCACAGCCTTGCCTTAGCTGAAACAAAACTTTTAATCAATGAAACTGCCATTTCTTATGGAAAGTGGCTGGAAGCCTGGGCTAGACCAAATCTAAATTCGATCCTTGGACACTCTAAAGAACATACATTTATCTTCTGTAAAAGCAATACAAGTAGTAATCAAATTTATGGATACAAAATATCTGTGATCCTGTACCTACACTGATGATCATTTCTGAGAAGGAAAGTGAAGCCATTTCATATAACTTCAACTAAATCAGATCATATTCAGTCACTGTTAAGAAAAGAACTTTATAGAGGTACACTTTTAAATCTAGTATGACATCCAAATATAGGTAAACAGTTTATGTTCTGCCATTAAAATATCACTTGTACTTAGGACACTGCAGATGCAAAGACAGTTTTTTAAGTGATTGCATATGAAGTTGGACACAATGACAGAACTGAGGTTAGTTGTTCTGCAATAGTATTTAGAGATGAACTTTAATAACAAAGTATTTCAGAAAAATGGTCCTTCGAATGTCTCTGGTAAAAGTGTAAGAAGTTATTCTCAGCTACACAGAGGAGAAAGGAATAGAAATTCAGAAAAGCAACACTTTATTTTGATAAAGTACGGTTTGAACAGGCCAATATTAAGATTTCAGGTTGCTTATGGCGGAAAACTGAGAAAACTGGATGATAAGGAAACATTATATAATATAACATGATCATAATATGCCATATTGACTTTTGTGGAGAGGAATATCAACTCATTGCCCTGAGAGGTAAATACAGATTATAATCAAAATTTTTAGTGAAACGAAAATAAATCTTAATTTTATTACAAGTAGAAATCAGTACATGTATTTGTCATATACATTACAAAGGTCTCCTTTATCAGAAATATTTGGAATTTTTTTCCATTGGTGCCATGCGTTTTTAAAAAATGTGTTTCCTTGGAAACAAACATTCTAAACTGAAAAAGTTAGGGATTCAAAACCAAACCTATTTTCTTTTCATGAACCAATCAGAAAGCAGAGGTTTGAATGACATCTGATTGGCTCAAAGATAAATAATAGTTTTGCTCAACATGTCTGCAGCCAGACCAGTCTGAATGCTGCAGTATCTGTGATCTGATTGGCTAACCCTCTGTCCTCTATCTGAGTATTTGAATCCCATCTGAAGTTAATGAGCTCCAGCAACTCAATACCTCTGAAAATTAGACTTTTGATTGTCTAGCTTGTTGCTCAGCTATTTGGTGTCTTCTGGCTGACTATATTCTTGGTTGGTTGGCTGGTTGGTTTTTTTCTGTTTCTCCGAGACAATCCCTTAACCATCTTCTTATACTGATCTCAAGCTCTTCATGGTATATATCCAAAATAAATTTCCCCCTACTTCTTTCCAGAACAATTGAACTTCCACTCAATGTGTCTTTGTTTTAGTAGATCTCTTAAATTGCATAAGGAATGTTCCACTCTTGCTTCCGTACTCAACACTTCACAGACAACGATAAAGACTCCGGCGATAGCTCTAGAGCAATGCAATCTCTCAGTAATCATTGGCAGCAGTACTACATTTTTAAAAGCCCGAGTTCTTTTCCTGCCTATAAGTTTTATGGTTCGGTTTTCTTACTCACACACAGCAGTGGTACACGTCATTGTCTAATGCCACTGCCAGCCAGACATTTGAATGAGGTGAGCACAGTAAGGAAATTAGTCTAATAGTGAAAGATGATGTTGGTTTTAATAGGCAACCTGACCCATCCTTTCCTTTGTATATGTCATTCATTCTAATGAATGGCAAGCAGGATGCTGGCAAAGTTTTGAAACACATGCACCTTCCAACACTCTAAAACCGAAGTAGCCAATAATCAGAGACACTTCTACCGGAGCGTTCTTTTCCCCTCATGGAATGCCCTGCAAACAGAGCTCAGGCATATCAGAGGGATTTGCTCCACGAAGCTCTTCCTACTATTTTCACCCATTACATTCCACTTATAATTATGTACCGGTGCAAAATCTGGTGAAACTTTTCAAAAAATCAGGTCCACAAATGATAGCAATAATAACCAGTCTAGTGTAAGCTAACCCTCAAATAAGGCCCATCTACAGACGATGTTTCCATTGTCCAAAACAACACACCATTAAACAGTCCTGGGACTTGCCCCTGAATGCTTTGCACATTAGTGGGAATATGATGAATTGAAAAAATGCAGGATCAAGACTCTAATGTAAACCATTTTCATCCTACTGCCATTGGAAAGCCATTCTAATAGTCAGCTTAATTTTAAAATCCTCCATTTTTAAAGGAAACACAAAAACCATTGTAAATCACTAACAGATCGTTTTAGTTATCATTTGTGGAAAATGAGAGAATTCAGCTCAGAAATGTGTCCTTTGGCTGTGGTTCACTCAGTTGCTTAATATGCATGTTATCTGTATCTCATTATTCTGAACCTGCTTGGGTAGATAACTACAATTTAAAAAGGAACATAAAAACATTTGCAGTTTAACAATTGTTAATTATTATTATTTATGGTAATGGTCCTCTAGTCACACCAGAGTCCAAGCAGAACATCAAATGCAAGTCAGTCCTTAAAGAAGCAGAGATGGAGAAACACTAATCAACACTTAAATAATTTTGTAATGGTGTTTTATAAACTTCAATTTCTGTTAACACTGCTTCCCGTAGTGAACAAATAGCTTAAAATGGCATGCTTCAAGCCTCTCTTTTCTCTGAAATGCTTTCTATTCTCTGGGTGAGAATTAAGCACAGTATGAATTTGATTTTCAGGGCAGCTCCAAACACTAAAATCGGTGCTGCTAAACTGTTTAATAATGTATTTGTCAGTATGAAAGACTCTTGCATATCGTCTATAGGGTTTCCTTATGGTCCATGGAAGAATGATGGGGAGAAGAGGTTATTAAAGACAATACTGTGCAGTCAGAGACTTGTATAGAGCAGGCAGAGTGGATTGGTGGAATGCACACAGGTTAGGACTCAGTTCTGTATCTGATTCTGCTACTGACTTGGTGTAGAATAAACAAGGACTTCTTGTTTGTTTTGTTGAACTAGCCTAACACGGCTATCCCTTTGGAACTTGACTTGATGTAGTTTGCCTTTCTGGCTCAGTTTCCTATCTGTAAAATGGGATGATTTAATTACTCATGCACTTACTTTAGAAGCATATTATGAAGATTGATTAATGTCTGCATGCCTTTTCAATGCCTAAGGTACTATGCAGAGCTCCTTTTCAGCAAAATACTTAGTGTGTGTTTAACTTTAAGCGTGCGCTTACATCCCAGTGAAGTTAATGGGAATTAAGCACTTACTTAAGTGGTCTGTGGAATACAGAAGTCCATGCAGAGCCAGGGCCTTAATGCTAAGTAATACTTTTAACGCCTTTTATTGTGCTCACAGTTTAGAAATGGTTTTGGTTTTAATTTTGAAAGATCCCAGTTTGGTAAAAGACTGCAGTGATCACAAGGCAAGAATCAGGATTAATGTACTTGATAAAAATTCACCCACTCACAAGCCTGTACAACTTGTCTCACCTGTGCATTGCTTCCTCAATGTATGACTTAACATCAGTCTGCACTGGATCTAGACTGGATTTCACCTAACTGAGAAGAGCAAAAAGAATGATCTGTTTTCTCTCATTTTGATGCATTCCCTGCTTTATCATACTAGTTTAACACTATGGAGACAAACTCATGCACTAAAAACCAAACACCTGATATGCTCAGAGGCAGGTCAAGGTTCAAAGGATGACTGATTATAAAGATTCAGCGTCACCTTAAAGTGAAAGACGGACCTAAACCTTTCAAAGTAAGCTACTCATAAATCCCATGTAGACCTCACTTTCGCATATACTGAAACTTGGCCCCACCTTCAGCCTCTTTACACTTTTCCAGTGATGCAAAGGGTCTGTCGAGCTACACTCACAGACAGACTTTCAGAAGTTCTCAACACACAGCAGCTCCCAGGGAGTCCAATAGGAGCAGTGGGTGTTAAGCACATTTGAAAACCTGGCCACATCAGGTAGGTGCCTTTCTTGTCTAAGATCCAGAGGGGGAGCCGTGTTAGTCTAGTTCAGCAAAACAAGCAAGGAGTCCTGTGGCACTTTTAAAGACTAACACATTTATTATTGGCATCAGCTTTTGTGAGAGAAAAATCCCACTTTGTGTCAGATGCTTTGAAGACAAAGTGGGATTTTCTCCCACGAAAGCTCATGCGATAAATGTGTTAGTCTTTAAAAGTGCCACAGGACTCCTTGTTTGGTTTTTTTTGTCTAAGTGAGAGTGGATCTGCTTTAAAAATCATGCCTGAAAGGGCAACTGAGGATTCCCTGGCATGGGACTCACAAAGAACAGAGGCGGCTTTTGGGGTAGGCGAAGCAGGTGGACGCCTAGGGCCCCAAGCAGGATGGGGCCCCGTCGCCTGCTTCGCCTATCCCAAAAGCCACATCTGCCTTGGTCAGCAGCAGGAGGAGGAGCTGGGCTCGGGGGCAGGGCCATGGGGTGAGGAGCTGGGGCAGGAGGGAGGGCAGGGTGTCGAGGGGGGTTGGGAGTGGGGCCACAGAGAGGGGCCCCCGTGGGCCAATGGGGGGGCCCCACAATGGGCCTTCGCCTAGGGCCCCCAATAGCCAAAGGCCGCCTCTGACAAAGAGCCATCATACCTGGATCCTAGCGTGGGAGGGTTCCTGCTAGGGGAAGAAGTTGCTATGGCTGGTGCACATTGCACTTTTCTGATCCCCGGCCAGCATAAAGTGGGCTGTTACAAACCAGCATCATCTGACAGAGGCTACACCATCTCCAAAGAGTCACAGTGACTGGGGGAACAGAGAGATTAACATAAAGCTCATCTTTGTGCTCCCATCTTGAGGGCAACTTCACCAGACCCAACGAAGAGGACCTAGAAGTGATGGAAGAAAAAAATGTTGTGGTGTGTTACTGTCTTAGCCCCAAAGCTCTCTTCCTACTAGCAAATTAGCAAGAACTAGGCAGTCCTAGTGAATATAAACAGAACATGTATTTATGTAATTCATGATGCTGACATCTACCAGTGCTTAAAATACCTACATCCTTCAATCAGGAGAAAAATCAACCTCAGTCACTCATTCTGCTCTCAATAGCTATCACAACATATTAACCTCAGGGATAGAATTAGCTGTAGATACAGCCCTATGACCTCTTTCTGGTGCAAATGTACTGTACTCCCACAATCCCCATGGGAAGCAATGAGACCTGCTACCTCCAACTCTAATGATGAGCACAGACTCCATATCCATATTTTTATAAAGACAACAGAGTCTTACTAACACGGCTACCCCTTTGGAATTTGACCATATTTTTATAGACATCCTAGAGAAAGGTGATTGCAATATACTCTGCATGAGCCTACTGATGAGCTATGCAGAATAGCTGCGAGTGTCTAGTAGACCCTCTAATATACTACAGTTTATTTGGATGGACACAGGCACTCTATGAATTACAGTACTTAATTTATTTTATAGGTGTTAAGTGAGGTGTGGATGACGGAGAATAAAAATTCGTTGGTTAACTTTCAGATGTCAGTTAGTGTAAGGTTCTTACTAAGAAAGGCACCAGGCGAGAGAACAATGATCTGAGCCAGCAGAAGGCGGTGCTGGGGGAGAGTCCTAGAGGACACATCTCTCATAGACTTCTAATAGCTAATTCAGGTTAGCCGCTATATCCCTTCCTGTCCCAAACCTAATCCCCTTCACCCCACTCATCCTCCCCCATTCTCCTGGCAGACACTTGATAGTCATTCTCAAACAATGCTGTTATGCTGTGTTCTTTAGCAGCAGCCCCTTCATTTTGAAATGATGACAGCAACTGAGTGAAGCAGTCATTCCATGGCCTTTGTTAGATGTAGAAAGGTTCATCTGGCTTATTTGTAAATGGGAGCTTTGCCATATCACAGAGAATTCTTCTTAGTGTTTGGAGCTGGCCTGTGTAGGGCTAGCTACCCCATAGATCCCTAAGCCATGCGGCTGTCCTTAGAGAAGATATTTCAAGGTGGCTGAGGTCATGGGGAGGTAAGGTAGGGGGTTATGTGTGCTCTTGGTAGGATTGGCATATACCCCAGCTAGTGAATGCTGCTCTCTGGGATAGGGACTCTTGTTTATTCTATATGGCATCTGGCACAATGGAGCCCTGATTTAGTGGCCGTCCAGCCACAACCACAATAGAGCAATAGTATTAGAACCCCAAATGTTCAAAAAGCATAACTGAGACCCACAAAACCATGCAATTGGTGCCAAATCGGGACTTTTAAAAAGGATTGCATTGTATTGTTTTAGTCTGTCTTTTGATTTTGAAATGTTAAAATCAATGGTTAGAACCTCTTTAGGAAGGATCAAGTGGGCAAAAGGAACAGGGGAGTGACGCTCTATGTCAGAAAGTGCATTGCCTGTTTCTGAGTCACTGATAATTCAGAAGAAAATGATTGTGAATGTTTATGGATCAATGCTGGGTATTAGTTGATGTCTGTGACAGCCTGCTGACTCACAGAAATGACCAGGATGTTCTAGGGGGGCCTAGAGTGGCAGATTACCATGCAGGCAAATGGGGCCCTACCTAGAGCCATCCATAAGCGCTGGCACTCTGGCCCCACCCTCTGCTCCTTCTCCCTCACCTTGCTTTTCTCTTCTGGAAGCCAGAGCCCAGGGGAGAACATAGTTTCCCTGCCTTGAGCTGGCTGAGCTCACCCCAGCCCCCTGCCTCCCATGGAACACACAAAGGTCAGCAGTAGGTGCTGAAGATGCACTGCCTGCTACCTGCCATGGGTGAACCTTGTACCACTCAAAATTATTTTGCAGAAAACTTTCCTTTTTTATGAAATCTACCTTTTTTTTAAAGAAAAAACAAAAGTAATTATCCCCACCCTGGTCTAGCTTGAAATACCAGAACACTTCTGTGAATATTTGGGGGGGGGGGGGAAAACCCCTTCAGATTGTTTAATTGCTTTCTGGATTTTCCACAACAAACAAATACCACTTTCCAGCCAGCTCTGCATACCAGAAAACACACTGTGTTGGTTCTGTTAGTGTGTAAGACCTAAACAGTCTCTACTTAGATTAAGGCAGAGATTTAAAAGGCTCAGCAGCACAGAAAAGCAAAATATGGCCAATTAGTGCAAGATGTTCACTTCATTTAAGAACGTTAAATATTGAGATTAAATGTTATGAACTATTAAATAAGATTAAAACCAAAATTAACTGTCATGCATTCCATGCATCCCCCTATAATTACTCTTTATTAGTGATGTTCACAAAGGGATAGTTCTCTCCACTTGAAACAGAGCTGGAAATATCCGTCACCATTTGGGGCACGAATCAGTTGATGATCTGCTTTCTGCGCTCTCACTAATATCAAAAGGAGCTGAAAGAACTCAACACTTTGTAGAATTAGACCTGTGGAGTTTCAATCAGTGAGTGTGAAACAGCTGGTGATGCCCAACCCTTGAAAACCATCATCTTAATGTTTCAAATGGCAGTACCCTTTTCAAAGCAGCTTTAAAAAAAATCACCCTCCACATGTTCATTAATTATTCACACCTAAAAATACATTATTTGCCTCAGAGATCAAGAGGAGATTAAGTTACAGATTTTTAAAGAAGACAAGATATTTTTATATGAAGAAAAATCCATAAATATGTGGAAATTAATAGGCTCTCAAAAAGGTTCTCTAATTTTAAATGAAGATGATGGTTATGCATCACCAGCTGTTTATAATACACTGATTGAGGATCTAATTGACACAGGATAATTGCTTATTCTTCCTAATATATGGTGAAATGTATTTTTCTTACTCAGCACATAGCGCCAATGAAGGGCCTTGTGATGGAAGGGAAAACATTTGTGACTGTCTCAGTTTTGTTTTGAAACTAGCCGATGAAGACTCTGCAGCAGGAGTAGGTCAGTTGTCACCGCAATTTTGGGGTTTTGCGATTGAAAGTTCTGTGGAGAATCGTACTCAATTACGACGCAAATCTGTGACAGTGGTAATGGCTGGTTCTCCATAACTATGTGGCATAGTTTAGATGAGTTATAGTATTATGGAAGAATCAGCAAATCATTCTTAGTGCAGGATTTGGAATCAAGAGAAGAATGATCCTTTCTGTTTTAAAGGAAGAAAGTGTAAAATAAATGAGAATAGGATTTAAGCTAAAAAAAGGGGGGTGGGGGCTGGCTGTTTAGAAAGTCTTGGGATGTGAGTCTTCACTATAGCTAGGGAATTAATCAGTGCTGAAAGTATGATTTAAAAACAGCTACGTGTGAGCAACAGGGATGTTAACTGTTGATCACTAGAACTAAATGTCCAGCAGGTATTAATTAAAGCTGATTGATAGCTGGGGATGAGGATCATCAAAGAATGAGTTACAAAATCTCCGAGACTGCTGTAGCAGCTGAAAGTAAAATGCTTAACACTTTTTAAAGGCAGTGTGAAAAATAGTTTTGGCAAACCAAACGTCCTAATTTGGAGGTGGGTGGGGAAGGAGAGATTTTCCAGAGCACTCATGCTCCTAAATCCACTAAGTGCTTTTGAAAAACTCCTGTTAGGGTTTTGGGGCTTCACTAGAATTCCTTTGTTGGCACATAGAGCCGTGTGTAAATCCTCCATTTTAGTTTTGTTGTTTTTAATTCACAATGGTGTCCCAGGTCAGTATTTGAATCCATGGGATCTGTATGGCCCCTGAATCCCATTCCCCAGCACAACCCCCCAGACTGCTGAAATATTTCCAACAGCAGTGATGCAGAACCAGGCAGCCCAGCTTACACCTCCACTGAGGGTGTGGGTGCTCATGGGGGAGTTAATGGGCAGGTCCCATCCCAGAAAAGAATGGAGAGATGGTGGATTGGGAAGGAGGGGTGTCTCGCCACGTGGGGACAGCCATCCAACCCAGAGGACCAGACCCCAGCAGGTCTAGGGAAGATACAGCAGTGCCAGCTGGTGAGGAGCAGAGACCAGGAGCTGCTCCTTGGAGCATGAACAGATGTGTGGTGCCTTCCCCAGCAGGGGGACTGAGATAGGGTGATCAAGATGAGACTGGATCCATCCCATCGCCCTGATTCCTCCCACCCCCGATGCCCCCGTCTCTTTGGGGCAGGGAGTGTCTCTTGCTAGGCATATGTAAGGTTCCTTGCCCAGCTAGGATTCTGAGTCTAGGTAAGGCATTTTGCTACAATACAAAGAGTGTGCTTTGTGGGTGTCAATGTGTCTTATGTATTGCTGGTCCTGCCAGTGAGGAGAAATTTGCAGCTTGCTTTTTGTGATGAATCCTCTCCGTCTGGTGTGGAATCATTTGGGTACATCTAAGTGAAATATTGATTTATCTGATTGTCATGGACTCCCGTTTTCAGCTCATGGCATACCTGTGAAGAGATGGCAATTTCCTCCGTCTTTAGATTGATAGCAAGGTATTCTCTGGGTGTCCAGTAAATCTTTGAAAATCACACTGTGTTGCTTAGCTGGGATTGGCGAGATATCACATGGTATCATTTCTGTTCCCTGATCTGATGATTGTCCAAGCAATTTTAGCGCAAATACTTGAGTGTGCATGTTTAAAATTGGTTAATACTCATGCCAGGAAAAATTGATTTCTCCAGCATTCTGAGCAGGGCTGAAGTGAATTCCGATAAAATGGGAGAGGAACAGTTGTGTGTAATTATTTTTGCCATATTTACCTAGCCTTCATTCTGGCACTAAGTCAATATTTCTGGCGATTTATTCTCTTTACTGAGAATCTTGTTGGGTTTCCCATGAGCACAGTCCTCTTAGGTCAATGTTTACTAGACTTCATCATCCAGATCATCGGGCTTCTTATACAGCTCTTGAAAGAATCCTGTAATTTGGGTTTCTTCCCAAACAATTACACCCTTCATTTGTCTTCTCTCTTTCCTGATTGCTAATTCTATTTGTGCATGCTGTTAATTTTGGAGTGTACTTTACATTTTTTATCAGAGTTTTAAAATGGTTAGAAGTGCTACTTCTATTTAATCTGGCTGTGTTTGACCCTTTGGGAAGGAACATTTTGATCCTCCTTCCTCCCTCCTTATTACCTTGAGATGGATCCATTTCCCTAAGATTTTTTTTCCTATATCACTAGAGATGTTGAAATGAAAAGGAATTATCTCTGAAGTTGTTGCCACACACAAGACATAAAGGGTGCAATTGTGCAAAGTGCTGAGCGCCTCCTGCAGGGTGCTGTGCAACCTTGACTCTCATAGACACTGTGGATGCTAGACACAGCACATCTTGTGGCATTAAAGCTTCAGCTCAGAATATGTTGAGCAAGTTGTCCGACATGCAGCCGCATGCAGTTCTCAGGCCTGGAGCCCAGTCCAACCAAAAAGTGCCACCACCATTTTGACAAAGGACAGTCACAAACCTCTTTAGCAGGTCCATTTAAAGTAACGGTTTAAATACAGCAGTAATGAAAGGACAGAATAATGTGGGGATACTGAGCTGTGACATTCCCTTCCCAGGATCTGGTCCAGTGTACTGCCATGACCCTCCAATCTCCACTCCTGAACCTCAATTCACTCTGCTTAGCTAGGTGACCACTCACTCCTGAATCAGTCCACACCAGCCTCTTGCGTGCAATTGGTCCCAGGCAGTGGGTATGTGCCCTCTGGCCACTCGGGACGGTCCACCAGCAAGCACTCCCAGCCCCCAGACACTGCACTGGGGACTTCCATCCTACAGGGATTGGGACCCTTCCCCAATCACTGTAGACTCATAAACCCTGTTCATGCATTTAGCAATGAAATGCATATACCCTGCCTCCCTCACTCACACCCTCTAAAGTCCATACAGCTTTAGATAAAACAAATACTAGTTTATTGATTAGAATATGATTTTAAGTGAGTATATAGCAAATCAATGCACAATCATTTAATAAAGCAGTCAGGAGTTACCACAAGCAAATAAAAGCTATAAAATGCACACTAATCTAATAACAGTATTCCAGGATTACTCTCTAGTTTGTTCTCATTATTCTTACCCACAAGACAGGCTGTTGGTGGTGTTCAGCCAGTCTTGGCCCTCCTGGCTATGTGGATAGGTTCAGTCGCTTGGAGTTGTTTTCAAGATGGTCTTTCTCTGGCCAAAAGCCCCTAGCAGTTCAAAGTGTTTGTTTCCCAATCCCCCTCCCCCAACCCCCACTTTTGCTCCTCCTTCTCTGTGCTGTTGTGTGATTCTCTTTGTCCCGCATGAGCCAGGGAGCTCAGTTTGCATTACCTTTGTCATGCACCTCTCCAGCCTCTGTGCTGAGGGATCACCCTGATGGTCTGAACATACATGATGCTGCAAGAAACATGATACCATAACAATACAATAGAGCATTCAAAAGGGAACCTTGCATGGCATAATTGGCATCAAACCATACAATTACATTGCAAAAGTGAACAGAAAAATTACATTGATCATAACCTAGGGATGCATGGATGTGCATCCCGTGACATGAGCATTCTGGTTACACATTGGGCCTGATTCTTCATTGCCCCGTACTTATGTCATCAGTTACACTCATGCAAAGCAGGTGTAACACTACTATCCTGATCTGGTACTATTGGGCAGTCACTTTGCTTTGGTATATTGTTATTTGGCTTATGGTAACACCTAGAGGCCCCATCTGAAACCAGCCCCCATTGTGCAAGGTGCTGTACAAACATATAGTCATAGACAATCATTGCTCCCAAATGCTTTACAATCTAAATAGACAGGACAGACAAGAGGTAGAAGGGAGAGGAAATGGGGGCACAGAGAAGGAAACTGTCTTGCCACAGGGTATTCAGGGGATTAGAGGCAAAGTGGGGAATAGATCCTACACAGTTCTCATTGTCCACTTGGCGGAGGTCACTGGGATCAACTCATAGTTGTACTACATGCTGGTTAGAAGGAAAATGATCCAGGGGATGGTACAGGAGCTATAGATTCTGACTATTAAATAATGCTCATAATGGACAACTCAACCCATAGTATTAGGTTTTTACTCAATATGTCCAATAAGCAGTATTCAGTAGGTTGGAGAATGTATGGTGACAACACATGGATGCATTTAGCAGCTGGTCAAAGGGAGTGAGCAGCCACTGTAAAAATGAGAGAAAATATGAATCTCTGCTCAGAAAATCAATCCCTTCGGTGAACTCTGCTCTATAGTTGTCTTTCATTCTAAGAATGTAATTTTGCTTCTAACAAAGTTTCTACTGGAGGCAACAATAAAAATTGCTGGTGGTTTGGGGAAGCACCTGATCAAAGAGAATAAAATTGTTACTGCAGGGGTTTCAACAACAATGTAAAATCTTAACTTTCTTTCTGTAGACTTTGCTGTTAATTATAGGCTATTTACACAGCTTGTGTAGAATGATTCCATAGACTCTATTAATCTGTGTGGGACAAATATGATCACCATGCATACACGGACTTGGGACAATGCATATACCATGACTCTTAGGTCTCAAATCTAGATCATTCCTGACTGGCCTGCTCCACCGACTTAACCCAGAAAGAGAAACAGGAAGTTGTCTGTACAACTGGGCTCCACCTTGCTACGGACAGTTCTACTGTCTCCTGACCTCCTGGTTCCCTGACTCTGACTTTCCATTCCTGCCCTCACTTCTTGGTCTCCTGGTTCTGAACGCTGGCTGGTATGGAGACCTTCCCTCTCATGCTAACCATAGGGCCAGCAACATACACCCCAGTCCTGAGAGCATGGGGAAAGGCAACTATACAGTACTTCATGCCATTTTTAAGTTAAAAATGGGATAAAAGTCAAAGAAATTTTGAAATGAAATTGTCTCCAACCACTCAGTCAAAATATTTCATGTGGAAAATAAGTCGTGTGAAATAAGTCCTTCAAAACCTCAAACTCAACTGCTGCTTCTAGAAAAGAAAAGGAATGGGAAACAGTCGAGTTCAAATTCCTTCTAGGATAAATTGTTCCTTTAAGGCCTGAGCCAAAGTCCTTTGAAGTGAATGGAAAAGCTCACATTCAGACAAGAATAAATAATAAGATAAATATAATAATAAAAATAAATAAACCGTGTTACTGTTCAGAACACAGTACAATACAAATCCCATCTCTTTTGAACCGACTAAGGAAGCAAATATGGGTTGAAGATACTCTGCCGAGAACACCCTTCCTCCTGGGGATAGGACACGAGGAGAGAGGCGATCTCTGGGATACTAAGATAATATCATTGTCTTAACAATTAATAAGAAGAAGCAAAACAAGCTCAACAGATCCACTCATGAACAAAAAGTAAATCCTGTATATAAACTTAAGCCATCAGCCCTTTGGCTAACCAAGGCCTTCTATACGCTACAGCGTTATCACGCGGTAATGCTCCTTACCATGTGATAACACTGAGAGTGGACACACACAAATGTCGCTTGTTGCACGGCAACAGCCCTCTTGCCGTGCAACGTGAAAACCTCCTGAACGAGAGTGACAGCGGTTATCGTGCAACAACTGACGCGCGATAGAGTGTGTGTGTATACTATGCGTGTTAAACAGCCTCCGGAAATATCCAGTGTCAATCAAGGCCACTCTGGGACACCGGAGCTGTTATACTTGTCAATTTCCCTGCTCTAATAGAGCAGGGAAATTGACAAGTAGCTGCCGGGGTTCCTGGGTCCCCGGCAGCAGCGGGGCTCCAATTGCTGGGATTCCCCACTCCCTAGCATTGTTAGAGTCCCAGCTGCTGGGGTTTTCCGGGAACCCCAGTGGCTGGAGCTCCGAGGCTTCCAGGGACCCAGGAACCCTGGTCACT
>ML685765.1:21259208-21282464 GCA_007922175.1 Pelusios castaneus
AGCTCTGATGCTGCTGGGGACTGGGGAACCCCTGTGGCTGGAGCTCCGCTGCCGGGACCGGAACCCTGGCTGATACAGGGCATGGTGGGGGCATAGGTGCCCATCATGCCCTGCTCTTTGTAACGAAAATTCAAAGGAGTGTGTGAATGCTCCTTTTCGTTACAAAGAGTGCTGTGTGGACAGGGGCCAGCGTTGCTTTCCCTTGTCCTGCAACAACTTTATTGGGGGACAAATCTCTAGTGTGTACGTAGCCTCATGTTCATCCAGTCACACTTAGGCCTGGTCTACGCTGCCAGTGAAATTCGGCAGCAGTTGATGGGAGTTTCGTAGAGTAGTAGCGGTGTCTCCACTGCGCTGCACCAACGGGAAATGCGTACCAGTTGACACAGTGCTACGCTTTTTGGGGAGGTGGTTTTATCGAATCAACTGCTGGATCGATTGAGCGGGTCTTCACTTCCGCTCAATCAATCCAGATAAATCAATCTGACGGTGTAAATCTCTCCGTAGGCTCTACTCCAGCAAAGATTTACACACATCCTTAACTCTGGAGTTTACACACTGCAAGTAGCTTTAATGAAGTCAGTGAGACTACTCACACTACATAAAGCTAGCTATGCATGAGTCTCTAAAGGCTCTGGGCCTTGGAACATTTTAAAGGTTAAAAAATCCAAGGTAATGTATTTGCATCTGTCATGCACAAAGTCTGTTGTGTTACTGGGAATTACAAGATATGGACGGTCAGAAACAGTGCCTAAGCATTTCTGAATATCCCTCAACAGACCTCAGAAAAGGAAAACTGGCACTTTGTAGATATAGAAAATGCCTGTCTTTGCTGAACCAATTAGCATTTCTTGCTGCTGAGTACTAGAGATTTCTCTATGGTCCCTTATTTATTGATAATACTCAATACTTTAACACCTCTGTATGGCTCAGTCTTACATAAGTGTAACCCATATGCCTGAAAAGGCTATCTCTGAGAGACCTGCTGAGGGTGGGTTACTGTTGTTGGGCAGATTAGCGACCCACAACTGGAAACTTCCAGAGGCAGGGAGTGGTAGCAATTTGATCATGCTCCACAGTGTACCCTGCTGGTGTGATGTGATGTTGTCTGTCAGATGACTGGAGAGCAGCAGCCTGAGCAGACAGCAAGGGGAGACCATGTGCTCAGTGTTCTGGAGAGGAGCTGAGCCAGGAGTGAACAAGATGTTTTCTCCATGTAAAGGAGTCATTTGCAACAGACCTTGCAGACATGCACATGGGACTGAGGGCTGGTTGCAGAGGAGAAGAGAAAGCCTGCATGTAATGCTACAGAGGATCCCAGCAAAGAAAGAAGAGGACAGCTATTTCTTGCCACTCAAGCTTCCACACTGGAACAGAGACTGTAGCTGAGAGTTGGGTGAACTCCACACAGACTTTGGGACTCTTGGGTATCTTTCATGCAAGGGATTGTTCTTGGTTAATTGTAGTTTGTTTTCTTAGGATAAGGTTCATTTAGTTAGTAGTTAATAAAGTTCATTGTTATGTTTGTTTTTAGTAGTATTTTAATGTGTGAGTGTAGCTCTGAGCAAGCTTCGCCGTGAGTCCTGTACAGACTGGATCCTGGGTCTCCAGCTGCTTCCTCCATAGGGGTTGGGATTGATTTCTGTGGGGCACTGGAGAAGGGCAACTAAATGAATTTAGCCCACCCAAAGGTTACATAAGCATTAATGATTCATCCGGTAGGCAGCTTTTAAACTACCTGCCACACATGGCCGATGACTGAGTTTTGACAATCTTCCTCCTGCTTCTTTATTGCAGTACTTTGTAAACATACTCACCACAATTTGATTGGAAGTTCCCTTAGATGAGAAAATTTCACAGAATTTGTCTTTAATTAAAAATCCATGTAGTCATCAGGAAAATTCAGTTGCCTTTTTTTCTTTGGGATTTATTAAGATTGAAATGGCTTGTCTAAAAATCCTCTTAATATGCAGTTGCTGTTGAAACAGTTGAAGGTAAATTTTGAATTTGGCCATGTTTTCATTATCAGGATTGACCTGATGATTAATGACATGTGCCTGATGTTCTTCTAGAGGAGTTTGTTTGTTTGTATGGAGTTTGCAAGTGACAGTGAATTGCTATCACAACACTAGAATTAGACATTTGAGTTACAATTTTAACCTGATGAGAGTGTTAAGAAGAATTGCTAATTCCTGCTATAGACTTTTTAAAAAGACAATGCTATACATGCAGTTAAAGAGCTTTTCATTTGACTTTGTAGGAGTGACAATGGATATGGTGCGGCAATTTAAAATGGGGAGAGGAGGATTCTGGAACTCCTCAACTTGCGTCTGATCCATATTCCTGAGAAGTCAGTGGAAAAGCTTTCATTGATTCCAATGGATTTTTGATCAAGCCCTTCTAAAAAGGGATCTGAACACAACATTTACTCGCTAACGCATGACTATTTCATGGTACAGACTGCTTGCATTCCATTATGAATGATTAATTTGGTAGATGACAAACTCAACCTAGTGTATTTAATTACCATATACATTTGGGGCCTAGTCACCCCAGCTGCTTTCTAGTACCAGGTGCAGGAAAAGCTGAAAAAAATGTAAGCAAATGATACCTTCAGATATTAAGGACTTCCATGGAAATGTGCTAAATGAAAGGGCAAAATTGACTGCTACATTCCAGCTGCATGGCACCTCTCCAATCAAGCAATGCACCCTTTTACTCACCTGAACAGTGCTGTTTTGAAGGACTGGAGAGGCACAAAATAGCCAGAGTGTATCAGTGAATCTGGCCTTATAACCCCGATGCTCATAGCTACAAAAGTTTTCCAAACAAATGTAACTAGTGCAGTTCTGTCCTCATGAGTCTGCACACAATCTGAGACAACAGTTGTCATAGCAACTGAGTGTTAATCCTGGAGCCTAATGAGGGCCATTTAAATCTCAGCATTAGCTATTTCAGTGCTGAACATTTTGTCCTGATTCAGGAAAGCATCCCATAGTAGGATAGTATTTAATAACCTTCTGGCAATGAAACACGTTCTTTAGGGATGGCCTGAATAGGGATTGGTTTAAGCATGTAGTCGAATTCTGTCCTGAATGGGGACTCCTTGCAGAAACATCCAGCTATTCTCACAATCACAAATTGCCCCCCGTTGCTTCTGGATGTAAAAAGCTCCTATTGCCCTGTACCCAGCTACATAAAAACTCTCCTAGAACATTTCTACAAGGTATTTGCAGTGTAGTGCATTTGCTGAAGGTGGGGGAACCAAATCTCCAGCATTCAGAAAATTTAAAATGTTGGGACAGAGTAAAATAAATAGAATGTAATGCTAAATCATATATCACAAACTGTGATGGTCTGATTATAGGATTCATATTGAAGCAAATAAAACCTTCAGATTTTTAATTTATCTCTAGCCTGCTATCCTGGAGTCCTGCATCATCCAAGGATTTTGATGTAAGTCAGACTTGCTGCACAGTACAGATGGCTGTAAATATGTTACATAAAAAGAGCCATAATGGGTCGGAACAATGGTCCATCTAACCCAGTATCCAGTCTTCTGACAGAGGCCAGTGTCACATGCTAGGGTTGCATCCCTGACCATCTTGGCTAATAGCCATTGATGGATTTATCCCCCATCCTCCTGGCTGCAGCTGAATCCCAAGAAGTATTTGCATTGCAGTGTTCTTTCTGAGTTTATAATCATAAGATGGGACCACAGAGCCTAAGAATCACTAATTTTCCTGCTTTGCACCTTATGTTGTGTCAGCTGTACAAACTGGTTATAAAATGGCCTCCAACCAGATTGGAAAGCTCAGAGTTTCAGTCCATCAGAACTTTAGCCCCTGATAAATTCCTTTCTCACTGAGCCTACTGGTACAAAGGAGACTTAAAGTTGCCTAATAATGAATTCCTTTAACATAAGGGAATGCTCAGCAACCAGACGCCTGAACCCCTGGGCATCATAGTGTCCTGGGAATGACAAGGCCATGCTAGAAGTTGGGAGGTTGCGTGAAGATGACAGGAGGGAGCCTCCGCACTGTGCAGGGGAGGGTTGGATGGAGAATCCTGCTCCTGGTAATTAGGCCCCGTTCCTGCCTGAAGGCACACGGAGTAACTGCAAGGGGAATATTGATGTAGTTCTTCACTTTCACAAATCCTCTACCATTTCTCCTTCCTCCATAACATCTTTTCCTTTAGTTCACTCTCAGGTGTACCTTTAATTTCTACATATAGATGCTTGACATGACCCCTTGCTCTGTCCCTTCAGATTATCCCCACACTCTCCCCCTGGCACTTTTCCAGCATTTCTTAAGAATTCAATGATATCCAATTCTGATGAAATGCGCCTTCAGTTCCACTTACCTCTCCTGTTATCATCTTGTTTCCCTTCTTCCTTATGTCTCTAAACTCCTCAGGCATGCAGGATATGCCTGCTGCCTCCAATTCCTCTCTTCCAATTCTCTCTTCAATCCCACTCCATCTGGTTTCTGTTCTTCTCCTCTAAATCTGCTGTTGCCTAGGTCATCATTGACCCCTGCTAGACAAGTCTAAGGGCGTCATTGCTCTACTTACTGTCCTCAGTCTATCTGCCACTTATCCTCTGATGGATCCCACCTCAGTGTCACACTGTTACCTATTGCTGGGGGTGTGTGTGTGATTTTTCACAGTTCCCTAATAGGTGGGCTATTTTGTACGTGCGCAGTAAAATGCTAGCTAATGAAATCACTATACTTGGAGCTGTCTTTCCCCTCCTATTTACCTTCTCAACATTGAATGGTAGCCTATTTCGAATCTGACTCAGGAAAGCACAGCAAAATTGTCAAAAGCAAACACTATGATGCATAGGAAGGGGCCAGAGACAAAAAATACCAAATATTCTCCCTCCTGTATTCCACAAAAATCATGCATGCATCTTTGCTCCTGGAGAGGAATTGTGCAGTGTGACAGGGTGTACAAACCCCTCACTGGAAAGGAAGGGGTCAAAGAGCTACTTTGGCGCTAGGCAGCCCGAGCCTATCACACCTGCAAAGTAAGCATGGGCTGGAAAAGATGATTAAAAAGGGAGCTGAGTAGCTCAGGAGGAGACAGACAGACAGTGGCAATGAAGGGATTTACAGTCTGAGGTCTGTTTAGAGTGACTTGGTCAAAGCCACAAAGAAAGGATGTGTGACAAGGCAGGCTGGAACAGTTTTTATAGTGGGGGTGCTGAGAACCATTGAACCAAATTGTGAACCCTGTATGCAATGGAAGCCATCAGGGGATGCGGCAGCACCTATGCCAGCAATGAGTAAACTCATTCACATGCAGACGCATTTGAGAGCTCACCTCGCTGAATATCTGATCCATGCAAATCAGGTAATTAGAGTCTAAGCATCTAAATTTGCACCTGCAATTTATTGTGGCAGATCTGAAGATGCTGCATTAAATTTTAAGGGTACAAATTATACCCGCCAAAGGAGGTGAAGCCTCAGTCCCCCTGTACCTATATACCCTTACTGTCAATATGCAGCTCATGAATTAACTTGATGAGCCATAAAATTCCTTTTGGGGCTATTAAAATCGACCAGCTCAGTTAAAGCTATAAGTACAGTGCTGCCTTCATACACCTGCCTGTCTGCCTCATCTCTTTGAGTGCAGAGTGGCATAAGACAGGACTGAAAATGTCCATTCACATTAGTTCTAAATATGAACTATTATTGCTCTCTAGGTTGTCAGGCACCTCGTGCTCTTTTAACACATTCGTATTACAACTGTAGCTGGCAAATCGCTATTCCCTTGATTATAAGAAACTTGATGAGAACACAACAGTTCGTCACTGATCTTCTCTGTCTTTTAAAGTCTGGAATATACAAATGATTGATATTTTTATCTATTTATTTTTAAATCTCTGGCTATTTCCTAGAATTGCATCTGATTGCAGGCAGCAAAAGGGATAATCTACTTTCTTGCTTGATGTAACTGATAAGGCATTCCTTTTTTAGTCCTCTTGTGTGATATCTTGGATAAATTAGGATGGCCTGAGATAGAGAATTCAAAATGTGTATAAACTGTGTATAGCAGGACAGCCTGCCCCTTTATGGGCCAGGAGGCCGGGAGCTAGCTAGTTTTGTTCAGTTATCCCTGCCATCCTACAAATGTATGAGATATTGGATTTAGGAGGACGAAAGCTCTGCAGTTGTGTGTAGTGACTGGGGAGGAGAACGGACAGGCTGCTCCTATATGATATATGAGGCAAGAAACTAAAATCAGCCTACAGTGTGCCAACAGCCTGTTGTAGGACGCTAGACCTGGCCTGCATTGTCAGGTTGATTGGAGCAGGCAGTTAGGCATTGCTGCTGTGCCCATCTGAGGCTAGAAAGTCTTTTGGTGGTGTTTTTGGGCTTGGAGTAAGATTTTGTTTTGCTAGAAGGGATGAGACCATAAATGAGAGCTGGCCAGGGGGCCAAGTCAGGGACCTGGAGAAAGACAATGAGGTGGTGAGGCTGCAATTCCAGTTTTAACCATGAGGAGTACTCTGGGATGGTGAGTTTTGTACACTCTGGTCAGGTCTACATTGGTGCTGAAATTTGGCGGCACCCAATGGGAGTTATGTAAGCTATGCAGAGTAGCTTGTGTAACTCCCTTTGACTTCATAACTTCCCTTCTATACACTGTCTCCTCTGCGCTGCATTGATGGGAAATGTGTATCCATCAACGCAGCACTACACCACGCTACCTGAGGAGGTGCTTTTATTTGATTGACTAGGTGTGTCTTTACTGAATACTCAGTCGAACCGGATAAATTGATATGATGGTGGTGAATTTGCAGCCATCAGTGTAGACATAGTCTCTGTAATTAGCACGTCATTTCCTCTTGCCGTGATCTAGGTACCAGCTAATTTTTATGAAAACTAAATCTCAATGAAATCTAATTATGTCCCATCCGTTTATTTCCAGGTTTCTTTGTTTCTGAAGGTGATAACAAGAGTCTAACAGCAATAACCCTTAAAATGTAGCAAACTTTCCGTTCTTAAATCTCAGACTTTGCCATCTGTAACTGCAAACATTTATTGGCGCAATGTCATTCCAATCACATGGTTGAAGAAAACTACATTATGAAAGGCTTACACGAAAAGGAATGGCTACAAACTGTGGAGCAGCAAATGCATTTCTTTGGTGTAAGGAAGTCTTTAATTTAGTTTCCTTTATGGATACAAGCTATGCATTCCAGTTCAGTTGCATAAATGTAGCTGAAGCTATGGGCAAGATTAGAAACAATATAAGTACAAGATTATCACAAAACTAATCAAGCTCTTGAAATCTGAAAGTACGGTAGGTAAGTAGGCCAAATATCATTGTATCCAAAGACTTTTAAATAAAAGTGTATTAAGTAACACAATTAACATGAGATTTGAGCCAATGTGCAGTTTCATCCTTTGCAGTAAATAGATTAAGAGTACTCTAAGTTTGTCATTTTATATAAATCAGCTGTGCTAAAGGTTGAAGAGTTGACTTTCAGTTCCTACTGGATAATTAGCTTGTCTGTATGCTGGCTCTCCATCACATACAGAATCAAACCTCAAGGATTCTGTACGGACATGCAAAGCTCTGCACGGGACAGCCCAGAGTGAGCACTAGAATTATAAAACTGCTGACCAATAGGGGAGATATGTGAGTGTGAGAGACAGAATTTCACAGGAACCAAGGTCAGGCGTGTTCTACACTAGTAAATTAGGTTGGTATAACTCTGTTACTCGGGGGGGGGGGGGGGATGAAAAATCCACACCCGAGTGACACAGATAAACCCACCTAATCCCCAATGTAGACAGTGGTTGATCAACAGCAGAATTTTCCTGTCAACCTACCTACCGCCTCTTGGGGCAATGGAGTACCTACGCCAATCAGAGAACCTTTCCTATTGGCGTATGTAGCGTCTATTCTGCCACTGTAGCAGTTTATGTGTAGACATACCCTCAGACTCTGGAATTTACTCCCACAAGAGATACAACCCTGAACCTCACAGTTCTCAGAATTAGAAAGCTGATTTAGCTCTCACTGAAGTCAACGGAAAGACTTGTGTTGATTTCAATGGCACCTGCATTAGGCTATAAAGGCAAAGCCCATTTCTCTGACTTGGCTTTCCCATAATACCCTTTCAGAAACATTTTTTAAATCTATTTTTCAAGCTACATCTGTAGATAGCTAACTGGGGTCCTGCAGGGGTCTGTCCAGAGTCTGATACTATTCAATATTTTCATTAACTGCATAACTGATGGAGTGGAGAATATGCTTACAACATTTGCAGGTAACACCAAGCTGAGTGAGGTTGCAAGCACTTTGGAGGACAGGATTAGAGAATTCAGAATTATATTGATTTCAGACCAATTTTCCAGTGTGTCGAGAAGACGAAATTTAATAAAGACAGTGAAAGTACTACACTTAGGAAGGACAGATCACATACAAAATGGGAAATAATTAACTAGGCAGCAGTACCTCAGAAAAGAATCAGAGCATTATAGCAGATCACAGATTGTCTATGGATCAACTATATGATGCCATTGTGAAAAGGCAAATCTCATTCTGGGTTGTATTAAGAGGAGTGTCATAGGCTATGTCTACACTGGCAAGTTGGTTCGAAATAAGGAAGCTTAATTCGAACTAACTCAAGCCATGGCTACACTAGGCTTTCATTAGTTCGAATTAAAGGCTTCCTTAATTCAAACTAATAAATTTGAATATGCTATTCGAACTAAGGGTTAATTCGAACTAGTTAGTTCGAATTAACCAATGTGGCCATGTTAGTTCAAACCAATTGCTTAGTTCGAACTAACCTGTCCATTGAACTCAATGCAATTCACTAATTCTAATTAAGCAAGTGCCATGAATGGCACTTGCTTAGTTCGAACTGAATTTTGCTAGTTCGAATTAAGTTAATTCGAACTAACTAAAATTAGTTCTAATTAGTTGGTTTGAATTAACTAATTCGAAGTAACTTTAGTAAGTGTAGACATAGCCATACGTGGGAAGTAATTGTTCTGCTCTACTCGGCACTGGTGAGGCATACCAGGAGTACTGTCTCCAGTT
This sequence comes from Pelusios castaneus, assembly GCA_007922175.1. Lineage (NCBI taxonomy): Eukaryota > Metazoa > Chordata > Testudines > Pelomedusidae > Pelusios > Pelusios castaneus. The sequence continues at coordinate 21,268,275 of ML685765.1, forward strand.
CAGGGGTATGTCTACACTGGAGGCTCTGTTAAGTCAACTTAACAAGGTCGACTTAAAGTCGACTTAAAGTCAACCTGGTTAAGTCGACTTAGAGAGTCCACATTGAACACTGCTGTCAACTGCCTATGTCCACACTGGCAGGTGCTAAGTTGACGGAGGAGTGGTACATTGTGGGTAGCCCCAGGAGGAGGCCTGGAAACCAATTAGGTCGACTTAAGGGCTTTCCACGTCTACACTGGATTAAGTCGATTTAACAAGGTCGACTTAAGCGTTAAGTCAACCGTAAGAGGTGGTGTTATTAAATTGACTTAAGGAAGTGCTTAAATCAACTTTATAAAAGCCCAATGTGGACGCAGCAGTCTGTAGGTCGACTTAACCTTCCTTAAGTAGATTTAATGCTCCAGTGTAGACATACCCCAGCTGGACACTACACTGTAAGAAAGATGTGGATAAATTGGAGAATCCAAAGGAGAGCTGCCACCATGATAACAGGTTTAGAAAATCTGATCTATGAGGAAAGGTTGAAAGAATTGTGCATGTGTTGTCTAGTTTAGAGAAGAGAAGACTGAGTGGGGAGGACAAAACACTTTTCAACAAATGTGTAAAAGGTTGTTAAAATGAGAAAAGTTTTCCGTCCCCACCATACAGTTCAATGATTTGATGGAAGAGAGAAAGAGTGAGTGTGAGTGTGTGTTAAAATTATCTTAAGGTTTTGGATTTCTCCTATGGTCTTGTAATAGCTTTCAAAGCCTGGTTAATTCTGGGGAAGTTTTTCAAACAGTATCATTGGGCATCTAACTCCCATTGGCAGTAAAACTGGAAGCTGTATCTCTAATTCTCACTTGTGGCATTGACCCTACATAGAGGCAAACAGACATTTTTTGAGGGGTTGCACTTTGTAACATTTTCTAGAATGTTCTTAATAAACTAAGATTATAATCAATGTAGGGCTAGGGTTGCTTTGAAAAAATGGGAAATGTCTTCCTAAAAATTCTGCTTCTTTAATTAAAAATGGACCAACTCCATAACTGATTTTTTTTAAAGGGAAAAATCATGAATATTTTTTTCTTCTCTGGATCCCCCCACCTCCCAATTTTAATTTTTTGCCAAAATATGATGCATAAGTATTTGCAGGATTGTGGCCTTAGATTGCAAGGATTGCTTCTTTCATATATTCAGAGAGGCCAGGAGGGAGCGTTAGAACATTTAATCTAACTTCCTGTATAACACAGGCCAAAGAATGTCACCTAATTATCCATGGATAGAGCCCCGTCATTGTGTTTTTACAGCACTTAGTGCATTGGAGGCTCCAATCTTGGTTGGGACCTCTAAAGTCAACCATAATACCTCATTATGGTCATTAATAGCTATTTTTATGCACACGTATCCAAGTCCAGTAACTGTATCAGTTTTGTTAACTTTTTAAAGTATTGTCAGTTTAAAGGTCCATACTATTTCCAATTCCCTCAATGAGATTTGGCATTTTTCCTTTTTAATATATTAAGCAGCATATGAGCCACACGATTTCCTCCTCTGCCCCCCCCACCCCTCCCAAGGAAGAGTTACTGCCCATACAAATATGGCTGTGTCATAAAATGAATGATTAGACAGGTAAAGCAGTGGTGCACTCATGATTAATCTTCCCTAAATATTTCATTTCTTCTGTTTGAATTATGAACCTATTTTTATACAAATAGCAGCGGAGTTTATAAATCATTCCTGCATGACATAATTTTGATAAGAAAATGAAAAACACTGGGGGAAACTTAGGCCTTAACTAATGAACAACTTTGTCATGTACTGAAGAATCCATGCAATGTCAGATGAGTCATTTAAATAAGTTTGATAGCACATTTGTTTTTACGAAGAACGTTATCGTATGAGTCCTGTGCTACTTGTGCACTTGTTGTCTCAATGCAATAAACACTGCTGGGGAATAAAACTGTTTGTCACAGTCAGTGAATGTGCAAGATTAGTTGTTCTGCAGAATTTTAGTGCTACACGTACTGCATATATTTTGTAATTCATTGAGATAGTTGTCAATAAACATTTGGTTTAGAAGACTGGGGAGTATGAGAATCCCTGAGGCAGACAAGAAACATGACGGCCTGGGCTGCAATCAGTATAAATTACGGTGTTAGTAAAGGATAAAACCTCCTCTGTCCTTGTGTACTGGAATCTGTTATGACCATCTATCTATAAAGCCAGATGCAAAACTATGTTGTGGAAATCGGAGGTTTTTTCATTTACCAGTTATCTTGGGGAGGCCTCAAGGGGTACATCTACACTAGAGCCTTAGGTCGACTTAAGGAAGGTTAAATCAACCTACAGATTGCTGCGTCCACATTGGGCTTTTATTAAGTCAACTTAAGCGCTTCCTTAAGTCAATTTAAAAACACCACTTTTTATGGTTGACTTAACACTTAAGTTGACCTTGTTAAGTCAACTTATCAGAGCCTCCAGTGTAGACATACCCAGGGAAACTTGTTTGGGCAATAATAATAGAAAGATTTACAGAAAATACCTTCTTGATAGGAAAGCTGGTGTCCAGTTTCCATTTCTATAACATGTACTAATGAAAATGTGTACACAGCACTATTGCTAAAGGGACTCACATTTATTAAATATCAAGTGAATAAGATGACTTCAATCTGCACGTGGAGTCAAATTCTTGGTCTAAAATACTAGCAGGTTTCACAACACAATGCACCAAGAGGAATGTATTTTCCCCCCTGATGTTGTGCCTGGCCACAATAAATTGATTGACTTGAAAATGGAGTGCTTTGGGGCAAAACTTTCAAATCAGGCACTTCCATAAAAGTACCATTTTTTTCTTCCACAGAGGTAGGGCATACCTGCAACCCCCATTTACAGAGTTTTCTACAGTGCTTGAATTTGCAAAGTAAGTCAAAATGTAGGCACTCCTCAAATGTAGATGTACTCATGGAACATGTATGACCTCCATATGCAGGTGAGGACATGGGTGGAATGCAAGACAAATCCATACTCTCCAACCCTAGGGCCAGAGGTGCAGACCGTCACTTGCTACTTGTACTCCTCCCTATATAATGACTCTGCATGAGGAATTAGGGCCACTCAGTGGCTAGTCTTGTGAGCCAACTCCAAGTCCTTCCTTCAGCTCCTCCCACCCCATCAACCTTTGGCAGGCTGGTAAAGAGCCCAACGCTACATGATCACACCTTTGGTGCCATCTCGTGCATCCACTTCAACTTAGTCATGAGGCACCTGCTGTGGGCCTCCAGCACAAGGGTGAATTTCAACCTGTGTCCACAGAATTGATATCTGCACATGCAGGATGTGAAATGCACAGTTTTCTCTTTTGCGCATGCAAGCGGGTGAGTGTGGATGTTTTGGGAAAGGCAGGTGCTTTGGCCTGTTTTATAACAGCGTGAGTTCTGCCTTGCTGTAAAACTAAGCTCATAAAGAGCCCACTGCCCTGGCGTGATGCAAGAAGGAGACAATTCTGTTCTGTGGTCACTTCTTCCACTAGCCAGCTGACAGTATAAGGGGAACATAGGTCCACCTTGTCCCACTGGTTTCCCAGCCCAGCATCCAGTAAGTAGCCTCAGCCATCTTCTCTCTCTTTCTCAAGGCTTTTTCCTAGACTCTCAGCCCTCCTGGTATTTAGAGACTCCTCTTTCCCAAAGCTGCTGTCTCTGGAATTAGGTCCCTGTCACATGACTCCACTTGTTTCCTTATGCCTATCAGGTGCAGCTGAGTACCAGACTCCTGAAAGGGCCACTAATCGTATGGGAGGGCCCAATGTCTCCAGGATGAAAGCAACCCAAATAGCAGCAAGAGTTTGAAACTGGGTGTTCAGGTGGATTTAAAGCCTTCTCTGAATAACAAACTCAGCAAAAATTCTCTCTGGTTTCCCAGCAAGTTACTTTTTCTTTTATTTGTTGTGATGGGGGTATGGCAGAACCTCACACAGGGAGGCCTGTCCTTTCCCAAAGCTGAATCTCCTGAAGATATTCTTCTTTCCCCACTACACTAATTACTTTTACACTGTTTAATATATTGCACCTGATCTTGCAAGAGGAAGGGTTTGTATCCGCAATGTGGTAAATGGTCTAAAATTGCTTTCAGAATAGCATTTGTAGGCTGATAACATGGACAAAATGCTTGCTAAATTTGATGCACTGTATCTTTAAAAAAAACCCAACCCTGCTTTGTACATTATTTTTTCCTGAACCGTTTATCAAGGTTTATCTCACATTTTTGTACTTCTGTATTCCATCTTGAACTGACCGATTTTTCAGTATTCTATAATCAACTCCCCAGAGGAGAGCGTCTAGTACCTCTGCTGCTCTAAGATGCTGAATAAAATAGCAACTGTGTCACACTAATACAGGAAAGAAAATCACATGGACTGCAAAATAAATTGCTTTAATTCTTGTGCATAGGGTTTTGTTACCAGGAGAATGTTGTCACATTGTCTGTAATCTTTTAATCCATTGATTTATTGTGACACTTAGCACAATTTGGTGTGGCACACTTATATCCATTTTGTGGGGCAGGTTTACAAATGGTTTGTCGCTGTTTAGTAATTACAAATATAAATGTCACTACTGTCAAATGATATAATACACCTCATGCATCAGGACACAAGCTGTTTAAGATCTGACTATTATGCTGTGTGACTATGCCTTGATTAAATTCATAAGCATTAATCATTTTTAATAAAAACTGAATTTTGTCAAGGCAGCAGTGCACCTTCAGAAAGATAACAGAATTAAATGCTCTTGCTATAAAGCTCCATAAAACCTCCTTTGTAGGTGGGACTCAGCTATATTTGCAGACATCAGTTCATAAAAATATTACTCATAAACAGTAGGTTAACTGTGTCCATTGTAAAGATAGGAGAGAGGGAACCTAAAGCTGAGACTCTCTTTGTGTAAGGATCGCTTGGATGAATAAGAGTAGCCACATTAAAATCAATGGGATTGCTTGCATGAGTAAGAATTGCTTGTGGGAGTAAAAGTTGCAAAGACCAGCCTTCGGGTCAGTAGTGATTACTTTTCACTGGGCTGTCAATTGTTCCCGGGGAGAGATTTCATTGCTAGCCTGTTCAACGGTGCCGAGACATTTTCCATTTTCCACACTCGCAGTCTTAAATCTTATCAGATTTCAGGCTGTGAAAGGCAGACCTATCCAGGCAGCTCATGATGGATATGTTGCAGAGGATCGGTTGGGTCCTAGAATAGGAAAGTCTAAACTTGTTACCCTTAGGCTCTTTCAAAGCCATCAGATCCATCCACGCTTAGCCTGCAGCTTTAATTTTTCCTTGTATTCTGTAAATGTGACCCCAAACTAAGAGTCTATTTTGGCAATTTATTAACCAGAAGCATTGTTGCACATTGCAGGACTCAGGTTTTTTGTTTTTTTTTTCCAAAGGAGGGAGATTCTGAACAAACAATATTAGAGAAATTTTTTTGCATCAGGATCAAATTACAGTCACCGAGTGGAAAAGCTGTTTGACATCCTGATAAATTGTTATCAATCAGACCTGTGCAATCTATTTACAGAAGCATCACAAAATATTTGAGTGGGCAGCTATCCCATTTTGACAGCAAATATAGCTAAACAATTATGGTTTTGTCCAGTAGAATTGACAACCTTTATAATTAACTGCTGTGTGAATTTCCCCCCACCTTTCATGTGCTCCTGCTTGCCCTGTTTTTAAAGTTATTTCTTTCCCTTCTTAGTCAGAAAAATATAAAGTGTTTGTCAAAACAGAAAATAATAGCTTGATGTTCTACCGTCCATCCATGGGAATCCAATTCTTAAAGACCAAGAGCATATGAAAATAGGAGGGAAGCATATCAGTTCTTTATATATACATTTATTTTGTTAGAGCCAGATTCATATCTGAGCTAGCTGTTGTTAGTCCAATGGTGTTGCTCTGGATTTACATCTGTTTAAATGAATGGAATCTGGTTCCTGGGAACTTAATCACTTTTGACTAATTGTATTTAAAATGATAGCTTCCAGCATGGCACTTACATAGGACTGAACTCTGCCGGGCTCAGTGTCAGAGAGGTGGGGAGCCCAGGCAAGATGCTGTTGTCAACCAGAATTACAATATTTGTCCTCCTGGGGCAGATTCTTCACTGTAAGAGCACCCATGGCAGAGTGGAGACAGAAGGGAGGCAGCCTGGATATCTCCCTATTCAGAAACTGCTGGTGGCCAATGTGGTCCCTGCTGCAGGTTAAAGCAGCCCTTAGAACTGTCCTCATTTGCCCTCCTGCTTCAAGACCAGCTCCCTTCCAGCCCTAAGATTCTAGGAAAAGGTAGGGAGCAGGTCCACCCTGGCCACATCCCTCCTGTGCCTGTCATCCTCCAGCCAGCCCAAGAAAACCAACTGTGCTTGGGATTTCTGTAGAGGCAGAGATGGTGGAACTGGGTGTAGGGGCTCCCAGCCCCCGGGGCATTACCTAAAGAGACCTTACCTTACACCTGTCCTGTAGCCCTTTATGCCAGCTTAGCCTGGGAAGGTGACCCCAGGGCAGAAGGGAATAGGGTGCCCTGCATATAGTTGTGGGTGGTAAGAGAGGGCTTTCTTGGACAGTGGTGCTGTCTGTACCTTAGGAGGTGTGTTAGGGTGGGCTGGAGATGTGACCTGGGTCATGCCCTCTTCCCATTGGCTTCTAGGGCAAAGACTGATGCCTGCCTTTCTAGGGCCTAATTCTACATTGACTTATGCTGGTGTAAATTGAGCATAACCCCACTGTGCTCAGTAGAGTAAAATCATCTTAGATGAGATCCAGAAGTGCTGGGAAGGGACAAAGGTAGCACCAAAGACACCTTTCTGGCTCCCAGTCCTGTGGTGGGATGTCACAGCTGCCCTGACAAACTATCTAGACGGGTGCCTGCTTCGCCTACCCCAAAAGCCACCTCTGCTGCTGACAACCCATGCAGGGATGTGACACCACACGCACACTGCAGGAGACATTAGATTCGATTCTCACTGTTACATTGGTGTCAGGCTAAAGTAACTGCAGGGAAATGCATTTATCCCATTGTGATAGATCACAGTCTGGTCCGTTCTCTCAGCCTCCACCAGTAGAAAGCCTCCAACCACTTTTACCACCATGGTACAGCTCCGCATCTGCGCTTAACACCTGCTATAGTTGCAATAAGAACAATAGACCTGGGTTCTTGCTTTGGGTTGGCCCACCACTAGATAGCAGCCATAAACCAGATTCAACCTACGTAAGTCCCACTACGTAGGGGTTGCTGTGGCCACCCTATACCGTTCTGCATCCTAGCACTGGGGTGAAGTCGGGGAAAGGAAGTGTGACTGGAAAGTCCCTGCATCTCAGTGATCCCTGGCTACCAGAACAGCCCTGGAGGGAAGTGGGCAGTCAGCATGAAACATCTAATTAATTCAAGGACCAGCCTTGTAGCCAGCTAGTTCCAGGACCCAGAGAGCATAAAGATGGCCAAAAGACCCCTTTTCCATCCCCCAGCTTGCTTATCGCATGCAAAGTGGAGCAGGCATTCTCTTAAAAAATTCTCATTTGGGAAGATGAATCCAGCTGAAAACCCTCCCAAATATTTGCTCTGGTAATTCCTCTGGCTGCAACGTGCTGCGTTTCCAGAAAAGGAAAATTTGTTTTGCTTGTGCAGTAAACTTTGCCACTTCATTGCTGTTCTAAATGCCACTAGAAAATGAAAAGCGCTGGTCAGCCGGGAGAAACTGATTGACTGAGATTGAGACTAGCAAAAAGAATAAGCAATTCAGGTGAGAAAGTGTTCTAAAGTTATGTACCTACACGGAAAACAAAAATTACCTGTTAAATTTTATTTGGATCCATTTTTTCATTTAAATGTCTAAGTGGACAGTTGCCGTGAATTGGAAGGGCACTTTCTTTGATGTATACATTTTCTTTGGTGTATACATTTTAAAGAGCTTTACAGAGCCCTGATGGGAAGAAACATTTTTATGACACAATAACAGGAGCTTTAAAAAAGGGGAAGGAGGATTTACCTGGGTAAATTGTAAAGTCTATGATTATTCTTCTGGGAGTGCCTGATGAGTCCTGAACTAATATTATGAACTAGTATGATTTGGGCAGTACACTTACTTGATGCGTGGGTGCACACACAGGTGCTTGGTTTTCACTGGTATTTTCTGTTTCATTTGTTGAGCTGATGTCTGAAGTAGTTCATGGAAAGTCTTGGAGGAACTATGGATTATGGCAAAACTGTAACTAAAATTCATTTTCTTGTAGGCAGAGGGGTAAAATAGGCTGAGAGTGCTTCCTTCTCTGGGCTGGCACGTGAGGCTGGGGGTCGGGTTGCATACTAGACTGAAATTTCCCATAAATACCTTGGCAGTCACAGAACGCCTTTTAGACTGGTTTGCTTGAGTTGAGCATTCCATAAGAACCTCCGATTCAGCCTGAGCAGCTCACACATTCTCACACTAATTGCTCAGAGCTGCTCAGAAAGCTGAAATTTTGAATGAAAAAAATAATCTTTTTTCACCTCTTTGGCTAGAAAAAATATCAGTTTTCCCACAGGAAATGTTTATCTAATTCTGAACAAAAGGATTTTGTTTCTAATTGACATCTTAGAATGAAAATGTTCAACTTAGCTTCAACTTCAAGTGTTGTTTCAAAATGAAGATTTCCATTTGGATTCTGTTCCAATATTTGCTGTGAGGGGAACCATTTTTTTTCATCAAAATTGACATTGCCTTGTAGAAAAATGTCAGGTAGAATGAAGCTGAATTTTTCTGATGGAAAACTGGGAGAAAAAATTTCAACCAGCTCTCTTGTTGTTCAAAGATTCCATGCATACATATTATATTTCCATAAATTATCTGCATGGAAATCCCATATTTGCTCCTGCAGTCCAGAGAATGTCACTGTTGTAGATTATTCATCCATAAGGCTAAGTCCCCTGTACCCTTTACATAAAATAAAGCTGTAAAGGGAGGGAGAAGACACACATGAACTGTGGTAAGGCAGGCAATTAGTAATTCCCCAGTCTTTTCACAAACAATTAGAACCACCTGCAGCCAGTTATACTCAAGAGTTCACAGATGTTCAAAACAAGGACTTTGAACAAACATTTTTCTAAAGGGGCATTTAATTGTTTTTAAACTCTTTGCATTTGGTGCATTAATGGCACAAAACTAAGCTGGGATATCGTGGAACAGGAGTGTGGGCAGTGGAAAGAGTCTTCACTGTTGACCCGTTAATCAACTGCTGGTCATAGGAGACATGTAGGCCGCCAAGCAATCCCCTTTCTTTGGGGCCAGATTCGGATTTGAATAGCCCCTTGCTCCATAAAGAATCCCACTGAGATCATTCGCTCTTCTTAGACTTTAAAGACAAAATTGTCTCTTTTTAATGGCCCCAGACATACACCGAGTAGCATCTTACTCTGGAGGGTTTGAATGAAGCCAAGTGGGCTGCTCACAAAGGGCTAGATTGTCCCTCTGGCTGCAGGAGGGGAGAGTCAGGGCTAGGAGAATAGGAGCTAGGCAGTCAATATTCCCCATAGCAAGCAAGTGGTTGAGAAAGCACAGGCAGGGGGGCAAAGAGGAAGGGTCTCGGCTGCCTTCCTCCCATGCACTTTTCAACAACAGTATCGGAGCAGCCCCATCAGAAGGAATGGAGTAATTTACTCCACCCCTAGACCAGGCAGGAGGAGAAAGAAGAGGAAGAGAATTCGTCCTCTGGTCTGTTCCAAGAGTGATGCAACTGCTCCCTCCTCGGGGCACAGGATGAACAAGTCTAGCCTGGTCTAGCCGGAAAGGGTGGCAGAGCTGGGTCCAGCTGGTGTGTGAGTGCTCCTCTTCACTAATGTATTTGGCATTGTTGTGGTAGGATATGGAAAAGACCTACTGGATTGCGGAGCCAGGCCAGATACCCCCAGTAAAGGATGTCACTTATTTTATTCATGCTGCAGTGATGTATCTGCTGTGGGCTAGCTTTGTCCCTCTCCACAGTCTGGCTGCTGAGAGGAGGAGAGGGTGAGAGGATGGGTTCTCTCCCTTTATATGGCCATGCTGGGGGCCCAACATTCAGAGGGGTGCAGCAGAGATACTTCTCTTGGGAGCAATGAGCATGGAGGGGTGGGAAGTAGGCAGGGCGGGGGCTCTACCTCTCTGTACGCTGGCCAGCAGAGCTGGCAGGGTGCATGGTCTGGAAGGAACTGCTGTGATGCATGCCATAAAAGGGTGTAGGGAACGACTGCCCATCTGTGCCAGAGAAGAGCCTTTGGAGGCAACGTGCCTCAATGGAGAGAGTCCGAGGCCCAGTGGCCACCTTCTCCTCAGATGAGCATGCCTAATGGCTACCCCTTACATCAGGCTCTGCCTAACAGCGCATCAGTCTTATAATGTAAGGGGTTTAGTGCAGTTTGTCTTATTGCCTCTACCCCAACCATTTACACCATAAGAAAACTTCCCCCCTAAGACTTTTAGCTGGCTTCAAAGACCTGCATGCCAGCAATATAATCCTCAAAGGTCATTCCTGAGTTCGTATTCTGGAGATCATTAGGAATATCACTGATAACCATGCTGCTGCTTCAACATCTTTGCATGTTGATGATTGTGTTACTGTAGCATCTAGTATTCCCAGTCGTGAACCAGGGCCTGATTGTGTGAGGCGCTGCACAAACATAGAACAAAGAGACAGTCTGTGCCCCAAGAGACTTACAATCCAAGCATAAGATGAGGCAACAGGTGCTACAGGCAGACAGGAGGAGTACAAGCAAGCACGAAGATATTGGTCAGCATGACAGGCAGTAATCGCTGCACAACCGTCAGTTAATCTTCAAACCCGGCCTTTCTAACTGGCTGGCTTGGCTGGGCTTTTGCTGACACTCTTTCTTGGCAAGAAATAACTTGTAGAAACTCAAATATTGTGTTGGGTTCTGGAGTGTTGATTTAACGCCTTTGGATTATTTTCAGCGTTCCCACAATTTCACATTCCCCTGTATCAGCTGGTAGGAGATGTTCCCAGGTATCACACAAGATGCTGTCCTTGTGACTTTCCAATCCTGATCAATACCAGGGAGTATTAGAGATTGCCCAAGAAAGTAGCTTCACCATATGAGAGATGCAGCCCAGTGTGTGGTAGAAAAGTTGACAAAAACTTATTGAAGGATAGACTCTTTAGTGTTATTCCCAACAAACTCAAAAATTCTCAGCTCCACTCATTGCTAAATGAAATGCCCACACAGCCCTACTGTGCAACTATTGTGTTTATTGAGGCACAAAAGTTATGTAAGCTGCAGTGCCTTTTAAACTAAGCTTGCAGCATTTTAAATTTTCTGTTGATGGTAATAAAAAGCTCTCTTAATTAATTGAGCTCGTAATAGCTATGCTAGCATATGGAGCTGGATTTGACAGGAGAAATTACTTCTGCAGAACCATCGTAATGAACTTGTGTGTACATCACAATACTGATAGGAATTATGTATTGCATCTGGCTTCAATCTGTAGGTCTGACCTTTAACTGAAAATGAATTTTAATAGACAATTGACTTAAATAATTGGTATGTTTCCAAATCAATACTGGAACATGATGGCAAAGTGGTTAAAATAACTGACATAGGTTTTTCGTTAGACTTTAAAATTCAGGTCATAGCTATAGTGTATAGAGAGATCTGAGTTCTGTTCCCAATCTGTACTCTTACTAAAGCACCATATTTGTATGCAAAGCTTTCTGCTCATGTCCTGGAGCAATCTCAACAGAGCAGTATAGAGTGAATGACTTCTTTGATATAATTTTTAAAAGGGCCCGCATTCTCAGTTCCTCTGTTCATGTGCTTGGGATAGAGAAGATGGTGGCTTTAAGCTGGTTTTGCACACCCCATGATCAGGGCAGCCAGGTGCCCACCTGGCTCCCATTATTGTAATGTAGAGCAGCCTTTAGGCTGCTCTATCTTGCATTCTGTCTCTCACTTCCACATATGGGTCCTGGGAAGCAAAGAAAAATTGTAGCAGTTCATTCTGGCCATATCTGCAGTCTGCCCTGGGGTTCATTTAAGGCCCCAGTCCTACAAACACTTAGGCCCCATCTACACTACAAAATTACATTGACCTAACTTTTGTCAGCTTACAGCCATTGCAGTTATTAAATCGCTTGTGTGTATGGTTGGCTCCTTGTGTCAGTCTTGTGCAGCCTCCCCAGGAGCACTAGTGTCAATTGTATTTTCAGCATGGGGCACTGTGGGAGGGCTCCTGAAAGCCAGTGACAATCACCGTAAACAATGCAGCGTCTACGTTGACATTGCATTGATCTAATTCCATTGACCATGACTCTACGCCACTCAGGGAGAGGGTATTACTATATTGGTCTAGAGAAGTGCTTATGTCAGTGGGAGCCAACTTTCGCAGCTAGGCCAATGCAAGGCAGCTTACGTCGACCTCACTCTGTAGCGTAGATCAGGCCTTAAGCATGTGTGTGTAACTTTGCTACTACATCTGGGGCTCCATTCATCTCAATAGGGCTGCTGACAGTAATAAAGTTAAGCATGTGCCAAAATGTTTGCAAAAATGGCACCTAAGGGAGGGGGTTGGGAATCCTTGCTTCCAAAGGAGTTTTGGGCCAGCATAAGTGGGGGTGGAGATACCCCAAGGTGGACAGTGCACCAGGGAGGTAGCTTGAGATGGCAGAAAGCAGCTTCCCTGATCCTTGCAGGTAACTCAAAGCTTCGTGGGTAATGCTGACTAGAGAGGGGACATCACCAGTTCTGATGGATTTTTTTCCCTATTTCAGGGCATAAGCCACTCTCAGTTTCTTCCTCTGTGAAATGGGGATAATGAGAGACTTCCTTTGTAAAATGTCCTGAGATCTACTGAGGAAAAGTACTTTTGAGGAGCTAGTGATTGCCATCTCACATGGGTTAGGAAGAACTTCCTGTATGATATTGGCCACCACAGAATTTAGCCCTTTTGTGTAAAAGTTTGATTGAGCATCAGTAAAGACGCGCTCAATTGAACTTGGAAGTAGCTGGAGGTTGATCTACGAAGATCACTCTGGCAAGTAGCGAACTGCTGAGTCAACAGGAGGACGTTTCCCGTTGACCCAACACAGTGGGGATGCCATCGTAAGTAGGCATTAGGAAGTCGATGGGAGATACACAAGTTACTGTAGATAGCTTGCATATCTCCCTTTAACTGCCACCGAAGTCTGCAGCCAGTGTAAATCAGGGCTAATCTAGTCAGTCATTGGCTTCTGATGAGACTGTCGACCCAGGGCCAGTTGTGATGTGGACATGTGTCTGGCTATCTCTTACACACATTTCAAATGAGATCACAGGGGGAGAACTAGAGAAGGACGTGTCTGTATGGTCAGCCAAAGTTATGGCAGACTCTTCTGATTTTCTCCCCCGAAAGCTCATGCGATAAATAAATCTGTTCATCTTTAAAAGTGCCAGAGGATTCTGTTCTTTTTCTGCAATAGATTAACATGTCTCTCCCTTCAGAACTAGTCTCCACTCAAGGTGTCTGCAGAAAGAATTCAGCCTCTCTCAAGTTTTAACTTTGTCAGAGGGTTCCCTGTGGGCCTTGGGAGTGTGTTCACACTGCTTGCTCTTATCCACTTTGGCATTGGGAGTCATTTGACTGTGCTCCTAAAAAAAACCCTCACACACTTTCCTGGCCGTCCATTGGGTCCCCCCTTTTCTAATGAGCTCTGTGGCAGTCTGTGGTGCAATATATGCCATTACAGCTAAGCAGTGTACTACACTGAGGGACCACAATGGCTGAAGAATCTTTTAGCAGCTGTGTTATTGACACAACCATCCATCAGGGATGGGCAGGTAGTGCTTTTTCAATAAACTTTGTCTCAGCTGACAAACTGACACTGTGGCTGGAGATAACAGAAGGTAGCCTGGGGTTTGAATGAGACCTAATAATCCTTGGAGCCACTACAGTGAAGTCAATGAAGTTACATCAAGAAAGGGTTTAGCATATCTTTGCTCATTTTACCTTAACCCATCTTTAGTATTTGCTTGCACAGTAGGATCTAAGAGCCTGTTCTTTCAAAGCTGCTATTTGCATTTGAGGCTGAGAACAGGGTATAATTGCCTTTCGTGCAACTTCATACGCTCCTCTATGTTGTACTTTTCTCAACAAAACACCTTCCAAATCTATTCACAATATCCCTCTTTTCAAAATATTTTACTTGCCAAATCTTGGG
>ML685765.1:21282474-21345799 GCA_007922175.1 Pelusios castaneus
GTGTGTGTGTGTGTGTGTGTGTGTGTGTGTGTGTGTGTGTGTAAAATCCCAAACTAGGTCCACTTGCTGAGGTTTCGGGCAGCAGACAAAGGGGGATGTGCTATATAAAATAACTTGTGTATCTCCCTCCAACTTCCTAATACCTACTTACCGCAGTGTCTTCACTGCATTGAGGCGAAGGGAAATGCCCTCTCTTCAACTGAGTGCTGCTCTTTCTGAGAGGGTGGACTTACGGTGTTGACTTCCAAATCTATAGAGCAGGTCTTCGCTGACTGCTCAGTTGATCTAGAAAGATCCAACTTACAGCAGGGAATTTGCCACCATCATTGTAGACGTGTCCTAGGAGTGGAGAGGGAGTCCCCAAACTTTCTCTCTGGTGTCAAAAAGAGGTGAGGAAATAAAAAATTTGGAGAGGTTCTTTGAAAAACTGGGAAAACTTTGAAGGAAATTTTTAAAAAAAGAAGCTTTCCAAAATATTAACTGAAAAATGCTTAAAATTTTCTGTCAGCTTACCCACATGTATTAACTAGAGGCTCATGCTAACTTGAAACTCCAGATATTGCTAGATACTCTTGTGTGGTAGTAAATAAGACACACGCCTGGTGTTAAGAGAACCTGCCTGGGTAATGCTTTGGAAATTTTGTTCAGGAACAGTTCATCCTTAGAAAAACAATTGCTGGAGAGCTTCCTGAATCCATAGTTTAAAGTCTAAAAAATACCTTGCTGTATGAAGCCTGGCAATTCACTGGTAAACCCTGTCATTGTCCCTGGGAGATAACAGAACAGCAACAGCTTATCTAAAGACATAGTTTAAAGCCGGATGGTACATTTAAAATCTACAGGCATGATTTTGAATTCATCCCAGGGCTTGATTTATCTTCAGGTCAGGAGACGGGCTGTTTTGGAAAGGCATCTAAAATTTTAATTTGCCCTTTTCAATGATGGTTTGCAAGGGTGCTTTTTTGCATATCTGTTCGGTTGCATCCAGTATTTTTGCTATTGCTTCCTAACTTACCAGCTGATGAGCTTTTGAACAGCAAGGCGAGCTCCCGCAGTCGCTATAAAGGATGCAAGTATATTTCCAAGGGAGACTGCGAAATAATTGTCACAACGATCCCATTGCCAACTAGGGTAGCTTCCTTCAAAGGACTCTGAAATGATTGCTGCCCTGAGATTGCCCTCATGCACTATGCTGGGGAGATCTATTCTAATTGAGCCTTCAGTTAAGATGCATAAGAAAGAGAGATGGACCCAAGCTACCATGTTAGGATTCAAATCCCCTCCCCCACTTCCCCAACTGGGTGGTTGCATTAACCCATTTCTATATAAAGAGGAAAAGTTCAGACCCTGATCTGGACTGTCACAAAAAGTGGGGATGCACAGAGCAAGGTTTTTGATTCAGGCCCATTTTAAGGAAATATTTAGTGTTCCCCTTTTTAAAGATCTATCTGCTCTTTTGTTTGGGGCTTAGTGCCTGAGAATCTGGGCACCTCCCATGCCTAAGGAATAACGCGATGTGCATGGAAAAGAATCAAACACAGCTTGTTCCTGAGCAAGAGTGACCTGGAGTATCTGGGGGGGAGTAGCGTAGCAAACTGGGTCTGCTTCTCTTGATCACATCAGCTCTACATGCTATTACTCCGCTGACACAGCTGTGCAGCTGCTCCTGATGTCCATTGTTCCAGGTGCATGTAGCCTTGGGAGTGAGCAACCTAGGTTATTACCATTGCCAATACATTTTCTGTGTAGAAAAACGTTAACAAAAAAATGACCCTCACTGTGATGGATGAAGGCAAAAGAAGAGCGAGACTGATCAGAAATATAGAGCCCACAGACTGCTCTCATGGACACCAGTCTTACGAAAGGGAGAGGCTATTGCAGTGGCTTGAAAATGTGATGGGTTGAGACTGTGGTGGCAATCCACTCTTGCAGCTGCAAAACTCTGCCAGGCTTCTCTCTTACTCCTGGCTCTGGGAAAAGCTCCTCTGCAGGTAGGTGTGCACCGGCAGTGGACGTTGGCTACCTAATTCCCATTTGTGCCTTTGCAAATCTCGCCATTCAGCCCACTTGTGCGTCTGTATTTCCCCACTGTGAGTGCTTTTCTTGGCCACTCTGAGAGGATTTCATATTTGTCATTAGCTGGCTCTTGTCTTGTAGATGTCTCTTCCCTCTTTTATTGCTGTTTTTCCTCAGGGCAGTTTTTTTCCCCACAGACCTCAATTTCCCATGTCAACTCCCTTAAGGACACCCGTCCTCCCCGCCCGAAGCATATCAGTATTGGTGCATGAGGGGAATAGCCATCTGCTCAGTTGCATGGACACAAAGTTTCTAAGAAAACGGTTTGTTCAGTTTCAATACTTGGCACAACAGATTCATTTCATACCAGCCAATCAAGAGCATCTTGCTATTCGGGTAGTGTGTGTTGTGTATTAGCTCTCAGCTGACACATGGGCATTCATGGAGCACGGGTCCCTCCTTGCTGTTCTCACAATTTATCATCTTCTTTCCATTACCAATCCTCTTTCCAGGAAATATCATCCTGTTACGTGGCCTCAGTAGATATCTGGGGCATTGATCTTTATGTTTGTAAAATGCCATGGAGGATTAACTAGGCTATAGAAACGTTTCCACAATTGCGCCCTATTGATCATCCAAGTCTGTCTCCTGACCAGCTATCATAAACCCCTGCTCTGGTTGGCTGCAGTCCTCAAGAGTTCATGGTTGACTCCCTATTCCTGGGCCTGACTGTTCTCTCACACTAGTGTAAATTGGAAGTAACTCTCTGGATGTCAGTGGAGTTCCTTGACTCTGTGAGATCCGAATCAGGTCCAAAGGTTGACTGACTCGGGCACTAGATAATGAGGACAAGGTTGCACCTGGCATTTTCAGCACATCTCCATTCTAGGAATACAGACAAACACGGCCGGAGTTCAGAGAAACCTACTGAAAGGGAGTGGGGGGCTGGAAGGATGCATTGGGGAGTGAAATGTGTAACTGCCTACTACCATGTACTGTAACTGTCTACTATCTAGCACAAGGGAGGAAAAAGAGCCGTGTAGCCTGATTCTGGAGCCAGGGAACTACCATTGAGTAGCAGGATGAAACTAGACTGTACAAAACCATAGGGGATGTCCTGCAGGGAATGTGATGGGCTAGATGACCTCAGGCTTTTTCAGTCTTGTATGGTTCTGTCGCAGCTGGGGGCTACTTGCAGAGTGGTGTGCTATTGGTGGGGAGCATAAGGGGCACCAAACTGGTCCCGTGGGGAGTGCCTGACACCTCTCTGCTCCATGATGAGATCTGGAGGCTTTCTATGTGCAGCCCAGAAGTGAATCCTGCATTGCATTGCTAAAACACAACTCATTTGTTCTTCATGATCTCACTAAGCCTGCTTCTCCACTGCCTGGCTTTCTCTCAGATTACTGGTTTCAATTATTCTCTCTGGGTGCGTCTACACTTACAAATCAAGTCAACTTAAGCTTGCTTAAGTCGACTTAATTTACTCTGCGTCTACACTACACTTTCCTTAAGTCAACTTAAGCAGCTGCTTAAATCGACTTAATAAAACCTAGTTTTAAGTCGACTTTGCTGGCTAAGTCGATTTTAGAAAGTCGACTTAGCCAGTGTGGACGTGGAGTATCCCTAGTCGACTTTAAGTTGACTTAGGGGGCTCCAGGGCTTCCCCACTGCCCTCCCTGCCAGGTGGCTGGCACAGCCACAGCCTGGCGTGCCCCCCCAAAGGGCAGGGCAGAGCCCTGCCCACCCTGCCCCTATGCCCTGCCAGGGTCCCTGTCCCCCTTTGCCCTATTGTACCCAGGTACAATGAGGCAAAGGCTGAGTCCCCTGGCACTTGGCAAGGGGTGCCCCCCATGCCACCATGGACCAGTCCCAGGTCCACCTAGCCCCTACAAGTTGACTTAGGCGTCCAGTGTGGATGCTCTAGGTCGATTTTGTAGGGTCCCCTTTCAGTCGACTTAAAATTTGAGTGTGGACATGCTAAGTCGACTTAAATTAACAAATGTAGACATATCCTCTATTCCCACATGAGCTAGGCCCCTGTTGTGCCAGGCACAATACAAAGAGACAGCTCCTGACCCAAATAGCTTTGTGTAATAAGTATTGTTTCTTTCCACATTAGATCTTGCTTCCCCTTGTGCCTACTGCGGGACCTCCTCCCCAACCAGCGCACATGTCTCAAAGGAAAGATACCAAACCTTGGCACTGTATTACTCTTTCTGGGGAACCTCCTCGCTGTGAGAAGCCTTTGAAGGGAGCATTTCCTGAGGCAGTTGTGGCTGGGGAACCTCTGGTAGCATATTCACAGTGAGGGTTATTAAGCCCTGGGACAAATGACTAAGAACTGTGGTGGATTTTCTGTCACTGGAAATCTCTAAATCAAGATTAGCTGTTTTTTTTTTCCTAAATGATGTGTGCTAATTCAAAAGGAATGATTGGAGTGGGAAGAGCAGCTAGCAAAAGACTCAGACTAACAGCAAAATTTTAAGTACATCAGAAGCAGGAAACCTGCCAAACAATTGGTGGGGCCATTGGACAACTGAGATGCTTGAGGAAGACAAGGCCATAAATGAATTCTCGGCACTGGTCTTCACTGCAGAAGATAAGGGGGAGATTCCCACACCTTTTAGGCACAGATTTGAGGAGCTGTCCCAGACTAAGGTGTCAATGGAGGAGTTTTGGAAACAAATTGATAAATTACAGAGTAATAAATCATCAAGGCCAGATGGTATTCACCCAAGAATTCTGAAGGAACTCAAATATGAAATTACCTATCATTTAAATCAGCTTCTGTACCAGATGACTGGCAGGTGGCTAACGTGATGCCAATCTTTTAAAAAAGACTCCAGAGGCGAGCCTATCAATTACAGGTCTGGAAGCCTAGCTTCAGTACCAGGCAAATTGGTTGAAGCTATAGTAAAGAACAGAATTATCAGACACATAAATGAACATGACTTGTTGGGGGAAAAGTCAGCATGGTTTTTGTAAAGGGAAATCATGTCTCACTGATCTATTAGAATTTTTGAGGGGGGCAACAAACATTCAGGCAAGGATGGTCAGATGCAGTGGTTTTCAAACTTTTTTTCTCAGGACCCAGTTGAAAACAATCACGTTTGCCCGCAACCCAATAATTACATCTTTCAGCAAGTTCCAAAGGGGTAGCTGTGTCAGTCTAGTTCAGCCAAACAAACGAGGAGTTCTGTGGCACTTTGAAAGATTAACAAATTTATTTATCGCATGCGCTTCAAAGCATCTGACGAAGTGGGATTTTCTCCCATGAAAGCTCATGCGATAAATAAATCTTTCAACAATACATTCCAGTGGCGGCAGTAGGGGGTGTCGCGACCCAGTCCCTGAGGGTCTGTGACCCAATACTGTGTCCCGATCCATGGTTTGAAAACCACTGATCTAGTGGACATGGCACACTTAGATTTTCAGAAAGCTTTTGACAAGATCATTCACCAAAGGCTTTTGAGCAAAGTAAGCAGCTATGGGATAAGAGGGAAGGTCCCCTCATGGATCAGTAACCAGTTAAAACACAGGAAACAGAGGGTAAGAATAAATGGTCAATTTCCACAGTGGAGAGAAGTAAATAATATTGTCCCCCAGGGATCTGAAATTCAGTGTTGATAAATGGAAAGTAATACATAATACAAAACATAATCCCAACAATATATACAAATGATGGGGTCTAAATTAGCTTTTACCACTCAAAAAAGACGAGATCTTAGAGTCATTCTGGATAGTTCTTTGAAAACATTCACTCAACGTGCTGCAGCAGTCAAAAAAGCTAACAGAATGTTAGGAACCATTAGGAAAGGGAGAGATAATGAGACAGTAAATATCATGTTACTATGTAAATCTATGGTACGCCCACACCTTGAATACCGCATGCAGTTCTGGTCACCCCATCTCAAAAAGATATATTAGACATGGAAAAGGTCTGAAGGCACCAAAAATCATTGAGTATGGAATAGCTTCCACACAAGGAGAGATTAAAAAGACTGGAACTGTTCTGCTTGGGAAAGAGGTGACTAAGGGATATAACCCAAGAACTAGGGGTCACCCAATGAAATTAATAGGCTGCAGGTTTAAAACAAACAAATGGAATTACTTCTTCACACAACGCACAGTCAACCTGTGGAACTCATCACCAGATGTTGTGAGGGCCAAAACTATAAGTGGTTTAAACAAGAATTGTATAAATTCATGGAGGTTAGGTCCATCAATGTCTAGTAGACGAGATCTTAGAGTCATTCTGGATAGTTCTTTGAAAATATCCACTCAATATGCAGCAGCAGTCAAAAAAGCTAACAGAACGTTAGATTGTCAGAGGTGTCACGTGCCACCCCATGCTCTTGGTTTCCTTAAGCCTCTGACAGCCAGATGCTGGGACTGACCAAAAGGAGAATCACTTGACAATTGCTGTGTTCTGTTTATTCCCTTTGAAGCACCTGGCATTGGCCACTCTTGGAAGACAGGGTACTGGGCTAGATGGACCACTGGTTAGACCCAGCATGGCCATTCTTATGTTAAGTTCTGTGGCCTGTGTTAGAAAAGGGGTCAGATGATCATAGTTGTCCCTTCTGGCCTTGGAGTCCATGAATATCTCCAAAGGAGAAATGCTGCCAGGCACACCAGAGGCACTGTTGGGGGCCAGAGGCGTGGAGACCTGCAGTTGAATGGCCCTGGCCTCCTGCTTGGTGCCCAGAATATGAGGAGTGCCACCCCCCGCTCCAGCTGTCCATATTAGTTCTCCCTCTCAACTCAGTTTGCAACACACCCCACAGAGGCAATGGAGAATCCCTGGCAAATATTTAGATGGACCTGCTCCTTTGTGTTCAGGATATCAGTCTCCAATTCCCCATCACTGCAGCAAAGCTGAGTGAGTGAGCAAACAGGCAGCATGTGTGTTTGGCTTCTTAGAAGGTGTAGTAGATAATTTAGTGACATTAAAGTGGAAAACCATCTCCCATAAAAGCGATCGCTCCATGGAATAAAAGCTCATAACAATTGGCTCTCTCCAAATTGTGCTGCTTTAGCTCCCCCAAGTGGATCCCTGTGCCACTGTTCGTTCGCTTGCCTACTCCTTTGCGTTCACGAATTGTTTTTTCTTTAAAAGATCCTAGTTGGCTATGGTCTTCAACCCAGGAAGTGCCTTCGACTTCACTGTGGACAGATTTCAGCCCCTCGGCAAAAGCAATCCAAGCACCAATGGATTTATACCTCTTGGTTTGTATTACACCTCTAAACACTTTACATTAGCTCTCGCTGGCAACAGCAGGAACATGTCACCAGCTCTGCAGTCTCTTTAGCTGCTTGGTTCATGTACTCTGAGCCCGTGGGAGTGGCAGGGGTGCCCCTTAGCAGTGGAAGGTCAGCTGCCTAGGATCCTCTCCAAAATGTGTACAGAATTGTTTACTGTTCTCCAAAGCACAATGTAGGTTTTAATCTTACCAGCAGTTCCGTGGCCCTTAGTGCAACAGGGAGATGAATGGCCTGAAATAACATCAAGACTAAAAACCGAGACACTTCATCAGCATCCTGCAGCTGCTTATTCCTTTCCGTTGTGCATGGTGTCTTCCAGACCCTGGTTATCATGGTCAGACACATTAGAGGGGCTTTATTCGCTACAGTTTTGAGTTTGTTAATAAGTATGTCTGGGGTAAATGCATCCAGACAAACTGGCTGATCACCTAGTGAAAAGGTGAACAAAAGGCTCAGCTGCAGGATTTGGCTCTTTATTTCTTAATTGAGCCTAGATCCCCCCCTACTCTTCATGTAGGATTAAAAAAAAAAGTCAAAAATTAGAGTTTGCTTACGTTTGGTTAAGGAAACGTATCTGTCTGGTAAAGAAAGGGCCAGACTAGAAAGCCTTGAAATAATGCATTCCAAGGCCAAACGGGAATGAAGTAGGGAAAATATTGGGTTCAGAGAATAACTAATTAAACAAAGGGAAGCTTCTAAAAAGAGCTCTGACTGGTAGGGGTGATTACAGGTCATTTTCAATTAGAATTTCTCTTAAAAGGAGCCAACATGGACCTTCCCACCCCACATACCAGTGTTCTCTCCTCTCTGAACCCAGACGCAATGAAAAAGCTGGAAGCTGGTCATCAGGAAGCAGGGGAAGAGGTAAGGAGGAAAGACCCTGCAGAAAAAGGAGGTTGTCAATCTTATTTGGATCATAATTAAAAATCAGGATGAACTGCCTTAAATTAGTTGCTAGCTAAAGTGGGAATTGGCTCAGAGGTTTGCTGAAGGGCATGAACGAGTTAGGAATTTGAAGGTTCTTTGTCAGAATCTATTTGATATGCTGGGAGTATGCCAGAATGAGACGGTCATCCCTAGGTCTGGCCCATCTGTAAGTATTCTAATCTGATCACATGCTTCTGAATACTTTTACTGTATTGGGGGTAGTACCGTCAATTGTTCATTAGTTAGGCTTTTCAGGCCTGTTTAGAGCAATTATCTAAATGCCATTTGGCTTTTAGAGTTGATAAAAGAATTTATGGTTAAATTAATCTTTGGTTTCCCACAGCAGTATTCATAATTTCAGATATTATTCATTCTGGCGCTTAGTAGCACGTGCATCTCTCAGTGCAATGGGCAGCTTTGAACGCTTAAAGCTCAATCATTCTTGCGTTCTCAAGGGCAAAATAAGCATCTGAATCTATCTTTGCGTGAAAAGAATAATCTGTACCACTCTTGCCCTCTGCCTTTCTAGTTGAATGGGTTTTCTTTACACTTCCCCCCCAAAAGAGCCGCAACCACCCATGAAAACTTAGGTCAAAATAGAATCAGGCTGGGCATATGACAAGTGACTTGAACACTGGGGCCTTACAATGAAAATGGGCATCTCCCGAACAAGGCTGGTGTTACTGCCAGGGGAGCCGCAATAACTCTGTCGATGCTGAGCCTTTGAGGTTTAGAAAATCAGTGTTTTGGGGGCATTTGAATTAGCCACCGGAGGAAGCACACCACCAAACACAGCTACAAGCTGCTAACATGGGGAGCAATCACATGGAAGATTTCTATATGGGGGCTAGGTTTTACATGGCTTTCCAGAGACTGCAGGAGCAGGGGTCTGGGTCAGTTCTGTAGAGACTGTACTCTTCTCCTAGCTTCTGTATAATGATCTGAGATCCCCGCTTTTATTGTGCATCCCTGGAAGCCAAGTGGGCTACTGTGGTTGTGAGAATCACATTTTGGTCATGTTTAGAAGGTCAGCTCCTAAGAGTCACATTTTAAAGGCTTTTAAGTGTGAACTTTTGCTTTCAATTGGAGCTGGGTGCCTAAATCCCCTTGGCGTGAGCTCAGGGCCTCTTTGGAAAAGAGCCACGCACACTTATGCTGCATTTTAACTAAACGCATACGCAAACTGAGGAGTAGCTCTAGGAGCAGAAGGAGGTTGACTGTTGAGTCACAGTTCATGTGTGGAATCCGGGAACCAACCACAGATGTAATTTATGACCAAGCTGTGCTTAAAAAGTCAACGGTTAGTGTGTTGCTCTCCGGTCACATGTCTGGGGCAGTCCCCCTAAGTGAAACGAGCCCCGCTCGCTAGTATATGTTACGCCCATAGATCATGAAGGGTAAAATGGTTTGGTTCTCACTCAGGCAGACCCCCCCCCGTTTGAAATCAGTGGGGGAACTGCCTGAGGAAAGCCAGCTGGATTTGGACTTGAGTTTGGCACCATGTCACTGCTGCCTAGCCTGCTACCACATATCCCAGGAGAAGTATAACAGTGTGACTGCCCTGTTATGGCACCCAGAGGGTTAACCGGGCCCGGGAGCAGCAACCAATCAGGTGGGAGGGCTGCAGAGCCAATGAAGGGCAGGCAGCCCAGTATAAAAGGGAGCAGCAGCGCTAACTACTCAGTTGGGCCTGGGCAGCCCAGGGAGAAGGTTCTCCACGGGCTGGCTAAGGGAGCCAGCACCCTGGGAGTTCAGTGAGGCCACTATGAGGCTGGTGCCTGGGAACTGTAAACAGCCAGAAAGGCAGAGGCTCAGAGCAGCAGCAGCTGGAACTCTGGGGTGACAGGCTGGAGCAGACTGTGGTAGGGGCTGGAACGGCAGTCCAGGGGCAAGGAGGCATGGATGGATGGTGGCTGGACTCCAGACAAGTGAGTTTCTACATGTGGCTGGGGGCTGCAGGGAAAGTGACCCAGGGAGTTAATGTGGACATGAAAAGTAAGTGGAGGTAGGCAGAACCTTGATGGAGGCATTTACCATCCCTGGGCTGGGGCCTGGAGTAGAGGGTGGGCCCAGGTCCCTCCTTGCTCCCCCAGCATGCCAGGAGCGGTACAAGCTCGCTGGCCAGAGATTATTCTAACATAGTGGTCAAGTGGTCTCCCTGGCCATTGTTGTTAGTGGCCAGGACCAGGGGAGAAGAGCTGGACTGTACCCCAGAAGGGGTGGACTAAGGGGCTGAGGTCCCAGAAGAGGACTCGGGGCTGAGTCTGGCGTGGAGAGGCGGTGCACTGACTACCGGCAGATAGACCACTTGAGCAAATTCCCCAATACCACCAGCAGGAGGCACTCTGCTGGTGAGTCGAGTGCGGCCGCTGAGGTCGGTCTCTTGTCACCAGATCTGCCTCCAAAGGAGAAGATTGCTTACTGAAAGTCAAAGCCTGCAGCAGTCTGCATACTACGACCCTCATGGCAGCAGGCCAGGGCACCAAGAGTGACAACAGCCAACCACCAAGAGGCGTAAGTGGCATGTTAAATAAATCCCTAAGGACTGACTTTCCCAACAGGCAGCCTTCCTTTCATAGCTGCAGTGTGTGCTTGCTCCATGTGCCCCAGTGGAATTGTGCCTCTAGCTCATATATGCCCAGCCTCAGCCTTTGGAAAGCTTACCTCTGAAGCTAAGAACCGATTCAAAGCCCACTGAGGTCAGTTGGAGTTGTAGGCCTGGGCCACAAATCAGCTCAAACTAAAAAGACATCCTCTGAGCTCCCTCTGCTGCTCAATGGAGTCAGCTAATGAATTCTGCTCCTGAAGCTGCTCTTCTCAACATCTGCTTCTAAGCCAGAGTTTCTCAGCCAAGCAACGTGCAGGTCGAGTGTGGCTTTCTAGCTCTCCCCAACCCATAAAGCCCTCGGAAATCCTTTGGCAGCCTCTCCTGTTCCTAGTGATGCCCAGGGAACAGCTGTTGCATCTAGGCAGAATTGGTGATCAGAGTGGAGCAAATCCTATCTAAGCACAGTCAGGTTTGCTTGGCTCTGGGTACCCAGCGGGGAGGTTACAATCCTGAGAAAAGGGCAGAGTCCTCCTGTGGTTCCTTAGAGATGAACAAAACATTTGGGGGGGGGGGGGGAATAAGCTTTCGTGGGCTTGAACCCACTTGATCAGATCTAATGAAATGGGTTCCAGCCCACGAAAGCTTGTGTCCCTCCCACAAATGTTTTGTTTGTCTCTAAGGTGCAACAGGATTCCTCGTCTTTTGCTGAAAACAGACTAACATGGCTCTCCCCTGAGAAAGTAACAGCAAAAGTAGTTTGCGATTGTAATGCCCACCCCAAGGCATCTTACCAATAACTAGCGCCTCCACAGATGGCTGGCAAGAGTCTGAAGTTGCTGGCTAAAGGTAGTCAGGACTTCTCTGTTATCCCATGAGACTCAGGTCTAGGGTCTTGCTCCTACTCCCTGTCAGACCCAAGAGCAGCCCAGAGGCAGCTCTGTGGGGTGTGGGCACTGCCTTTCTCCAGGTGGAGCACATGGTTTCCCTGCTGCAGCTAAGGGGACAGGAACCTCTCCTTCCCTCTGGCTGCAGGGGGGCATGGAGGACTGCTGGCAGAGACTGGTGGCTCCTCAGAGTTGTACAGATCGTATTTGTGGCCCACAAGCCAAAAAGATTGGGAACTACTAGGCTAGGGCTAGGGCTAGGGCCAGTGCAGGCCTCTAACACTGGTCCATCCTTGGTCAGTGAAGGTGTAATTCAGAAGAACATCCGGATTCCCTGTTCCTCATAAAGGCCACTAATACCATGTGGAACAAAGGTGTCTCTGTCCATCTGCAGGCTGTCCGATTCTCTCCCGTCCCCAGACGGACTAGAAGACTCATCCCCTTGCATGTGGGGAGCCCAGAGCTGATGGGGGTAAAGAGCAATGCTACCTCAGTGTCCATCTGCTGAAGCTCCATACACAGAAACAGTGAACGAAGGCCTTTATTGACCTAACTGCAGCCGGAAAGCCGCTACTTAGCCTCTGACTCTCCACATCCCTGTGGGACTCCGCCACCTGCATGGTCTCTTGGGCTGCTGGGTCCCTCTCCAAATGCCCCCACAATGGTGCAAATACCCTTGATGAATGAGAGGAGGAGGAGCTGCCGCTTGCTCCCTGCAGCATGGATCTGGGTTAGGGGGAGTCAGTCACTGTGATAAGTTGCCTCAGGGTGGAGGCTAATAAGTGTTAAAATAAAGAGACTGCTGTTCAAACGCCCTATGCTGGGCCAGTCATCTGCACCTGGTGAGGTTGATCTTGATTGTAGCTCCTCCTACCCCCATCACTTCTTCCGGCTCTCCCTCTGCAGGGCGGCTGCATGCTTCCGCAGCTGGCTCCAGCACCAGGGTATCTGCTGGCTGAGAACTGGCAGGCGCTGCAGTCTAACAAAGTGGACACAGGGGCTCAAGACCTGAGCCCTATGGGCTCTACAGAACCAACGAAACACGCACCAGTGTAAATTAACCACCGTCCTCCAACGCAGCTGGATCAGTAACAGCCAAACACCTCCATACATGCCATTCAAGACAGTGACATGGGCAGCTGTGGGCCAGCGTGCTCGCAGTGAGCAGCCCCCCTGTTAGACTCTGGGCACAAGTCAGGTTGCTGCCCATGTACCTGCTGGGGACTGAGCTGAGGTCTGCTGTAAACTTGACCTTCTGTGGATTGGTGACTTGAGCTCAGACTATCGGAGTGTGTGCGTGTCGGGGGGGGGGTCCCCATTTTGATAGTAGAAAGCAGGCATTAGAGGGTCTCCCTCGGGAGAGACCTATGGGGAAGGGGGGCATTACTAAGCTGCTCAGGGATGAAAGGCTCTTTGTTCCCTGAGCTAGCCAACCACTCCTCTGGCTTGGCCGCTTCCCCTCACTGCCCGGCTTCAGCCTCTCACTCAAGGCCTTCTCCAAGCCGGCTGAATGAATGGAAAGATTCCCATTGACTTGACTCCCAAAAGAAACAGTTCAAGGTACAAGTCATCCACTGAGTAATGCAACTCTGCCATCTTGTGACTGTATGAGTTCACTACAGCCGTTAGGCAGAGACCTTGCTAAGTACAGCCTGCAGTAAACATGCAATAGCTCAAGGAGAGAGAAACCTACTGCGTGAGGTCAGTAAAGACGGAACCTGCCTTGCAATTGTATGCATGGGGAAGGAGAATCATCTGGAGAGAATCAAAAATCTCTCTTGCTATGCTGGAGCACTGTCCCCAGGGGAAGAGCTGGGTACTTGGGGTAGTCTCTGCCTGCTCCTGGGTAGGGCCCCAGCTCCCCCTTACTCCAGTCTGTCTCACCCAAGTGATACACAAGAACAAGCCAGTACCAGCCACCTGGAGTGACCCTCCTGCCTCAGGGTGTTTGGGAACCTCACTGGGCCCTTCCTGCTCTGGGATGGGATGTGCCCTAACAGAGCCCGAGCAAAGTCTCACCTTCCAACTCTCCAGACTTCCTGGTGGGAAGAGCTTACCTGTCATGGAGGAAAACCTCACATCTCTGGTCCCATGCCAGGCACTGCAAGGATTCAGGAGGAGACTGTGGTACTTCTGGGAAAACCTCCATGGACCGATAGGAATCAAAATGAAAAAGGAAGATGGAGCTTCGATTGTCTTTGGTCTGTGTCAGGTGACCCGCCTGTTGCTGCTCATCCCCTGTGGGCCAGTGGAGAGAAAAGAAGCTCTCTCACATACTCTACAAAGCCATCACATGGGACCAAGAGTGACCCAAGCCACCATATAGCTGCTCTGCGTTCAAGCTGCTCAGCAGATGGAGAGGAGAACAGCCGCCTTATTTAGTGCAGTGATCTCCACGACTGATAGACCAGCCCTGAGCCACCAGCTGGAGAAATACCCAGGCTGAGGTCTGAAACAGGCTCAGCTAATGGATGGTCTAGCACTGCGGCCTGCACAGCCCATCGGGGGCTGGCAACTCTGCCCCCTGGTTCCCAGCTGCAACTCACCTTGGAGAAGCCACTAGCACATCAGTGCTTTCCTAGGGTTACTTTCACCAGCTGACGGGGAATGATACAAGCACACAAACTCAGGGCTTGGAAGCAGCATCATCTCCCATGCCCTCTCCTCCAGGAGCCCAGCGTCAGGGAAAGGGGAAGCAGCTTGTTACCTTAGCCCAATTCAGTCTGTGCAGGGAGGGCGGCATGGGACGGACTCTGGCCCTGCTGCTTCGCATCACGAGGAGGCACTGAATGGCCAGCAGTCGGCCTGTAAGCAGCTTGCTGGGCGGCTAGAGGCCAGTGTGCAGATGCTGCAGAACAAAGCTAATCTGCCTAGAGTCCAGCAGATCTTGCAGCCGTCCCCCCCGGTCCCATTTCAAATTGTGAGTTGACCCTTCTGTCTCTGAGGACTGACGAGCTTAAAAGCCCTTGGCAGGAGATAGAGACCCAGCTGCGCCTTTCCTCTTCCACCTGTGACAGGAGTGCATGGTCACACCTAGTTCCCTCCCACATCTGCATCCCTACCTCGAAGGAGCAGGCACTGGTTCGTGGTATCCACAGTAAACACCGGCTGCCATGGGGAGGCCACTGTGTGGGAGGGTGGGGGGATGAAGTGGCAAACCGTCTGTGGCGTGGCCGTGTCTGTGAGGCTCACTGTGCCATCCCAGGAGAACACCAGCACCTGAAATAGCAATGTGCACACACGTTGCTGGCAGAGCACGTGCAGGGCTTCTCCATGGCAGTGCGAGCCAGGACTCGTTGCCCCTGGCTGGGAGGCAGCGAGGATTGCGGCTTTCAAGGCCCTTTCTCCTGCTCTAGGGGGATGCAGGAACCCTGCGATCAGAAATGAGATGCACGGAGTAGCCCACCGCACAAACGGCTCAGACGCTTCACTGAAGTGCCTGCAGTGGGCAGAGCTGGCTCAGCACTCGCTGCACTATGGCTGGGGCCAGCCAAGGCTTTTAACCCTTATCTTCCGCATGGCCCTGCCCTGGTTTGAAATGGCTGTCCGTCTCCAGGGCTTGTCCTTTATCATCTCTGCCTTCTCCTCTCTCCACACCTCTACACTCGATTTCCTGGGGGTGCCGCCACTCGGCTGAGGCCTCAGTCACTGAAGCTGCTGCTCAGCCCTCCAGCCTCCGTGCATTCGTAACCCCTGTGCCTAAAACAGGCTCTCTCCTTAAGAGACCCATTGAGGGTGGGTTACTGCTGCTGGGCGGATTAGATGCCCACAACTAGAAATTTCTGGAAATGGGGAGTGGTAACATTTGAGCATGCTCCCAGGGTTTCCTGCTGGTGTGGTTAGATGACATGCAGAGCATGAGACAGCAGGCAGGAGTTGGCCATGTGTTCTGTTTCAAGGAGAGAAGCTGAGCCAGGAGGGACAGCAAGATGTTTTCTCCCTCCTTTTGGGTGCGTCTACACTTGTAAATGAAGTCGACTTAAGCTTGCTTAAGTCAACTTAATTTACTCAGCGTCTACACTACACTTTCCTTAAGTCGATTTAAGCAGCTGCTTAAGTCAACTTAAGGAAAAATTAAGTCGACTTTGTTAAACCTACTTTTAAGTTGACTTTCTGCTTAAGTCGACTTTCTAAAGTCGACTTAAGCCAGTGTAGATGTGGAGTAGCCCTAAGTCGACTCTAAGTTGACTTAGGGCTCTCCAGGACTTCCCCCACTGTCCTCCCTGCCAGGGTGGCTGGCACAGGGAGAGCCTGGCATGCCCCCCCACAGGGCAGGGCAGGGCAGGGCAGAGCCCTGCCCCTATGCCCCGCCAGGATCCCTGTCCCCCTTTGCCCCATTGTACCCAGGTACAATGGGGCAAAGGCTGAGTCCCCTGGCACTTGGCAAGGGGTACCCCCCCTGCCACCGTGGACCTGTCCCAGGTCCACCTAGCCCCTAGAAGTCGACCTAGGCATCCAGTGTGGACTCTCTAGGTCGACTTTGTAGGGTCCCCTGAAAGTCGACTTAAAATTAAGTGTGGACATGCTAAGTCAACTTAAATTAACAAGTGTAGACATAGCCATGGAGTCTTTTGCAGCAGAGTCCGTGCACATATATATATATATATGGGACTGAGGGCTGGTTAACCGGTGAGCTGACCGGCTGGTGCTGGCTCCAGAGGAGAAAGAAAAGCCTGCATGGAATTCTACTGAAGATTCCTGCAACCAAAGAAGAAGAGGATAGATCCTTCTTCCCACTCAAGAGTTGAGTTGATCAAAAACTGTAGCTGAGATTTGGGTGAACCCCACCTGGACTTCAGGACTCTTGGGGATCTTTCTCACGGTGTTTCTGTGGGGACTGTTCTGTTTAACTTCATTTTGGTTTTTTTTTTTTTAAGATAAGATTTATTAAGTTAATAAAGCTCATTTTATGTTTGTTCTTAGTAGTATTTTAACGTGGGATAGTAACTCTGAGCAATCTTTGCTGTGCGTCCTTTACAGACTGGATCCTGGGTCTCCAGCTGCTTTCTCCATAAGAGTTGGGGTTATTTCTTTTAAGGCACTGGAGAAGGGAAATTAAATGAATTTTAGCCCACCCAAAGGTTACACATTAACCTGCTGCTAGTGCTGTGCCCCTTCCCCCCCCCCGCCCTACCACCCAGCCATGCTCTTTAGGGGACACGGGGGCCTAGAGGAGGTGATTTGCAACACTCACTGCACCGGGAAAGGCCAGAATGGGTACTGCTGCGCTGATGGTCCGCTCTGGGTCCTTGGACCTGTAAAATAAACCCCCCTTTAGGATACGCTTGGGTGCAGAGCAGCAGTGTGGGACGCAGGCACTCACATGGGATGTGGACTGAGTGCTCAAGCTGCAGAGTCTATTGAAGACCCTTTGCAGCTGGAATGTGTACAATCTGCGCCTGTCTGTCTGTCTGGGGATGAGTGTGGATGTGCATCTCTTTGTGACTACATCTGCCTGCCATGGAGGTGGGAAGCCCCACTGCACAGACTAACAGCAGCGCTGTAGGAGCTGGCCCTTCCTCTGAAGCTCTGATTGGCAGAAGCATGAGCAAACCAGAATTGGACAGGTACAAGGCAGGGAATTCCACCCCACCCTCTGTACCAAGCTCTGTCTCCTGGGGAGGAGGCAGGGACAATGCTGGCCGAGAAATGGCTCCAGGTAGGGCTAGGAGGACCAGCCAAAGAGCAGCCTGAGCCTATGATCTCAGAAGCGCAGGTTGCATGGCAGCCAGAGCCCAAAGGGGGCAGCTGCCCCGATCCTTGCCTGAAGGACTGATCGAGGGACTGTGATGGTGTGCGGCGAAACAAATACTGTCACTGCTCAAGCTGACTGTTTGGTGCCGGGTTGGAAAGTTTGCTGGGTGAATTCCTGCCTCCCCAAAAGCAGCAGGTGCATCTCCACCGCAAAGGAAGGAGGAAGAGTTTGCAACTCACTCTAGTGAAGGGAAACCCCCACCCCACGGCTGAGAATTTATCTGGCCCATGAATAACCGCAGTGGGGCCCAGCAGAGCCAACCTCACCTGTCTGCCAGAAGCATGGTCCTGGCCTCTCTGGCCCCTGATACTGTCACCAGGTGGAGAGACCCATCTGTACACAGCACCAGAAGCTGCACTTTGGGGCTAGGCAGCTGGTCCCTGGGGGCTGGAGAACTCCGCAGGAACTGGATGCTGCGGATGAGGCATCGCTCTGGAAGGGCGGCTACAGCTAGTGGGTATCCTGGGAAAGACACAAGCAGCCACCAGTCAGAAACAAAGAGCAGCCTGGAGGCACAGAGCGGGCATTGAATCCAGGGAGGTGACCGCCATGTGAGGGAAGGTCAGTGGATTCTTTGCAAGTCCCATAGATAGTGACTTCTATGGAGGGCAGTAGAGCATGGCCCCATCTTGTTGGCTTGGCCAGGAACTGGGTAGGCTTCTCTTTTGGGCTCATTTGCCTGCAGTCCTTCCGGCTGCCGCACAGCGTGGCAGGATTGCCACCTTCCCAGCGCTGGCCTAAGGGCCCCACCTTTACGTTGCCATGTGGCGGTGCAGTAGCTCCGTGTCATGACCCTGCATCGCCATGCCATGGATTGGGTGGGACTGGGGCCTGCTCAGGTGCAGTCACAGCCCGGCCCAAGTGCAGAGTAGGACATTCTCTCCGGGGCAGCCCCTGCATCACAGCAAGGTGATACTGTGAACCTGTCACTGAATTGTAATGTCCTGATGTCGTGCCACTGCTTCAGCCTCAAAGCTAGTGTGAGGCTGTCCTCAAAAATGGGGGAATGTCCCATGAACATCGGAGCAGGGGCACCCGTAGCCCTCGCTGCTGCAATTCAGAGATGACAACTGTGGGCCAGCCCCACGGGCATTTTGGTTTCACTGTCCTCTTGAAGGATAAGGGATAGGGCTGACAGAACTGGAATGGCCCCTGAAAAATTGGGCCATGAGAGCACAAGAGACTGCTGCTCAGCTAAGCCCAGCTGGGTGTTTGGCCACCTGTCGCTAGGGCACAAGGGAGCCTGCAAGTTTTCTGGAAAATGTTCTTGAACCCCACCCTCGTGATCCCCGGCCTGCACATCTGGACCTCACATGTCCCTTGGGAGGGACTCCCCTGGGGGCCCCAGCAATGGGAGAGCGCTCACCTAGACACTTGTCCCACACAGTTATCATCCCATCTTCACAGGCCAGGGCCAGATAAGAGGAGCAGGAGGTGACGGCTGAGCAGGTGATTGGAGCAGCACATGGCCAGACAGCGTCTGGCTTTAGCTCAGCCTCTGGAGGGAAAAGCATGGCCTATGAACAGCTGAACCTCATCTTCAGGGAGATGGGGAGCCGCCCCATCCACATCAGCCCCAAGTGGGGGTTAGCTTTCTGCAGCTGAGTACAATGGGAGCAGGTCTGGACCCTCCTGCTGGAGTGGCCTCACCAGATGGGAACCCGCCATCCAGAAGATCCCCTGCCAGTGCAGGGTTAAATAGAAAAGTCTTTTAGTAGAAATCATTTTCTTTTGAAATCTACAGCAGCAATTTGAAAATAACCACTCCCTCCCACCACCCATCCCAAACAATCCTTTCTCTTCTTACCTGTTTTCTCCTTTGATGGCCGAGTGAGTGAGTACAGACAGAGATTGTGGCTTCTGTTCCAGTGCACACTGATGCCAGAGGGTACGTCTGGGAAAAGGAGCGGGAAGAAGGAGATCAGGGAAGGGAGTGGGCAGCCCTAAAGCCTGGCTTGCTTGCCCTAAAAACAACTGCTGGTGTAGAGGGAATCTAAGATCCTGTGCCAGCTGCAGCAGCACATGGGGAGAAACTTGTCTGGGCTCCACATGTCTGCCAGTTTGCTCATTCAGAGCCAGTAACAGGAAAAAAAGTTGTTCTTCGTGATATCTTTTTCCCTGCCTCTCTGTTATGACTAGCTAAGTCAGCCCCTCTCCTACCCCGCCAGCTTTTTCCACACACCTGATTGTCTCCCTTCAAGAGGTGGTCCAGACACAGGAAGGCCAGTTACCCCAAATCCATTGGAGACAAAGTGGTGTTTGGAGAGAGAGATTTTCTGTGGAATGATGTGAATTATGGCCCTCTGTCTTCAACAGCCATGTCCCTATGCTAACATATTTTGAGAGAAGCAGGCATCTGGCCTATGTCAACTTCCTTGGGGCCATGGCTACGCAGCTGGTTTGAGTATGAGACATTGATGTAAAGAGGGCAGATTAATGTGATGGTGCCACTTGCTGGCCTACCTGAGAACAGGAATGGCTGTTGACACCAACTGTTTTAGTGAGAGGAAGAATGTTTCTTTTATTGTATCCCAGAATTCCACAGCAGCCACGCTGCCACAGGGACTCGATCAGTTAGGAACATGGGGCGTTCTCAAAAGCGTTCACAATGGGAACCACATCTGAACAGAGACACTGATTGGAGGGAGACATCCCCTCTCCTTCCCCCTTGCCTGGCTCTTTCTCCTCTGTCATTCACAAACCCAGAGCGTCTCTCTGACAAAGTACCTTTGGGAAAGCATTTCTATATTTGGGACTTCTTCCGTGCAATAAGAATGGTACTCTGTGAAAAAAAGTTAATCTCATTGGCACCTGCTCTTCTCTTCCCCCCTCTGCTCTGTTCCTCTCTTCTGGGGAGAAAAAGGAGACCCAGCTCTCCATGGACCACCGGAAGGGAACTTCTGTTGCAGCAGCTTCTGTGGCTGCTGAATTATGAACAGAGAGATGGACAGACACAGGCACAGAGAGCTTCACTGCTGAATCATGACCCAGTGGAAGGCAGTAAGGAATGTCACCTGTTGTCCCTGGTCCACTCACCGCGCTTCCTGACATAGGGAAGTGCCTACTTTATCCTGCTTTGGTTCAGGACCACAGGAAAGAAGCCAGTCATCCATGTAGTCCAGCAACCTCCATCCAATGTCAGATGGTGCCGAGGAAAATATAAATTCTCTCTTGTGCAGTACTAGATCACAGGGGAAGTTCTTATGAACCCCAGCTAGCATTTCACAGATGCCCAGTGCATGAGGATTGATTTACATCCTGGCTTAAGACTTTGTAGGTACTATTCGTTATTGGCAATGCCTGCTCTGGTTTGAAACTCAATATCCTTCTGTAGTGAGTTCCACAGTTAATTATGCAGTATGTCTATCCTCTTTGTATTACCTGGCTGTGCCTTGACTTCAGGTCCCATCTGGAGTATGTGGCCAGGCAGGAGAAAATGAAACACAGCATGGCTGGGAAGGGAAGAGAGAATAAATACATGCTATGGAAATGCCTTGGTAAATAGAGAACAATGGAATGTGATTCGGAGTGTCTGTGGCCCACCCCTCCTGGTTTGGGACCAGAGAGCCAGCCTCTTGGGCCACAATTCAGAGCTGCCATTGCGAAGTGTCCTGGAGATGGCAGTGTGTGAGGGCAACTCTCCTGAACCCTCGGCTGAAATGTCAGCACGCACAAGATGGAGAGACAGTCCTTACATGATTCTCCCTCGCACCTGGGTTTCTCCTCCTTGCTCTCAGGCTCTCTCTCCAGCTGCTTTAGGAAGGTGCGGCGAAAGATTGCGTCCTGCTGTTCCCATTGGTAGTCTCTGATCATGTGATTGTGTCCCAAGCCGATCACACTGCCATCATCGGTCTTCATCAAGGCCTCCAATGGGGTTTTAAAAATGCTTCCTGGAGTATGAACAGGGGAGAGAGTGAACCCCAGAAGAAGCAGAAGCTGTTGAGTACTAGGAGAGCTCTTAATACTCCTAAGAGTACTGGGGGAGGGGTAACCGTTCGCTTTCATGTGGGAGTCACCCAAAAATGGAGGTGGGGGACTTAAGTCCATTCTCTTCTTTTGGGTAGAACCAGCTCTCCCTGCCAGGGGGGTTTCAGTACAGGTTCCATGTTTAGATGGTATTTTCCGGGTTACCATGCCGTCCTCCATTTCCTGGTGGAAGGCAGGGGCTGGAGGAACTGATCTGGGGACACCCAGAGCAGTGCAGTGCTCTGGTAGTAGTCCCTAGTCTTTCCATAGCACTCTCTCTGATGGCAGCCCAGCACGGGACCTTCTCTCTTCCTTACCCTCCTCCTACCTTCTCGCTAAGGGCAGAGTTTTGGGGCAGCTATGACTGAGGGTGAGGGAGAGCCCGCTGGCTTGGGACCTGTGACGCAGAATGGAGGAGTGCACTGCTCTAGTTGCTGAGCAAGCAGGCCGCCCCACTCCAGGAACAGAGGTGAGCCACAGACAAGGGGCAGGATGGAGCCAGTGGGCTCTTTACCGTAATTTTCCTTCTTTATATTGCTATACAGCCACTGATTGTCAGAGAAAAACGCAAACACACAGAGACAGACACAGGCAAGCCCCTGAAGAGAGAGAGGCACAAATACGCAGAGACACACAGCAATTATGATTTCACCGGACTCGATTCAATTCCCACTTCCCCACCATAAGAAAAGAGCCTGAGAGAAGGGGGCCTGACCTGTCAGAGGCTTAGGTGACCTGATCTTCAGCAGCAGGGCTGGAAGACTCAGTTTCGTTTCCACTCTGTTTGCAGACACAGGTGATTCCTGCAAGGGACGAAACAGTCACTGTGAGCACCGGCACTTCCAGGAGCTGCTCGTGGCCTGTGCTGCCTCATGTTACCACAAGCAAAGCTGTCGCAGCTGAACACTTGCAGAATTGTTCCCTGGGGAATCAAATCTTCCTCCCAGGAAGGGTTTGCAGTGCTCGCCTCCCAGCACAGTGCTGTCACGGTGTACGACATGTAGGCCATACCCCCTGAGAGAGCCAGAGCAAGGCTTCCATCAAAAGGAAAACGGGCACACCCCTATGGGTTCCTGCTTGCATTAGGGCTCCACCCTTCACTCGTCCCCATATGCCTCATTATCTAGTGCCCTGTATCGTCCCCTAACTACATTAGGGATCCCTCCCCAAAGGTCTCTGGGTGCAGCCTGGTCCTGGGAACAGCATGTGATGTCTTCAGGCTCCAGTAAGAGAGGCCGAGGGGTGAGGGATAAGCAGATTGCTGCTGACTCCAAGAACCAATGTGGGTTTCAGAGGATCTGTGGTGCAGTGGAATCCCCTTTGCTTGGTTGGGAAGGGGGAACTGGGCACTTGCCACGAGCAAGAGATGGGCATCAGCCTCCTGCCCTCAGCACTGGTCCTGCACAGAGACTTGGCTAGATAGCTGCACAGAGACTGGTGAGAGTGAGGACCCAGGTGTCTGCAAGGGGGAAAGGGAGTTCTTGCCATGATATGGGAATTCTAGGTGTTCATTTGCCTTCTTCTGAGCCATTGCAGATGGAGGCGGGGAGTTGGCTTGTCAGCACTGCAGGGCAGCCTCTGTTGATCTGGGCGGGGTCTGGAGGGGATGCAGGGGAAGGTGATCTAGCCCAGGTGATCCACTGGATGTTTAGAACAAAGAGGGTAGCCCAGATTCCTAGCACTCTTTCCCAAGAGCTGGGATACAAGAAGGTCAAGGTGCAGGCACCAATTCAACATCTATAATCCGCCTGAAGAGCATGGTATGTTCTCACTCAGGCCTTGGTTACCGTTTCTGCAGAGCCTTCTGCTGGCAGTTCCAGACTTTTCTGCCAAGGAAATAGAAGGAAGCTGGGGTTAGTTCACACAAGCGGCCTTTGTGATCCACAGCACCGCCCTCCTCCACCTGAGCAGGTGGGGCTATGTCATTTTGGTGTGGGACTGAATGGCCAATTCAAAGAGGCCCTTCCCTGACTCTCACTTGAAGATGCCTCACTCAGTGACACAAAGGCCCTTTTTGGCCATTCTGACAGTGTGAAGGACATTAAAGGATATGGCTCCCTGAAAAACTCTCCCTGCACTAGATGCCTTCCCAGTTGGAGGCAACATGTATGGGGAGAGGAGCACATTGAAGTTTGGCCTCTGAGCCAGAGAAACATCTTTGGAAAACTTGTGTTGTGGATGACAACAGTGGCCCAAGAGTAAAAGGGCCTTCTGAAATGTGAGCTGGGAGACAATGTCTCACCTCCTTCCCCATCAATGTATGACAAACCCACTCAGCCTGGGCTGTGCAGCCATCTGGTCTGTGAGCACAAGGGCTGTGGAAAGAGATGGAGGTGAAAGGGCCAGGAAGATATAAAAACAATTTGTACTGTCGACGTCTGGCTGAACCTCCTCTCTCTGAAAGACGACACTCCGGCAGCTGCCTGGACATGGTCTGTCTCCTTCAGCCAGGAATCCTTATGCAATCTGTAGATCTCCAGCCAAACGTCTGTGCTGCCTGCATTGGGAAAGTGCATTGAGCAATTGGAAAGGAGGAGAAAAGGACTATTAGGCAAGAGGACACTGCTGTTATGTACCCTCAAGAATGGGATTAGGGTTCCTTTTCAAATGTAGGATCCCCCAGCTCATCAACCTCATTTCCCATGTCATGGATGCTAGTCAAAGGAGGGGACCTACAAACAGTGGATATATTGCAAAGTGGTCTCCTAATGGCTACCTGTGGGGTGCCCTGCTTTTCTGACCCCCAGGGTTCCACTAGAGCCGCTTTATGGGGCACAGGGAGCTGGCTGGGACAGAAGATGGCATGCACTTGAGCTCAAGTGGCCCTCACTGCTCTGAGACAAGAATGGTGACTAGAAAACCCCTGTGCTTTGGTGGGGGTGTTTGCTGCAGAGGTTTGGGAAGAGCATCACTGTGCAGTTTTCCAGCCTGTGTGAGAGGAGAGAGTCTCTTCGTTTACAGGCCCGTAGGATCCCAGTGTAAATGGATAGCCTGGGGACCAAGCTGTGGAGCTGGGGTTGGTGAGAAGAACAAGGGAGTCTGACTTGCTTTGAAAGGCCTCTCTGGTAGGCTCAATGGCAGCCCCCCTTCCCTACCCAACATCGGAGCAGGACAGCTAACATTTGCCACCCCACAAATCCCTGGGACTTGCCTTGCAGCAGGATGCCTGCATAATCGCCCCCTTGGGAGAGTTCTGCCTCCACACAGGTGTTTCGCTTGCTGATCTCTTCCTGCCAAAGAAAGGCAAGTTGGCCTCAGAGTGCTGGGCAGGGACACTGTTGTTAAGGGCCTCTACTCCACCAGGGGGATTTGAATGAAGAGAGGCTGGCACCTTGGGGAACAGGGCCAGGAAGAATGTTCTGCATGCAGAGGATCAGTGTGGGAGCGGGATTGGGAGGAGGAGATGCCCTTCTGCTTGGGGGTTTGCTCCTGCATCCCCCATTGCTCCAGGATTCTCAGGTAGGGCTGGTGGCCAGAGGTGCCTTTTCCTGTCTGTATTAGGCTAAACTTCTATGTCCGTGTCCTTCCACTCCATGCTTCAGCAAAGCCATGCAGGAGGGGAGTGGGGCAGAAAGGCAAAAGGGAAGCATTGGTGTAAGGCCTTCTGTTTCTTCTTGTCGGGTTTCACTTGTTTTTGGCCTTGTGACTCACAATTTTCTTAGGCAGCACCAAGGCCTGGATATTAGGCAAGAGGACAGGAGAGGTGGGGGCTTCTGGGGGTGTTTGCAGAGAGAGGAAGAGAGCAGAGGCCTGCAGGGTCCATGTGCCTGTTCCCCAGCCCAAGGGAATGCTCTGAAGCTGGCAGTCGGGGATGGCAGCAATGGGATGTCCTACTCCCCTGGGGGGGTTGTCACAAAGCAGGTGCAGAGCTCACAAAGGGGGAGGGGGCCAGCTCCATGAAGATAAGAATCTGTCAGGTGGCCACAGCTACCAGAGCCTTGACATGCAGCTGAAGGGCCAGCCCCCTGCGAGCAGCTTGGGAGGGCTGAGGAGCATTACCGGCTTTGAACGTGCTAAAGTGGGTGTAAAAACAGGTGCAAATTGTGCCTCCAGCCCAGAGCCCCCTACCATCTGTGCCTGAGCCCCTCCAGCCTAGCACCGCTACCCCTGTGCCTGGCTCACTCTGGCCCAGTCTGCTGAAGTCAGACTCCATGTTGTTTGGAAACAGGCCGCCTTAGTTTTGAGCTATTTTGCTGGTGAATGCTGAGGTGCCTGTGGGATGTTGGCATCTCAGAAGAAGATCTTGGGGTTTGTGTCAGGATCATCTAGGTTCAGAGGGGAGGATTACAGGTGAGTCATGCACCACTGACCCAGTTCCCATGTTCTCTGATCTCCCTGTCAGCTGCCCTTCACGGTGTGTTTCCTAAGTGCTCTTAGTAATCATGATTATTCATCACGTGGTCTTTTGCCCCAGTGCCTGCAGCACAAGCAGAGGACTTACCACTTCATTTAGGACTTTAATGAGCAGCAGGCTGTCCTTGTGAAAACAGAAGAGACGGGCCAGTCCTGGAAGAGAAAAAGAGAGGTGAGAAGACTGCAGTGAAGTACCTTCAGGGACAAATGGCTAGGACTGGATGCTTTCATGTCTGCTGAAAGCTACAGCTCACCCCCTGCCGTCTAGTGACTCAGAGAGGGATGTCCCAGAGGCTATGTCCACACAACAGCAGGAATGTGCTCCCCATCCAAGGCAGACAGACTCGCGCTCGCTGTATTCAAGCTAGTATGCCAAAAATAGTAATGTGGATGCTTCGGCACAGAGGGCAACGTGGTCTAGCTGCCACGTCCCATGTCTAGCTCTGAGCTTGGATGGCTAATGCGAGCTACCATATCCACATACTGCTAGCTTGAGCCCCATGAGCATGAGGTCTCTGCTGGAAGGCATGCTCCTAGCTGCAGTGCAGTCATATCCAGAGACATCTGCGCCCAGACCTCTACCCCAAGGGAGAGGAGGACAGGATCCCTTGTCGTTTTCATGCCCTTTTTATCTATTGGATTCAGTGCAGTGATGCTCAAAAGTTGGAAAGTATTTGGGCTACCATGATATATGCATCTGTCTTGCTAGGAGTGTTACACCCAGGATGTGGGATTTCATGTGCTCCCTAGATTGGCCACGTTGGCCCAAGTCCAGCAGGGAGATGACCTGTGCTTCAAGCGGATTTGCTCAGTTTCTGCTTTCTTCTCCTAACGGAAAGAGAACTAAAACATCCTTCACTAGTGTTGGACTCGACCAGCAGCCAGCAGACCTTTCTGGAACTGCTGCATTTCACTGTGGCCACTGTACGAGTCAAAGTGGACCTGACAGATCTTTTCTCCTCCACTGCAGCACACGGACTGTCCTGAAGTGGGAGGACTGGATGAAAGCCCCTCTTGAAGCCCACCAATATTACTCCTTGACTGGCCCAGGATATTACTACAGAAGGGGAGAGGTGCTGAATGTGCTGCTTCTCCCTGGGGCCAACCTCTGCTCATCTAGAGGGAGGGAAAGTGAACCCAGGTCCCTCACTAGGGCTATGTCTACACTTTTCAAAATAAGTCGACTTAGCATGTCCACACTGTAAATTTAGGTCGACTTAAAGTTGACCTTGCCAAATCGACTTGGAGCGTCCACACTGGATGCCTAAGTTGACTTCTAGGGGCTAGGTCCCGGGTCTGCAACCTGTGGCTCCGGAGCCGCATGCGGCTCTTTGGCTACCTCCTTGCGGCCCGGGGCTCCAGGCTCACCCCCTGCCACCGGGGAACCCTGAAGGTGGTATGCTCTTGGCTCCAGCCCCCCCCCCCCCAGCACTGGGGGACCCTGCAGGGGCCCTGCTCCTGGTTCCGGCCATCCCCTCCTGCCAGGGAGTCCTGCAACAAGACCCAGCTCCCTCCACCAGAAGGCTACACCCATTGCGGCTCTCAAAACACTTGGTTATTGAAAGAATTTTTTAAAATGGCTCTTCTTATCTTTTTGGTTGCTGATCCCTGGGCTAGGTGGACCTGGGATGGTCCATGGTGGCTAAAGTACATGGGGCTGAGCAGGACAGGGATAGGGTACGGGAGCGGGGTGGGCAGGGCTGTGTCCTGCCCTGTGGGTGGGCATGCCAGGCTCTGGCTCTGCCAGGCACCCTGGCAGGGAGGTCAGTGGGGGAGCCCTGGGGACCCTTAAAGTCGACTTAGGGCTACTCTGCATCTACACTGGCTTAAGTCGACTTAATAAAGTCGACTTAGCCAGTAAGTCGACTTTAAACTAGGTTTTATAAAGACTTAAAATTTCCTTAAAACGACTTAAGCTGCTGCTTAAGTCGACTTATGGAAATTGTAGTGTAGACGCAGAGTAAATTAAGTCGACTTAAGCAGACTTAAGTCGACTTAATTTACAAGTGTAGACACACCCTAGGGAACTAATCAGAGGACCACCCCCATTCTGATGTTTGATGATTAGTCACCCTCTTTGAGATGTGTTCCTCATGCTTATTTCCATCCTGTTTTAGTCCTTTTCTACCGAGTAAATGCCAGTTCCTCACTCTGCCACCCCATTCCTTCCTGGGGCACAAGCTTGCCCTTAAAGTCATTACCTGGTGGAACCTGAGGAAGCTGAAGGCCCACCTACCCATCTCATCCACGGTAATAAGAAGGTGGGTCTCATTGCTTAGGCTGGCAGCACGGAGGGCACAAATCTCTAGCTTGACTGACTCCCAAGCACAGACCCGCTTACAATTGTGCATGTTGAAGACTGCAAGCCCTGTGGAGAGCCCAACAAAGACATGCTGTCCAGAGGCTGCAAGACAGTTGGCTTTTCCCATCACCTGCAGAGATGAAAAAACAAAGCAGAAGAGAAAATATCCTGTCCCCTCAGCTCCTGATAGGGGGATTGAGCCACTATGTTACACCAGCCGTTCGGCAGCAAAATCCCATGATCTTAGATTGGCAGTGATTTATTCTACAAAGGATGAAGGTCATGTAATTCTGAATGGTAGTCACTAGGGAATGCAGTCTAGCTCCAAACTCAGAGGCTATGTCTACACTGGCAAGTTAGTTCGAATTAAGGAGGCTTAATTCGAACTAACTAAAGCCATGGCTACACTAAGCTTTAGTTAGTTCGAATTAAGGGCTTCCTTAATTCGAACTAAGAAGTTCGAATAGGGCTTCAGAAGTAAGGCTTTAATTCGAACTAACTAGTTCGAATTAGCCAATGTGGCCATGTTAATTTGAACTAATTTCTTAGTTCGAACTAACCGGCCATTGAAATGAATGGGGATCACTAATTCAAACTAACTTAACTTTTTCTAGTTCGAATTAAGTTAATTCGAACTAACTAAAATTAGTTCGAATTAGTTAGTTCGAACTAACTCATTCTAACTAATTTTAGCAAGTGTAGACATAGCCAGAGATATTCACTCCATGGCAGTGGTGAGGAACATCTTCAAGGGAATCTTGCCCTGCACTGCCTTCGTCTTCAGGCATGGTTCAGCAGCATTCAGTCCCTCCCAGGTCCATTAGGGCTGTGTGATGGGGTGTTTAGCCTCCCATCTGTCTTGAGAAGTTTGGGGTCAGGTGATCTTTGGGGTTAACTCTTTCCAGAGTATGAAAAAAGTAATGACCATCCCCCCAAATGGTTGTGCTGCGAAAGCTAGGATTAGAAAATATGTATTCCTTCTCTCTACTGGAACTTCCCCACACCCAACTACTGCCACAGGGAGAGCGGAGCAAGCATAGAGATTCTGTTCAGGAAGCTTGTACAGTCCCTGGCCACTCTACAACTGCACTTTATGTTGCTCTGTATAATTTCTAAAGTATTAGTTTAAATACCCAGTTCAGTTGGTCCATATGATAGGAACAGATGCATCAGCTTCTCCAGAGTAAGCCAGGGCTGTGGTCAGTCTGGGCAGAGAAGCAGAGAGGATGAGCCTGGCATGATGTAATAACACCTCTCCTTTTTCAGGGAGCTGTGATGGGCTCTGAAATAGGACATGTCCTCTACTACTCAGACGAGCAAACTTAGAGATGCAGCCTTCTGGCATGAAACTGAAAGCTCTGAGTCTCAGGAATTTGAGGCCTAGTCTACACTGACAGCAGCAAATTGGCGGCCCTCAGTTCGATCTCTCCAGTTCGATTGAGCAGTCAGTGAAGACCCACTGAGTTGATCTGGAAGTTGACTCAGTAAATCCACCCCCTCAAGAAGAGAAGCGCTGAGTCGAAGAGAGAGCATTTTCCTTCAGCTCAGCACAGTGGAGACACCACGGTAAGTAAACGAAGTGAGATACGCAAGTTATTTTATATAGCTTGTGTATCTCCCTTTGACTGCTGCTGAAATCTGCAGCCAGTGCAGACCTGGCCTGAATGGGCAGAGCGGGACAATGGAAAAAGAAAGCAAGAGCAACTGAACTGCCTCAAAAAGCTGTAGCAATGACAGGAGAAAGCTATCCTGAGATGGTCTCAATACCTGGAATTCAGCTGTGGGCAGGTTCAATGTGGGCTGGACCTTCAATGTCTGCGCCTCTCGGAGTGCCTCCCTCTCCTCAATGATTTCCAAGGCCTGCTCAAACACTAGGGTCACCAGTTTATTGATCATCCGGAAAGGCTGAGGCAATGAATC
This sequence comes from Pelusios castaneus, assembly GCA_007922175.1. Lineage (NCBI taxonomy): Eukaryota > Metazoa > Chordata > Testudines > Pelomedusidae > Pelusios > Pelusios castaneus. The sequence goes on from ML685765.1 coordinate 21,312,414, forward strand.
AATGATTTGATCAGGATCCTGCAGGAAGAAATTTTCCTCCTCATCCTTCTTAATCCAGTCCTTTTCAGAGGGTGGAGGGATCTCCAGCGGATGTTTCCGGATGTATACGGGCATCTTCCTGCCTTCCCTGGTCTGATGACAACACAAATGCTCTAGGCAGTAGTCACAGTAGATAGAGAGGCCCAGGAAATCCTACACTAAATAGATCCATGAGATAATGGGAGGAAACAGATGATAATACTTAGAAATTGGCTATACAGAGAAAGACGCTTCCTATCTGTGTATAAAGAAATGACTACATTTACTTTGTAGGGATCACTTCTGTTTTCCCATTGCCCATCCCACCCATAGTCTCCTCTATAGCTCAAGGCAGTGCTATGGGAGTACCATCCACACGGATATTTGCAGGTTAAGTACACAGGTGATTACACATCTAAAATGCACAGCTAGTTATACAGGTTTTACGTTTGGTGTTACAAGCTGGGATACAGGTGGGCAGGTTTTTGCCTGTCTCCCTGCTTAGCCAGCTTGCAGGAAATCAAAAGCAGGTAACACAACGTTTGCAATGCTTTTTTCAAGCCACTTGGAACTTTATTTCTAAACCACATTTCTTCACACTAGTTAAAGGCCTCTGTCATTATGAACTAAGAAGCTTTTAGATTAACCAACAGGGCCTGTGACTTCCTAGGTGGTTGTAGTGTCTAGCACATGGCTCCAGACATGATGGGGGGTGTTGGGGTTTTACCACAATGATCAAAGCACAGAAATATCATTTAAAAACACTTGGAAAACAAGCTTACCAAACTCGATAAGGGCCAAATGGAACTTACTAAAATTCCCCTTTGGGTTGAAAACAAGCATAAAAAAGTCCCGCACTAAAGGGTCATTTTCCTGCAAAGTTATTGGGGACCAGTACACAAATAATGCAAATGGAAGAGTTTTCTCCCCCATAGACTGAAGGCTGCTGGCACAGTACTATGGGATCGCAATGCACTGATTTTTATCAAACCTTGGGCATGCTTGATATTTTCTTCACTGTTAAAAAAGGTGGTTCTATCTCAGAGTAACTAACACATGTCCGCTATCTACCCCAAGGTAAAAAGAGTGAAGACAAGGCAAACGAGGGGAGATATAGGGCTGGCCTCAGTAAGTTTACTTCAAAGTAAAACTAAGTGCCTCAACTCTGCTGTGTTTTTACTTCAGGATAGCTCCTGGATGTTAGTACCCATAGGTAAAACTGCACCTTTTTTGAACAGTGAAGAGAAGCAAGCCCGAATGCTGTTTGTGTTTAATAGATAGACTCAGCTGGACTAGCATGTGCTTTGCGGCTCCCTCAGCCACATACCTGCAGGTTTAGAGCTCAGGATCCCACACCAGACATTATACATGCGTTCCCTCTCTGCCACAGGCACTGAGGATGCTGGAGGAACTCTGAAATGTCACCAGTTAAACATGTGGCTCAGGACCTCGGGCCATCTTGATTCAGCCTCTCATACAAAGAAAGTGTGTGAGAGCTGGAAGCTTGCAGGATTGCCATTGACCACCCCACAAACAAGCCTGGGAACAGGTAGTAGGCTCTAGACAAAACAGGTAGAGCTGATTGGGTACAAATCAGGATCCAAGCTATATTCTATAGTGAAGAGCAGGTCAAGTGACAGAGATGAGGGGAGAGAGAGAAAAGAGAGGCTGCTTTGACATGATCCTGGGGTAAGCACTGAGTCTCACTGCAGAGTTTAATTTCCAAACCTGGCTCAGAGGTGGGAGATCATTCACTGGATTTCCAGGGGGTTTGTTGGAATTAATTATCTCCATTTCTGGGAGATGGATTGTTGCTGAGGGAATCACCGTTCCCAGGGGTTGTTTCTGAGGGGATCTCCATTCCTGGTGGGTATTATTGAGGGGATCCTCATTGCTATGTGAGGAGAGCCCCATTGGGAGAGTGGTGCTGAGGGGATCCCCATTCCCTGGGAGGTGTGTTGCTGAGGGAAGCCCCAGTCCTGGAGGTATTGCTGAGGGGGATCCCCATTCCTGGTGGGTATTATTGAGGGGATCCTCATTCCTATGTGAGGGAATCCCCCATTCCTGGGTGGTGTTGCTGAGGGGATCCCCATTCCCCTGTGAGGGCGGTGGGTGGCTGGGGGATCCCCATTCCCTTGTGTGGGGGTGAGGGTTCTGGGGGGATCCCCATTCCCTTGTGTGGGGGGGTGGCTGGGGGATCCCCATTCCCCTGTGTGGGGGCGGGGTGGCTGGGGGGATCCCCCTTCCCTTGTGTGTGCGGTGGCTGGGGGATCCCCATTCCCTTGTGTGGGGGGTGGCTGGGGGATCCCCATTCCCGTGGGGGGGATCCCCATTTCCTTGTGTGGGGGGTGGCTGGGGGATCCCCATTCCCTAGTGTGGGGGGTGTCTGGGGGATCCCCATTCCCTTGTGTGGGGGGTGTCTGGGGGATCCCCATCTGCGGGGGGGCGGTTGCTAGGAGTCAGGATTCATCCTCCCCGATTCGCCCCCCGCCCCCTCTCACCTGTAACCGAACGTTGATCGGTCGCTATGGCAACCGCTGCGCTGCTTCCGGTCCGGGCGGGAACGAGCCCCGCGACGGAGAGTTCCGGGCTCAGTTTCCCTCCCGTCCCCCCGCCGCCCGGGGGAGGAGCCGCTGTGCCGGGCGGGTGGGGGTTGGCCACGCTCCGCCCGGCGTCCCGTCCGAGCCCGGGCACGGTGCGGCAGCCGGCCGGGCCCCACCCCCGCAGCATGGAGGCCTTCGTGAACTTCACCAACCAGACCCGGGGCCGGGACCGGCTCTTCCGGTGAGCGCGGCTGGCCCCGGAGCCGGCCGGGGCGGGGGTTCCTCTGGTGGGGCCGGGCCAGCTCCCCCTGGGGGAGGAGAGTCCGGTCCCAGCTGCCTGCGGCTGATACTGACCCTGGGCACGTGCCCGGCTTTGCCCAGCCAGCAGCCCGCTGCAGACCTCATTCCCCTGTTGCTGTGCGCCCCTGTCTCCCCCCCCAGAGCTGTGGGTTCCCCAGTGGGTGGGTGGTTTATGCAGCTGACCTCGTCTGGATCCTGGCCAGTGGGGCTGAGTTACTGCATGGAGATTGCTGAGGGCACAGTGCAAAGGACAAACTCCGTTTTGCCACTTGTTCCAGCCTGGAAACTGGTTTTCGCCCTTCAGAGACCCAGGGACTTGCTGCAAGCTAGTATTTTTGCATAGTTGCCTGTGAATGTTTCATACGGTATTGTTAGGCAGGGCCGGCCCAACCATATTGGTGAACTAGGCGGGCGCCTAGGGCGCCAGGCTTTAAGGAGCACCAAATTGGATGGAAGAGAAATTTTTACATATGTTGTCTCTTATAACTTGTGGGGGAGGGGTGCCAAAATGCCTAGGGCATCAAAACCCCTTGGGCCGGCCCTGCTTTCTTTTATGTTGCCACCACCAAAACCTTCTCTTGCCTGCTTGCTGCTCAACTGCATGGTCATCCATTGTCACACTCACGCTGCACGTCACCCAGCAAGTGCTGCAGCTAACCAGTACCCTGGGTGATCTTTATACAGTGTTGTCACATGGCTAGGGTCCTTGGGGAGTCCCTAACTTGTGAAGAAATTGTTCTTTTCTGCCCTCTCCCCAATCAATGGTCCCTGTGTCGCCTGTGAACCATTTTCCTCATTTTTTTCCATTCCAGAGCCACTCAGTACACATGCATGTTGCTTAGTTATTTATTAGAACGTAAGACTGACAAAGGGATGGTGATAGTGAAGCTCAAGGAGTTGGAATCTAGCATGCGCTTTGGCCGTAAATGTAAGTACTCTATGTCCAGAGGGATGGTCCCTCTTTGCATTGCTTACTCCATTTAAGACAAGCAGATGCCAATTGTGCTAGCTCTGAAGTAGTTAATGCAACGTGCAGCCTTGGATGACAGGACCTCAGTTTACATAGACATGGAATAGCAGATACAGATACACCCTTCTCCCCCCAGAATTCCACTTATTTTGTGACCTGCTATGCTGCATGGTTAGTATTGCTCAAAATATGCATGGCGGAGCCAATGCTGTGGAACAAGTGAAAGGACTTGTTGTAATTGATGTTGTGAATTGAAATATATGACACCTGTGGGCTGGGAACTTGCTGTAGCATAATTCCCCTAAAAATATTTAGCTCAGGAAAGGCAATGTTCCCACTTGGTAAGAATGTGAACCATGAGCCCTTTAGACTAACTTAGAAATGGTGTAGCTCAGAGGTACAATGAGATTAAACTAGCTCTTTCCTTTCAGGAAGCTGGGTTAAATCGTCTCCAAGTTACAGCAAAGTGTCACTCTCTCACTTACACCATAGATTGAATTTAGCATGATTGATAATATCTGTTCAAAGAGACCCCAGAATGGGACCAGAGTAGGGGAGGGTGTTCTCTAGGTCATGAATATGGGTGGGTATGGGAAGAACTGTGTTGAGGTCTCAGGACTGGAATGGCAGGACATGCTGGAGATGAAAATTGAGGCGAATCATCGGAGCTGTCTGGGGGAAGCTTGCATAGTATTTGTCTGCTATGCATGGCTCTGCTATTGTCAGCCTGTGACTTCTGCAAATTCAAAAGTTGCCCTCAAATGAAAAGGTGATATTTAAATATACAAGGCTGAGAAAGACAATAGGTTGTTGAAAAGCAGAGCTGAATGGCATGCTGGGTTTCCTTCTTACAGGGAGTAAGCAAAGCTAACTTCTCTGGGTTCTCTTGCAGTGTTCAGACTGGGCAACATGGTGCATGCCATGGTCGCAGTCAGGCGAACTAGTCAGTTACCAGACCTGGTGCTCCGTCTCTGTCTGACAGCCTCCAACTTCAGCCGTGGCCTGTATTTCATCTGTGACACAGTCCTGTGGGTGAAGAGTGTTGGACTCATCCTTGACGTTGACAAGCAGAAGTGGAGGAATTGGGCTACCAAATGCTATTACTATTCACTGCTGATGAATTTGGCCAGGGATGTGTATGAGATCTCCTGGAGGATGGAAAAGGTAGCTCATAAGGAGGAGAACTCTTCTTGCTGTGATGAACAAGACCAGGATCAGATCTGCATAGATTCTGAAGGTTTGCAGCCCTTTCTCCTCCTTCTATACGACACATTGAGGAAAAACCCTCCCTTGCTGCTGGACACAATGAAGAACCTTTGCGATCTTTCTAGTCCTTTGGACCGGCTGGGAATCTACAAAACCAACCCAGGAGTTATTGGGTTCTGTGGCCTCCTCTCCTCCCTGGTGGGGATCCTCACAGTGGCAAGTCCACAAATGAAGTTGAAGCACTGATCTGAAAGCAGCTGTATCACATGTGGTGAGCTGGCAGGTTTGTTCCCTGATGGCTTTCAGTCCCTGTATGATATTTCAAAAATGAATGTATTTGAAAATCGCTATTCATATGAGGTTTGTTCACTGAAGGAGATGGCTTTACTTCCTCTTCCTTCCTGGAACTCTCTTAGGTAAGGAGCTGCTCTGTGCTGTGACACACTACACGGTGGAGGAGAACGGTGAAGAGGCTGAGCAAGGACTGAGAAAAATATCCCTGAAGAATATTTTGCAATGTGAAAATCAAGACTTCACAAACTGCTGCTAGTAAAGGAGATGTTGCTATTTCCTGTAGTTGAATATAGACGTGGAATAGCTGCATAGAAACTATAGTTGTATAGCTACATAAAAAGCCATAAGTAACACGTGTTGACACTGGAAAAGCAGAATTCACCAAAGGGGGCGTCATTTAATAAGATGTCTTTTGTGAGCACATTCAAACTTGTTGGTCTCTGGAGTGTTTTGGGCACTGTATTCAGCTGACCTGAATTTAACCCTGAGTCCTGTGAGGGGATTGGATGATGCCAGGGGACTGGGAGTTGGATATATGGAGCTTTTGAATATGTGGAGTAGTAGCTGAAGGGTGTTCCTGTTGGTGATGTGGTGGCCACCATTGACTATGCACTGTGAGACAGGATCCAGTTTCTAGTGAGTAGATGTCTGCATTCCCAATACCAGTATCTGATCTGCGTTCCTTGTTGACAGTGCAAGGCCAAGGCTTGCGTGGTTCATGGCATCTGAATTCCTCTAGAATGGGCCTTCCAGGTCCTGATTAGATACACTGCCCTTTACCAATGTATGTGGGAAGCTTACTTCAGTGCTGCTCATGCTGGGGTAAGAAAAGAATTTCATTTTCCACGACTGTGGATCTGGCATCATTCACCAGCACTAGCCTTCCCCCAAATACACACAAAACCTCTGCAACTCAGGAGGGTGGTAATTTCCATACTCTCTGAAGCAGCTTTGCACTGATCCTGCTTAAGTTTTGCTGAAAGTTTTCAAATATAATCAGTTTTAAATCCTGCTATTGAGAGAAACCTGCCCCAGGGTTATCAACAAAGGCTAGCATCTGTGGCTCAGCATCTGTCGAATCTACCTATGATGCAAGAGTCAAAAATTCAACAAACAGCCTATTACAAAGCACTCAATGATCTTAAATCATTTCTATACTAGGGGCCATGTTCGATGCCGTTTCCACTTTCAGTGTAAAATGTTAGTATTCCAATGAAGTGTTTTAAATAGGAAGAGGCTGTCTACAGCCAGGTGATTTAAGTGTGGCCTGGAGAGCAAATGTCTGCAGAGTTCTTCAATGTGGTCTGTCACTGCCTTTTTTTAATGTGAAAGTATAGACTATAGAAACTACAGGTCCCAGCATGCTTCATGTTGGAAGGAACCCACTGAGTGGTGTGTCTCCACTGAGGGCTGGGGCACGTGAGTCAGTTTGGAATAAGTGCCCACTGGGAGGGCAGCGTGGTAGTTTCCCAGCAGATTTCTGGTACAGAGGAACTGTAGAAGGGCCAGCCTAGTCACCCCCGCTCCAGGTTACCCAGTCTAAGAGTGAAAAAGCTCCCGTGCAGAGAGGGAGGATAAGTGAGGAACATTTTCAGGCTGGCTGGCCTCTTTCAAAACTTCCCCCAAAAGAGGCGGACCCTATCGCACCACCTGGTTCTGACAAGGATGGTCAGGCTCCCAGGTTCTCTGCTATGGGATTCCAACAGATCTGTCCTAGCCCTTTCCTGAGGCAGGTCACTGGATTTTCGAAGCTAATACTCGCAGTTGCTCCTGCAAGCTGGAAGCTAGGGGTTAAATGTTTTAATGTACTGAATTTAGTTTAATATAACTAAAGCCATAGAATCAACCAAAAGAAGCGAATCCTTTAAGCGCCTCTTCCTTAGGTTTCCTCCTATGGGAGGCTGGAATTAGGACTACTGCTGCTGTAGTTGATCTAAGGAAAGACAACTAATAAAGTGAAAATGGGTTTGAATCTGTCTGTTTCAGGGTTTTGTGCAGAGGAGATGGCTGTAGGTGGACTGGGCAGAGGGGCAGTGCATATGGATTACAGACCTTTCCTTTTAGGGGAATTGGCATCCTGTGTAACGAAATGCAGTAAGGCAAATTGTGTGAGAGGCTCTCTCTGAAATGGAAATAGATCTGACCTATTGCCCCTGAGCAGGTACCTTTGGCTGGGGTCATTCTGTCCCGCACAGGCAGAGCGGCTTTCTTCCGCTGGTGCTTCTGGGTGTTACTTTCTTCTGTGTATACACTGCCATTCACCCGGAGTTCTAGGGTGGAGTGCAGCAGCTATTTAATAAGGCACAACCTGTTAGGGCTGGGAGCGAAGAATAACTGCCAACTGCAATGGGAGATGGGGCACAGTGTAATGATCAAAACTGCGCCTTAGGGCCCCTGGTGCTAACATACAAAGAGCAGCTTGAAGATGGCACCTCCAGTATTGAACAACTTGCTATTGAACAACTTGCAAGGCACTGAATTCAGCACTGATTTAGAGAGTGTTTTCTCCTCTACTAACAAGGGGTACGTCCACACTGGAGCCTTAGGTCGACTTAAAGACAGTTTGTCGACCTACAGACCGCCGCGTCCACACTGGGCACTTACTAAGTTGACTTAAGCATTTCCTTAAGTCGACTTAATAACACCACCTCTGGAGGTCGATTTAAGGCTTAAATCGACTTAATCCAGTGTGAACAGGGAGTGCCCTTAAGTCAACCTAACTGGCCTCCAGGCGCTAGTGCAATGTGGGACAGCTACCCACAATGCACCACTCCTCCGTCGACTAGCACCTGCCAGTGTGGACACTGGCAGTCAACTGGAGTGTTCAGTGTGGACTTTCTAAGTTGACTTAACAGAGCCCCCAGGGTAGACGTAGAGTCTAGTTGCACTTTTAAAGACTAACACATTTATTTATCGCCTGAGCTTTCGTGGGAAAATCACTGGTAGCCAGGTGTTCCTTGAGTAATTTTACAGTAACCAGATCTGGCGCAAGCCCTTCCTCCTGCCACTTCACTGGTTATGTAGCTGACTTGGAGAGGCTTAGCTCATAAAGACTCCAGTTTTCTGATGGTTATGTGAGGCTTGCTCATAGCCTGCAGAACTTGAGGCATTTCCTATGCCATGGACAGACACCCCTGGCTAGCTGGAGAGGGGCAGGGAACTGAGAACAGATGGGAGATGGGGACATTTTGATAAGGCCTCTGTGCTGTGAAGGGGCTGGGATGTACAGAGGGCCAGGACTATGCTGGGGTGGCCTTTATCCTGCAGTGGGGTGGAGAGGGATATGAAATGAAGACATTAGCAGGGCAGAGGTTGTGTTGTGACAAAATTCCCTGCTAAGGCCAATAGGGAGAGAGGATCAGCCCCATGCTTTTCCCTCCTGAATGGTCAGTTGTGGATAGCAAAATCCAAGGGGAAGTTCATTGCCAAATACATGAGCCACAGCTGCTGCCCTTTGTCCTCCTGTCTGGAGAGCAGTGACTCATCACAAGGACGGCTTGGAAAGTTTACAAAGGATTAGTCTGCCTTTCCCTTTTCACCTCCATTGGATGGGAGGCTCAGCCAGGAAGGTAGACGTGCCAGCCTCATGCTGCTGAGGTGTGTGGAGCGGTTACTCCATGTGTGCTCTAGCTTCTTTAGTACAGGAAAGGTTTCTTCCCCTAGGCTCAGCTTCTGAGTCCCCCAGTTCCTTTTCTCCCTGCGAGTATCTTTGCTAGGAACTTGCTCCTCATGCACCCAAACCGTGTGTGGAGTGGGGGTGAGGGGTACACATCTCTTTCATTATCCAGCCTGAGGGAGGCTGTGAAGCTGTGGGTGATCAAGGATCTGCGCTGTCCCCCTCTGGCCCCTGTTTGCTGGGCAGGGGGAGCTGGAAGCATGAAGCAGGGGGCTTTCTGCTGTGGTGGGTGAGGGTTTGCTGCTGCCTATTTCAAGACATCCACAGCATCGTGTGTGTAAACAACCAGTTTCTATCAGAGGCTGCTGATCCCTGGGATTCCTGCCTCCCATTAAGTACCCTTGGGCTTCTCACCTCATTAGGACCCTTTGCATTATTTTTCTGTCCTCTAAAGCAGTGGTTCTCAACCACTCTGTCAGGGCACATTACTGTGTCACCACAGAGTGGTAAGTGTGTCGTGGAGAGCCGGAGAGCTGGCCGGATGTGGCTTGAGGGCAGTGGGCTGTAGGGTCACGATACGCCGCCAAGCGTGTCGCGAACCACAAAAGGTTGAGAACCACTGAGTCTAGCGGGCAGGATTGTTCCAACTCCATGTCCGTGAACTGTACTGACGTGCCACTTCCAACTGAAAACGTTAAATAAATCCAGTCCTGACCATGATCTCTTCTATCTTCCTCCCGTGTAGCCTGTTTTCAATTCACACAGCTGTGTCTTTGTCCAATGAACTAAGTATTCAAGTAAGATTTTTGTGAGCTATGGGCTCAATCCCAGTTGTAGCTGTCAGCAAGAGCCATCAGGTCTGGCAAGCAAAACTTACTCCTCTTAATTGCCCCATCCTAGACTGGTGGGGACAGAGAGCTGTGGGGAAAATTCAGGATATGAAGAGCATGATTGCTTACGGTTCCATTACTCCTTAGCCTAGGTGTTAATGTAGAAGGATTTTTCTCTCCCTATTTGTTATGTTATTCTGGCAGGGTCAGGTTAGAGGCAGGGCCTGTGTTTCAATTTCTAGGCTCCACAAGAAGAATGGTGGGGGCATTTTCCAGACTGGTCATGCAATCATCTGTTTTAAATTTGCTATGGCCCTCGGGAGCCATTCATCATGTTGCCACAGCAACCTGCAGATGCCTTGGCCCATGCAGCTGGGAGGTGGGGTTTTGTGGTGGCACTGTCTGGGTAGGACACATTCGTGTCAGAGAATCTGCTCCCGGGGACAGCACAACCAGACACCCTCTGCTCCTGGCACCTGTTTGACAACAGCCTCTGACTGCTGCTCCGTGAGTACCGAACAAACAAAACAGAACAGAACTGCTTTCAAAACTGAGCTTGAGAAGTTTATGGAGGGGACGGTAGGATGGGGTAGCCTCTTTTGGAAATTGACCGATCTTTGATCTTTGGCTACTGGTGGTGGATATGCCAGTGGCCTATGAAAGGAGGGTGGGTGCGGGTTCTGAGTTATTACAGAGAATTGTTTCTTGGATCACTGGCTATTGAGACTTGCCCACATGCTCAGGGTTTAACTGATTGTCATATTTGGGGTCGGGAAGGAATTTTTCCCCAGGGCTGATTGGCCTGGGCTCTGGGGGGTTTCACCTTCCTCTGTAGCACAGGGCATGGCTCACCTACTGGTGAATTCTCTGTCCCTTAAAGTCCTTAAATCATGATTTGAGGAGGTAAATAACTCACTCATAGGTTGGAGGTTTATTGCTGGAGTGGGTGGGTGAGGTTTTGAGGCCTGCATTTTGCAGGAGGTCAGACTAGATGATCGTACTGGTCCCATCTGACCTTAGAGTCTATTTGCCTAATATGAATACCCTCCCCAGTGCCATGGAGGGGAGTGGCAGGCCACAGCTGGTGACACAGCTCTGGTTAAGCAATGAGTCTTGTGGCACTGCTGGGAAACGGAATCTGTGCTAGGGAAGTCAAAGTGGGGCCCCCAAGGTGGCATTAGGGGGTTGGAAATTGATTTGGGCTCCTTCCTGAGATGGCTTTGGGATGCTCTGGCCAGAGTGGGTGGAGTGTGCATGGTGCTGTTGAAACGGACATGGCATCCTGGTGTCTGGAAGAACGTACCTGAACGAGCGCTGGGCTGTAGCTGGAGTGGCTCTGCTTTCTGACCCGCACAGCGCCAGCTCATCCAGCCCTCACCATTAGCCTCTGCTTTGCCAGTGTGCCTCTTGCTACTTTTATCCGTGGTTCTTTGCACAGCTCTTCTAAAACCCCTCCAGCCTGGCCTGCAGTCTCCTCCCATTCACCAGCCCTCCACCTTGCACAGCTGCACTGCTTCATTTCAGTCATGCTGTTCATATTCAGTATCAACCCCACAGCTCTGCAATGCCTCTGAGTCCTGAATCATGGGACTGTAACTCCAATTTGGGGTCCCCAGCTTTGCTGGTGCCTCTCGGCCTCTTTTTTTTAAGACCCCTGTGTGGCAGTTGCTTTCTTTAGCTGAGGAGGAGCGTTTGGGGCTCTTTGTGGTGTCACCAGTTCTGCGGCTTAATTGGGTAGATGGGTCGCTGTTAAGCAACACCATGTCTCCCCCACCAAAGGCCCGTGCTACCTCAATGCAGCCTTCTGCCCCTGCCAGTCTAGGATGCAAGAGGTACCATAGAGCTTGAGACTCCATCAGAAACTAGCAGTGAGACCATTTCTAGCGTTGTTTTCCCAGGGAACTCCTTGATTAGGTTTTGAACTTCGCTTTGCAGACTGATGTGTCATCATGGCAGCAAACAGGAGCCAGAAAATGCAGAATGGAAGCACAAAGGTGAGCGTGGGGAAGAGGTGGAGAGGGATATGAGCAATATCAGATGGACTGCTGCGAATGGAGTATTGGATTCCAGTATTATGCTGTTTTTATTGTGTGTTCCATTAAAGAAGGTCGCCTTGTCTTTGCAACAGACCTCTACCTATAGCAATGTACAAGGTCAGTTGGCAGAAAAGAGCATTTAAAAACTGATCTTGCTTTCTCTTAAAAATATCTAAGACGTTCTCAGATAAAATCTTTAGGATTCTATTAATATTGTAAATATCAGATAAGTTAAACAGCATGAGAAAATTGTACTTCTTAAAAAACTCAACTTCCTTATGTCCTCCCTTCCCCTGAAACTCAGTTGCCCTGAGTTCAGAAGCAACCTAAACTCTGACCATTATTAATGTCTGTGATCTGCCAATCCACCAGTATTCACTATGTGCAGCAACTGACCTTACCCACATTTCCAGTACGGATCACACTCCCTAGCATGCTGAAAATACAGCACCAGTGTGAAGAACTGTTGGGCTGGCCTCACTGCAGGAGTTATGTGATTGCTAGCCCCGGTTCATACAGGAAATACCATCAACTACCGTATTTATTATATATACAAACCTACAATAAATCCTGAACATATATGGGCACCAACCCAAATACAGACTCTCCCCATCACCTGAAGATCACTGGAAACCCCCACATCTCCTCTGACCCAGCACTTGCCTCATAGCCACCATTTGTTCTATCTTTATGGTGACAGGATGTGCTAAAGCCAAGGTTAGGGTCCCAGTGGAGGCATGGAGATGATGGATAAATAAATACTTCTTTTCTCTCCCCTGCCCCACCACCACAATGGCCACAAAGACAAGCCCCCAGGTCCCCTTTCACAGCTGCAGCAGGTACTTAGACACTAGCTATCCTAGTTGCTGGAAAAATCCTGTGTGGCCATTGCTACCTAAATGGTGTCACTGAGATTCCTGCTCCCATATTACCAAGTGTTCCCTCCAGGGCTCTCTGTTGCACATGGTCCCCTAACTTGTCACCTTCTTGCTGAGCACAGGAGAATGTGCTGCAGAGGGTCTTGCAGCTGCCGGTGGTGACTGCGACGTGTGAAAGCCTTCAGAGGACGTACACCAGCACCAAAGAGGCACACCCACTTGTGGCATCGGTGTGCGAAGCCTATGAGAGAGGAGTCAAAGGGGCCAGCTCGCTGGCTGTGTGGAGCATGGAGCCTGTGGTGCGCCGACTGGAGCCTCAGTGTGAGTCTGGATTCTTCCCTGTTACGGGGGAGTGGGGCACAGGGAGCATGTGGGAACGAGGGACTGTCAGTACATGGGAGGGGCCACGGAGAAATCCCAGCCCGTGAAAAGACGGCTGCAGCAGAGAGATTCTGGCCGGCAGCCAGAGCACAGGACTGGGAGTTGGGAATGCCTTGTTGTGAGCCTGGCCTGCCGCCAAATCCCTCCATGGCTTGGGGCAAGTTTCTTAACTATCCTCCTTCATATGTGCATGTGACTGTCAGCCTCTCTGTGCTGGGGTCCCAGAGGAGGAATAGTGCCGTACATCTGCTAAAGTAAATATTTCCCACACAAGCTTAGGTGGGGGATGAGCTTCAAGCTTTGGCTGGGCTGGTTTAAGCCATTGGAGCCCTGTGTTTGTAACGCAGTGACAGTCAGAGCCCCTTCTTTCTCTAGGACACATCTGGAACATCAGGACCCGCCCTGGCTCTCAGAGCAGTGTCTTGTCCTGGCAGTCACTCATTTCCTCTGGCAGATCTGCCAGTGCTATTTCCAAAGGCTAACTCTGACTGGCTGCAGCCAGCCAGGATCAGGAGCAGCAAAGTCCCGGGTGCACCCAGCTTCCAGCCAGATCCCACCCACTCAGCCAGGCGTCTTTCCCAGTGTGCCCCACTACATCCGCCCACAAGGTGCTAAACGGGGAACAAGACACAAGCAGGCAATGGCTGCAGACCATTGTGGACCTGGCCGCACTCCTTTGGTGGTCCCCTCTGACCCACGTGTGTCCTGGGGAAACCCAGGACACACCAGATTAGGTATGGAATGAAAGGCTGCTACTGCAGCTGGTCACATCTGCTACAGCCAAGGGAAGGGACAGAAGGGGTGCAACCTATCAGCACTAGCTCTGATGTATTGCCTGTGCCATCCAGGCACCTCCAAGTGCTTTACATCAGTATGAACTCATGCAGACTGTACTATGCAGGTTCCGGGTCGTGGTGGGTGCCTCATTCAGCCTCCGTCAGGAGAGCAGGGGTCAGGGCATTAAACTCAAATCTTCTGAAGACGGTGCCTCCAATAACACTGCAGTCCCCTCCGCGCTGCTAGTATTGACGCTAAGAACAAGGATGCCCTCTCCTGTGCCACCTGCACGCCTCCCTGCGGCACAGTACCTGCTAGAGCTGTGCTGGTGTGTCAGGATCTGCGCTGACTCAGAGAGAGCACCCCCGAGTGTGTCATTCAGCACCGAGCCCCCTTCCACTGTGCTAATACCCAGGCTTTGTCTGGTTCAGTCACAGCTGCCAACGTCCTAGCCTGCAGGGGCTTGGATCACCTGGAACAGAAGATCCCTGCCCTCCAGTACCCAGTGGAGAAAGTAAGTAACAGATCCAGCCCTGCTCCCCCACTAGCCTAAGAGACCCATTTATTCCTGGGCACCGCATTCATGTAGGATTCATCCATTCCTGGGTGTTGCCCACCGCATGTATCTCCTGGAGGAGTGCCCTGTTTTTTTGGGTGATGATGGGCTCTTCTGAAGTTGATAGGACAACATGCTAGGAGCCACTGATCTCCTGTGAGAAACACCCCCAGAGAAACATCCACAGCTGGGGGCGGGCTAGGGACATCCCTAAAGCCATGCAGACTAGTGGGATCATGTCACACCTGCTCAGCTGCCCCCGAGAGCATGCGGCTCTCTGTGCCCCATCCCTGTCAGGTTCCTTCAACCCAGCTCATCTAGGCGCTGATGGTCTTCCCCTGTGCAGCTGCCTCTGAGCCACCTCCACACCCAGCCATGGTTTCCGTTGGTCGCTGTACCTTCCCACCGTGAGACCTGGGTGATTGGAGCACATAGCTGGACTCTTCTCCGTCCCTCCTCCTGCAGATTGCGTCTGAACTGAAGGACTCCATCTCCACCCCCATTCAAAGCGCCAGAAGCACCCTTGGCAGTTCCATAAGTAGCACCTTCGATAGGGTCCTGGGGCTGACCACTGAGGGCTACAAGCTGGCCAAGAACACAGCAAGAAACACGGCAGAGTACACCTGGAGCAGCCGGGTTAGCCAGATGGCAAATGCTGGGATAGACAGAGCCCTGGGACAGCTAGAGACGCTGGTGGATTTTCTCCTGCCAGAAGAGGACCCTGAACCAGGTAGCCTTGCCTGCCTCCTCAATCATCAGTGGATGGCATTGGGAGATGTGGCCAACGGGGCACTGGGAGCTAATGCAAAAAAACTTTCCCTTTGGGGAAACTTGGCCTCAAGTCAGATTGACACGAAAATGGCTTTGGTGGCCTTTGCGTGGGTCACAGCCCAGTTCACCTCTGCTCATAGGATGCCCAGCCCAGGCCTGGGATCGTGTGGGGAGGGGCAGGAGCCCGGGCAGTCTGTGGGGGGGCTCCAGCACCAGGGTAGCAGAGTTTGCTGCTGTTCAGCACTGAGGTTTGTGGGGGCAGCTTTTCCAGCCTCTGTCTGCCCTATGGCTGCTTCTAGCCAGACCCAAGGGAGCTGCTTTTGAATGTCTTCCTGGCACGCTTGGCAGACACCTTTGTGGGAATGGGGTGAGGATTTGTGTGCATTGGGGTAAGGAAGAGCCTCGTCTCTCTCTGTCACCGAGCGCACTTGGGATATCCCCTGGTGGTGTCCTGACTCCGAGTAGCAGTGAGGAAGGGGGTGGCATTGGGAATACCCTACCTCCACCGAGGGCCAGTGATTCTGCCTGTGAGAGGGGCCCCATGTCATGGGCCATTACACAGGTGTTATCTGCCACCTGCAACCAGCCAGCTCTCAGGCAGCCAGCTGCTGACCTGTCCACAAGGTGGCGCTGTCACCCTGGTCAGGTGTGTCCCGCAGGTGGGGCCAGAAAGATGACGCCTCGGCAAAGCCAAGCCCTTGGCTGAGCAGGGGAGATCTGAAATGGAAGACCGAGGGTGACAGGGCTGTACTGAGCAGCAGGAGCCTGTGCTGTGAAGCGGGACAGTTCAACGGCAGAGACCTGCTCTCCCGTGGAAGGAGGGTGCAGAGCTGGTCAGGTGAATCCCAGGCCGGGTGTGCTTTTCCCACCACTCCCCATGCTGGTTACATGCCCATTCCCAGTTTGCTCTGCCCTTAGCTCGGAAGCCCCCAAGGGTGCATGGATCTGAGGTGACGCCTTCCCAGCCGCAGCCTGGCACCTTCAGCAGGATTGGTGCTTTGGCCAGCACCATCTCCCACCGCGCCTACCAGCAGACTGGCAGAACCATCCAGCACACTAGAGACCGAGGGCAGGAGCTGGCCACGTGGATCCCAGGCTTGGTAAGGGACCCTGCCCTGCACAGCACAGCTACAGGGAGCCCCTTGCCCTGACTCCTGGGGACCTGTGCAGCACTGTAGGACTGATCTGCCCTAAAATGTGGGCTGGTGGTCCCTTGGTTGGAGGTATAAGAAGTCCAGCTCGGTGCTGGATCCCAAGCGACACAAGCAACAGCCAGTGTTTAATGGGGACCCAGATTAAATCAGTGCTTTGTGCCCCCTGTGCTGGGTTTGTAGCCACAGTAATTGCAGTCTCCATCTCCTGAACTGCACTGAAGGACGGGAGCAAGCAGACAGAAGTGCCTGTAATAGTAATAAATTATACTATGCCCTGCTGTGGCCTTTCTCACCTTTGCATCTATTTGTCCCTGAGGATCTCTGAAGGCTTTGCACACCTTAATCAGTCAAGCCGCTCAGCAGGGTAGGACAGGTTTTATTTCATTCACAAAGGAGAAACTGAGGCCCGGTTGCCCAAGTCACCAATGTCCCAGCAAGTTCATGTCAGGAACAGAACCCAGGCTTCCTACCAGCTGGCTTCCTACTCTACTGGCTGCGGCCTATCCACCCCCTCCCGGTCTAGGGGACCAGGCAGGATACTGGGCATTGCTTTTAGGAATGTATTTCTCCTCGCTTGCTCCTTGGGGAGAGCCAAGTGGCTCTTTGGCTCATGACTGATGCCCCAGCTCATTCGCCCTCCAAGGTAAGCAGGACCCTCCTGAGCTCCAGCAGGACCCGGCCTCCTGTAATCTCTGTGGCATCAGCACGCACGAGGCCCACACCAAGCTCATGGGCTGGATTATTTTTAACAGGCTCTAAATTTAGAATGTGAATGAATGGCCTTGACATGACATCCTTCCCAAAGCAACCGGCCCCAGCGGAAGCCCAGATAAAATCAGGAGTAAAACGGCCCACTCCCACCCAATGTCTCTCCATGCAGCTCCCCTGGGGCTGGAAACCACCCCCACAACCCCAGAGCCTCCTGCCGATTTTGGGATTTATTCCCATGTGTCTCTCTGTCCCCTGACCCTTGGATGTGCCATCACGCTTACAGCTCCAACCCGGAATGGATTCTGAGAGTCAGCCAGTCCAGTTAGCACTCACAAATGAAACAGGGCTGAGCTGGATGGGAGACCTCTAAGGAGCATGGAGCTGCTTCAAGGGATGGGATGTGAGTGACTCGTTAGGACTTTCTTGCCCTCAGTCTGACGTGAGGGGTGCTGTGCTGCAGGGAGTGGTGAGAGGGAAAGAATCAGATGGTCCCTAATTCAAGGCCTGAGCCGCTTAAGGATCTCAGGTCACCTTTGGAAAGAGTTGGGGTTTTGACCCCGTGTTCTTGCCAAATTCCAGCCAGGGTCATTACATCTTGATTTGTCAAATCCCGCCTGTGGTTTTTAGTGCTCTGGAATTCTCCTTTACTTTCTGTCCTAAACTGTTGCGCAGCTTTCTTGTGGATCAATTAAACAGTTGCTTCTTTGCACCCAGAAGTGGCGAGTGAGCATTCCCTCTGTGTTACTCGGCTCCATGACAGGGCGGGGACAGGAGGCTGACAGAGGAACTGTTGGCATTTTAATGTATTTATTGCTAGGTTTTCCTCTAACGTTCATCTCCTCACTGAGCCTGCAAAGCATCAACAGGCTTAGCCTCGCAGCGCTATCCCCCTTGTAGGTGGGAAGTGAGGTGTGGGTCGGGGGCGGCTTGCTTTCTTTGCTTGGAAAGGCCCAGTGTTATGGTTTGTTCCTGTGCCCTGACATTGGACCACAAGCTCTGTCTGGCCTGCTGTGGGAATCTGGAGCCCTGGCAAGGGGCAGTGAGCTCTGATCCCTCAGTCTTATGCTGTCCATCATGCATTGCTGTGGTGTGCTGCAGAAACACCTGGATCCAGGATGAAATCCCAAGCACAGCCTCAATGCAGCAGCTGTCCTGCTCTGGGGGGGGGGGGGGGCCCTGTGAGGTCCCAGCTGTGAGCAGTGGCTCTCTACTCTCTCTCTCTGCAGGGTGCTGTGGCCAGGCAGAGCATGGCCAAAGCCCAGCAGGTCCTGGGTGACGTGCAGACTGCAGCGGCTGGCTGGCTGAGCAAGGGGCAGAGGAAGAAGTCAGAGAAGAAGGAGCTGAAGAAAAAAGAAACCAAAGCAAACGAGGTACAGAGAGGGGCAGAGTGCTGAACGCCCTAGCGCTGACGGGCCAGTGGGGAACCTTTACAAAGCCCCCCTGCAGGTAACAGTCGTGGCCCTTAATACAGCCAGGGATCAGGTACAGAGGGGAAACTGAGACCTTGGGGGTGGGGAGGGAAGGGTGTGATTCTCTCAGGCCCTAGAGGGAATCTGTAGCAGAGCTGGATACGGAATCCAGGAGCTCTGGTTCCAAGCCCCTACACTAACCGCTAGGCCATGCTATCACAGAAAAAGCAGTTCTGCTTAGAAGCCACTCTGTGCCCCAGGGCCATGTTCCAGGAGTCCCTCTGCCACTTGGTCTTTATTCCCAAGAAACATGCTCAGTGGCCTTGGGCGGCTGCAGCACCCCACACCCTCAAGGGAAGCCCATCCGCTTGTGCCCTCCCACTTGGCGCTGTGGAGACAGTGTTGCAAGCTGAGGGTTTGGATGCACTTACGGAGTGGCAGGGCCTGAGTGTCTTTAGAGGCTCCTGTCCTGTAAGCACAGCCCTCAAAAAGGGAGGTGGCAGCCTGCAGACCTGCTGGATGCAGGGGCCTGGAGTCTCTGCCCTGGCTGAGCGGTGTCTGGTGCAGTGAGGGTGGGGAGCAGGGGCGGTTGCTCTGTCTCAGCCCTAGGGGGTAGTTCAGGCATCAGGACTAGCTGGTGAGTTGGGATACCCAGTGCTACTACACCCGTCTTTGCCCAAGAGTGCCCCACTGAGCCACTACTGGATGGATTCACGCCCCCGGGAGGCTAGATCCACTGGCTTCATAGCTGCTTTGTGCTGCTGAAGCAGGACCGAGAATCTGGCCCAGAGATCAAGCACTGGAGATGGCTGAGTGGTAGCTTTCCCTTAACAGCAGGTCTGCTGGGACAAGGGAAAGCTGCAGGTTGGGGGTGAGCGCCCTGTTCCTTTGACCTCACCTCCACCCCAACGAGGGGCATGGGAGAAACTTCTACTGGAAATAGAGCCTTGAACCAAACACCTGGGGGGGGGGGGGGCAGAGGCTGGAGATTGGGAGAGAGCAGGCTTGTCTTGTCTCTGGAGGCCTGGGGCGTTGGCCGAGGGAGGGCAGGATAAAGCCCCAGTGCAAAGTGCTCAGCCCAAGGCTAACGGCACTGGTTCCAACTTATCCAGTCAGTCTGTGGGGCACTCAGAGGGAGGGGCAGGGCAGCGATGGGGCCTGCTCTGCATGGTGCTAACCAGAGCGGCGGGGCGTGTTTCTCCTGGCAGGTGGGTGCCGAGACTCCAAGCCTGGTGAGCAGCATGGCTCAACACCTGCAAACTGCCTATCTCACCACCATCTCCAGCATGAAGAGGGTCCCTGCCGCTACCTGGGGGACAGCTGGGGAGGTGCTGCAGCTCTTCCCCCGCAAGGCAGCTTCCATAGCCAGCGAGAAGGTGGGCGCGCTGAAGGATACCTTGCTCAGTGTTACCGGAAGCATGGCAGAGATCTTGTCCCACTACATGCTGGTGAGTTTATCCCTTCCTCTGAGAGCTCCCCCTCCCTCTGCACTGCAGGAGAGGGAACTGTGTGAGGGTCCGAGGCTCTTGGCCTAGACCAGCCCCATCTTCCTTCCCCCACCTCCGGCTGGAGTGTAAGGAATCCTACAGGGGCAAAGAGGTGTGACCCTGCAGTGCCAGCCTGGAGCTCCTTTGGGAAGAGCTGCAGCTGGCTCCTTCAGCTCAGAATGGAGCCGTGCATGGGCTGGGTAACACTCCCTGGTCTCGGGGAAGGGGTGGACTCTTGGCTCCGCTTACAGAGGCCATGATGCAGAGGGGTGCCCTGCTGAGTCCCCTCAGTCCTGGCCTGCTCACACACAGTTCTGTCAATGCCCCTCAGTTCTGACCTCCAGCCTCCTGTTAGCCAAGTTCTTTGCCCACTCCTCCTGTGAAGCCAGTGCCGCGATTCAGGGTCTCCGGAGGGGGGTGTTTGGAACCCCAAAGACAGTCGGGTGTGAGGTGCACAGGCATGTGCTTAGTCACACCCCTTGGCTAACATAGCCGCTTAGATTGGCTGACCCAAAAGCCACATACTTCGTGTGGGATCTCTCCATCCATTCACCGGGCAAGCTGATGCAGCCAGGCCCCGGAGTGCTGCACACGTGCGCTTTCCTAGGAAATCCCAGCTGAGAAAGTCAGGGTCTGTGACCAGAAATTCCTGGGAAGGTGAAAGTTCAGGCAGTGACCTCCCCGCCCCTCCCGTCTAACTGATTCCTCCCGCCCACCCTCCCCTTGTCTGACCCCCGGCTCTCAGCCCATTAGTCATGTGTCCATGGAGATATAGGCTGCCCCCTGAATCCAAGGCGCTCCATTGCCGGCTGACTGGAGTCAAGTTCTCAGCTGCCGGCTTCAGCTGCAGGCTTTTCTGCTTTGAGGGACAGGACTGGCCAGGAGCCCGGTCTGGGGTGGGTGTGAGGACTGAGCAGAGAATGAGGATCCAAAGCTTTGTGGGGAGAAAAGAGAGGGGCTGGGTGGGGGACGGGAGCAGCCTGTTGAGGAGATTTGATCAATGTGTGGGGAAATAAAGGTCTGCAGTGCTGATCCCCATTGGAGGGCTGATATCTGGCATGTAGCTAACTCGTCAGTGTTTGTACGTGTGTTGGTCGAAGTGCGTGGACAGGACAGCCTCCTGCATGTAGGGATCCCCCAGAATAGGCGGTGCTTCAGTGGGGGGGACGGGCCCCTCATTCTCCAGAGGGCACTACATCTACTACTCAAATGCCACTGCCCCAGAGGGTAGGAGGGCTGAGGGCTGGGGTGGTTCCTGGGCTGGCTGCAGGGGAAGCTGTGGAGTCTCTTCCTAGCGCTCATTTCAATGTAGACTTTGTGAGCAGCTGGGCCCATTCTGCAGCACGAAGGAGGCACTCCCAATGGAGTTCCCTCCCTACACTGCTCACAGTAGCTGCTGGGAATCCAGCCAGGACTGCTCCCTGCTGGGCTGGGTCAGCAGTCAGGAGAAGCTCTTGCCCAGCTCAGTGCCTCAGTGTCACCCCCTGCACCCCAGAACATCTCACCCTGACCGTTCCTGGCACTGGGTCCGTGCTCCCATGGGCGCAGCACTCACTCTCTCGGGACCGGTCCCAGACCCAGCCGCCTCAGACCCTTCTGTGCAGCTAGTAGCTTGGCACAGAAGCCAAGATGGAAAAGGGCAACCAGCCCTAGTATGGAACTAGTCGCCTTTCTGTGTGTGGGGCTCAGTCTGGCGCCTGGCCCAGGGCCCATCTGGGAGGCCAGACAGCAGCCATCTTACATGCAGGGCAGATCCTGGCTGGGGCGGAGTAGGGCTGAGTCTAGGCAGCTGGCCCTGTCTTTGGGATTGTCCTCAGCCTTTACTTGTGCACCCCCCCCCACCCCCCTGCAGTCTTGGCCTTCTGTCTTTGAGCCCGTGAGCCAGGTGGGGGAACGTGTGTTCCTCTTGGGTCTCCCCACTGAGGCCAGGGGGCCTTTGGAAAAACTTTACTGTGAAAATCCCAGCTAAGGGGCCCTAATGCCCAGCAGTCCGGCGCCCACACAGCCTCAGAGACAAGTGGCAATCAGGTGTTTCCATCCCTCGAGAACTAGCTCTGCTCCTCAGGCTGCCAAAGTCCCTCTTGCCAATCACTGCATCTCCCAGCCTCTGGCAGCAGCCCGTCCCCGGGGACTGAGCAGGGCTGGAAGGTAGCAGGCTTGGTCCCCGGGAGCCTCTGGCCTGAGGAGGGAAGAGGTCTGACTCTCCTGGAGCCAGAGGGGAGGGTGGGGCAGCTGCAGGCCCCATGGAGCCTGAACAAAGTCTGCCAGCAAGTCTGGGGCCAGCCGCGCTGCCTGAGTTGGTCCTGAGGGCTGGCCTGGGCCCCTTGGGCAGCATGCCGCCCTCCCTTTGGCACGCTGGCCCTGGACAAGCAGAGTGACCTCTCAGGCTGGGAGCAGTCACTGGGGGGGCGGGGGCAGGGAGGCTGGCTGGCTCCACTCTGAAGCAGGAATGTGTGGGGCTATAGGGGGGAGTTACCCCCACAGGGTCCCTCCACTGAACAGAGAATGAGTTTGGTGCAGCTGGCCCTGCTGCCCTGTCTCCCACTGCAGGGGAAGCAGGGAGGATGCTGAAGGCCAGGGAGGGCATCTGTGGGGGCCATGCTTTACAGTCTTGGCATTCCTTACCCCCCAGGGCCACCGTGCTGGCTCCCCAGCCCCCTCCCAGGCCTTTTGTTCGTTCTGAGTTGGGTTGAACTCTGTGAGTGAGAGCTACAGTGAAGCCTCCTTGTCCCTGCCCAGTGCGAGGGGATTTAGCTAAAGGGATTTATTCCCCCTGGGCAGCATGGTCCAGGTGGAGGCCTCTTTGGGCTGAGGCTCATCCCCCCCCCATCACACACTGCACCCACTGAGAGGATGGGGATGGGGAGGCTGGTCGCAGGGCGGATCTGGAGCAGGGTTGTGGGGCGGGTTTCCTCCCCCTTTCTGGGATGGAACAAGAGGATTCAGCTAATGCCAGTGGGGAAGGAAGGCAGGGGATGGAGGGCCAGACATGCCTTTCCTCTAGTTATATCCATAGCACCCTCCTCCTATGCCAGAGAAATGCAGCCACCTCTGGAGAGTGGGGACAATGCAGCAGTTAATTCTGGCCAGAGACTGGGGCAAACCCCAACTCTTAGAATAAATGTCAGGGACCCCTTTAGTTATGGTTCAGTGCAGACAAGAGCTAAGTGCACTTTCTTCAGGACTCAGATGTCCTTCCAGTAGCCATTGGTGAAGGGCGGTGCTCTGGGACCAGCGAAGGCAATAGCTCACTGGCAGGGCATCTCCATTGGCCAGCGGGGTGTTAACACGTGTTCTCTCGCTTTTCAGCTGCCCAGGCTGCTGGTGAAGAAAGAGGTGACAGCGTGTGAGAATAGGGCCCCTGCTGAGGTGCACCGAAATCAGGAGCGCTCCAGGCCTGCGATTTCCCCATCCCTGGAGACGTCCCAGCTGAGAGGAGCCAGCCGAGGCCACCATCCCCTCTCCTTCCTGAGGCCGGAGGATCCCGTCTTCCTGCAGCCGACCTCCTTCCAGCACCAGGCTCTGCAGCGGGCCCCAGCCTTCGAGGCCGACTATCCTGTGTCCCGCAAATCCGCCTTCTCCCCCTACAGGGAGGTGCCTGGCAGCAGGAGGGTGAGCAAAAATTCCTATCGCTACAGCCCGGAGCCTGTGTACATCAGGGCTCACTACAACAACCTCTACGGCCTGGCCTTCAAAAAGGACTGAGGAGGGAGGGGGCCCTGAGCTTGCTCCGTGCCCGCTTTGCATGCTTGGTGCCTTTTCGAGCATCGTGCCATCCGTTTCAGTGTTAGGACCCTGAGGAGTTATTCTCAAAGAGTGCTCCCTCTCTGCAGTAACATAGGCCTAGTTTGACTGTTATATTTGAGGGGGCGGGGTGCATAAATTCCCCTGTTTCTCAGGCTCTCTCTCCCTGCCTGGAGTGGTACCTTGGCTCTGCCAGTACTGGGAGGAGGCGAGGAGATAGCCCTGCTTAACAGGGGAGCCCCAGTTGCTGCTGCTGCAGAGGGGACACAGTCCCGCTTCTATCCCCCATTCTCCTATCTTCCCCATCCCATCCCTCTTCCCTATCCCACCCTCCTGCCCCTTCCTGTTCCTCTCCCCACTGTCCCCTATCTCCTACTCCCCCATCTCCCCAGCCTTGCCTCACCACGGGCATTCATCTTCGTACAGAAAACAGGTTGGTGGCCATGCAGGGCACTCAACACACGTAGAAGGGGAAGATGGCTGGCACTAGGATGCAGAGTCAGTGAATCAGAGCTGCCACCCTTCCTCATCCTGGCGGCTGGGCACTTACAGAAAGCAGGGTGGGGGAGGGTAGTGGCCCCCTCATGCCTCGCCCCTGTTTGAGCAGGCAATTCACCCCCCCACACTTCCCCCAAACTACGCCCATGCTGCGTAAGAGTGGACAGGACAGGGAATTGTCTTCATCTCTGGTACCAGGGTCAAGTGCAGCTTGAGGCCAGGAGTGAAATAAGTTGGACGGTCCCAGCCCATTCCCTTTCCCACCAGGCAAGGGCATTCAGGCCTGTTTCTGTGTGAGCTGTGACAGGAGCTGGCCCTGCGACTGAATGGAGGCCTTGCTCAGTGGGGATGGCAAAACTTTGGCCATGGGGTTTGTGTCGTTGCCCTTCCCTCCGAGGTGACCGCGCAGAGAAATAAGTGGGGCTGTGCCCTTTTGGCTTCTTTCTGAAAAGAGGTCTGAGGGCCCAAATCCCTAATTTTGCTGGTATTTTACAGTAGCCACATATGGAATGTCAGAACTAGTCTGCGCTGGTGTTACTGGAGGAGCCATTGGGGCTTTCACATATATCCTAGGAGCGTTCTCAGCTCTCAGTGGAAGGGACAAAGTCTGGGATCCTTAGCAAAGATGACCTTTCTCCTCCAGGTTCATTGGTCCTTGAGGTTATATAGGTTGTAATATGTGTCAGGATGGGCTGCTTTTAACCCCCAAACTGCCTTGTGAGGTAATTACAATAAACAGGCCATAGCAGTCAAGGGATAATTTCTGGCTCCCTTGTGACTGTGATGGGCTAAATGGCAGGTTCCTGAGTGGGAATGTGAGGATTGGAAACAGGAAACTGAAGGAAGACGCAGGCTCTAATGGTTAGGAAGCCGAGAGGGAGTCGAGGAGAAGGGGAAAGAGGGAGCAGAGGAGAGGTGAGAGAAGGTAGAGCAGGAAAGGACAGGATCTGGACAGCCACGTTCCCTGTGGCCAGGCCTCTCAGTAGGAGTTATTGGGAATGTACCCTGTGTGGGCAGCAGCTGGGGTGGGGGGCTGTCTTTGCACTGTATTTTGGGAGAACAGGGTTCTGACCTGCACCTCTTCTTCCAGGGCCATCAGACTAGCTTTATCAATGTGTGAGAGGGAAGCATAGTGTCCCATCCTCATTCCTTCTCTCCCCCGCTCCCCTTCTCAAGTCAACTCTGCCTCTAGTCTAATCTCTTAAATCACTTGAGCCGCAGGGGCAGAATTCCCTGCTGGGGGGCAGGATCCACCTGTGGGAGCTCCCCAGAGGCCAGACCATCTCCTTGCCCCTCCATGTCAGTAACAAGGCTTGTGCTGTACAGTTCATGGCCTCTGGAACCCCTTTCTTCCTCTCCTGTCGGAGCAGCTCAGTATCCTGGTAGGTTCCCTACAGGAAGATGTGCTGCACCCCTCCCTCCAGCTATGTGTTTCCCCATCTCCCAAGCAGGGCAACTGGCTCTTCTCTTTACTGCAATAATAATGGTCCCCACTTGGCATGTGTGTGGTGTGCTCGTTTCCTCTGTGGGCATGGGACTGCTCCACTGAGGCCGTCCCTAGGGAAATGGATTAAACAGCTGTCTTGGCCTCTGACTGCATCCCTGGGGAGGTGCAAGTCCAAAGACCAGATCCACTGACGCGGCCACAGACAGGGGAGCTGGTAGTGCGGCTGGGGGTGGGGCGTGGAACACAAACTGGGGCAGCACTGCTAATGATCTGGCCTGTCTGTAAGCCTGACTGGTGCTGTGCATGGTCCTGGCAGAGGAGGCAGCATCTGGAGGCCTTTGGGGCTGGCTGCTTTCTCCGGCAGCTGGGGCGGAGCTGTACATTCTGCAGTGTCGGGGCTGTAGTCCATGCCAGCGCTTCCTGCTGAGTTGGTGCCAGCTTCTCCAGTGCCGTCAGGCCGGCTAGCGCCACGCACCTCCCAGCTGCTTTGGGGTCAGCAGCACAGGACCCTAGGCAAAGGGGAGTTTGTGCGGGGGTTGCAGTGGAGAGGAGGGTCTGAAGCTCCCAGTGGGCTGGAGGCAGGGCCCTGTCATTTATCAGAGGGGATGCCCCTAGCCCACACTTCAGCCCTCTCCCCAGGCCCAGCAGATGCTCCTCCCCTCCATCTCTCTCTTTGTGAGCGGCGACTGTTTTCAGGAGGGATGGGTGAGACTGACGTACTCAGACTTGGGTCAAGAGGGAAGCGCCAGAGGTAGCTGTTTGTCCCCTACTCCCTTCTGGGAGCTGCTGTGGCCACCTTCCATCCAGAGGCAGGGACATGTGCGCATCCCACAGCCGTCTGTGCAGCTGTGCAGTCGGGACAGGCAATTCCTGCATTGTTTGCTCTGGTCCCCGTGCCACAACCACACAGCATAGCTGCTGTTTATGGAGAAAGGCTCAGGCAGCAATGGCTCCTACAGCTGGGCTTCCCAGGGCCCTGGCTCCCCGGTGCTCTGGGCAGCGCCAATTCCCAGGGGTCCAATTGGGTCAAGGCATTTAAAGCCAGGTGAGCACTTATTTGGGGATTCTGCAAATGCAGGCAGTGGGCTCCACCCTGGGAGCATGGATGCAGGGCCACTCCAGCTCATCCTACCGCGCTGAGCCAGGCTTGGCCTTCCAACCACACACTCGCAAGTTTGATTTTAAACTCCAGCCTATTGGAAATCTGATGATTAATGCAGTGCAGCAGCACAAGGTGAGGGGCTGGACGTAGCAATCTTAGGGTGTGTGAGCACTACCCTTTGCACTGCAATTCCCATCCACAGCTGCTCCACATCATGCTAATCCAACCCCTGGCCATGGACACAAGCCGAGGGAGAACAGAAGGGTTTGTCCAGCTAGTCAGAGACAGCTATCAAACCAGCTGGGCTGCCAGCAAAACGAAGAAGTTCAATCCAGCAGGCCGAGCTGACTGTGTGCTGGGTTAATGGTGAAGGGCCTGAGATACAGCAAGAGGGCAATTTTGCCAAATTGCAGGAGGTGCCCCAGCTTGGCTTCTGCTCCTGGTCTCAGATTCCCGGCAGGCAAGGCTAAAAGGCAGCTACCCCACCTCTTCCATGGGCACCATCTCTTCCAGAGTGAGTTTCCCTCACCCCCAGCCCAAAAACCACAGCTGTGATGGGCCAGGAGCTTCCCACACAAAGTGTCCGTGTAAAAATTGCTATTTACACTCAACATTTACAGTGTTGGTGCTGGTGAGGGGCTGGGACAGAAGCAGATGCTCCTCTGCCCCCCTTTACATTCAGAGAGGAATTTTACTGGCTTTCTATGGGGAGAATCTAGCCCTTCCTTTGACTGGAAGGGACTGGCAGGCCGTGCCCAGTGATTACCTAGGGTCAGACAAACTGCAGCTCCCAGCAGGAACTGGGTTAGCAAACACAAGATCCATGCTAGACTGCGGAGTCCTGGAAACCAGCCATCCCCAATTTTACATGCATGGCCAATGCATTGTTTAATTCAGTGTCCGCAATCCAGGGTACAAAGAGGTACATCAGGGAGATACATCAGCTCATCTAGATATTTGCCTAGTTTTACAGGCTATATAAAAAGCACTAGCAAAGTCAATACAAAGTAAAATTTCATACTGACAATGAGTTGTTCATACTGCTCCATATACTATACACTAAAATGTAAGTACAATATTTATATTCCAATGGCTTTAAACTATAATTGTACAGTAACAATGAGAAAGTCAGCAATTTTTCAGTAATAGGACACTTTAGTATTTTCGTCTGATTTTGTAGGCCAGTAATTTTTAAGTGACGTGACATTTGGGGGGCATCAAATCAGCCTCCTGAAAGGGGTACAGTAGTCTGGGGTACAGGGGTACAGTTGAGCGCCACTGGTTTAAACAACAGAAACCTCTGCTGTCATCAAAAGAACCCAAGGAGAGGAGCTGGTCGGCACAGACAACTCCAAGCCCCAGGACAGTTCAGTAACCAGGTGAGTCTGCACAGAGAAGAGGGACAGAACTGGAAGCTGAAGGAGGATGTTACAATGTTCCCTGAATCCCAGGGACTTTGGTGTCCGCTGATGACACAGACATCTGAGATGCTGAGAAACATGGCTGCCACTCTGTACATGGAGACCAGCACGCACTAGCCAGAACTGCATCAGCCGCAGAGAGGTTTACAAGGGAATGGTGCATGAGCCGATGTCACTACCCTGTGAAGAGGGAGGAAGGGACAGGAAACCAGCCGTCAAATCCCTTCTCCACCAGCCTTTGTGTGTGACTGTGGGCAAGTCACTTCATTGCTGTGCCTCAGTTCCCCTTCTGTAAAATAGGGTGAATAGTGCTGAACCACCTCACAGCAGTGTAGGATGCTCAGATGCTATAGTGATGGAGGTCATTTAAGTACCTAAGACAGACAGAAGCAACCACATACCCAAGTCAGTGCGCCTAGCATCCCAGCTAAACTAGCTGACATTGGACCAGAAGGCCAGGAGACAGCCATTCCCTTCCGTTCATCTGTACTGAGAGGAGGGGGGCGGATCCCCACCTACAGAACTGGGGAAAATCACATAGGCCCAGAAGCAGCAAAAGGATGCTCTGCTGTTTTGCAATATTAGGGAGGGGAGAGAAGGGAAAGGGAATTATTTAGCAGAGTGAAGACAAAGAGAAACTGTGAGCTGAGCACAATGGGGACCTGATCCTGGCTGGAGTCTCTGGATGCTATTGTAATATAAATAATAGTAGATAAACTACTTGGCCGAGGAATCTTCTACACAAGGGAGGGTGTGGGAGCCCAAGGATGGTGCTGGACTGAATAGCACATTAGTAACTGTATAGTAGGACCCAACTGGTTGGGCATGGACAGTATGGACTCACAGGAATTGAATTACAAAGGCCTCAGGATGCACAAGCAGATATATATGATAGCAAGGGCAGATTCAGCCTTTTTCCTGAGGCAGAGACTCTCACATGTGAGGTTGGGGGAATCTATTTGACTCCTCAGAGAGGGCACATGCCTCTCTTCAGAGTCACTGGGGGAGGAGGGCATAGTGTAGTGAAGGAGGCTGGGCACCGTGGTGGTTCCAGCTGGCAGGACAGGCAGAAAGAAGTAACAGGCGTGCTCCACCTCAGAGCGAGTCCGTCCTCTTCCGAGCAAACACAGCCGACATGCTCTTGACAATGCTGCGGATCCCAGTGCCCTTCTTCAGGGCCAGCTTGGCTTCGCAGATGCGCTCTGCTAGCCTGTGGAAGACCATGAGGGCCCCATGATAGGCCTCAGCTGCAGAGACCTCATAGAACTCGCAGTCCATGGAGAGCGCCAGGAGCCGGCCCTCCTCGCTGGAGACCACTCGCTGGTGATGCAGGTCCCGCTTATTGCCTACAATGACGATGGGCACCTTCTCCTGGCTCAGGGCCTCCTTGGCTGCCTTGATGACCTGGACCTCGGGGCGCAGCATGTTGAAGCTTGCCCGGTCGCAGATGCTGTAGACCAGGACGAAGCCATCTGCCCACTGGACTCGCTTTTCCTTGGTGGAGCTCTCATCCACTCGGTCCTGGGGAGGGGAAACGAGATGGGGAGGAGCTTGATAAATAAGCAGTGGTCGGCAGTCTCGTGGGGGGGGACGGGACAGGATGTTAATGCTGACAAAGGTCATGGGCTAGAAACTGAAAGGCCTGCACTCCCCACTGAACAACGTACAAACTGCCGCCTCTGGGCAGCGGCCTTGCCAGCCCCATCAACCCTGACCTGGAACCGCCGGCTGCAGGAGGAGAGAGACCACTCCTGGCTTTGGCCAGCACCCAAGGTGAGCCGTGACCAACTGCCACCCATAACCCAAAGGTAATGATTTTATCACCTAAGCTCCTACGCCCAAACCCAGCCACCTCTGACGCCGGGAGGGAAGGGGCCCTGCCACCAACGCAGTTCAAGGAGGCTGTACTTGCACTAGCAGCATCTTACCGTCCTTCGGCGTAAAGATCCGGGCCCGTAACCAGCTGGAAGCTTCTGGCTCCGTGCTGGCAGAGATGCGGCACCACCCCATCATTGAACAGGGCGGGAAGGGAGGAGGTTACAGTCGCACCCCCACCAGAGGGAACAGTGAAGGTTGGTGGGAACGAGAAGAGCAACCACCTCAGTGTAAAGGGAAGGACAGGAGCCAACCTGGCAGAGCTCACCGAGGCTAGGACAGAAAGTCTACCGACGGTTACTGCCCTTGCCTCCCGCCGCATGGCGCAGGAGAGCTGTTGGCCATGCTTGCTCTGACTGCGGGGTCTACGAGTTTGGAGTTCTCCACTTAAGGCCTCGTTTGAACAGCCCAGTGGTGGGGGGAGACGACAGTCAGTAGGTCCAGTAGTGAACTAGCTGTGGCTTCATCCCCTGTCTTTCCCATTGGGAACTAGTGGAGCAGGATGGCAAGAACTACACTGGTGCTAGATTGTCCCAAGGGCTTTATCCTCCAGCGGGAAGCACAAGGGAAGGAGGCTCCATCCCTGCAAGTTGCCCACTAGTCAGCCAATTGTCCTTAAGGCGTGTCATGTTGGGGGGAGTCTGTGGCTGCTAAAATCCATGCTTTGCTATTTGGTCGTCTTAGCTAGGGAAATAGCTTTTCCTGGGGCCAAGAATGTGACAGCAGCAGCAGAGGCACCTCACCTGTGCACAGGGGGTGTCCCAGATGTGGACAAGGATCTCTCTGCCCTCCACTGCCAGGCTGTGGCTGTAGATGGATTCTGCCAAAAACCACAAAGATCGCTGCATTTATAGGTCACAGACAACCAGAGAGCTGGTCCACTCACTGCCTCCCTGCTGCATCCACACGCTTCTCCAGATGGCAGATGTGACTCCAGGGGCATGGACCATAGCTTTGTGCTGTGTGTAGGGCACCAGCCACACCTAGCATCTTGGCATTCAGCCAGAGTCTGCCACCAGTAACCCAACCTGCCAAGGTATCCATCTCCCTCCTGTGCTTCACTCAGTGCACATGTACCTGTGTCCCCACTAGCTGCCCTATGGGGGTCACACAGGAGCCCCTCACAACTCTACAAGAAACTCTTCTAAATGTACAAAATGGTTCCAAGGAGTAGATTTAACCCTTCAGCCTGCAAGTAGCAGGCAAGAGCCCTTGGGAGAAAGAGGGAGGGCAAGATGGCTCAGGAAATAGCCAAATCCTGCAGATAGAACCAATCACGCAAATCAGGACATTTCCAGACTGGTCAATCCATACCCCACAAGGACAAGGGGAAGTTAACACTCAAGACTCCGGGACTGCACTCACCCATGCCTCCATATTCCCCGATGAATCGCCTGGTGAGGAAACGCACTGTCAAGGCTACAAAAAAACAGGGAAAAAACCCTAAGGTTTTTAACTGACATTGTCTAGCTTCCTCCCAAACCCAAGCAGAGCGATTAATACCCTGAGTCCAGCTTAGCACCAGCCATAGCCTGGCACGGACAACTTGCTCTTCAACGGATCCATCTCCCCATTTCTCTCTCCATTAAACGCTCATCGAGCTGGGTGTGAACAATCTCTGTATTTCATTTCACATATTGCCCACCCACCCAGCAGGTTTGCTAAGAGAAGACGACTAAATAGGAATGCTCCCAAACCAGCATTTCAATGGACTGCAACTGATTAGGAAGCAATTCCACTTACAGAAGGTCCCCACCATGAAACTTTCCTGCTATCTAAGAGGACACACTCCGCTTTTTCACTTTGAATCACAGCTGTCGGAGATGAACTACTAGACCAAGCACTACTAGACCCAGCGGGTCCCAAGTCAGCTGTTTTTGGTCATGGCAGGATTGGCTCCTCCAAGCTTTGTCCAGTTCAGCTTTAAAAATCCCTAAAATATGGCTCACATCCCTTCTCTTGGAGCTTTCCCCAGCTGTTGGGATCTCCCAGTCAGGAATTTTTCCCTGTTCTTTCTTTGGTGATTAAAGTTCTCACCTGATTTCCCCACATTATCTGCTCCCATAATTAGCACATTTGCTTCCGTCTTCAGGGTGGTGGGACTGGACACCTCCATCAAGGACTGGTGGTCTGGGGTGAAGCTGGAACTTCTGCGCAGAGGGATTCGGAGAACCATTTGTAGGTAGGCAGATAAATTTCTCACTTTCTCAGCAGTTTGTCTGTCTACCAGTTCTCCTCTCCACTGTTAGAGATAGAATAACTACCCACCCGTCCGTTCCTATTCTAGCCCTAACCGAAGGAATAATCTGCATGGGCCATACCATTCCCATTTGCAAGGGGGTGACACACCAAGAGCAGCAGACCTAACCATTCATTGTAAGATTCCCAAGATTAAAAAATCCCGACTTTGCTACCAATCGACTGATCCTAAAAGAAAGACCTCAAACTTGACCCTGCAGTAGCAGCAGGCTGGGAGGATCCTGATGGGGCTAAGCAGCATCTGTCAGCAGCAGTTCTCCAAACCATGTCCTATATGGGATCCTCAGCTGAGCAGGCAGTCGACTTCCCTGCATTAGACAAACAATCCGTCCACGATGCCTCACCCAGCAGGCATCACAGGGCTACATTCTTCCCACTTCTCTCTCATAGGGTGAGTTATGGGGCTTTTATGACCCCCCATCCACAAACTCCGCTAAGCCCCCTTAATCTTGACCTGCAGAACCCCTGCTATTCCAGTGCTATCTTGCATGCATCTTTGTCAATACATCTCGTTTATGAACTGCAGACCCCCCCTCCTATTCCAATCCGCCAGCAATCTCCTGCCCCCCACCCCCACTTAATTCCTGACTATAACACTCCCAGACCTAGTCTGTTGCATGAGCAAGGGCTATGTGCAATGGCTGTGATATGGTCAAACATCCACTAGGACAGGTGAGATCGTCAAACTCATCTCACTTGTGACACAAATAAAATTCTAGACTCTCACCGGGGCTGAGACTGCACTGTACTATGAAGGAGGTGATTTTTAGTGGCTGAGCAGGTACCCGGGTCCCAGTTAGAGATGGCATCGACGAAGCATCTTTGTACCGCTATCACCCATGTCACCCCTCAGTCCACAGCTGCTAAGACTATCTGCCTTGCCCAGCCCCCTCACCATATCACCCCTACTGGCTCCCCCACCTCTACCGTACCAGCTTCTCACCCCAGCTCTTCAGAGCCCTTCTTTCTGGCCCTCTCTGCTTCACTGTTGGCATCATCACATCAGCCCGTGGACCCTCTCCCCCTCACCCACATTTTTCGGTCCCACCTCCCTTCACACTACCTCCACCCCAGCCTTGTACAGCGTGTCAAGGCTGGGGGGG
>ML685765.1:21346327-21411026 GCA_007922175.1 Pelusios castaneus
GGGGCTCAGCCCGGCCCCATCGCACCCGGCACTGGGGGGCTCAGCCCCGCCCTGCCTCGCGCCGAGGCGCAGGATGGCCCCATCCTGCCAACCCCCCATGGGGCGCAGTGCAGTGCAGAGCCCCGCCATGGGGCGACGTCCAGCTGGGACCTAGCCCCGCCCCAGGGCGGCCGGCCATCCCCTTGCACGCGCACACAGCCACTGCCCTGGGATCACTGGGGACCCCCGTCTGCTCTGCTCTCCCGTCCGGCTCAGGGTGCAGCACTTTCTCCCTGTCCCCGGAGCAGATTGAAGGGTCCGTGTGTCCCCGCAGGAGAGGGGAAGCGCTGGGGCTTGGGTGGGATTGAGAGTGCTGCTCTCTCAGAGACGGTGCTTAGAAACCTTGGGCTGGGGGGGAGCGAAAGGCACAGATTATCAATTGTGCCCGTGCCCCCAGCCTAGTCCCATTTTAATAAGGGGGAGGGAGTGACTCTCCGGTCCCCAGGGCAGAGTCAAGGTGAAGTGGGTGAACTCCCGGGATAGGAGGTATGGCGCATGGCAAACTGGAGGAGATTAACAATGAGGAAATGCAGAGTGACTATGGGGATAAAGTCCTGGCTCTGGGGTTGAGCTGCTTGGGGAAGAGTGCTCCCAAGGAATGGATGGGAGCCCCAAAACTATGGATGTTTGAAATAAGATCGGATAAAGCTCTGGTAACGGTACACTAGAACCCAGCCCTGCACCAATCCGGACCCTGGATCTAACAAGTCTTTTCCAGCTCTACTCTCCAGATCTCTTTGTCATATCAGCAGTCTTTCTCACTGGTGGCTTGAGACAACTGCTGGCCTGAATCTGTACTAATCCAGCTTCTCTTTTCACAGCACAAGGGCAGAGAGATGGTGCCTGCACCTGGCTTGCAGCTCCCCTGACTTCGCTGCTATTGCTGACCATGGGTCTGAAAGCTGAGGCCCAGCCGCGAACGGAGGAGACTCCTGTCAAAGTAGCAGTGCGCATTCGACCCCTACTGCCCAAGGAGCTGTTGCATGGGCACCACGCCTGCCTTCACGGGGACCCAGAGACCAATGAGGTGACCCTGGGGCGTAACCGCCATTTCCACTTTGATGCCGTCTTCACAGAGTCCTCAGACCAAGAGTCAGTGTATGGCGCCTGCGTGCAACCACTGGTTGAGGCCTTCTTTGAAGGCTTCAATGTTACTGTGTTTGCTTATGGCCAGACAGGCTCAGGGAAGACCTACACCATTGGGGAAGCAAGTATCTGTAAGTATCTGGGGAAGTGGGACCTTCCTAGTCTTGGCCCCCACTTTGATGCGTATGTAGCAATGGTTCCCTCCCCCACACTACCCAGAGCCTCCCTGTGACCAGGATGCCAAGGATCCCTTTTGGGTAGAAGTAGACAGGACTACTGAGACTAATTTGATAATAAAATGGGAAACTGGTGATAAGTCCAAATTCATGGCTGAGAAACGAAGCAGGCAGAAGTTGAGGCAATTGAAAGATGCCACCCGTTAGGTGCTCAGTGGATAGTAAGCCTTTATGTTTATCTGCAAAACCAGACACTGCACCTACATGGTGTTTTCTGTATGTCTGAGAAAATATATCCATACGAACCTGATATAACTTGTGCAAAATTATTCATCCACTTGATTGGTATCAATAACTGTTTGATCAGCATGTGAAATATGACAACTACTTGGTTATCTTGAGAAAGTTAGGCAAGGCAATTGGTTCACGATTTTCTAAGAGTGCCTTCAACTTTAACTTTTGGGTCCTTGCTTGCTTTATTTCTCAGAGCTGGTCTACACAAAAAAAAACTTGTATCAGCCTAGCTATGGCTCTTGGGGAGTGAAAAATCCACACGCCTGAGAGCTGTAGCTATGCTGGCCTAATCTTTGGTGTAGACAGTACTAGGTTGATGGAAGAATTCTTCCGTCAACCCAACTACCGCCTCTCAGGGAGGTCGATCAGCTACAGTGATGGGAGACCTTTCTACACCGAAGAGCTGCTGTGGTGGATTCAGTGTATACATACTCAAATCAGCCTTAACAGAAGGAGTTTTGCCTTTAATTTCATTGTAGGTTTTTGTTGTTGCACTTTCCTTTTCTCCCTTTTCTTGAGCCATTCCTCTTCAGTTCCTATAAATGCTTTAATGCCTTTTTAATGTTGGCTGTTTAATGTTTAATGCTTTAATGTTGGCTGTTTTGGTACCTAAGGCTCCTTAAAATGTTTACTGGGCATGTGCAGAAAGGTAGCTTCATACCTATAAAAATACTAAATTGTTTTTATGTCTTCATGCTCAGATTGACTTTTCCCTTTGCAGCTATGGCTGCCTCCACGCCAAGTTTGAGGCTTATAACATCAGAGTATTTGGGGCTGCTGCAGGGAAGCCCTTCCCCCTCCCCCCAAAAGCAGTGTAAAACTTAACTGAATTTAAAGAAATTCTCAGTCCAGAAGAACATTTTTGGGATTGAAGAAAGTAGGCTTTGCCTCCACATGCAAGGCAAGTGCAGAAAGAGGAAGTGTAGTTTGGCTGTGAGAACATTAACTCCCAGGCTAGTTTAACTTGGGTGCTCAGCCCAGGGTGCCGATCACTTGGTTTAATTGCGCTGTGAAGACATACTTTAAGATACACCACCTCTGGGGTGGGGGACAGCAGGGTTGAGGGGAATTTTGGATAAAGACCTAGGAACTCCTATGAGATGTGCTCCTTTGGGACCTTTAATGTGGACCCTCACTGCTGAGCACACGGATGGTGTGAGGCAGGTCCCCATGGCATGATGTCCTTGTGTTATGAGATGTTCTCTGCTGATTGGTCCCTGCTTTGTGGTGGCTGCACCCAATACTGGAATTGGCTCCCTGAGCAGCCATTGCTTCTGGTGATTTTCTCTTTCTCTCCCTGCCAGCATCCATCAATGAGGATGAGCAGGGCATCATCCCACGTGCGATGGCTGAGACCTTCAAACTCATTGATGAGAACGACCTGATTGACTATACGGTCAGAGTCTCCTACCTGGAGGTGTACAAAGAGGAGTTCCAGGATCTTCTGCAAGTGGAAACGGCCAGCAAGGACATCCAGATCCGTGAGGACGACAAGGGCAATATTGGTACATATGACTGCTCTTAGACTCCCCTCCTGGACTGAGACCTCTGGCCAGGGCTGGATGGGTGTTCCTGCAGAAGCAGTGCATGGTGCTTCTGCCATGACAAAGAAGCTATTACCTCCATTGCTTCCTCCAGCCTTTTACTATAAAACTTAGGAATTGTGACCCCACCCCTGGGACTCAGGTTTTTGGCCACTCTAGCATGTAGATATTGAATATGTGCTCTGACTGGGGGGGTCCCAGCTGTGAGGCTTTATCTAAGGACCTTTTTTCTGAATGTGCCTGGAGCAACTTCCATTCCAACATCTTCAGTCGCTCAGCCATGCAGGTCCCTCTGGGGCTGGAAATGTATTTTACAGGTGGCCATTTAATGTGGGGCAAAAGGAAGTCTTCTGGTGCAGATCTTGCTGGCTGCCCATGATCATGGCTAGCAAGCGCTGCTGAATAGTGCAAGGAGAGCTTTCCTATAGCTTTCCCATCTGCACTGGGCTCCCTGGAGCAGTGCCTGTGAGCACCGGCTACGTGGCCAGTAGTTACCTTATGCACAGAAAGCAACTGTGGTCAAACAGACCCAAGTGAGCCTTGGGTGGATTTCCTGTCTTCTAGAGGCAGCTCCGGATTATGTCTTCTCTTAGCCTAGTGGGACATATGAAGGGGATTAGCTATGGCTAGGACCATATTGGACAAGACCCCGGCCGCAGTTTAGTGCTGCTCTCCTGTCTCTGGTCTACTCCCTCTGAAATTCCTGGGTTCCAGTGGCACCCCATGAATAGGGCGATGGGAGCAGTCAGCGGTGAGGGGCTCAGAAGAGACTCCCTCAGGGTCCAGACCTGCATTTTTAGCGACACTTGAGGTTTGTGGCCCTTTGCTTTTCTCAGGCACATTTGGATGGAGCGTGCTGAGGAGGCCACCAAAGAGATTGCATGGATGGGGACCAGAAGTTCAGTCCTGGGGCTCTTCCCCAGTGCAGCTAAGCTTGACCTGGTCTGTCGTCTTTGCGGCAGCTGTGCTACGCCCGGCCATTATTCGTGTAGTGAAGTGGGGCCGGGGGGTTTGTCCCCCAAAGAAACCAGCCGCCATTGGTTGCTTAAAATAGATGCTTACGGCTGCCATGAGTGTGGGCGCATGGCCTGCGATGAGTTAGTTGTGCGCACAGTTCGGTCCTCTCAAGCAACCCTACAGTAACAACCGAGTATCCAACTGACTGGAGGGAAACCCTTTGTGTAGGAAACAGATTTCCCTTCTGGGGTTATTCTAGGTGTGAGGCCCCAGCGCCCTTCGACCTGTGCCTGGCTGACTGTGTGGCTTCTCCTGGCGTTGAGCGAGTATCCCTGCCAGTACAGTCTCTGCTGTTTTGTCTGGTTTGCAGTGTTGTATGGGGTGAAGGAAACAGAAGTGGAGGGGCTGGATGAGGTCCTGAGCCTGCTGGAAATGGGCAACACGGTCAAGCACACGGGAGCCACCCACATCAACACACAGTCAAGCCGTTCGCACACCATCTTTACAGTAACCATGGAGCAGCGGCGCGGTGCCGGCCGGCTCACCCGCCTCACCCTCCACGACAGGGCCTCGGTCCCGGCCTCCGGCCAAGTGCTGGTTTCCAAATTCCACTTTGTGGACCTGGCGGGGTCCGAGCGGGTGGTGAAAACTGGAAACACAGGGGAACGGCTGAAGGAGAGTACCCAGATCAACAGTGGCCTGCTGGCTCTGGGCAATGTGATCCGTGCTTTGGGAGACCCCCGCCGGAAATGCAGCCACATTCCCTACAGGGATTCCAAAATCACCAGGTACCACATCGCTCTGCCCATCTGTTTGTGCTCTCTCTCCTGTGGCAGGGACACGAGGCTTCTTTACTCTTCCCACCATACTTGCGCTGCTCTGACTCAGAGCACTGGGTGCGGAGGGAGGAAGCTCCCACCCTTTCCTGCCTATCATCAGATGGCGGTTTGGGGGCAGTAAGGTGGTCTTGTTCTAGGTACTAGCACAGACAGGATCACATAACCGGCTCCCTTGTTGGCATGCCCAGCAGGTCACTGGAACCTCACCCTCTGAGGTGCCCACTCCATCGGGACACCTGCAGTGCTTCGGGTTGGGCTGCCTGTCCGTAGGAACACGCAGGAACTCAGGGCTGTGGACCCGGCCCTTTCACGGAGCTGATGTTTTTACCTCCTGGGTTTATTCTGTCAGAAGGGTGGTGCTGTGGGTACCCTTCCAGCCCCTGGCGTGTCTGCAGTAGCGTGAGAATGTGGCACCTTGCTCTGATCTGACGTCTCCACTCCTCTCCTTAGGATCCTGAAAGACTCCTTGGGGGGCAATGCGCAGACCGTCATGATCGCCTGCATCAGCCCTTCCTCCTCGGACTTCGACGAGAGCCTCACCACGCTGAACTACGCCAGCCGAGCTCAGAACATTAAGAACCAGGCCACTGTGAACTGCCGCAAGGAGACGGAGCATGTGGAGGAGCTGCAGCTTCAAATAAAGCACCTGCAGAGGGCCCTGGAGCAGCAGCACCGCTCGCAGACCCGTATCATAAACCGCTCCGACGCTGCAAAGCGGTGCCCACGAGAGCCCACGGCCCGCATGCTGGCGGAGTGCGCTCACTACAGGACGTGCACGGACGCGGCCTACCAGCTCCTGATGGAACTGCAGGGGGAGGGCAACCTCACAGTGGAACAGATCCTGCGGGTGAAGGAGTGGTTGTGTGCGGTCGAGAGTGAGAGGAGTGAGCTGACCTCTGCCTCTGGATTGGATAGTGGCATTGAGAGCACCTCGGCAGAGGATCGGAGCCCCAAGGCACGGTCCCAGGTAGTGGGGTGTCGGCTTTGGGCAGTGTCAGGTCGGGGCGATGGAGTTACGAGAGCAGGGTGCTGGGAAGTGCCTAGGGAGGGCAGCAGAGGGAAAGCTGTGTTAGCAGAGAGAAAGAAGAGAATGAGATGAAGCTGTTTCTGTATTGAGCTCTCGTTAGAGTCCATCTGTGGTGGGCTTGGCTTCCTGTGGGAAGAGAGAAGTATTTCTTCTGAGAGAGGAAGGATTTCCCAGTGTTAGGGTTAGTCTGAGACTGGGGAGATGTCGGTTCAGTTCCCAGTCCCTTAGCAGAATGTACTTGGATGTGAACAGGTCTTTGTATCTGACTGCACCACTTTTCCCACCTGAGAGACACCAAGCGTGTTCCCAGAGCAGCAGCCCTGTGCGCTAAGCCCAAGGCTGTGGTGTGCATTGCAGGGAGGAGGGTGAACGGCAGACCGGACAGCTGGTGCTGTGTGTGGGACAGGGAGATAAGCACAGACACATCTGGGGGGTCACTGATGCTGTCTCTTCCCTTCCCTGGGAGCAGCTGAGCCCAGAGAAGGTATGTGAGTCAGCCAGAGATGAACATCTGGCCCAGCTGCAGAGACAGGTGGAGCGTCTGGAGGAGGAGAATCGGGACTTCCTCGCTGCCTTGGAAGACGCTATGGAGCAGTACAAACTGCAGGTACTGCTGGCCTCAAGGAGAATCTCTCCCCTTCCAACTCCCTGCAGGTGCCCACAACCTGTAGCCCTCTGTCCTTACGGGCAAACCCCTTCTGCACCATCGTCGTATCTCTGGTCCCTTGATCACTTTTTCACCTGCATGGCACCTTTATAATGGTTCCATATGGGGAATCTCTCATTTCAAGTGCTGCCTGGCCCAGCCTGGCCTGTTCTGTAGATTCCCTTGGGTTGCGGTTTCCTGTTGGGTTTTTAGTGCCCCCCACACACTCCCCAAACGCAGCCAAAACTCCCTGCCTTGTTCATCTCCTCTGTTAATCTGAAGCCTGGATCCCCTGTTTCCTGGCACAGATAGCAGGGGCGAGGAATCAGGGAGAATGCGGTGTGACCTGTTTGTCTGTGTTAGCAGTGCGTGCGTGGGGAACCACATCTCCCATTGTTTTTCAGAGAGACAAGCTGCAGGAGCAGCAGGAGGCCATCTCGGAGCTACACGTGTGCCTCGAGTTGGCAATGCCAAACCTGCAGGTGCCGGAGCTGCTGCAAAACGTCCACCTGGTGGAGCTCACGCAGAGACCTTCCACGGCCCCGCTAGAAACGACACGGTCCTGTGGCCTCAGCGTGGTGCCGTTAAGGCCCTTCCTGAGCAGCCAGATTGCAAGAGTCCATTGTGGAAAGGTGGGTGTGGAGATCATTTCCATTTTCTTGGGAAGTGCTGGCTGCCCTCGCTGTAGGAGCTGACCTTTTCCCCCATTCGATCTCTACTTTTGAGCCCTGTCTGAGACAGGCTTCCAGCCCAGACTTGGCCCTCAGCTTGGCTGTTGTGCTCCCTGACGTGAGGCCTTTGCTTAGTTTGGGGGGAAATGGCTTACAGTACTTGACACTGCGAGTAAAGCCTTGTGCGTAAAGCTGGGAGCAGCTGGCTGGGCCCCGGGAACTCACCAGCCCTGCTCACGAAGCCACCGAGCTCCATGTTGTCTCCCCTCTTCATAACTAGCAGAGGGGACGGCTGTGAGTCGGTGCCCCCTCCTGAGCGGTGTGTGCCTGTGACGGGTCCTTTCCCTCTGCCCCACGCAGGTCAGCCACAGCCCATCCCACGTGGTGATGCGCTGCCAAAGCCGTGCACAGGACATGGCCTGCAGTCTGGAGGCCAGAGACGTGGTGCTGATGAGGGAGCGCAGTGAGGACTCTGGGCCATCCTTGGAGGAAGAGGGGGAACAGAAACGGTCTCTGCACCAGCGCAGGTGAGTGAAGTCTGCACATGCGGGAACATTGCCCAGTCACTTGCTGAACACCATGTTGGCCTCCCTCGATTATGGACTTGTGCAGCTGCCAGCCAGAGACTCCTGTACCGGGAACTGGCTTGGCTCTAAATGAGGTGAGCGCCATCTCCTAGGCCATTCAGCCCTTGGCTTCTCTGCTGAGGCTGCCAACTGCTGGCACCTGCCCACTGGAAATGGACTGAGACGGATTTGAGCCTGCTACTTCATTCTTGATCTCAGCACCCGAGACCTTTTCCCACTGAGCATCGCTTTGCCCGATGGGTCATGGGCATCCTCGTCCCTTTGTGCTTGGGTCACACCATGGAGCAGGCTTAGAGCGGGCTCCTTCTTCCCTCAGCGCTAGCTGAGTCTGCAGCCACCTGAACTGATTCACTGCTGTTCTAGAAATGGGATCCGAAGCTGGAGCAAGACGGATGTTTCCAATAAGGTGTGTGAGGAGCAGAATAGAGGCAACTCGCTGCCCATCCAGGAGGAACCCCAGGAGCTGCCCAAAGGTAAGTGGAGACTCATTCCCAGGAGGAATCTTCTGGAGGCTGGTAATGCCCTCAGCCCACGTGGGAGGCGGGGAGGAGCCCAGATATGTACTCCTCTCTGGAAAAGAAAGGCGGTGCCAGGGGCCAGACTGCCCAACCGAGGTCACAGCCTCAGGGGCAGCAGATGGTGGCCTGACTGCTTTGCTGAGGATGAAGCGTTGCTTGCCGTGATCTGTAGTCTCTGCGGGCTGGAGCGGTGTGTTAAAGATGAGGGCAGAAATGCGTTTCACCACATCTGGGCTACAGTGTTATTGCCTTGTTCCCTCTCCATATGGCTGTGGAGACGGCAGCTTCTTGAGTGGGGTCTTGAAGCAGGCTCGCTCTGTGTTGCAGAGGCCTGCAGGAGGAGGGGGCTGGCCGGTCCCCGGGAAGGCCTTTCAGGGAAGGACTCAGAGTGGCAGCTGGTGCAAGCCCAGCAGAAGATCCGGGAGCTCGCAATAAACATCCGCATGAAGGAGGAGCTGATCCTGGAGCTCATCAAGACAGGTGCAGAGCTGCTGATGGCCCTGCCAGGGAGACCTGGGGCTCTTGGGCGTGTTCCTGTGGGAGGAGGGGCTGAGTGTCTGCCTGTCTTCCCTCTTCCTCTCTTCCCCCAACTCCCCTTCCCTCCCTGTGCGCCTGTCCCCAGGAGGGCACGTTCTCAGTGCGCTAATTGGCCTTCCCTGCCGCCCTTGTTACCATGAGCCGAGCCCACTCCCTGGAGCTGGACCATGCTCTCCTGCATCATGTGGGACTGCCTCTGCCTCTTGTTCTTCCTGCTGGCCAGGGGACTCTTCCTCCCCTGCAGCGAAGTGGGCCCTATGCTCCACTGCTTGTCTGGCCTCAGCAAATACTGAGTGACCCTTGCATGCAGTATAAGACAGTTGCTCCCTCGTGCCCTGCACAGGCTGTTCTTGTGCTGTTCTCAATGGCTGGCAGGCGGCAGAAGCTGCCGGATCCATGCAGGCCCTTGGCATTGCTATCCTTCGAGCTGGGTTGCCTGGAAAGGAACGGGGGCTGGCAGGGACGGAGCAGTTGGTGACCATGTGGATTCCCTGATGGTTTCAGGCAAGGACGCCCAGGCCATGAACAGGCAGTACTGCCAGAAGATCTTTGAGCTGGAGCAGGAAGCAGAGCAGGTCCGAGTGGAGCTGAACAACAGCCAAAAGCAGCTGCAGGAACTGGAGGGGAAGGAGCTCCGGGACGCTGGCGAGAAATCTAAACTGCAGGAATATCGCACGAGGGTTGCAGCAGCCCAGAGCAAGGCGCGGGTCAGTTTTCCCCTCTCTGCCCCCCCTGGGAGGAGCCAAGGCTCTGGGAGGCTGAGCACAGCTTGCTGGCCCCTGGGCTGCGGCTCCCGTGTTTGAGGGGCTGTCTCACTCCAGAGGCTATTTTAGAGGCTAGAGGGGGGCGGGGTGGTCTCTGATTTCCAGGCCTTGACTCCAAGGGCTGCTGTCCTGTGGCAGGTACTGCAGGAGAAGAAGAAAGCCACCGAGCGGCTGGTGTCGCTGTCGGCCCAGAGCGAGAAGCGAGTGCGAGAGCTGGAAAGGAACGTCCAGCTGATGCGGCGGCAGCAGGGGCAGCTGCAGAGACGCCTGCGAGAGGAGACGGAGCAGAAGCGCCGCCTGGAGACTGAGGTGCACAAGGGGCAGCACCGAGTGCAGGTGAGGGCTAGATCTCCGTGTGCCCGCCCCGGGCGGAGGGCAGCTCTGGGTGTGGTGTTTGCCCACGCGGGTACAGCTTGGCCCGATGGGTTCAGCCTGAGGCCGTGGTGGCTCCAGGCCCAGTCCGTCTGAGCTCCTGGGCTCTGAATCAGTCTGTTCTCCCTCCACTTCACCCCCAAACTAACGGCTGCTCCCAGGAGCTGGAGCTGAAGCATGAGCAGAACCAGAAGATCCTGCGCATCAAGACGGAAGAGATTGCAGCTTTCCAGCGGAAACGGCGGAGCGGCAGCAACGGCTCCCTGATCAGCCTGGAGCAGCAGCAGGTACGTTCAAATGGGGCGGGCGCTATGGGGAGATGGGTAATGCCAGCAATGGTGTCCACCCCATTGCCCCCCGACTGGCAGCTGCCCCAGGAATCTTCCCACTGGGAAAGACACACTGAGCTTGACCTGAGCCCCCCCCACCCCCCAACACATTTACTGTATCCTCCTTGCCTGGGGAGCACGGCTCACATGCAGCCTTTGCTCTGGGCCCCACAAGCTCCTGGGACCTGAAGCGCAGTGAGATCCTGACCTGTCCTCGCCAGGGTCCTGCTGAGCCCCCATAATTCTCCATGGCTGGGGCCTGGGGCAGCTGTGGCGAAGCCTCGTCTGTTGGCTAGGAGGCAATAGGACGACAGGAGGGATGGCCCAGTGCTCAGGACACGAGCCTGTTACTCAGGAAACCTATTCTCTCCTGTGCCACAGACATCCTGTGTGTCCTCGGGCGAGTCACTTGGCTTCTGTGCGCCTCAGTTGACCCCTGTACATGAGATAAGAGAGCTGCCCTAGCTCAGAGGGGTGTGAGGATAAGTCCACTAAGCGATGAAGCATTCAGTTCTGCAGTGATGAAGGCCACATAAGTACTAGCCAGGAGAGGCCTCCGACCCCCGGACCTAACCCCTTCCCTCTAGCAGCATGTTGAACTAGCTGCTGGTGACCGTGTCCTTCCCCCACCTCTCTCCCTTTCCTTCCATCAGAAGATCGAGGCGCAGAAGAAGTGGTTGGACCTGGAGATGGATAAAGTCCTCGAGCAGCGTCGTGCCCTGGATGAGCTGGAGGATGAGCTGAGGAGACGGGAAGCCATAGTGGCCGAAAAGGAAACACTGCTGCAGGAGAAGAATGGCCTGGAGAACAAGAGACTCCGCTCCAGCCAGGTGGGGTCCCTGGGACCCAGCTGCACTTGCTGGGCGGGAGAGGGCTTGCCTTATGTTTGCAGGAGTGAAATGCCCTGGAGGGCTGAGGGGGGACCCTGCTCAGGGCTGTGGTCTGCACTGAGGCAGCATCAGCAGAGTTTGGGGTAGGGATTGCTG
Source organism: Pelusios castaneus (assembly GCA_007922175.1). Classification (NCBI taxonomy): domain Eukaryota; kingdom Metazoa; phylum Chordata; order Testudines; family Pelomedusidae; genus Pelusios; species Pelusios castaneus. Next base: position 21,357,700 of record ML685765.1, read on the forward strand.
CCCACACTGCGTGATTTCTGCTGCCCCTGCCTTCGCCTGACCTTTAATCTGAACCCCATCAGCCTCCCTGCCGAACTCCTGGTTGGAATCTCCTTTTGCGGTGGCTTGGGGGTGCTGGGGTTTACTTGTCCTTGGCTTGCTTGGGTGTCATGGGGGGGGCTGGGTGTCCCTTGGGGAGATGCTCAGGTGAGCTCTTGTTCCTCCAGGCCTTGACTGACGACATCGTACGGGTGTCCAGTCGCCTAGAGGTCCTGGAAAAAGAGCTGACGGAGAAGAACGGGCAGCTCCGGCAGGGCAGCGCCCACGACCAGCAGCAGATCCGGCAGGAGATCAACAGCTTGCGCCAGGAGAAAGACCAGCTGCTCAAACAAAGGCTGGAGATAGACAACAAGCTGCGTCAGGGCACCCTGCTGTCCCCAGAGGTAACCACAGCTCGTCTGGATAGCGGGAGGGCGTCTAGCAAAGGGCTAGTGTGCCTAGTTGGGAGCTACTTGGGTCACAGGGGAAAAGATTGAGGGGCCTAGCCTGCCCCGTAGTTCCTGATTTTGCAATCACCGTAGCTCCGAATCTAGGGCAGCCGAGTACAGTTGTCAGCCTTCGGGGAGGCCCGCGTCTGTAGCATGGTGCATGGGCAGAGCTGTGTGTGTGTTGGGTACGAGTGGAGTAATGGCAGTCTGAGTGAGGGGCCTGGGTGTCACTTGTACATCACTTACCTGACTGCTGCTCTGGGTCGGTTCGCACTGGGTACTGTCCCCCCACACTCTAAGCCAGGAGTAACCACAGTTCCCTCTTCCCCCACTCCGGGCGGCAGGAAGAGCGGATCCTGTTCCAGCTGGACGAGGCTATTGAGGCTCTGGATGCTGCGATCGAGTACAAAAACGAGTCAATCACATGCAGACAGCGGGTCCTGCGGGCCTCGGCCAGCCTGCTGTCCCAGTGCGAGATGAACCTCATGGCCAAACTCAGTTACCTCTCCTCCTCTGAGACCCGAGCTCTGCTCTGCAAATACTTTGATAAGGTAGGATCCAGACAGGTGCCCTGCCCCAGCCCTCTGCTTAGTTTGAGACCGTGGCCTCTAGCCCAACAGCACTTCCCTCCTGCACACGCTGTCCCTTTGCCCACGAGTCCCGCTCCTTCGCTTGCTTTCCCCCACGAGGGGGCAGCCACCTTTATTCCTGCCGATGGCTGCCCCATGACATGCAAACGCCCGGCCTGGGGATCCGCATTAGGCTCTGCTCTGACTGGCCACTGGACATTGCTCTTGGCCGCTGCCTGGCTCCTCCAGGTGGCCCCACAGCAGTGAAGCTGGGCTGCACTTTCGCTCCTTAGCCAGAAACTCACTTGACCAATGGGGAAGAGGGATGCTTCCACGCCTCGGGGAGGGTTTGACGTGCGGCATGCTCCTGGCAGGTGGTGACCCTGCGAGAGGATCAGCACCGGCAGCACATTGCTTTCTCGGAGCTGGAAATGCAGCTGGAGGAGCAACAGCAGCTGGTGTGTTGGCTGCAGGTAGCGGTGGAGCGCCAGCGCCTCGAGATGGACCGCCAGCTCACCCTGCAGCAGAAGGAGCATGAGCAGCACATCCAGCTCCTGCTCCAGCAGAGCCAAGGTAACGCGTGAGGATGGCCCTGTTCTCCCCACGAGCCAGGGGAGCTCACGGATGGCCCTGGCTTAGTTATCCCTTCCAGCGGGCCCAGATCAGCTGCTCCTCTGCTTTGCAAGGCAACTTCCAGCTGGTTTCCAAGCTCCACAGCCTGTAATACCACTCCTTCTCTCCGTAGAGCACCTCGGGGAGGGGCTGGCCAGCAGCAGGCTACAGTTTGAGGGAAGGATCCAACTGCTGGAAAAAGAACTGAGCCACTACATGTGGGCAAACCAGCTGCTTCACCAGAGACTGAGTAACATGAGCCACCCAGGACAGAACAGAGGTGAGGCAGTCCCTGGGCCCTGCTGGTTGGGCTCAGAGAGGGCAGCTTGAGCTTTACCCCCAGCTTGCCAGGCTTTCATTTGCTTTGAAAGCAGAGGCCCAGCATGCTCTGTCGGGGCAGTTGCCCCTGGATGATTATTCATGCTCACTCTCTGTACGGTGCCCATCAGGAATCTCTTGGTGGAAGTGGCACTCACTTTAGTTTTCCTGTCACTTTGTTTTCTCCAGCAGGGGTGGAGAGAAACACGCACGGAGCTGGAGATAAACCTCCTGCTGTACTTGGGGCCTGTGGAGAATCGGGCACGGGTACTGTGGAACAGCAGGTGCAGCTGGCTGTCATGGATGGAGGCCATAAGTGCAAGGATAATAGGGACTTGGTGCATGCACCCTTACCACCCACATGGAGGCGCTCTTCACTGCCCAGTGATAATGCTCTGGGTCCAGAGGAGATTCGGCAGAGAGAGGCAGAGTATCTGCTCAGGAAGGGGCAGGTTCAGGAGGTGCCCATGCCATGGAACCCGGCTTCTCCACCCAAATCCTGGAGGGAACTGCGCCGAACCAGCCTGAATGTTGCTTCAGCGCCCTCCCAACCAGGAATGATTGACGTCCGGAGAAACCCGCTCTAGAGCCAGGCTTTCAACACTCAACTTCCCTGCGTAGTTAGTAAATGCCTTGCTGCTCTGCTTAGGCAACCTGGCTGTTTCATTGAAGCCTGGACTGGGATTTGTGGCGTTTTCACCACAAGGGAAAACTGCTAACATGGCAGGTGCTGGGAGGCCTGGTCCATTCCATGTTGGTGTTCCTAGCCCCAGAGTGTTCGCTGGACAGTCTTCTCTTCCCCTGGTGGAGTGAGGGACAGGGCTCCTGTGAGGGCTGCCACGATTATGGCCTTATGTTTACAGTTGTGAAGCCTGCGTGCCCCAATCTGGTGGTGCTGGTGTCTCCCCACAAAGAAAACGTCTGCCGCAGCATGGCAGTGCAAGGAGAGCTGCTTTCTGACACCTGCACCAAGTACTCTGGGCCCTTGTAAATATCTTTGTAGTAACTTTTTTACATTTCTGCTGTAGCTTTTTAAAACAGCGTGAGTTTGAATAAATGGCTTGTCACACAGCCTCCTACACTCCCTTAACCCCAGAGGGTGAGGTACCAGCTTGGGAACATGGAGCACCTCAGACATCTTTGGTAAGACAACTTCTGTTTGCTGTCACCTGGCCGTAACCTGAGCTTATTACCCGCCTTTATTTCTTGTTGCCTTTGGGTAGCAGAAAACAAACAGCACATGGACGTAGCTCCACCTGCCCTGGTATTTATTCCGGAGGTTGGGCCTAGCAGCTGATTCTCTCCCCAAACTTCTAACTCAATTCATTTTTTCCTCATTCTATAAGGAATAATTTCCAGCAAGGCAGCAATGGAGAATTCATTACATTCTCCCTCAGCAGTGATCGCTACTAAAGTCCTACTTACACCCCTTCCCTGAGGAGGAAGGGAGGCCCAGGAATCTCCAAGCAGGTGTGAGACTGGCCATTAATAGCATTTAAAAGCCATCTAATCTTCCTTACTCAAGGGAAACTGAACTGAGAATTTGAGAGGCTGAAGCTTAGAAGGAACGTGTTGTGCTAAGGAAGTGCACTTCCTCCTCTGAACTCAATATTTTACAGGAGAGAGAAGTTGCACACAAGAAGAAATCAGCCACTCCCCTTTTCAGTAAGGGAAGATTTACTCACCCTAGAAAAAGAAGCAGCAGGGTCTGAACTTGATCTCACGTGTTCCCTTCTCCAAGGGATAGTTGCTCAACTATAGCTGTTAGGGATTATGGCAGGTCTCAGCAAAATTGGCTCTTAGCTAGGCCCCAGCAGTTTAATTGTTGGGCACCAGAAAGCACTCCTCCATTGCCTTCCACAGTGGAGCCAGGCTACAAACCCTGGTCGCCATGGCAACCTGCCACCCAGGTTTTGGGCCAGCTGCTGTACCATAAATTTGGAAAGGTAGAGAGGAGAAAACCCTCAGCCTTGTATGAGAGGACATTCCCAGTGAGACAGTATGTATTATATAAGAGCAATAGGCAGTATATTTCTACCTTTCCCCACCCCCTACTGCTCAGGCTCAGACAACAGCCCTTCAAGTTCCCATAGGCCAGTATGTGGGCCAACTCCACAATTCCTACAAAGTAGTTGTTCACATTAGTTTATTTTTACAAAAGAACACTAAAATAGCGATTGTTACCTTCACCTGCTTGGACTCAGTCTGTGACACACAGAACCAGGCTAAGAATAGATGGATACATCCCTACAGAATTTAAAAAAAAAAAAAAAAAAAAGCTTTCTAGTTGGCCCTAAGCAGCCATCTTTATTCCCACTGCCACATGACGGCTCCCGTCTCAGCCTCATGGAAGATGGAGCTTGATTGCTCCTTAAAGCCTGCAGGTGTGGAGCTGAAAGTTTGCCCAGACACTGGCGCCAGACAAATCCCAGGAACACCAAGGCCCCCCCAGGAGTTCACGAAAGCAAGCTCACTCTCTTCCCGATGGTAGCAAATACTACACAGTGTGCAAAAATAGCCCATATATCTCCTTATTCAAGCACTCTTTTTGCTCGGGCTGCAGAGTTCAGCTGAGCAGCTTCTTCCGTGAGTAAGTCCTGCTAAGGTGCCGCCTCCGGGAGCCTGCGTGGGTGAATGGAGACAATTCTTGGTCCGTAGTGCTGTGGAAGATGTCCAACTCCTCTGCAGAAGGCAGAAAGGGTTAGTGAAAAATCCACCCCGTGAGGGTCATGGGTCACCACCCATCTCAGGAAAACCACTACCAAGAAACTGTTTCCTTTGAAATCATTTTGGCCCCGAGCTATTCTGCCACCCTCCAGAGCAAATCTAACTCAGTTCTAAGGCCCAATTCCTTGGCAGCAGGAGCCTGCTGGGCAGACACAGCAAATCCTCCCCGCACACCCCACAAGTTCCTGCCCCTTTCTAGGTACACACCCTGTGCTCTTTCCACCTCACGTAGCTGCAGGCAGATTATAGGTCTACACTCTGAGTGCAAGGCTTTATGAAATGACACGTGGTTACCTCTGGCACACTTCTTCCGCGATGGCGTTTGTCCCTGGTACAGCAGTGGGGACTGGGTTAGTGCTCGAAGTCCGCTAGCGGAGAGGGAGGCCCTCAGTGGTGGAGAGGAGCCTGGAGAAGCACAAGGAGATATGAAACTGCTGCATTCCCACCAAGTCCTGCCCCTGGGAAGTCACCAAGGCCCTGCTTGCTGCAGAACATTGGCGTGGCACAGTGGAAATTCTGCAGCGTGTTCAGGTAAGTCAACAGCAGGATTTTACTCTGCTCTAAGTCTTCAACCACAGCTGTTCTGTAGCTGTCAGGGAAAAGTGAAATCTGAGAAGTGGTAGGCGGTCATTTGGGATATGCACATGAATGATTTTATTAAAATGATTGGCTGAGAATACAAAATGGCCATGCGGGGTTCGACCAATGGCCCATCTAGCCCAGTGTTCTGTCTTCCAGCACAGACCAGTGCCAGATGCTTCACATGGACCGAATGGAAGAGAGCAATTATCTAGTGATTCATCCAGCCCTGGTAATCAGGTACACACAGAGCAGGCGGCTGTGTCCCTGACCATTTTGGCTAACAGCCATTGATGGACCTGCACTCCCTGGACTTACCTATTTTATTTTTATCCCAGTTACACTGTTGGCAGGGATGTTGTGAAGGCCAACAAGTTGATTATGCATTGTATGAAGAAGTATTTCCTTGTGTTCCTTTTGAAACTGCTGCCTGTTAATTTTATTGGGTGACCTCTGGTTCTTATGTTATGGGAAGGAGTAAATAACACTTCCCTTAACCACCCAACTAGACCTTCAAGTTAACAGAATATCTAGGAAGAATTGGTCAGTTTGTGACTTTTAGTGCGTATTGTTTCAGGCAGCCTGCAGACGCTGCATCAGTTATACTAGCTAGTGTCACGCTTAAGGGGATCTTTGCAACGATAAAGGATAGAAACAGGTGGTAAAACAAGGGATGGATTCCAGGACATGAAATCTATGGGGCCTTGCTTACAATACTGACTATGACTACCAGTCCTCTTAATGATAATTAGTTGTAATTTCCAAGAGCACATATATTAGACATGTATGCATATGTGTAAAGTTGCCTTCAAGATTACATCTAAAAATAAGAAGCTATAAGTGCTATGGGTCCGGTATCTATAAGGCTATCTGCACACAGTTGTGGTGATGGCATGTACAATTAACGTGTTCCTGCATGTGCTTACTTCAGAAAAAAATTCAACCTCTTAAAAAAAATTTAAGAGTGAAATGCGTAGCCCTGAATAGGGGTGAGTGGAAATTACGCCATTGGTACCAGAGCAGGTAAGCTTGGGGCGAGCAACATAGAATCATACCATGTATCCCATGAGCCAATGCAGCATTCTGCCAGGTGTCTACTACACTGCTCATTTTAAATTAACTGTTCAGTATCTGAGGCTACTACCGCATCTCCCAGGAAACTCACACTAGCCTAATAGATATGTTAGGAAGATCCTACAGTCATATGCCGCTTACATTTCCCCTTCTTTCCCCAATCCGTCACTCTGAATTACACCCCAGTGCTAACCCACTAAGTTATAACTCTTACCTTTCACTTTGTGGTAAGCGTAGTGACAGACGTGATTTCACAATCATCTTACCCAGATTAGGTCGTACTTTATCCTTCCCTAGAAGTAAGTGCCTCCAGCTGCTAATCACTTGATTCTTTTCTCTATGCACTCTCCAATTTGTCTGTTAATGAGTTTCTCACAACTGAGGCAAAAATTCTGGCACTGCAGAACTACCCAGTCCAGACAAGAGTCTGCATCTACACCCCAATCAGCACTGGCCTTTGTAGCTGCAATATGGCATTATGACGCGCTTGTAACTTGCTATCCATTCTCACTCCTCCACCTCACTCCAATGGATTGGTCATTCAAATTCTTTCCTCTGAAATATTAGCTGCATCTCAGTGTGTGCCAAGTCCCCTTTGTATTCTGGTCTCACAGCAGGGGTGGACAAAATTGGCTCACAGGAGATGCCAGCAATTTTTACTTTGGATCACCAGGGGGCGGCACTCCATTACATTTCTGCAGTGGAGCTAGGCAACAGGCTACTAAAACTGGTCGCCAAAGCAACCAGAAACATACATTTGTTGAGGCCTGTCTCATAACTCCTCCCAATTTACATCTCTGAATTTCAGTAGAATGACGCACTTGATAACTGATTACCTGAAACACTGAAGACATCATCATCCCCTATGGAAGTCTGCTGCCCAGGAGTCCTGTTGGAAGACACTATGGTTCTACCAGGATCCATTGTGGATACCCTCCTATTGCTTGTGCTACTCTCATCCATGGAAGAGCTAACCAGATCCAGGTAGTCTCTAGCTGTGCAAGACCTCTTAGCTTCCCATTTGATTTCCTCCTCTGGAGACTGGTGAGCAAAGGCCCGCTTTCTGGATTTCAGCCCGAAAGTCCCACTGGAAGCACCCTCATCAGCTTGGGAATCTGTGTCACTGGGTGGTGACAGGTCCTGAAGCCTGTAAACCCCTTCCAGTTCAAAATCCATAAGCAGCAGGGATTTGCCGATGTTGCAATGGTCAGAAATTGTTCCTCTCTCGCCACTTGCGGACACATTCCCTGCACATTCTGCATTCTTCTCACTTCGACCACAGCCACCCTTGGCATTGCTGTCTGCTGCTTTTTTTCTCCGTGGCCAGTCCTTGATGGCATCAGGAGTAGTCTTCCCTTTGTGTTTTGGAGAAGGTGTCCAGGGAACTCCAGCATCCACATGAGCTGGGGAGGTGGTGGTAGAGGCACAGCTAGTTGGAGTGTATGACTGGCAAATGTAGGTCTGCCCTCCGCCCTTCCCAGGTGTACTATGGGAAGAGCGAAAGCAAGAGGGCGAAACACAGGCAGCTGCTAGTTTTCCTGGGTGCCTAATACAGCAGGCCAGAGCAAGTTCACTAAAGGGGCTTTCCTCTCCACTGGCTTTACTGGTTTTCAGTTGTGATTGTACTTCCAAGGCTGAGCCAGAGTCAATCCTCTTAATGCGAAGCTTGGGGAGGCCAGAAGCTTGCATCTCAAGTTCAACCTCGTAAGTTGGTGGATTAGCTGGGGCCAACTTATGACTTTTTGGAGTAGAAAATTTGGCTTGAAGTTCAGGATTCCCGAGTCGTGCTGCTGCCTCCCGCTGCATTCTGTCTGGGGTGCAGCGTAGTGCATAGGCAGGCGCGGCAGACTTTGAGGTAGCCGGCAAAGCACTCAGAACGGCAGATCTGGAGGGTTTCTGAATAGTAAACAGCTTTGATTTTTTAAACTCTTCTGATGGCAAAACTCTAGCTCCTGAGGCATCACTCTTTCTGTCTGGGAGGGTCTCAAGGATGTTTCTGCTATCTGAGGAGGAATCTAAGTGCTCATGCACTCTCCCGACATCCAAGACTTGCACATGTCCTTGAGGAGAAAGCTCAGAAGACAGATGTTTTTCCAAACTGTCATCCTGTTTTGGTGAGGGGCACTGAGTGTCTATACCCACTAGCTCACTTCTCTCTATCGTGCAGATACATTCAGGAGCCTGGGGCTCACGAAGCAGAGCGCTTTGTGCAGGAACCATAGTGATACCTTTACCATGGTGCGTCTCCTTATTTCTAGCAGATGCTGAGAGTGTAAGAGCAGGATTTTCTTCTCCAGGTTTGGTGTGCTCAGATGTACAGACAGGAGACACAAGGGCTTTCCGTGGGGATGCACCTGTGATGTTTTGAGGTTTCAAAGGAGGCTTTTTAGGTGTATCAGACTCCCAGTGGAGCTTCCTTGTTTTACTGTGATGAGGAGAACCTAAGGCCGGAGTCCGTATGGAAGATTCAAAAGGAGAGGAATACTCTGGACTCAAAGTGGTTCGGGCTTCTGGAGATAAAGCAGCAGCCATTACACCCGCGGAACTCAAAGATTTCAGAGCTGCACCTCTGGCTTTTCTAGGAGTTGCTTCCACTGGGGGAGACATTGACTCTAAATGGATGTTTGGTTCTGGCTTTCTCTGACTCTCCACCCCAAGAGCCTGCCTCAGAGTAGAAGCTGGACATACTGTTTTCTGTGAGGATCTCAAGGAACGTGTTTGAGATTGTGCGCGTGTGCACAAAGCAGTTGCTGGACTGGAATCTTTTAGCGGTGATCCAAAAACATCATCAAGCTTTTTATCGCCTGACTGCTTTTCTGGAGTTTGTAACCCCACCTCCTTGTAAGGGGAGGGGAATCTCACAGGAGAACAGTCGTCCTGCTGAGTTACTTGTGATAAATGCTGCCTCTTCCTTTTACTAGGCTCAGGTGGTGACTTGTCCTGTCTGGTAGGAGAGAAGGACCTTCCCAAGCATTTAATTGCAGTCTGCTTAGCAGCTGGACTTCTGCCTGGGGTCTTCTTCTGAGCAGCCTTGTGAGGAATTTTTTTAGGAGTCTGAGGGAAGAGTAAGAACAGAACATACTTAATATTTCTATGTAACAACAACTTAACACTCATTTCTGGTGCTACAAACACAAAACAGGGCTCGACAAATTCCAAGCACCAGGTCACCCAGAATTTGTAGCCTGGCACAAAAATGCAATGGAGGAGCATCTTCTAGTGCTCTGTTACCTGCACTCAGCGCATTCTGTGGATTTTTGGTGGCGAGGGATGTCCCAGCTAGGCACCTTGCTTTGAAGGTGGGTGCCAATTTTGTTGAGCCCTGACATACAATTTAAGTCACACACAAACAGCTGTTTAAAGACATGTATCTGAATAACTCCACGTGTGCAGTGTCGTTCCCAGGATATATGAGAGAACATGTGGATGAGGTAAAATATTTTGAGAGACCAATTTCTGTTGGTGAGAGAGACAAGACCCAGTGTTGCTCCAAGCTTGTCTGTCTCACCAACAGAAGTTTCTCCCATAAAAGATACGACTGCACTCACTATTTCAGTTCATATAGGCAGAGGGGGAACAAGACTGGGAAGGTGTTTTTACCTCATAAGCAATTGGCTCTTCCAAGTCAGAGTTGTTTCTTGTTCTCCTTGTTCCAGCTGAATCCTTCACTTTAGGGCTGCTGTCTTCAAGAACTGCTCCAAAGAGAAGCCTCGTGGGAGACTGGATGATTGGGTTATCAGGATACGGTGAAATGCCTTCAAAAAGCATAGTGCAATGAGATTGGCACCAGGCACAGATATGTGATTGGCACAATTATTCCTGGTACTCACATGGTCAAATATGATTTAAGGGCTCCAGTATTGGCACCATTCGCTCTTTGCTGACTACCCAAAGTTTCACACACTGAGTATTACTGTGTTCCGCACCATCACAAAAGTCCTCTAGGACAAAGCTGCTGGGATGAATTGCATCAGTAAATCCTGAACTTCTCTGGGGAATCAGTTTATAATCCTTCTGAAGAAGGAAGCCAGGAAGATTCCATCTGGCACTGCACTGTGCTGCTATATAGAAGACTTGGGTTTAGCAGCATCTTTAAGATTCCTGCTGCTGACACGTTTATGTAACATCTAGAGGGAGATAATCTGTGGGCAAGGTGGTTTATTGGTTTGAGTCTGACTGGTTCTTTGCTGGCTGAGTAAAAAGACTTTCCTGATCTCAAAAGAGAATGGAATTACAGGGGTTCTTAACACAGTAATTCCCAATACAAAAATACTATATTCTGCTGGAATTACTTCTGGTTATAAAGGACACCATCTGGCAACTCTTACAACAGAGGCCCTCAGAACCCTTAGGAGTGCTCTCAGTGGGGCCAATCAGCAATCACTTCTGGACCAGAATTTGGCAGCTGGATTACCTATGTCAATTAATGCCAGGTCAGTGAGCATGTTTACCAATCTCAGTACCTGTTAGGTCCTGCTTAAGACATGCCACTTCTTGCTGTACCAAATGAATTCGCTGCATGTTCCGTGAGCCAGGCTGTGCAGTGGAGTAGAAAGAGCCTGAGCGTGTCCTATTCAGCAACAGCTGTTTGATGCGCGGGCTTCTTCTTAAACCCGCTTCTGGAAGTTAAGAAGAATACCATCAGGACCTTCTCCCTCAAAAAACCAAACCCCAAACACAACCCTTCCAAAGGAAGCTACAGCTGGCAGACAAAAGCCTCTGGAAGGGACCTCCCTGCAGTTGTCCAACAATGTTCTGTTAACTAATCCAGCCTCAGGCAGGGAAGGGGTTAATCTGGGGGATATTCATCAAAATCTGAAAAGGAAAAGGAACCCCAATATTCTGACTTCAGTGGGGACTTCTAATACTACAGCATGTGCTTCAGTCCAGTCCAAACTTCTTCACAGCATAGAACTCCATCTTAAGTGGTCACATGGCCATTGCTCCTCCCATTCATAATCATTCAACATCCTGTGGCAACTACAGCAATTGTTTATAGAGAAAACTAATATTAGGAAAAATGTAATTTTGGCTTCTTTGGAGCAATAAGAGTTTTGTTTTGACTAGTTAATCCCACTGTTGGTTATTGCTCTTCATTTCATCTCACCCCAAGCCCACGTGGCTGCTTTTTCCTTAGCTGGGTGAAGAAGGAGCAGCCAACATAGTCATCTAACTCTGTGCCACCACAACACTATGCTGTACTACATTAGAGGAGAAAAATGAGAACATTCAAGCACCGGGCACTGAGCTATTATCTTTTAACTGCAGCTTCAGGGTCTAACAGCACTCTTGGCAAAAGTAGAGATGTTCACAGCAGTGATATGGCCAGTTCGGAGAATTATGTTCTGCCTCCCTAAAGTTCCCCTCATTCGTTCTTAAAAGCTCTGTATAGTTCACTGTTGCTTTTACTCCAGGGATGACTGCAATGTTCTCTTTATACTGTAGTCTAGGACAGTGGGTTTCAAAAACTTTTTTTCTTGGGACTCAGTTGAAAAAATAACATTTATGTCTGCAACCCAACAATTACATCTTACAGCAATGTATTCCAGTCTTTCAGTGGCGGCAGCGGGGGGGGGGGGGCGCGCCGGGCGAAGTGCCATGACCCCAGTAGCTGAGGGTCCACAACCCAGGACTGGGTCCCAACCTGTGGTTTGAAAATCACTAGTCTAGGATACCTAGATATCATCCAGACTGAATCATGCTATCTTAGTGTGAACTGCACCAAGGTGAAAAGGAAAGTGAGTCTGAATTAAATTAATACCCACCACTTGTGGTTTTTTCTGGAGATTCTTCCACAATATTGATGTCAAAGCCAGGATCAGACGACCTTGGAGAAACAGTTAAAAATGTTTCAGACTCTGGTCTGAGAGTAACCTAAGCACTTGTTTTTAAGAGCTGCAGAAAGCACCATTTGCTAATAAGGCCACATCAACAAGTTGCAAGGTGTCTCTCCAAGTATGATCAGCAGGCACTGCCTCCAATCAAGAGACCTGTGTACTTCAGAAAGTCCTTTCAGCTTCAGCACAGGCAGGAGAACAGCTCAACTTCAACTTAGATTTCCCATGGTTCTCCTCAGTAACTCACTGTACACAACATAATCACCACACAAGCCTTGGTAGGGGAGCCTTAAAAGGTGGCATCCAACCTTGCTTGAGGGGCACAATGGCAACCTGATACAAGCAGAAGAGGTACTCTCAAGACTTAATATACCTGATGAAGCAAGTGGTGATTGTCCTCACTCAAATGCTGGGATCTGTAGCCTCCACAAGTTGTCTCGCTGTATTAAAGAGGACATGCTGGGCCACACTGCTGCAGTCCACATCTTGGTTTTTTTTTAAAAAAAGGCAAAACTACTCAATATCACTCACCGGCCTTGGATCTGTTTGTGAAGTAGCCTCCTGGAAATCTGTTTGTGCAGTGGCGTCTCTGAGACTTTCTTTGTCAATAGCTTGCGATGATCTGAAATGGATGAAGCAGCAGACTTTAGCAAACCTGGGAGATTACATGGACTGAGGAAGCAATGTGAAGATTTGAGAGACATATCACATCTACATATTATTTAGTCTCTATTCGAGGCAGATGGCCAATTGTACACTTCAGTTTGAATCATCAAAACAACAGCCACCCTGCTGTCATGGCGCAGCTCACATACCTTTAACTGTAAAATTTATATTGTGAGTTTTGTATATAAAATCTTGGAACTAGCAGGGCACATGTCAGACATAATTAGCCCATTCACATAACTTTTGTGTTGCATCCCTTTGTTTCCTTGATTATTAAGCGTAATTTAAGTCCTGATCTTGCAAATAGCCCCAATAACTACTTAAGTTGTTAGTTATTTGGGGTGAAGGTGGTGGGGGAATCTTGTCTTCTCATAGATCTGTAATGCATGAAGTACACTAGGGTCCTATAGAAATAACAGGTAGTATTAATGTAAGAAGTTTTGTTTGTGCTTAACTTTAGTTGTATAATTATGGGACTCAGTGGTATAGACATGCAGACATATAGGACTTCAGGGGATAATCCTCTATGTATTGAATTGAGTTTAGTGACAGATGCATGCACAGTACCTCACAAACATCCATATTTTAACTATCTTTTTTCTTGTGCTACGACAGCTAGACACATGAAAAAAGATTAACTGATCAACAGGATGGTCAGTTATTTGCACAAACTGTTATTCATTTTATAGAGGCACAAAGTCAGTGAAAGCTGAACATGGTGTCTAGATGTTGACTTACATAAAGGACCTCTTAAATGGACTTTTTTTTAAAGGGTTTGTGGGTAGGTTTTCACTTCAAGCAATCTTAACTGATTAATAGTTGCTTTCTTTATGGGAAAATATTTAAACTTACAGATGAATACAGGTTTGGATTTAAATATTGCCCTGCACTGTTTGCAACTTAAACACTGCAGCACTGAGCTAAAAATATTCATAGCATGAAGCAAATTCATTACTTGTGACAAGACCTGCCAAAGATAATTTTTTTGTTTTGTTTTGTTAGGGGGCTGCAGGGGATGTGAATGCAAGTTTCTCTTGCAGATCCCAGATACAGACAGCTGCATAGCTCATATCCCACCTCTACTACCCTCATCAGAGTAGCTGCGTTTGTGTCTCAGGCCCTCCACAGCTGATACTGACTGGCTTCGAGGCATCTTCTTCAGGGACTTTTTTGATGAAGAGAGCATCTCTTCATTGAAGAGGTTCCGTCGCACCTTTGTCACCTCTGAAAGCACCAGAAAGGGCAAAATGTGAGTAGATATACCACAAAGGTAATTCTCATAGGGCAATGGTGGTAGGTAGGAGAATGTAAGCAGACCCTACAACTATAAAAGCAAATAATTTTTCAAAGGTGTGAAAAAAGCCAAGTATCTGAAAAAGTAGTTTCTACTGGTGAAAACAGTCACTATCCACGCCCTTTCCCAAACCCATGCTGGATCTCTCTTACAAGGGATCCTTTTTATTTACACTTGTCAATTGTGTAGAGCTTTCCTGTCTATAACCTAAAGAAAGGTGCTAAGGAGGAGAAATAAGCTAGATAGAGTTCCAGGCACCACAAGGATTGTGATTAGGGCCATGGGAAATATCCACCATAGAGAATCTGAGCTGCGGCACAGGTTTTCCTGGGGCTTTACCTTACATTTTAGAGGGATACTTGAAAACCCACCCACTGAGCAACATGAGTTTTGTAGGCATAAAAGGCAGTCTGCACAGTGCTGTGTCATCAGGAGAGCTGCTACCACTGCTCGTTGAGGTGGCTTTATTATGTCAACAGGAAAGCTCTCTCCCATCAGCATATAGAGCAGCTACATAAGCCATTTTACAGCGTCACAATCACATTGGTACAGCTGCGCCAGTGTAAGTTCACTAGTGTAGATGTGGCCTTACTCAACAGCCTATCAGCACGATAAGTGAATTCACTCAAGAACGCCTAGAGTTTCCCCCAAAGTCTCCCCAGATTGTGCCAAAATTTCCTGTAGCTCTCTAGCGATTTCCTTTCATTGGAACATTCCTGGCTCACTACACTGTACAATGTTATCAGCCATGTATGTGGAGCCACTCGGCTTTCTATGGAGAAGCTGGTTTTTATACCTTGCACTGCCTCCTTCTGCAGGGGAAGCACCTGTTGAGCTTTCTCAGTGGCAAAGTAAGAGGTCTCCTGAAATGAAAGTACAATAAGTGTTAATCTGCTAGTTTATATTCAAAATCAGAAGTGTGAAAAACCTGCTCTCCTTACATATGACACTTAGAGACGAGTTTCAGTTCTTAAGTTCTGCCTCAGAGTGATTTTGGCCTTTGTGCAGCTGACACAGGGCACTCAACAGGCAAAGAACACGTGCTCATTCGTGATATCACAGTGCTGCTGCACCCCGGCAGCTGATGCCCAGACTCAATCCCTAGGAAAACTTTACCTTTCTGATGGTATTCTTGGGTATTTGGGGAATTTCAATCTGGCGTAAATTCTGCGATGTTTCTGTCATGCTCCTGTGTCGGGCTAATGCATTATTCCTTTAGAAAGGATACAAGAAATGAAAATACAAGACGGAGACAGATGTAATTATCAGTTTTACATGGAACATAACTTTGTTACTAGTGAGCAGGTGGGTCAGCTTACAGACTTCACCTGTGTTAAAATTGCACGCTCTTTGGGACAAGGATCTCATCTACATTACAACTAGAACCCAAAGCCAAGACTAAAATTCAGCCCTGAACTCACTCAAAAGCTCACACCTGTGGATCCTGCAATGAGTAATCCAGAGTCTCAGTTTTTCCCTAAGAAACATTGCACAGTGCGACCCCTACACAGAAATGACTTCTGGACTTGCAGCATGGACTGCTCCCAAAAGGGAAATCTGGCATCAGATCACAAAGGCAGGGTTCCAACTCATTTACCCAGCTCATCAATGTAGACAACACGATACGATTATTACCACGAAGCATGATGAAGTTGTTTATGTCTGGATTAACTACTAATGCTGGTTTTAAATAAAGTAGTTTGACAGATTTTTTAACTCATGTCTTCTGAGTTTAATTTAAGTCAAAGGACCAAATCACAGTTCTCTCTTACAAGCTCATTATAGCACAGTTCTATTACCCATTTCCACAAGTATGGCACAGCTTTTAATGTCATTTAATAGACTGAGGACCTGAATAGCATGAATTAGTCCATCAGATACTTACCAAAATCAGCCCTGGTTAGTTATCCTGCAACTGAGCTCATGTTGGGGACTATAGTTTAGAGCTACTTAGTCACTGTGAACAAAATAAAACCCTCCCCCTTCAGAGTGATCACCTCCTCTTTTTGGCAGATCGGGTGCGCAGCTCCTCCAACTGGTCAGTCTCAGTGCTTAAGGAAGCTGTGCTGCAGGCTGGAACTGATGGCAGAGATGGAGGAAGAGTTGGTGATCTGCTACTCAGAGTCATAGAGTCATCACTGAAGAAGTCTGCAGGCAGAACAGATGCCAGCTTCGGAGGAATCTGTGTACCCAGACTGTAGTAAAGACCCCCAAGGGTCTTTGGTATGGAATCCATATATCTAGAAGGTACCATCATATACAATATAGGTAAGCCTGGCAGAATTCAATTTTTAATTTTGACAGATATCAATGTTTGTTTTTAAGCGTTTTATTTGTATCTCTTTAAATTTTCACAATGGGAGAAATGAGAGGGTCAAAGAATTATTTAGCAAACAACATTGAGATTCAAAAGGTTACAGCTTTATAACCATCAAACATAACTTGTCAAAGTCACATGTCAAAATATACAAAGTAAATATCCTTAAATCAAATTCTAATAAATTCTCAAGCAACCTTTTGCTTGTGTTGGCTATCTATAAATTTCAATTAGCATTGATGTAAATATTTGTACTCAATTTGTTGACTTTACCGTACACAAACACTACTGGGGAAGGAAAAAACAACTAACCCTTCTAAGCTTAAATACCGATCAAACACACACTAGGTAGCAAAAGCTCCAAAAGTCACCCATGAGATTTTACTTCCCAGTTTTGTCTCCATGTCTTTACCCTGACTTAAAATTTCACTCGCTCTAGGCAAGTAACCAGTTTTGCTGGGCCAAGTAAAATATCATGGCAAGTAGATTGAATCTGGGCTAGTACATTTTAATGAGTTTTACAAAGCTACCTGAAATAAGTGCTCAAAATTTACCATTTACCCATGACTGGTAATAACCAAATCTGTATTCCACTAACATTTAATCATCACCATAAAGCACTTACGATACTACAACTTCCTCAAGAAACTTTGTGAGGTACCCTGGGTCTTCAGTCAGACACAAAATACGCAGCATATCTGTCATCTGTAAGGGAATATCAGATGGGGAGAATTATCTCAGATCAGTAACTCCAATACCTGTCTTATGAGCAAAGAAGATTGGGCAGGTCAAGCTACATGTTCCAGGTCAACATTTCCAGTCCTATTTACTTGCCTCCTCCACAAGTTGCTCCATTTCATCTGTACTGCTCTGTAGCGAGGGACATTGCACACACATCTCAAGGCGCAGAAATACCTGAAGCTGACACCTAGACAGAAACAATAAGTCTTTTACTGCCACTCTTTCTAGTCAAACTGTCACATTCATTTTGCTGATCAATAGTTAGTTTTCAAAGGTTTGGTGTTTCTATTAATCCAAAATTGGTTAGTTTTTTTCTTTCCTTGGAAGAAAGTGACATGGTCTCTTTAACACTGTGGTGTCTCAATGTTGTCAAGCTTTCACTGAATGGATATGCGCTCAATTGGACACAGAAATTACCCCAAAAGATTTGTATATGAAAATACATCGCTCTCTACTTGTACTGCAAAGTGACCTGTAAAATAGCTAACCCAAAATTGCAGTGGTTTTTAAGTTGCAGTAAATAGAATATTGTGCCTCATACTCTCTGACTTTGGTTTCCTTATCAGGATTGACATCAGACTGTTGTCGGAGGGTTTTGCTGGTCTTCAGAAGATGACTTCGGACTCTGTCAACACAGGCCACCTGCAGATACACAGAATCAGAGCACAGAGGCACCAGGGTACTTTTTCTCTTATTATCGTGTGGTAAGTTCTCATTCTAACTTGTTCAGCACTATGGAAAATACTTCAATTTTAAAAAATCCAGGTTTTGAGGCTAGGAAAGTAGTACAAGAATGTAAAATGAAGAGTAAGGAGATGAAAATAAGCAGAGGAAAATCTACTCTCAGAAAAAAACTGTCTAAGACATTTCCGTTAGACAGAGAATAATCTCCTAACTGAAGTAGTAGTCATTTTAGTGGGAGGGATTAATTAAAAACTAAACCACCTTCTCCCCCCCCCCCCCCCCCCAACTCCAAACCTTGTGGTAAATAACCCTGAACTGGCTTCTGGCAGAGGAGGAGCTAAATGTGACATCTCTAATTTCTAAGAATAATCTGGTGTCACTGAAAGAAAACCAGTTTGCTAGTATTGCAGTTCATTTACACATGTGGTCTTATTTGTACTAAAATGTAGCTAATATCAGCGATTGGGAGGCAGGAAAGTATGCAGGCAAACATGGAACTGGTTTTGACATGGGGGACCTTCAAAAAAATCTTTGGAATTTTGTATCTTCCATAATCTATTCTTCCCTTTTATTTATTTGTAAACTGACAATTTTTTTTTCTAACCTCATGAGTCCACAACTTCTCCTGTTGTTGCTTCAAATACGAATTAAAATACATTTTCTTGGGAATCAATATCAAATCAGATTTTAGTTTACAAAGGATTTTCCTGAGAACTCCATAGCACTACATCTCTTATAATTGTCTGATACTTGTATAAATGAGCCAATTCAGGCAGAAGAGCTAAGGCTTGTTAATTTTATACATACACACATCCCCCTAAGATGAAATATTCTAGAATTAGAAGTTTTTCTTTAACTTATACTTCAGTAGTGATCATGGCATGTAATTTTAACCAAACTCCCAGATCTCTAGAGTTTAAGAGCCTGGAAACAATTTTATATAGATCTTTATCCTCATGTGGAATTAACTGGAAAGACCTGTGCCACAGAAAGCACAGCCTCAGCATATGCATCTGTCAACAGGTTTGCCTACCTCTCTTTCGTTGGTATCTTTTGATTTCAGAAACCTTTTAATGGCAGTGACCATATTCCGTGCACACACACACATCAGAAATTCCCCGTTAACCACAGTCTCCTGGTAGTTTGCAGTTAAATGGGAAAGCATCTCCTCCTCAGTTTTGAAATCTGTAAGATAAGCACAGCAAACTAAGAGTGAGATTTAATGAATAGGCAGGCAGCTGTCCTCTTCAGTAACCAGGTCCCTGTAATAGATTGGAACTGTAACAGCAGTTCTCTTGCAATATGATGGCCAGGCCAATAGAAGAGTTACAAAAGAAGTCCCTCAGGAATCCTCAACTCAGACCCAAGGCAGGCAGACAGATAAAGCTCTTAGTCCTTCTCAGACCAAAACAGGCATCCAGATTACCTTGCAGGTGCCAGTGACAGAGAGTCCAAGCCCTGCGAGCAGTAAGGCCTTGAAACACCTACTGCCTGGAGTCACAGGCACTATCCTAGTCTCCCCACATGCACACAGGCTGCTCCTATACATGACAGCAGTAAAAAGCAAAGGCATTCAGCTGGCACAGCCTTCACTTCCAGATTCTGAAAACAAAAGCCAATGCATCAGATTAAAATGAAATCCTGCCTAGGCAAACTCATGGGGCTTTAGCCTCAGTGCCACCCAGTCACATCCCACCTCAAAATCCCAAGCGGGAGGACAGGAATAGATTAACACCTGTGATAGTTTCACAGAGCCCCTTCCTTGCCTCAGAATAAAGCCGAAGGCAAGGACGCTCTCCATATAATGGGCATAGCTAAGGAACATATTTCCACGTACACCTAGATATTTGGACAACTTTATTCCCTCCTGTACACAGTCTCACATTACTTTCAATTATTTTGCAATTGGAGGAGACACTAATCACATCCTACGCTACAATTATGCAGTCCAATCAGTCATTGTAAAGACCTGGAAAGTAAGCCATAGAGAAAGAGCTTCATTCCCACCAGCCTGGGAGATGGAATCTAAAGATAGTCCCCCATACTTGACTCTGCTGCCTATCTGTGCACCTTACGGAATTGCTCTGCTCTGTCCCGCCACAAACACCAGAGCTGATAAACCTGTCTGACATGTACCTATGGAAATTTTCAGCACTCTTCGCTTTTCTTCCAGCTTGTCGTCTGATCTCCGTAACAGCTTCTGAGGGACCTTCTCACCGGCTGCTGGCGGCACTCCATCTGGCTGAAACTTTTGAGCCTTTACATTCAGCCTCGCTACATTCAACATCTGCAATGAGCGGGACATGGTCTTCATCTTCTGCCTGACTGGAGTCCGGGTGACTCCCCCTACAGGATCACAAATGGTTAAATTTACATTGGGCACAGA
Organism: Pelusios castaneus; assembly: GCA_007922175.1. Classification (NCBI taxonomy): domain Eukaryota; kingdom Metazoa; phylum Chordata; order Testudines; family Pelomedusidae; genus Pelusios; species Pelusios castaneus. The sequence goes on from ML685765.1 coordinate 21,377,971, forward strand.
GGAGTTGGAGTTCAGAGTGATCCCAAGATACTATCCAGCAGAACAGCAGCACAAGATGACAGGCCATATGCATTTTTAATAGAAATCTGTGGTTGTTTGAAATGAAACTCTCAAGACAGCAACAATAACTATCCTCAACCCAGTGAGTGGCAGTAAAAGTTCACACTGTGAGGGGAAGACTCAGGAAGGTGGTGCTGATTGTTCCACTGGGCTGTCTCCTTTTTGAATGGTGGATCTTCAGCAACCTTAGGAAGGAACACAGGCCTCTCACTTTTTTTTAAGCTAGCTTGCCACATTATGACCTTTGAACATATGCAACATACATACCCAATGTAATCCTAACAGATATACTGCTCTCAAACATTGGTTCTGGGCCCCTGGCCATTGGATTGTGCTCAGTGCTCTCTCCGAGAGCCAATAATAGTGATTCAAAAAGGAGCCAACGGTAAGTAGCCTAATCTTAACGTAAGGAAAATGACAGTAGCAAGTTACACAAGCGGGGAACGTTAGAGCAAGCTTAGCTTACTGTTTTCAAGACAAAAGATGTACCCAGGCTAGAAGCTGAAATACTTCCAGCTTACCAGAAGACTTTTCCAAACTGTTGTTTCACGATGGCTCTCAAATTGAGAGAGGCAAATGGCTTAAAAAACTAAAATTCTTTAAAGGGTCTATCATTTCGGCCTCTGCTCCTTCAGCCCCCTTCTCCTTAATAGTTGGGCTTGTGCCTTCTGAATCATTTCAGTACATTTTTGTTTACCAGGGGTTTTTAAAATAGTGAAGGCTGGGCAATATAAATCCAGAAATATGAGTTATGGTATGGACAAGAGCCCAGCTCACTTGTAAACAAGGAAATAAAGTTTGTAAATTCTAAAATTCTAAAAATCAAACCCAAACACTGCTTTTTTTGGCATATTTTCCCCTCATTTTTAAATGTACATTTGAGATTTTTTTCTACTTCAGTGAAGAGAGAATGATGATTAGATGGTAGAGCTGTTGCAGGCAAGGAGCTTGAAAATCCTGAGTAAGGGTCTAATTAGAGCAGAGGGTTTATAATAGCCTATAGAAATCTGCATATTAACTGAAATGTCACCAAGAAATAGCTATACAGGGATTATACAAATCAGATGCTCCTAGTGGTGAAGCTGATTAACTGAGTAAAATCCTAGTTCTGCATTAGAGACTAAAGCACCCCTGACCTGTGTCTGACAGAGAATTTCTGTAGTATGAGGCTGCTTCTTATTTATACAACTCCATCACTATAGCCCAGATATGTAGACCCCCAGGACAAAAATATAGCAGGTTATTAGCCCAGGGCATTCACAAAGTAGCCTTGAGTTATTACACTGAAATGCCTGATGACTAGATATTGTGAGGAAAAAAGTGGGTTAAAATGTTCTCCCATTTTTTAAAATTAGGACAAGGTGGAGAAGATGTGTTGTCATGTTAGTTGGCCCATACAGATGAGAAGTCCAGAGGGCAAGAGGCAATTAAAGTACAGGTATTTGCACGGTTATTGAAATGGTGTTGTCAATAACTGTACTGCTTGCTTCACTTGGCTCCTACTGGGGCTCAGGGTTCATTTTATGCATAAATAATATTGCCCTTTATTAAACAACCTACATGACCACTCTCTGAGGCAGCTCAGAACTGTGCCTTTGTTCAAAAGGCAGCTGTTCACATTTCATGTTGCCACAAATGTTGCTGTGAAATGCAGAAGCCCACAGGGTGATGGAAAGGCTCAGCTCTCATGGAATCCTAGTCTAGACATACATCTTTTTTTGTGATCCCTTGGTTCAGCTGTGGCACATGCTTCACTAGATTTTCTCTGGTAGAACTCAGACAGACAGTGTGTCAGCTCCATTTCAGGCTGGGAGTCCTCTTCCTTCTCAGTAGCAGAAACAGCCTGCAGCAGCCTGTACAAAAAAGTCAAAGAAGTTCAAAATACATGCAGGGAACAAAATGAATCCCGTATTCCCACTGCAGGTTGCCCACCTGCCCTCATCTCAGGAAAGCTTAGCCATGATCCCCTGCATGCCTACTAGATAACCCCCACTTTCTCCAAACCTCCTGTTCCCAAAACCTTGCCTGGACAATGTGTGCTAGCACAGAGAAAAGGAAAACATTTTTAGTTTATGCTAAGGAGGCAGCACTTGGAAAAAAGAAAAAAAAAAAACTCCTTTTTGCAATAGACATGCCTCTGGCTAATGCCAAGAACACAGTTTCAGATAGTTTAATCATACTCCTCAACAAGTATTTTTGCATGTTTCACACAGCAAGCCCTTTTGGAGTATTTCACTATAAATCAGTGAGCATTCACTGCACATCAGTAAGCTTAAATAGGAACAAAGTTCCTTTTTAATGAACCATTTGGTTTCACTAGATTGCACTAAATCTTGAGAGGCGAAGTCTATGGCATCTCAGTATCACTTTGGTGCCCTAAAATACTTATAAATATAGGTCTAATTTTTAGAGCAAGGGAGCACTAGTCAGGATTCCTGAATTCTAGCCCTGTTTCCTACTCCTCTGTAAAGTAGGTACAATAACATCTACCTACTTAACAAGCATTGAAAGTATTAGGTAATTATGTAGAACTTTAGAAACTAATTAGAGAAGCGTAAGTGAAATTCTCTGGACAAAAAAGTGACAATATCCAAATAATATACAGGAGTAAGTGACAGAGACTTACCTGAATGACTCCATTAAATCTGAACTTGCTCCACAGATGTTCGATAGAGAGTACCACCCTTCAACTACTGCAGGTTTCCAGCCATCTGTGCAGGACAGTTCTTGCTGGACCCACTCTGGGACTGTAGTGTCTTCTGGACACAAAGGAAAAGTTGGAATGAAATTAAGGAAATTTCAAGTGGCCCATAGCCCCAAAGGCTTCTGCTACCTGGAACATGTCTCTAAGCTTTAACAAAGCAAATGTTCAATCAACACCACCACTATCCTTACCACCACAGTAACCCAGAGTGTAGCAAACTTGGAGCCTGGCAGATAGCCAGAGGAAGCAAGTTCCAAATCCAGAGACACCACAACTGGAATACCCAGTCTTGAATCTCTAAGAATTCAGATCTAGGACCTATCAAGAGGAGATTCATTTTGCATTCCACACACTTACCAGAAGTAGCTAAATCATCTTTGATTGAGGTGTCAGCTTGACTCAACACACTGCTCACAACTTCAGGGAGATGAATGGCATAGTCCAGGGAAGAGCTCTCTGTCACAGCTCCTTGGAGGAGACATCGCTGAGTTTCAGCAGCCTTCTCAGTGTAGATCAGGGTAAGGACTGCAGCAGTGTCAGAGAGAGGGGAGAAAATCCCAGTGCAGGGGGACCAAATTTCAGACAAAGACACTTCAGCAACCTATATGAAGAGAAAAGACATCTACGTTATCTAGAAACAGACAACCTAAACAGACTCAGGAAGGCTAATGAGACAGCTCACAACTAGGTTAGAGACGGATTTCTTTTTTAAAGAGGTTTTAAACTTAGAACAAAGAATGATTTTGTGGTGCAGACTTTCATAATATTTTAGGAATAATATTTACCAAATCATTAATATTAGTACTCATCACTGTAATACGAGTGCATGCTATTTCTTTGCTGTTTTCAGAGAGGATAGTAAAGAAGAGGAAGGAACATTTACCATGTGTAGTTCTTCAGTAATTAGTCTTCTTACAAGCTGTTGAAACAATGCATCTTGTTCCAATTGTCCTGCCTTGGAGCTCTGCAATATCCAGCTCTCAGTGAGGAAGTTGTCAGCCACTGTCAAATTCCAATCTGTCAAGGTGCCTTTCAGGAAGATACTAACTGGACTCTGGAAGTGTCTCTGATTCATGGCTATGGGCTCCAAAATCACATCACATCTCCACTGCTTCTCTACTCCTATTCAAGGTGAAAAAACTAGCAATGGGCAAAGGAACAGAAGACTCAGTAGCAAGTGTGAATTAAAAAAAAAACAAAAAAAAACCCTCCTCGATCAGACAGGCAGTCTCTCTGTGGTAAGGATGCTGCAGAACCACAGGAAAGATCTGAGCTTTTGTGATCCTGAGCACAGAGGCTGAGAACACTGTGGAGACAGTAAACTCAGCTCGTGATGGTGGGGAGGACATGACCACTGCATATCCCTTGGAAAGCTACACCTTGTAAACTGATCTGATCAGCTTTGAAGGGGTCCCCCATTAAGCTCTTTTTGGTCAAAGAAAAGCTTTAAAGCTGTCAATGCACTTCATCAACATCACATGTCAAAATATACAAAATCAATATCCTTAAATCAAACTCTAATAAGTTCTCAAGAAGCATTTTTCTTACTTTGCCTATTGGTAAATTTTGATTATTGTCAATGGAAATTTTCCCTTTGGTTTGCGTGCATTAGGTGAAACTGATGTCTACCAACATTTACCAGTAAAAAACAGATCCTTCTGAGCCTAGTAATGTTAACTTACACACCAGAGGCCCCTCTGGAGTTTGTTCAGGGTGCAGTCTATTTTACTTTTATCAATTGAGCTTTCCTTAAATAAATTGACCTAAATAATAGTACTTTGTGTACTCTTAGCAAAAGGCAAGTATTGTGGCTCTGGAATCTCACAGAATCCATTATTGAATGTTGCCTGGCCATCCCTTTCCATTACCGTGCATGTTGAGGAATAATGCTCCTTCCTGGTGTGGGAATGATGCTTGGAATACTGAAGGTTTAGAGAGCAGGAAGTTCAAGGTTGAGTCAAAGGGCAGGATTGTGGCCCTTGGCATAAATTGTGGCTTAGGGGAGCTGGACTCTCTACAAAAGAGAGAAGCTGCTTCTGTTCTGCAGTGACTCAAACCCTGAATTAAGGTCTCCAATGGCAAAATGGTGCCCCCCACGAGACGGATCAATGCAGACGTTGTCCAGTAGCCAACATGATCTGGAGATTCTAGCACCTAAAATGAAACAATGGACAGGTTCAAGTTAGTACTGGCAATAAGTTGATCACTATAAGAAAAATAATATGTACCATATTTTTAAAGAAAATGGTACAGGGAATGACTAAGGCAGCAATCTTGTGAGGGATAGCCTATTTAAATCTTATTTTTCTTCTTAAATATACCTTCTATCTATAACTTTTATTCGTAATTATACTTGGCACGTCATGTCAACAGAGCAGGGTTCAAGTGCTTTACAATCATTATGTAGCAAATTCTCTCAGGCACCCTGCAATGAAGGAAGCCTCATCCCCATGTAACAAAGTACAGCTACAGATTTCAAGCTTGGATGCCTGAATTTAGGCACTCAAGCATTTCAGCATCTGCAGACTATTTATTAAAGAACCTGCACTCCCATTTAAGTCTATGGATGAGATAAGCACTTTGGCAGGTTTCCATATCTTCCAGCATACCTAAATCTCAACACAGATAATTGCCATAAGCCTCAGATGAGCAGGAATGCCCATTAGCTATTAAGCAGAAAACTCCATTTCATTTGTAATGAAAGTCAGTTCACACACCAGATTGGAATATAAAGCCACCTGACTTCCTCCTGTGCTGTTGGATAACTGGTAGGGGGCGGGACACCATCAGAGAGGCTTAAATACTCTGCTGCATTCTTTCCCCTTACCTTGGACCAGTCAGCAGTGTCCACCCAAAACAGAGTGATTTTCTGGCCTGCAATCATCTCCTGGACTCCCTTGGGTAAGAGCTTTTCTGCCACCTCTTGAGAAGAGGGATAATCAGAACAAGAATGGACATCATTCCCAGATACAAACTGCAGCAGCTCCCTCTGCGAATGAGGGCAGGGAGAGAAAAGAAAGACTGCATTCACAAAGCCCTCAGAAGGCATGTGGCTCTCCAGTGGCTCATCTGGGGCCACAATCAGTCTGCTCTTCTGGCTCCTCAGGAATGGTTTGGCTGGTGAGGTGATCTCAGGTCGATTCCACTGGTAATCCAGGAGTGTTTCCTTCAGCACATTCTGGGTGAGAGTGGCTCTGGGCACTGGACCAGGCAAGTGAGATTTGTGGCTCTGCACCCCAAACCTGGACTCCAGCTCTTCCTCAAAGTCTTCAAAGCTGCGGGACCCAAGCTCACAGAAATCACCCACCCGCGAGGCTCGGCCTCGGGCGCCCAGCGAGTCAAAGAATTTGAAACCCCAGCGGACCTTGGCCAGGCCAAACCTGCAGCCCAAGTAGTTCAGAATCCTCAGGCAGCCCAGCTGGAGCTGGGCTTTCTGCAAGGCGCTGGCCACATCCAGCAGGAGAACCACGTTGTGGGAGCAGGTCATGATGCCCCCACAGGCGCTGCCCAGGCACGAGCACTGCAAGCAGCTCCTCGCCCCCACTGCCCCGCCCCCACACACGTAGGGCTAGAAGGGCTCCCTAGCCCCACAGCCCCGGCCCCCCCGGGCGCCCCTTAGTCCCCACCCCATGGGCCTCTTGCCGCGCCGGGTACTCGCTGCCACCCTGCCCCTCGCTGGCTGCCCGCAGCCCACTCTCCCCAGCCCCCCTCAAGCGGCCACGGCCGCCATTGCCCTCTTTTCTTGCCCCAACAATCCAACTGCTCGCGCGCTCAACTTCCCGTGTCCCCATTGGCTCCCAGTTGACCCCATCCCGCTAGTCCATTGGGTCGGGTCTCCCAAGGCTCCGCCCCTCTCGCGATGTTTGCGTGCCCCCCCCCCCTCCCCGCTCCGAGTTTCTGATTGGCTTCTGTCGAACAGGCTCCGGGCGGAAGTAGCAGTGCGACGGCGCGGTCTCCTCAGGAGTCCCTAGTCCGCTCCACTTTGATAGGTCCGGCCGGAAGGGATGCTGGCTGTGATTGGCGGTCAGAAGTGACGTGCGGGGTCAGCCGGCGGGAGCAAACCACTGATTGGCTGCAGCCCAGCGTTTAAAATTTAAAGGCTGGTAGGAATGGGAGGAAAAAGCGCGAGGGCGGTGATGACGTCATCGCTGAGCAATTGAGGTAATTGCCAGGGTCTCCCGTGTCATGACATCCCTGCGGCGGGCTGTGCCAGGAGGGGGTGGGACCACGTGGTGTCTGTTGTCTCCCCTTCCCGGCCCTCCCTCGCTGCCCTCACAGCAGGGGTGATGCTGCCCTGCTGTCATTGGGCTCTGAAACTATGATGTCATTGTGATGTCACTGTGACGGCATCCAGCACTGGAGGATCCGAGCCTTAGTTGCGTTGCAGTGCCATGGCTCTGCCTCCACCATGGCTGCCACTGCTCAGCCCCCCGGGAATGTTCACAGCGCCCTCACGGATGGCCCATTTGGAGGCGAGGTCTTGGAGCTGGTTTTAGAGTTTCCAACCCTCGGGGCTTGTCCTGGCCTTCCAGGAATTAAAGATTAATCTCTAATTACAGATCATGTGGTGATGACGCCTCAAGGAATACGTCCACTGAAAACTGGCAACCCTTCCTGATTCCCCTTCTGCTCCTTGGCCAGTTGGTTCAGAGTCCCTTGGAAACAATTCATCAATTCTAAAGGGGCTGGAGGGATCAGCTACTTCAACCTTTTCTACCACAGGCCACATAACTTCTCCCAAATAATTCCTGATTGCACTAGGATGTAGTTTCCCAAACTGGGTTGCGATCCCAAAAAGGGTTGTGCCATCAGCAGATGGGGTCACAAGGCCAACAGGCCAGTGGTTTTCAAACTTAGGGTCGGGACCCAGTACTGGATCACAGACCTCAGGCATTGGATTGGGCACCGCCTGCTGCTGCCGCCAAAAGACTGGAATGCATTGCTCAAAGATGTAATTGTTGGGTTGTGGGCATAAATCGTTTTTTTTCAACTGGGTCCTGAGGAAAAATGTTTGAAAACCACTGTGCTAGTCTATGCTGTCTCTTCCTGAATATGTCTGGACCTGTTCTATGACCATCACACCAGGAGGCCTCTGTTGTGAGCTACAACAGGGCTAGTCAATTTGTTTGTCAAGGTCCCAATTTCTTAGTAAAGGTATAGTCAAGGTCCAGACTCCAGTGAACATCACTTAAACCATAAAACAAATAATGATAAGTTCAATAAAAAGTTTTCAAGTTCTGTTCAAAACCATCTGGCTTTCTGGGTTTGACCGGCACTCCCCACCTGTAGACTACCCCTTATCTACAGAAGAGTGGCCTCTGCACAACTTGACCTCGTACATAAACACTGGCTATGGGGAGGTGGCTGTGCGGATGTCAATGTGGCCATTTGCACCACCTTGACTGTTCAAGCATTCGTCTGTGGGACCTGAATGCAGAAGATCCTTATCTCTGCACTCGAGTTTCAGCCTTGCCAACAGCAGTTTCTCTGTTACAGTTGGTTGGAACCTGTGCCAGTCTTTTCTGAGTTAGGAATCTGCAATGGCTTGAAAGCATCTTTTGGCAGGGCGCATATCTCTTTTTATGCTACCCTGAGTACTTAGGATAAAGAATATTATAAGTCACCTCTGTGCTGCCCTTATATCACCACAGAGTGCCTTCCTAAATCCTGGTCTCATTTGCTTAACCTTTTTTTTAAACTACATAGATAGATTCAAGCAGCTCAATCACTATAAGGCATGTTTTTCAGTCCTTTAATTCCAATTTTTTAACATCTGTGGGATCCTCCAGTCTGTGCACACATGGTCAGCCCTGGGGCAGCATAACCTTCACAGGTGTACAGTATTACCGTACTGGAAGACACTAGTGGGAAACAAACCCCTTTGGCACATGGCTGCTGAGGGTGTCACTTTAATGAAAGCATGACATGGGAACAGTGGTAAATGGTAGGTCTATATTTCTTGGTCTCAGTACCTGTGTAGCCAACTTTCATGATTTTATCTCAAGTCTTGCAATATTTGGTGGAGAAAAATTGAAAAGGTGGCCCTGGAAGGCTCAGACTCCAGGAGGCAAATTAAAACAAACCTGCACTTAATTTTTTTTTTTTTTTGAAATCTCATGATTTTAAAAATAATTTATGATTTTTTGCCCTGACTCGTGATTTCTGAACACGTGGGATTAGCACTGATGCAGAACATGTGACACAAGTTAAGGTTACAAAAACTAATGCTGGAGTCATTGTGGAGGTCTTTCTGTTTTTTAAAATATCAAACACAAAACATAACAGCCAAATACGATAACCACAGACCAGCACAATGAGATGGAAAATGGAGATTTCTTGGATGGAAGTTGGGAAAGATAACTTGCGCTCCCAATGGGGGGAGGGGATTGTGGCGCCTCTTACTGGAACTCTGACAGTAGTAGTGGCTAATTTTCATTCTCAATAGCTTTGTGATCTCTTGGTCGTTTATTCTCAGAATTGTTCCTTCAATAGGGCCCTGTTTGGCTGCTGAGGCGGATCCACCACCTGAAATGTGTGTTTGCTGTGTGCCTTATATGATTCCTGGTCAGTGGCTGAATGTTACTTCTGTCAGCAGGATTCTGGGTTTCCTCAACAGAGAATTAGTGTTCTTCCTGGTTTTGTTTAGAGCAGATGCTTTTGTTCTCCTATAGACATGTCTCTCAGGGTAGCTATGGAGAATGACCTTGGTTTGGATGATGTAGTTATTTCTTTAGCAGAAGATTGCCAGCAGCCTTCTATGTATTTATAATCTAACATTCTCCCCTACCAGGGATGGAGGCTGGGCATCCATATCATAGTTTTTTTGTTACCCTGGTTTCTTGTCATATAACTTTCTGTAGCTACTTTTGGTTAATTGTCTGTGGCTCAGGAAGCTTCTTAGATGTTGGCACTAAATTTGGGGGTTTGCTTGGTTCTTTTGGTCCTTCTGCCCTTGATAGTCTGAATGATCAAGCATTTTGAGGTGTGTTGAATTATTCTAGCAATGCTAAGTGTATATTCCCTGAATCTTCTAGGCTGTTTGAATCAATTTCTTTGGCATTTGTCCTGACTTCCCTGCTAACCCACTTGTTTGTCCTGATCTGCGGAACCATCTGGTAATCCAGTTCTATGCCCTCCACTCTTCTGTCCTGGTACTTCACTCTAGATCTGTAGAACCATCTGTTCATCACCCAGTCATGTTCCCTCACTTTCTCCTAGTTCTTCTGGTCTCAGCAGTGGAATTTATTTTAGCCCTGCAGTTTGCTGCTAAGATTTGTGGATCGTAAGAGCCTATGCAGACAAGAGAGCCCAAGAGCCACAGTCCCCTCTCCCAGTTGCTAGATATTTGACTTTGATTGGCATGAGACTTCATTGCATATAACATTCTAAAGAGATGCACAGGCAAATCCTGGACTGCTCTGTGCTGGGTATGTGGGGTTTTGGGGGGGCGGCAGAGGGGGGTTTCTTACTGATTTTTCTCAGTAAGCTGTTTTCTTCTCACTGTTTGCACTCCTATTACTGATTTGGCCTTTTCAACCCTTTGAACCTTATGTGGCTTTGACCTTATGTGGCTACTTTTAAGCATAATACAGTCACCACTAGAGGTCACTACACACCCAAAAATCAGGCCTTGGGTCCTGCGCCTGGAGGTGGGTGGCTTTCTCCATCACTCTGGTTCTAAGCAGCTTCAGGTGGAGGCATGACTCATGTGCTATTAATGAACAAGGAGACTATCCAGATTGACTGAGAAATAGTCTTACTCCATCTCCACTGACACGGCTGAGGAGGAAAAGGGACTGGGAGTAAAGGAGCCCTGCTCAGCTACTCTAAAGAGGGGGAGGAATCAGATCTGGGGTGGGGAGTATGTTGGGGGGAGCATGGTAGGGAAAGGGGCCACACCCTACAGCTCACCCTTTTATCTGATGGATGGAAGGGTCGTGGGATAGTGTATGACAGTGCTAAACCCAGGAAGCTCTAAGGAAATGAGATGGGGAGGCAGGCTGTGTCTGAGGAGGAATGGAGCTGGATGGGGCAACACAAGTGGACTCGGAGGGCGGAGGGGAGGGAGGCCTACCGTGGAGGAAGGGGGAATGGAGCTTGAAGAGGCAAACTATTAACTGAACAGAGGCAGGGCAAGTGGGATGCTTAGTGGGGAGGCTGACTGCAGCCAGAGGGAACAGTAAACCAGAGAAATTGAGGGGAAGGGGGCAGGTGAGTGGAGTCACAGGTGGGCACAGCTGGAAGAGCTGAGATGTGGGAGTGAGAGGAATGAAGCCAGGAGTGGAGTGCAAGGGATAGAAAATGAGGGTGAATGGATAATAGGTGAGATGGAGCCAGAGAGGGTAAAATAGGAGAGTATAAAATATCGACCTACTGCAGCTTGGTTACAATTGCCCTCCCCCTTCCTCCACTCTAGTCTGCCCTCCCTCCCCATCTTCACCTCCACCACTGTAGGCTATGCCCTCCAACTCCACTGCCCCACCTTCTCTGCATCTCACCTGAGACTATGACTGCCTCCCTCTTGATTTAGGTTCAGTCCAGGTACTGAGGGATCTCAGTGGGAAAACACAGAAGGGTTAGGAGGCACATCAGGGAGGTGGTAATTGTGTAGAGTGGAGCCACCTTCACATCTATGCAGTGCTTCTCAGCAGAGCCTGAACACTCCAGTTTAAACTGGTGTTGCTAGCAATCCACTGTATTTATAGAGCAACAGAGATAAGCATGCAGTAAACTGCCCAATGGCATTTGTTGTTGTCTATGGAAGCAAGTGGTTTTAATGGCCCAGAACCAGGAGCTGATCCAGTCATGGACTAAGAAGAAACCTACCAGCCAGAAGTAACTCAAGGACACCAGGTTTCTGCATGTAGAAAGGTGTCTCCCTAAAAATGCTTGTTCCTCCCGTGACATAGAACATCTGGATTAGGCCTACAGAATATATCTGATCTTATGTAGTGTGGAACTTTCTGAGTTCATCCAGAGAAGAGGGATCTGAACAAAGAACAGGGTGTCAGGACTCCTGGGTTCTGTGCTCTGGTCTATCATTCACTGGACCTTATCTTCCATTACCCTGCACCTTGTGCAGTCATGTACATCCACACAAAGCAGGCATCAAAGGCTATCCAGTCTGAACGGCTGCTGTCTGCCATTCACTTTGTGCTGGCAGAAATGGCTGTGCAAGATGCGCGTAAGCCAGGCCGCCTGGGCTTCTGGCTTCTCCTTCTGGCTCTGGCCCCTGGGGCGGGGCGGCAGGCAAACAAACTGCCTCTCCAAAGTCCTCACACCAGGAGGCACGACTCGGGGCAAGCAGAGGCTCCTGATTGGGTTCCAGGAGGGGGGAGGCAGGGGGACGCAGGCCCACCTGACTCCACTGCATCCCAGCCCAGGTCCCTGTCCGTGGCAGAGAGGTCTACCACAGGCCCGGCAGGAACCCCATCGGGGCACGCTAACTCCGGCTCGGGCCTAACAGAGTCGGGGCTAGCCCCCAAGTCCCCTGGGCCACTTACTGCCCCCCCCTGGCTGGTACCTGCTTGGGGCCCTCATCCCCATCATCCTCCAGGTAGTCACCCAGTGGGAGACTGCAGAGGCCTTCAGTGTCTTCTGCTGAGGGCAATTCCTCCAGGTCACAGCCGGCCTCCAGAGTCAAGTCCTCCTCACGGGCCAGGGGGAGCTCTTCTAGGTCGCAGGTGGATGGTGTCAGGTCCGGGTCCAACACCTCCGCGGTCCTCAGGGGTAGGGGCAGATCCAGGAATTGCTCGGGGTTCAGGCCACTGGGCCGCAGGCTTTGGTCCGCAGTCCCGGTGGGGTCCAGTCAACCATCGGGGCCCCAGGTCTTCGGCCGCACAGCGGTCAGGCTGGTGCTGGGAAGGACGCAGCAAGACACCCTTCCCCTTCGGCTGCCTCCCCCCAACTGAGGACCCAGCCTTCCCTTTTATACTTCCTGTCCCGCCCTGCTGCCGGCCTGACTGAAAGGCCACCTCTGGCTCCGCCCACCCTGGGGCCGATGGGCTCCGGCTGTCTACTTCCGAGGGAGGCCACGCTCCCTCACTACAGTGCAGAGCAGTGGAGAGCAAGGCCTGATGGTTGTATTTGGGCAGAACACTTCCCCTACTCTGAAAAACGGGGTGGTAATAATGACAGGTGAGATGATTTCCAGGTTCAGAATTTACTCCCTCAGTGGCTCAGTGTTCTCATACATTGACTCACAATCCCCCTTCCCTCGAACTGTCAGGGAATGACTGATGTGGCAGAGTAAATGTCATATGGCGTTCTCAAGAGAACCCTCCCACTGAAAACGTTTGCCTCCTCACCACCCTTCCAGACCTTCAAACAGCCTAAGTTTGCTTGATGTTGGAAAGGAATGGCTTTCAGGTTCTTTATCCCCATAGTCAGTCATTTTGAGGGACTGGAGGCTGCAGGAGGCCCCAGCCCTATTACATCTTTTGAGTGGAATGGGTGTGCACAGTTGGCTGCCCAGGGCTGACTGTACAGTCTGTGGTGGCATCCCAGGGATGAACCAGACCACTCAGATGGGATGCAGCTGAGAACTGTAAAAGAAAGGGGTGTTGCACTCAGGAACATGACCCTTTGCTACCTGAAGAGATCAGCAACAGGTGCAACTGAATTGCTTTGTCCGTGGCTGGAGTGCCATCTCTTGTCAGCAATGGCTTGTTTCTCTAGTGCAGATATAGGGGCTTGACCTAGCCAGAAGCCAGGCCAGTGAGCCCTGGTGAAACCCTAGGAGCTGATTGGGACTTCTAGGTGGGTTGTGTGTTGTGTTTTCTGCTGCATGGGTGTGAGAATCTCTGCAATATACCCAGCACAGTGAGGGTGACTTGTGCTCCAACCTGAGCTTACAGGGAACAGCCCCAGACTCATCTGAGCCACAGTTGATTGTCATTGGCTGGCCATGTGACAATAGCTCCTTGTGCTCTCAGTAATGGTGGGTTCCATCGCCCCTTCATCCTCTGCTCGATCTTCAGTGGGATGTTGTGTTTGACCTCTCAAGGGCCAACATTTCTTCCTGTTAATAACCATTTAGGACCCCATGGCAGGGAGCAGAATCCTTCCTACACCAACTCCACTCGCCCATGGGACACCATGTGGCTTCTGTCCAGCACAGGTGCCCTGCGTGCATTGAGCAGGTTTCCCTCTAGGCTGATCCTGTCCCAACAGGGCACTTGAGAAGGGCACTTAGCGAGGTGTGACCGAAACCTGCCTTATCGGGGATTGCGTAATGACAGAAAACAAGCTGAGCCCAGCACCAGCTTTCCCATAGATGTCTCCTTGAAAGATACTGTGCAAAATCCCTGGACTGATTCCCAGAGTCCACAGCTGCTAATGGGGGCTGCAGAACCAGGGCTGCACCAACCCAGTTATCCTGCTGGGGTGTGTCACCATGGCCACTTCACACCTCCCATGCTGATCACATTAACTTCTTCCTGTCTGGCTTCCCTGACTGGCATTGCCCATCCTTCGTTCCACACAAAGCACAGCCATCAATATCGTCTCCCTTGGCCAGACTTGGCCACATCCTCCCCGGCCCCCTTGCAGCCCCTTCTCTGACTCCCGTTCTCCGAGTTCAAGTTCTTTGTCCTCACCTGTCCCTGCTTAGCTGTGTTTGTATTTTACAGCCTGACCCAACTCTCAGAGAAGCCAGCTGGGAGACTCCTGGGCTATGTCTACACTTGTAAAGTTAAGTCATCTTAACAAGGCCGACTTTAGGTCAACTTACAGTCGACCTTGTTAAGTCAACTTAACAGTAGACATAGCCGTCCACACTGGCTTTAAGTTGACTTAATACAGTTGACTTAGTGCTATTCCCCCTCCACACTGGCTTTAAGTTGACTTAAGAAGTCGACTTAAGGCTTAAGTGGGAAAATCATGGAGCAGGTCCTCAAAGAATCCATCCTTAAACAGTTGGAGGAAAATAGAGTGATCAGGAACAGTCAACATGGATTCACCAAGGGCAAATCGTGCCTGACCAACCTGATTTCCTTCTATGATGAGATGACTGGATTTGTGGATGCGGGAAGAGCCGTTGACGTGGTATACCTAGACTTTAGCAAGGCTTTTGATACGGTTTCCCACAGCATTCTCGTTGGCAAGTTAAGGAAGTATGGGTTGCACGAGTGGACCGTAAGGTGGATCGAAAACTGGTTAGATCAACGGGCTCAGCGGGTAGGAATCAATGGCTCGATGTCTGGTTGGCAACCGGTAACGAGTGGAGTGCCCCAGGGGTCGGTCCTGGGGCCGATTCTATTCAACATCTTCATTAATGATCTTGATGATGGAATAGACTGCATGCTTACTAAGTTCGCGGATGACACCAAGTTGGGGGGAATGGTAGATACTCTGGAGGGACAGGATCCAGGGAGACTTGGACAAATTGGAACACTGGGCCAAAAGAAACCTCATGAGGTTCAACAAAGACAAGTGCAAATTCCTGCACTTAGGATGGAAAAATCCCATGCACTGCTACAGGCTGGGGACCGATCGGCTAAGCAGCAGCACTGTAGAAAAAGACCTGGGGGCTATGGTGGACGGGAAGATGAATATGAGCCAACAGTGTGCCCTTGTTGCCAAAAAGGCCAATAACATATTAGGCTGCATCAGTAGGAGTATTGACAGCAGATCGAGGGATGTGATCATTCCCCTCTATTCGACACTGGTCAGGCCGCATCTAGAATACTGTGTCCAGTTTTGGGCTCCCCACTACAGAAATGATGTGGACAAATTAGAAAGAGTCCAGCGGAGGGCAACAAAAATGATTAGGGGGCTGGGGCACATGACTTATGAGGAGAGACTGAAGGAACGAGGCTTATTTAGTCTACAGAAGAGAAGACTGAGGGGAGATTTGATAGCAACCTTCAACTACCTGAAGGGTTGCTCCAAAGAGGAGGGAGCTAGGCTGTTCTCAATGGTGACAGAGGACAGAACAAGGAACAGTGGTTTCAAATTGCAGCTGGGGAGGTCAAGGTTGGATATTAGGAAAAATTTTCTCACTAGGAGGGTGGTGAAGCATTGGAATGGGTTACCTAGGGTGGTGGTAGAATCTCCATCTTTGGAGATTTTTAAGGCCCGGTTAGACAAAACCCTGGCTGGGGTGATTTAGTGGGAGTGGTCCTGCTTTTTAGCAGAGGTGAGACCTCATGAGGTCACTTCCATCTCTATGATTAAGTCGACCTTCAGAGGTGGTGTTATTAAGTCAACTTAAGGAAGTGCTAAGTCGACTTAATAAAATCCCAGTGTGGACGCAGCTTTGTGTAAGTTGACTTAAGCATCCTTAAGTCGACCTAAGTTGGCAGTGTAGATGCACCCTGTTGACTTGAAGGGAAGTTGGAGCTGGTCCTTGGTGAGGCATCTGCTCTACGTGCTTGTCTAACTTCTTCCACAACTAACTATGCCTGCTTTCCTGCTGCCCCTGTGGGACACTCACCCTTTCCATGCAGGTCTGCACAGAGGCAGCCCTTTCCTCTTTACAGACACACTGCAAGACCCATGAGTTGTGCAGACTTTACAGGAAATGAGCCACCTTCGAAGGCAGGACAAAGCCCAACTCGTCATTCACGGAGCAACCGAATAATATCCTTGGGGTCTCCCCCTGCTGCTCCCTTCTCTTCCCCCTCACATCCTCCTGATGACATCATTGTTATCAAAATTCATGTGTCATGATCATTCCTTTGATCCATAGCAGGAGGCACTTAGTGACACGTTAGGTAGTCAACAATAATCAGAGGGGGCTTCTGACAGCAGATGAGAGGATACTGACCCCAGCTGATACAAATCATTCAGCACTTTGGGCCGGTTTCACCCCACTGTACTGCAGACCAGGGAGCTGTGCCCACTTACACCGTGGCCACATTTAGTCTCCCATCTTGATGCCCAAAGCCAGTCCTAGTGGGTGCTGCTGGGTTTTGTCTGTACTCGTTCATGCTTTGGAGGGTGGGATCAGGAGAGACAAGAGGCTGTTGGAGGTTTTCAGATGCAGGAAATATGTAATTGACCCCATCATTTTGGGAGTGGGACTTGGCTGTAGGAAGAGAATTGAGCACTGGGTGAGTGGGGGGGTCTGACTAAGCCGCCGTGGCACTAAGATTCTGGAGATTGCCCTGTTCTGGCCAGGTGGAGATTGTGTTACCGGATTTCTGGTTCACTGACACCTGCCCCCGCTCCTACTTTCCCCCTGCCCCCATGAGATTCCTAGAGCCAGGCAGATGTAACCATCAGCTTCAGGGAAGGGGAATTCCCGCAGGGGGTCATTCAGCACCATCTTATTGTGAAGGGATCTGAGCTGTCTTCACTCATTTCTCATGAAAACGAATCTCTGGTGTAACTCCAATGATGTCCCTGGAGTTATACCTAGGAATGACCTGCCCCACTGTGTGTGGGCCATGCTGCCCCTATCTCCTTCCCCATCTGCCCTTGTGTTCTTGCTCAGAGAAGATTCAGGTTCTGGCTGAATTTGCCTCATTCTTCTCATTCCAGCAGATCCCAGGGAGCTACCAAGAGCTAATTAAAAGAGAGGTGAGATCTAAACAGGGCAAGGACTGTACAGGCAGGGATGCCCCTGGCTGGCTCAGAGCTAGGGCTGGGAATGCCCCCACGTGTCTTGGACTCCCTACGAAGGGTGTGCTTTGGGGCCAGGGCTGTGGCTGCCTGAGCAGGGATACCCAGTGCACAAGAAGAACCCTTCTTGGACATTTGCTTCCAGCTCTCACTCCACAATGCTTTCCAGGGCCCCTACCTGTTCTGCATTGCTGGCTGCTGCAGGCTGTTCATCACTTCCGTGAGCAGCGAATTCACCCCAAACATGGCAAACACAAGACAGCTTCCCCTTCTCTGCAGGGCCATGTGCTCACATTTCATTGATGTGGCTCGCCATGTCCCCTCAGGACAAGTCAGAATAGCTCCCCACACAAGCCTTCAGGGTCCCCTTTCTGTCAGTGTAGCGAAATCACTGCCGGAGGATCTGTGGAGACAGTTCATAGCCAATTGTAGAGGCCACCAGCCCCAGGCACACAGGGAGAGGTTTTGTCTTCTTTTAAAAACAGTTTTAAAATACTTTTAACGCTCATAAAAGTGAGGGACAGAAAGATCCAGATTGGGCCGGGTGCAGTGCAGACTTCCTTCACCCTCAGCTCTGTCAGTACCCGGCCTACGGCACTACCCTGCTCTGCTAGTCCAGGCCTGAGTTCTTGACTCAGCTGTGCCGATGTCCCTCTGGTTGGACCTACAGCCCCCTCTGTCGTTCCCAGCCTGTTTCTCCTGAGCAGAAATCACCATTGTTTCCAAATGGTGTGGTAGGACCATGCCATGGACCAGTGCCTGCCAGACTCGCCTAGCTGATTTCCCTATGAGAACTAAGCCCTTAGCCTGAGGAGTCCTCTGACTGTCTGAGCCCTTCCCTTCTACTCGGGAACCACAAGTAAATACCTGTTCTTTCCCCTCAATGGATTACAGTGCGCCAAAGGGCTGATTTATCCCTGGGCCATCACAGAGTATTGTGCGTGAAGGCTCTAGGGCCTGGTTCAGAGCTGAGCAGACAACATGGTGCTAGCTTGCTGCAGTCATCCACACCTTATTACAGCCGCAGTATCCTCCCCAAGCTCAGCGCTATGCTGACCAGTTCTACCATAAAAAGGCTAATATTGGATTGTGACGCTGGCAGATGGTGCCAGCTCATGCCAACCTCCCCATGCCCCAATCCTGACAAAGACAGCTGGGATCAGGCTGACTCACCTGTGGGTTAGTTTGTTAAAACAGGTGTTAGATTGATAAGAATGTGTTTAGTGTTCAGATTTTATTAACTGTGAGTTGCTGCCTGCACTAATCTCATTCATAGCCTCAGTAAGGTAATATTGGAGTGTTTGCATGGTAAGTCTCCGTGACTAAGTAAATCACCAGGCAGGAGAGAAACAATGTGGACTGCTGAGTCTGCATTAGAACGTGTTATGTCCTGCCCAACAGGGAAGATCTGTAACAGTGGTTTTCAAGTGGTGTGCAGCGGCACATGGGTGTGCTGTGAGAGCTGTCCAAGTGTGCCATGACATTTTGTAGAGGTAATGAAAATCAATGTAAAACAAACATTGTTTCATTTTAAATAATATTCTATCCAACCAAAATTACAACTCGTAAAACTCATGAAAATTAATCATCACATTAAAAGCGAAGGATCGGTCTTTCGATTCTAAAACGTGAACATTCTAAACTCAGGTGACCAAAGGGTAAAATTGAGATGACGTGTATTTTTTTCCGGTGGATTTGAAACATTAATGCATTCGATCCTTCTTTACTTGTTGTACACACTATGTTGCAAACCTCTCTAGTAAGACTGTAACCGTAGTAAATGTAAGTAAATGTGATGTTTACGAGCAATCAATTCAACTGAAAAAAAGTGGCATAAGCTTTCATGGGCTGCAAACCAGTTTGTCAGATGCATCTGACGAAGCGGGTTCCAACCCATGAAAGCTTATGCCTGAAGAAATTTGTTAGTCTTTAAGGTGCCACAGTCCCTCATTGTTTTTGCTGAATTGTATTGTGATTTTTTTTGGTGTAAGGTACCATCTATCAAAAAGGCAGGTTTACTTGGGTGGCAAGACAGGGACTGTCTAGGCTATTGTATTGTCTGTAATTTGTTGGGGAAATCTAAGTTTAGAACGCACAACCAATTTGGGTTTTGTTACTCACGCTCTTGAGTTGCTGCAGGCAGCTTCACACATGTGCAGAGAGGTGGAGGGTACCAGAGCTCAGACTGCAGCCCAAGTCCAAACAGTTAAACAATTAAATAGCCCCTTCAGCCCAAGCCTGGCAAATCTGAGTCGGCTGGCACAGGCCAGTCAGAGGTGTCTAATTACAGTGTAAACATACTCAAAGTGGCTGAAAGCTTAAGACTGAGTCCAGCCTGGGTTAGGGAAAATCATCTCTCATGGGACAGTGCAACACAGTTATGGGTGTTGTGCATTATGGTATCAAATCACTGCTGGAGACTGGAGTTCGGACAAGGACGGTGGTCTGTGGGTCTAGTCCACTCTGACGTATCCTTTGTTCCTGTGCCATTTCGAGTCCTGCATTCATCCATGGTCGGAGAGCTTCCAGCTCCCACGTCAGTGAGGCCAGGGAGTCTCCTTTGGGCCAGCTTACTCTAATGGAAATTCACAGACCATGTTGAGAAGCAGGAGGAAATAAGGACCAGATTCTGGGCTGCTTCTCCCAGGAGATGTTGCTCAAGGAATGAGACAAAGGCATGTAAATGCCACCCTAATTCTGGCTGCTTTGGAGGCCAATACAGCGCCGAGTGTAAATAAGAGAGCTCCAGGGACTGCTCTAACTTATGACAGCCTTCGGCACTTGCTGGCAGGCTGCTCTGCAGCACACAGTAGCCCAAAGCTTTCACTCTTCCCTACTGTGTGAGCAGCAGAATAGGGACGCAGCATGGACCAGACAAGTGTCCCCTCTTGAGATGGAGCTGCCCCCCAAAATGCAGCCAAGTAGGTCTGGGTGAGTGCGGTATGAAGAGAGGATACTTGGGAGAGGAGAAGTAGGGCCAGTGACCCTGAGAGGAAGAGTCCAAGCCGGCTCTGCTGATTCATTTCTTTTAACAACACACAGATGGATTCCAGAGGGGAACTGGGGAATCTCTGCTCTTCAGTGCCCTGCCCCAGTGTGGCCGCTGTGCAGCCTCTCCTCTTCAGGACTGTTCGGGCGGTACATAAGCATTTAACAACGTTGCCCCTCTTTTAGCCACTCCAGCACTGTTCCCAGAGCTGGAAGCCTTTAGCAGCCACGCATGGGGGCTTTGCAGGTGAGGGTGGGAGCACGTGTGCAGAGCAGCCGTTGGAGCGTGCAGGCTCTGACTGGACTCTGATGGCAAAGCACTGATCTGCGGGCTGATAAGGTGGGAATGCTGGGCGGTGCAGCAAAGTGAGACTATCAGCCCAGTGGAAAAGCTATTACCTTTTGCCCCACTCCCCCGTAATGGGAGCTCCGTGCTCAAGCGGCCAGTGAGGAAGGGGGCGGCAGGGTGGAAGAGACAGGGTCAGTAAACAAAGCTGTTGTGATCCAGGAATTCCGGAGTGTGGTATTTGTAGGGTCTAGCTAATGCCCGTCTCTTTCCGACTGTGTGCCTGGGTCTACCGACCGCAGCAGGGGTAGAGAGCGTCTCAGGGTGGTTTTCAAAGGATGTTGCTAATTCAGTCAGGCTCTTAACGGAAAAATCTCTGTAAAGTATCTGGCCAAGGCCTGGAAGATGGGCTGAGGTGACCATCATGCCTTCCACTTCAGGATAGCTGGGTTCAGAGGTGGATTTAGGCACATTTGAAATGAGTCTGTTGAGCCTCTGTGCAGGAACAGGTGCAACAGGAGAGCAGTGAAAGGACAGGAGTAATGAGGCATTGGGGCCAGGGCTGAGGAGCTTCAGCCTATGGGTATGGGGGACCCAGGACTGAAATGTCAGTCATTTCTGTAGAACCAGGTTGATCCCTGATAAATCCAATCATAATTGCCCACATGGCTATATTCTCTCCAGCCTAGCTCCCAGCACAAATACAGACCCTCACAAAGTCTCCTTGGAAAGATATATACAATGAATGGCACAGGCCCCTATAATGCACACCCAGCAGTGTGAAAAGCAGTTGCCCTTCTAATTATGCAAGCCCAGCCTTGCAAAATGAAGCAGAAATGAACCATTTCCTCCCCTGGAACCATGCCTTTGGGATCTTTATATGGAAATTATCTTCTGTGCAAATCAGGTTGATTGCTTTTTCCCTGCTGTCCTATAATTAGCTGAAGTTTTATTGCAAGCTCTTGGGGGCAGGGACTGGCTTTTTGTCCTGTGTTTATACACACCTGGCACAGTGGGGTCCTGGTCCATGCCTGGGACTGCTGAGTGTACATGGCAGTAAATGCTCTCCAGAAAAGCTGCACTCAGTCCCTTCCCCATAAGAATAATTGGGACTTTGAGGCCTTCTGGGCAGCAGACAAGCCCTAGAGAAGCTCTTCACTGGACCCTCCTGACCCTGCCCTGTTCCCAGCACCCTGATGGAGCCGAGGAGATTGTTAGGACATTTGGACTTTCAGAAAATCTGTCACTTCACTTTCTTCTAATGATCTGACGTCTAGTTTCCAGTGGGGGCAGGGATGCCTTAGGGGCTGTTCCAAGGAGAGGCACACGTGGGCCCTAATCCAAACCTCTGGGCATTAGTTGCAGTAAAATCACACTGGTTTCTGCCCTCTTCCCTTCTCCCCACACACTTGTGTTCAGGTTCTTATTGCCACCACAATGTGCCACGCTCACCCTTGGTGTCACCAATGGCTGCAGCTGGACTTGTGCCAGGGCAGAATTGGGTCAGTAACAATATTGGGCCAATGACCGACACTCCAGCCCAGCTGGCGTGAGGCCAACACCGGAGGTTAGGGAAGTCAGGTGCTGCCAGCACACAGGGCAATGTGACAAAGAAAGGTACCTGGCTCACTCGCAGGGCGGGGAAGCCTCGCTGAGTATGTGCCAAAGAGCACAGGCAAAGCACAGCTGTAACTCAAGCCTGCCACTCACAAACTGACCCCTTTGGCCGGCTTCCTTAATTCGAACTAACAACTTCGAATAGGGCATTAGAAGTAAGGGTTCGTTCGAATTAACCAATGTGGCCATGTTAATTCGAACTAATTTCTTAGTTTGAACTAACCGGCCCTTGAAATCAATGGGGATCGCTAATTCGAACTAAGCAAGTGCCATGAACCATTAACCTTCTGTTTATTCTGGGGACAGTCCCCTGGGAGTTTCTAATTGGCTGGTGAATGAAACAGCGGGGACTGCCTGGCTCCCACCCCTTGTGACTCAAATGTGTGGGTACCCTCTGCCTTGCTTGAGACGCAAAATGTCCAGTTCTCTGCCCTGGGCATCACTGGGCTCAGCTCTGGTAAAACTACTTGTCCCCATGGCACTCCCGCCAGCTTCACACCAGCCAGTCTCTGTGCAGCCTTGGACATCTGTGTGCCAGGCCGCTCCCTGCACCCCAACAGTGGCAGCATTTTTATGGAGGTCTGTGCACAGCATTTGTGAAGTACTTTGGGCTACTTCTGGAGGAGAAGGCAGCTGAAGAATGCACCTTTACTTTCGATGGGGGCTCCACCAGGAATGTTGAGTAGCAAAAGAGCTCCATGAATGTCTTTGAGCTGGAATAGGGATGGTGCCATTCAGCTTTGCTACAAGGGTCAGATTACAGGAACAATCATTGCCAAGGGGAAGGAATTCAACCTCAGAGAGAAACAAAGAAGGAACAGATTTCTTTAGCTCTGCCTCGCCTTTTGCTCTGGCCATGCAATGAGGAAGATCTTTCTGTAACAGCTAACCCAGTGGTTCTCAACCACTGTGTCAGGACACATTAGTGGCAGGTGCGTTACGGAGAGCTGGGGAGACGGCTGGATTCAGCTTTGGGGGAGGTGAGATGGGTGCTCTTTACACCCACAAAAGGTTGAGAACCACTGGTCTAACCTGATCCTATGACTTACACTTCCCTTTATTTTCCTCCTATTCATCTGTAAGCATCTGATGAAGTGGGATTTTCTCCCACAAAAGCTTATGCCATAAATAAATGTGTTGGTCTTTAAAAGTGCCACCGGACTCCTTGTTTGTTTTGCTGAGCTAGACTGTCACAGCTCCCCCTTTGGAACTTCCTGGGACTGGCACTGTGGATTACCTGGCCTTCCTGTGTTCTCAGGGATAGAAAGTCAGGGAGGTGGGAGCCCAGAGCTGCTACAAAGACGTGTAAACCTAAACGACCACCCTTTTCTCCCCAGATACCTTGGGTGTGATTTGGGCGAGGGTCACAGTGCTGTGGGGCTATTTGGGATGGAAGTGAGGAAAGGGAGTGGGGAACGCAGGAGAAATCAGAACCCTCTGAGAACCAAACACAAGATGGTGATGTGATGGTGGTAAATCTGTCACTTCACATGTCATGTGGAATCAATAAATGGGAGTGGAGTGTGGCCGAGTGGTTAGTGCAGGGAAGGGTCCAGAACTCCTGGGTTCCCTTCCCAACTCCAAGAGGAAAGAGTGATCCAGTGACTAGAGCAGGATGAGCAAGAGGGTCAAGACTCCCTGGTTCTGTTCTCGACTCTGAAAGGGAAGAGTGGTCTAATGGTTAGAGCAAGGGATGTGAGGCTCAGCATCCTGGGAGGGGAGCATCTTTAGTGGCTTGGGTGGGGACTCCTTGGATTCAGGGCTCCTTGGTTTTGTTCCAGCAGGTTGAAGGTAGTGGGGTCTAGTGGTGAAAGCAGGGGGTGGAGGGACAAAAGTCCGGGGTCTATGCCCACATAACCCTCCTAGAAGGGTTCCATGAAGTACTTGAGCTCCTCAGAGAGATGGTGCTGGAGGCGTGCCTCTGTGCTCCCCCTCCCCGTCCTTGTGGCTGGAAGAAGGGAGAGAGTTCAAATCTATTAAACTAGCCAGGAACTGAAATATGAGCCTGCCCCAGGCAGCTGTGAAGATGGACAGCTCCCTGTGCCCCACCCCACATCACCAGGCTTGTATAAAGGGACTGAGCCTTGCCAGACATCACAACTGGGGCTTGTGCTGTGTAGGTGCCTGGGCACCACCCACCCCAGTGGGCGAGCTAGTCTGGGATGATGAAGAACACAGACATGCGCTGGCGACTGCCACTCATCTGCCTCCTCTGGGAAGTTGCTATGATCGTCCTCTTTGGGGTCTTCGTGCGCTTCGACCCAGAAGCTGATGCACACTGGAAGGTGGAGCAGCACCAGAAGAACCTCACCAGTGACATAGAGAATGATTTCTACTTCAGGTATCCATGTGAGTACAGCTGGCAAACCCTGGCCTCTGCACTGGTAAATGCCAGACCCTGCACAGGCCAGCCAGGAGGGAGACAAATCAGAGAGATGGCACATGGAGGACGGGCTCTGGGGCTTGTGACAGTCCACAACAAGCAGCCCCAGCTGCAGGCAGGATTGTACAGCAAGCACAGCAGGATCTTCCCCCAGCCAGTCTGCTCATGCACCATCCTCCCTGTCTGCAGTACCCCCGGCTGTGGCAGCCCTGAGCCCTCCCATTGCCCCGTCCCTCCAGCTCTGTCCAATTGTGCTTTCCGTCCCCCTGTTCTGTCCCAGTATTCGACTCCCCAGCACAGCCCTCCCAATGCACCTCAATCCTGACCTGCAGCTCCCTCTCCCACCTGCTAGCCCAGTCCACCCTCCTTCCTCCAGCTGTGCAGAGGCACCTGCCCCATCCCTCACGTGCTCAAACACTGAACCTCTTGTGTGTCAGACTGGCTGGGTCTGTGATTAGGGTAGATGTCTGCTAGGGACTGAGTTCATTTCACACAATCACATGAGTCTGCTTTACCTGCAAATGCTGGGAGGGAGCAACCGTGGGGCTGGAGGAATGTGGGAACATTGTGCTACAGGGATTCTTGACCTTGATCCTGAACCAGGGGCTGTCCCCGCTCCCCCCTCCCCCGCTTAGCAGGCTGCAAGCTCTGTGTTTGTCCAGTGAAACAGCAGAGGAGGAAACTGAATGAAGCCATAGCAGGTGGGATGTGAGACACCAGATTAGCCTGTCCCTTCTGGGTTCCAGCTCTGGGAGGACTTGTGTAAGCAGAGATGTGCACACAAGCCACGCTCCACCCCAGAGGTGGCTGCATTTCCCCGAGTAGCTAGTTTGCGACACGTTTGTGGCTCTTTTGGGAGGAAAGGTGCTGGTGGCTGTTCCTTTTCCAAGCGGCCTGCGGCAATCTCTGTGGAAAGCTTTGAGCAGATTAAGGCTTTAGTATTATTTTGAACTCCTGCGGGGGTGAGCGTGGTGATACGAATGGAGTCATAGGGGCTCCCTTTCCTTCCATGAGGAGGTTTCAGTTGCTCTGGATTTAGCTGGCATCAGGAGATTAGTGGGGGCAAGTGAGGCACCCTCTCACCGCAGCAGTAGGTAACCAAAGCCAGTTTCCTGTGCCATGTCCCATAGGTATAGCACGAGGGCAGTGCCAAATGCTGCCTAACTCTTTCTGGGTTAGGATGAGGGACTGTGTCCCTGAGTGTGGCTGACACCAGCCTCTGAGCCACTTGGGGAGGAGGATCATGCCCCTCCCATAGCCAGGCAGTTGGGGGATGAGGCCTCTATCTGGAGCAAACCAGCTATGGTGTGAAATGGGTGAAGGAGGCTGGTATGTGGAAGGTGAAGTCGGGGTGGGGCAGCAGTATCTATAACCAGAAAAAGCTGACTTCTCCAAGCTGTGCAATAGGAAATTTCACCTGAGTAAACATGGCGTACAATGTGGGGCCAGGACTCCAGCTCACTGAGCCTGTGGGAGGGAGGGGCGACCCGTCTCCGTTTGGCACAAGAACAGGCACACGCCGAAAGCAACATGCTCTCTTCCTTGACAGTGACTGGTATTTGAGCAAGTCAGGGCAAGATCTTCAAAGGCCTCCAGGCAAACTGCCTGGGAAGCTTAGGGTATTTCAGTGAGACAAAGGGGAGAAGGACCCCCTTTGTGGGATTGTGTGAGAAATGTGTGGGCACCTAGGAGGCGCTTGCAGGGACCCCTCGGCTGCACAAGCTGACTGCCTGGAATTACGCTCTAACAGTGGCATTAAGACTGTGATCCACATGCTCCAAAACCCCAGGCCCCATCACTTGGAATTTGAGAAGATGTCTGTTGGCTGTATGGGGCTTATGCCACATGGAGCTCTCCAATTCTGTCCAGGAGGTGGTGGTAGTACACACAAACCCCGTATCTTGCAGTATTGTCATTATACCTACAGTAAGAGTGATAAACTGCAGCTGACCTTGAGGATTTCAGACACAAATCCCTCAGAAATGCTTGTAAGACCCAAGACATGGAAGTATGTTAGGTGCCCTTCCTCATTAGCAAGAGCATGCAAGATTTACATTAAGTTCCTGGGTGCCGTGGACACAACACTCATGAAGCAGACATGCCACACACAGTGGGGAGGTGTGCAGAAGTCTGCCAGGGTGGGAGTGACGAAACTGTCTTTGTTTAATGAATTGGATGTGCCCTAAAGGCCAAAGGTGGGCACATTCTTCTGTATTCATCTTGCGCCAAACGAGGGCAAACAGGATACATAAGACTTGCCATTCACAGATGAATGGGTCTAGCTTCCTGGATTGCTGATCCCTTTGGGGTGCCTGTGTCCTCCGTGTCTCGCAGCAGCTTCCCTGTGCACTTGGAACATTGACTCATGTTACCAGAGGACCACTGAGCTGGCCAACCCTTTTATGAGTGGCCTGATCTGCTGCGTGAGCCATTGGTGAGTGGCAGCTCAGAAGAATGCACACAAAGGTGATTGTTTCCAAGGCCGTATTAGGGTAGGAACCATGGATCTCTGTAGAACATTTCCATTGCAAACAGGGCATGGTACAGTTTTTTTTTTTAAAAGGGGGCCTCGAAGCCAGACAACAGTCCAGTAGTCTCAAAGGATTGTGTCTTTCAGAAAAGGATTTAGATACAGGAAGTCTTTGTCCGTAGTTCAAGGTTGGCCATGTCTACACTATGAGCTACACACACTAGTTCTCATTGGGAATTGCACCCTTAGCTCATAGTGTAGACATAGCCACTGTGTCTCCTCTGAGCTATTTGTTAAAATGGCCCATGGTGGCACTAGCCCCCGTGTGGCTCTGCAACCAGTGGCAGTGGTGGCCGCACTAGTGTAGATATAGGACAGTGGCATTTTTCCAGTGTCATCTAACCCTGCTTAGAACAGGTTTAGGTGGTTGAAACCCTGAAAGATGCTTTTCGTTAGAGTTTCCATCCTTGATACCACAATGGAACTGACCTGGTTTGTGCAGAGGTGGAAGGTGTTCACAAAATAACAGCAGACCAAGGCCTGGGAAATGGAATATACCTTCTGGCTCTAGAGATGGTTCTTGCTGGGCAGACTTGAAAAATGTGGGCAGGGAGGAAGGTGTATATAACTGTGCTAAGGGTGCCCATTTCCAGGGCTGTCAATTCAGTCACATTCAGCAGCAGCACTAAAATTCATTTTAATTTAAAATCATCTGGTGAAATTCCCTAGAGGCTGAATCATCTGTTCTGAGTAGGGTGAGAAGAGATGAAAGATTCTTCTAAATATTTCCAGAGGCCATACTCTACCCATCAGTAAACAGGGAAAATTGCTAAAAGACAACACTCTAAACCCCAAATACGGCATTGTAATGGAAACTTTAGGGCATCATAACCGACAAGTAGTCTGGTGGTACTTTTAAAGACTAATAAATGTCTTTATCGCATGAGCTTTCGTGGGAGAAAAGCCCATTTTGTCAGACGCTTGAAGATGGGGAGCTTATGGAATGGGGGTAAAATAAATGGAGGGAAATGTAAGTCATAGGATCAGGTCAGACTGTAATAAGGCGTCATGACTTGTACACTGCCTGGGTGAGACACAAACCCCTTCTTCTTCTTCTAAGTGCAAACAAAATGCAAAGCTTTACTCAGGCTATGTCTATGCTGACGGCAGCAGATTCACCACCATCAGTGCTCTCTTTAGACCGCTCAATCGAACACGGAACTGAAGCTCTAACTTCAGCCCCATAACTGGAGTAGCGCTACGCCGACCGTATGCCATTTCTGGTTGGCTTAGCGCAGTGTCTAAGGGGCAGTTAGGAAGTCATCGGGAGATACACAAGGTGTTTTACATACCTTGCGTATCTCCCATCAACCGCCACCAAAAAGCTCGGCAAGCATAGACTAGGGCTCCAATAGTGAGCTTTTTGGGATAGGGATGGTCTTTTTGTTCTGTTTGTACAGCGCCTAGCACAACAGGATCCTGGCTCCTGCGTAGGGCTCCTTCATGCTACCACAGTATTGATAATAATTTATATCTCCACATTATGACCTGAACTCTGACTCTTGCCTCTTACTTCTGTATTATTTCTTCTTATCTTGATTTTTGTTATCTAAATATTTTTCTTAAAGTGGGAAATATCAGTTGTTATGAGGCAAAAGGCAATTTATTTATGAGAATAGTGTTGTATATGTAGCTTGATGGGGAAGTGTGAATTGGTGCCTTTATGGTAAAATTTAATGTATGCAGATGGGTGTTTGAGATCAAGATGGGCTGACGCCTTGGCTGATGTCAATCAGCAACCAAGCAGAACTGTGCTGACCTGCGTCAGCTGTGGGTCTGGCCTTGTAGAGCGTCTCTGTGGCTTTTGCTAGGGGTTTCTGAAAGAATAAATAAAGGCCACAGTCTGGCACTGTGTGACTGACCCTGTCCAGTCCTGCTTCCTCTCACACCTTAGTAGAGCTTGTAAAGTGCACAGTAATTGAAATCAGTACTCAGGCAGAGATACGTGTCCTTCAAGGCCTGATCCGTCTCTCAGGGAAGGAATCCCAGTGGCCTTAGTGAGAGCTGGATAGGACCCTCATTCCACATGTCTCAAGAGGTGCACTTTCACGAGATAGCAAACTAGTCACAAAAACTAGTGAACGCTGGAACTCTCTGAACGCTGGAAAAGGGCTGGAAAATCCATTGCACACGCCAGAGCCTCAGCTAGACGCCACATGATTTAGCTCCGCCATGTTTTCCTTCTTTCTGGGCTAGCCCAGTCTCTAAGCCAAGTTGACAGTAGCCAAGCATTTAAACAAGAAATATGCGGTGCTGTTATGCAATATTTTATACACAATGTAGTACAAACATTGGCTGAGCAATATGGTATGTTTACTCATTCTGCGGTGGCAGAATGCAGCAACACTGGTTTGCTTATGGGATCCCCCAGGGAACCAACCCCCACCCTACTGCTCCTACTCTGTGGCTTAGGAGGCTTCTGTACAAGTAGTTTTTACGGTTTAATTTATAACTGTGCCTAGTTCCACTTGACATTGTAGGGACTGATGGTTATCTGAAAGAACCCAGCAGCACTGACATCCACTCCAGGTTAATCACATCAAGAATTCCTCTCGAGGCTCATTTGTCTACAAGAACGTACAGCGGTGCCATCCCCCAAGTACCAGGCTTACTTAGTACAAGTGTCCAATAAAGCAGC
This sequence comes from Pelusios castaneus, assembly GCA_007922175.1. Taxonomy (NCBI): domain Eukaryota; kingdom Metazoa; phylum Chordata; order Testudines; family Pelomedusidae; genus Pelusios; species Pelusios castaneus. The sequence goes on from ML685765.1 coordinate 21,407,742, forward strand.
CGTAGGCCTCCAGTCAGACTGAGGTTCACTTTAAAATGAAGAAAACAATGAAACAAAGAATGCAAGTCTCCAAGGAAACACTTCAATCTCCTCACTCACTCCATTGACAACTTGTTAATTGCGGTGTTCAAACAAATGAATAAACAAATCACAGTTTCAAAGAGAAACTGCAGAACTGGAACTTATATGTAAATTCGACTCTGTTGCCTCAGGGTTAAACAGGGACTACTGATTTTATTCTCATTACAACAGGTGATTTGACCTCACCTTCCTCTATATGCTGTTCCCCAATGTTTGAATCCCAACACCTATTCTGATTTGCTGTTACAGCCTGACCTGATCCTGTCTCATACATTTCCCTGCATTTAATTTCCTCCCATTCTGTAAATTCCCCATCTTCAAAGCGTCTGACAAAGCTGGATTTTCTCCCATGAATGCTCATGTGATAAATAAATTTGTTAGTCTTTAAAAGTGCCACAGGACTCCTTGTTTGTTGAAGTGAAATCTTGACTCCATCAAAGTTAGGAACACCTCGGGAATGGAGGTTGGTTGTAACCCTGAACAAAACATCATGGTTGTTCTTTCAGAAGTTTGCAGCTGAGCACTGACTTAAGACAGCTTTGAAAATGTACGATGCAGAAGAAAATGCTGCTTTTAACCATTTTATTTTAAATGAAACAAGCATAGAACATTTTCCTTACCGTGTCAGATCTTTTATAAAATTTTCATGGATTTTTTTTTTTAAGGAGTTTACCTGAAACACAGTACTGTAATGTATTTGTGGGTTTGCTTTTACTTCCAGTTCCAAACAAGATGTGTAGTTCACCGGCCAGTCCGTAACTCTGAGTTTCTGCTGTACTTAAATTGTAAGCCTCTATGGAGAGGGACTGTTATTTCTGTTCTGTGTTGGTATAGCACCAGTAAAATGGTGTACTGGTCCAATAATATAAATAATGACTTATAATAATGGTTCCCAGAGCAGGAAGGAGGAGAACAGACAGTGATGCTGGGTTCTAACTGAGCACAAACAGGTTGTTGGGCAGAACTGGGGGGGGAGGGGGGAATGTCAACACTTTGTTAGTAAAGCAAAAGTGTGCACGGAAATGTTCATTCTGATTCAGTCTTTGGCTTTTTGTTTAGAAAATGGAGCCCAAAACAAAAAATGTGTCGGCAGATGTTTGGTTTAAGTTTGGGTTATTTTTTATAAAAGGTGTTTTGGGGGGGGGGGGTTGTTTTCAAAACCATTACTGAACATTTTTACTGAAAACCAACCATGTTTCCTGAAAGGGCTTTCCAAACAATGATGGTTTTCCTGAAATCCAAAAACTTTTTACCAGAAAGGGGTTCCCAAAAACCAAAGCTTTTTTTCATTTTTCTGTTTCAGTTTTAAAAATGTTTGTGCAAAATTTAAAATTATTTTTCCCCAAATTTCTCCTGAAAAATAATTGGTATTTCTGAACTAGGTCCAGTGCTGAATTTCTAGGCTACATAAACCCCTTACTGCCCCCTCCCCTCTCCCTCTCTCCCAATGCTAATGGTGAATTCCCTTCCCTTGACAGCCTTCCAGGATGTCCACGTGATGATCTTCGTGGGTTTTGGCTTCCTGATGACATTCCTCCAGCGCTATGGCTTTGGTGCGGTTGGCTTCAACTTCCTCCTTGCTGCCTTTGGGATCCAATGGGCTCTCCTGATGCAGGGCTGGTTCCATTCTTTTGAGAATGGAAAGATACTCATTGGAGTGGAAAAGTAAGAGGGTTTTGGTCTTGTGGAAGCTCTTCCTTACTGAATGGTGGAAATCAGGGAGGGGACCAAGAAACGTGACGCTCCTGCCCCCACTCTGTGTGGAGAAAGGACACACTGATCATATTAAATCTTCTGTCCAGCCTGCTATTAAAGACCCTATGGAGCATGTTTCATAAGAAAAGATCTTTGGTTTCAATTCCTACTCCCTTCCTCAACTGTGTATGGTGCTCTGTGTACCTCTGCATGGACTCCACCCTCCAGTCCAGGGGTTGCTGGTCCTGTTGGATGATGAGGGAAGGTGCCAGGTGAATCCAAATTCTCACAGGTCCTGGCTGAACCACAATTGTCAGGGAAATTTCTTGTCCTCAGTCTTGGGGCTTTTGTTGCTCAGATCATTTTGGACAAACAACTTCATATCTGATAAAACTTCATCACGGAACAATTTACCAAGGGTTGTGGGATGTTCTCCATCGTTGGCCATTTTTAAATCAAGATTGGATGCTTTTCAACAGATCTGCTCTAGGAGTTATTGTGGGGAAGTTCTGTGCCCATGACAGGAGGTCAGACCAGAAGATCAGTGGTTTCTTCTGGCCTTCCTCCTATGAATCTACGCTGCCTCTGCCCAGCAGGAGGGGGACACAGAAGTGGTACAGGTGCCATCTCTAATCTTAAAGGGACAATGTCCCAGTCACCACCAGCGAGTGGGATCCCAGTGGGGAATCCAGGATGAAGCTCATGCCCTGGTATGGTGGGGAGCCTCTAGGTTTGGGACTGGTGGTGGGAGGAAGATCTCCATTACTAACCTGCAGGTTGCTTCCTCCCCTCTCCTCCCTTCCCAGCCTGATCAATGCAGATTTCTGTGTGGGTTCCGTCTGCATCGCCTTTGGGGCCATCTTGGGCAAAACCAGCCCTGTGCAGCTGCTCATCCTGACGTTGTTTCAAGTCACGCTCTTTGCCGTGAATGAGTACATCCTCCTCAACCTGCTCCACGTAAGGCTTCCCTTGAGCCAGCATAATTGGCAGCCTCCTGCCTTTCCTCTCTGCTAGTGCAAAGGGAGGGTCACAGCGGGGGAGGCAGGTTGGGGGGGCGAGTATCAGCAGAGCTGTGGGGGCAAAACCCATGGATGGAATAGCAGGGGGGAAGCGCAGCAGCAGAGTGGTCTGTTGGATACATGCTTCACTCCAGTCAGTTCCATCAGCTCCTTGTTTGGCGGAACACTGAGTTAGTTCCAGTCACAAACATTTAAGAAGAAATTTCAAAAGATTCAAAACATGTCAATGAGCAAGTAGCAGGGGCCATTCTCCCAGCCCCTTGGCTGCTCTCATACCTCAGCTTGGCAATGGGAAATCTCCCAGGGTTCTGCAATTAGCAGCCGCAACTTGAGAGCAAGGGATCTCCTCTGGTGGGGTTTTCCTAAGGCAGCCAGGGAATCGCCATGCGAAGGGCCGGATGCTTTCTTTGGGTATGTCTACACTGCAAAAAAACCTAGCAGTATCAAGTCTCAGAGCCTGGGTCAATTTATGTGGGGGCTTGCACTATGG
>ML685765.1:21411426-21505706 GCA_007922175.1 Pelusios castaneus
GTAGCCCTGGGGTAGCCCTAAGTCGACTTAGGGCTACCCCATGGCTACACTGGCTTAAGTCGACTCTAGGGAGTCGACTTAAGCCTTAGGTCTACTCAAAAGCAGGTTTTATAAAGTCGACTTAATTTTCACTAAGTCGACTTTATTTTCCTTAAGTCGACTTAAGCAAGCTGCTTAAGTCGACTTAAGGAAACTGCAGTGTAGATGCAGGATAAATTAAGTCGACTTAATTTACCAGTGTAGACGCAGCCTTAGAGAGGGAAGGTGGAGCGGTGTAATGTCTTTTATTGGACCAACTTCCAGTTATGGCAGAGACAAGTGTTCCAGACTAGTTGCACAGAGCTCTTCTTCAGTCAATTTCTTCAGATCTGAAGAAGACCTACGCGTAAACTCGCACGTTTGTCTCTCTCACCAACAGAAGTTGGCCCAACAAAAGATATTACCTCATTTACTTACCTAGGATTCATTAATAAATCAAGTATGGGAACACTGGGCGGGGCAAGGGTGGTTAAGAGGTGCTTATAAACCAGGAAGGGTATACTTGTTTGAATGTGTAATGATTATCTTTATGGTATCCCTTTAAACTCCCATCTCTGGAACTCCCTCCAGCCTTATCAGTGAATAATTTAAGGGTATGTCTACACTTGAAAAGTTAAGACGACTCTGTTAAGTTGACTTAACTTTTCAAGTGTAGACACAGCGGAGAGCCGCAGCTCCCCTCTGAGAAGGGAGCCACAGTCCCTGGCAGAAAGGACCCATGGCTGATGGCTCCCTTCTGCCAGGAAACCATGGGTCCCAGCGAGAAGGGAGCCACAGCTCCCTTCTCCCCAGCCCTAGGTCGACTTAGGAAATTAAGTCGACCTAGGGCATCCACACTGGCTTTAGGTCGGCTTAACGGGTCGACTTAAGCGTTAAGTCGACCTAACGACCGGTAGTTATTAAGTCAACTTAAGGACACCTTTAAGTCGACTTAATGAAAGGCTGGTGTGGACCTGGAGTAATTTAGGTTGACTTAAGCTTCCTTAAGTTGACCTAAATTGCTAGTGTAGACATACCCTACATGTCCAGGAAGGAGCTTGTGTGTTGGGATGGATGCTGAATCCTTTTCATTTTGGGTGACTGCCCAATATTACCATCTACATGGGTCCTCCTCCTGCCATCAGATCTCTGGGTGAACTTAGCTAGGGAGAATGCCCTTGGAAAGTTTCCTTCCATGAGAGCAGCCCTATGTGTGTCCTGAGACAGAAGAAAAGGAGGGAGAGGAAAAAGAACAAGTGTGTGAAGCAGCAGCAGTGAAAGGAAGGCGGGAGCGGGAGGAAAGCACAAGCAAGAACTGAGGAGAGCGATGACAGGGGTTAATTATTCACTCTGGCCAGATCCTGACTCCCCTGATGTTCTGGTATTTGCACCTCCAGTTCTGCGTCAGCCCCTTAGAGAGATAAGGACTTGCTGGGAAGTTTGGTTCCGGATCTGAGCATTGTTCTAGGGGGAGGAGGTTGGGCCTGGGGTTCTGGTCCTGCCCATCTCTGCTCTTGACTTCTACTGGAGGTTTTATGGCTTTTAACACTGGTTCTAAAGCCTCAGGTTCCAAGGGGCAGTTAATTCTCTATTTAAAAGCCATGTTCTGTGTTTACCCTTTACCTGCTGGTGCTGGGACTGCCCCGTTGGGGTGGTTCTGCTTTGGGGGCGCTGTTGGAACATGGAGTCACACAGCGGACAGCCATGATGCCTTCCACAGAGGAGGGTAGTTGGAAAGATGTGGCTGGGGTGTTCTGCCTGCCATTCGGAAGGACCAGGACCATATCTGTTCCCCTCCGGTAGTGACCCGGCACAGGCTGGACACACAGATGGTCAGTCAATTGGCCCGAAAACTTCCAACACGGGACTCTCCTTCTGCTCTGCGTCCACAGGTTAAAGATGCTGGTGGATCCATGACCATTCACACGTTCGGAGCCTATTTTGGCCTGACAGTGACCAGAATTCTGTACCGGCCCAACCTGGAGCAGAGTAAAGACAAGCAAGGCTCTGTGTATCACTCCGACCTCTTTGCTATGATTGGTGAGTTAAACTGTGGACTTCATGAAAGGTTTGGTGGGTGCCTCCTACACTCCACTGATTGTGTGAAGCCCAACTGGAGCCAATGCCCTAGTGGTGATAAACTCCATAGCCCATTTCCCAATCCTGACACTCCGGAGCTGGCCAGTTTTCCCTCTGCCCCTTCCCTGGATCAGATCGAAACTGGTGCCCTAGAACTAGAAGGCTCCATGTGCCATTTCCAGATGCCCCTAGACCCAGCCAGTCTACCGGCCTGGGGTCCAATTGCAACAGGTGCCTTAGAGGTGGAAGGCTTCCTGTCCTACCGCATCTTTGAGCTTCTGGTGTGGAGTGCCTCGGTAAGAAGGAAGGGTTGGCCCTGGAGGTGGAGCTGGTATTTTGGGATGCAGCCAGCGTTAGCCTCCTCTCTACGTAATTATCATCTTTCATGGTTTGTTTAATGACCTCACCCTCTTGCTGCTTCCCCTTTTCCTTCTCCTCCATCCTGCCCCTCCCTTGCATTGTCCCACTCCTGCTACTGCTGTCGAAGGTACCCTGTACCTGTGGATGTACTGGCCCAGCTTTAACTCAGCTGTTTCAAACCATGGGGATGCGCAGCACCGAGCCGCCATTAACACCTACTGCTCCCTGGCCTCCTGTGTCCTCAGCACCGTTGCCTTCTCCAGCCTGCTGCAGAAGAAAGGCAAGCTTGACATGGTAAGCATGGGCTGGAGAGAACTGTTGTGCCCTGATCGGCAGGAGGATTCCTGGCTCATGGCTGATAGAAGGCCCAAGCAGTCTGATTGGGGCTTCTTCCTTCGATGAGTGCAACTCCATGGAGGCAACTCCCATGTCAGTGGGATGAATCATTTTACACAGCTCAAGCATGAAAACCACATGTGGGATCCAGGCATCAGCAGGCGTGTGGGAGTGTTTGGGCACATGCAGGAGCAGATATGTGTGATCACCTGTGCGCTACACAGCGGGTGGGAATGGCCTCATGGTACCAGGCATGTTCCAGGACCGAGCTGTACAGTGTCATGCAAGTGTGTTGTGTCAGATGTGTACATGTTTGTGAGTGGAGCCCGTGCAGTGTTGTGTGTGTCAGAGCAGGGCCCATATGGTGTTTTCTGTGTGTGCATGCGTATTTGTGAGACAGCAGGCGCCACATAGTGCTGAGTTTGTGCCAGCCCCAAGCTTTGTGAATAGCCATGCAGCGGTGTGCATAGGTACGTGCCGTAGTTCGTTTCCATGACATGACAGTGTTGCTCCAGCCCACCAGCTGTTGACATTTCACCTTCAGTCTCCTCCCATTGTGGAACTTTCGGTGGTCAAAAATGTCTGGCTTCAGACAATTCTGGAAGTTGGGAATTTGCGATGGGCAGGGTCCAGTGGTGTAGCGATGGGGGGGAGGAAGAGGGAAGGCCAAGCCTCCGGGCACTGGGCTGCAGGGGGGTGCTGGGATGGGGGGGGGCTGCGAGGCATGGTGGGGCTGGGGCACCCAGGGGAGCATAAATGTGGTCTTGGTCCCCAGGCACCAGTGGGCGCTGGATAGTCTCCATACGTCATTGGCAGGATCAGGCAGTCAAACCCCATGGAGAGGAAAATGGGCCCAGCTTTTCATCTTCTCTGGGAACGTTTTCCCAGCCAGTTCCCCTGCTTTTCTCCCAGGTTGGCTTGAAATAATGCCACTAATGGGTTTTAAATGCTCTTCTCCCAAACCCAAAGTGGTAAGACGTGAACATTATTGGTGCAGGTTCACATCCAGAATGCAACGTTGGCCGGTGGCGTGGCTGTGGGGACCAGCGCAGAGATGATGTTGACTCCGTATGGCTCCCTCATCGTCGGATTCATCTGTGGCATTGTGTCCACCCTTGGGTTCGTCTATCTCCTGGTAAGTGCTGCTCAGAGGTATTCCATTCTCTTGCCTCTTAATTAAGGGGTGCAAATAATCTGTTTCCTCCTTTCCCTCCAGCCATTCCTGGAGACCAAGCTGAACATCCAGGACACCTGCGGCATTCACAACCTACATGCCATGCCAGGGCTTATTGGGGGCATCGTGGGAGCTGTCACCGCAGCTGCAGCCACTGAAGAGATATACGGAAAGGAAGGGTAAAATGGCTTAAAACTCTCCCATAATAGTAGTGCGATGGGTTACGGGCCCGCCTGTGTGTTGAGGGGGAGGAAGATGGGAGCTGAGTCTGTGGCAGCAGCTATATGCCCCCCAGGTATGCCACCTGAGTGGTGCTAAGCCTACAGGTTGGGCCAGTGTGACCAGTTTTTTATGGATTTACCAGTTGACCAAAAAATAATTTAATCCGTTGGGTATTTTTACATCTAAAGATTTGCATGATCATCACAATACACTGGGGCAGCTCGTGTTAAAAGTTTCTGTGTCCTGTTAAGGATGCTGCAGTGTTCCTACTTCTGCAGCTTATGTGATAACAGAGCAAAACTTTTGAACATAGCCGCCTGCCCCCCCAACATGGAAGCGTAACACACGTGAGAGGGGTTTAGTCACTATGGCTATGTCTACACTGGCAAGTTAGTTCGAATTAAGGAGGCTTAATTGGAACTAACTAAAGCCATGGCTACACGAGGCTTTAGTTAGTTCGAATTAAGGGCTTCCTTAATTCAAACTAATAAGTTCGAATAGGGCTTTAGAAGTAAGGCTTTAATTCGAACTAACTAGTTCATATTAGCCAATGCGGCCATGTTAATTCGAACTAATTTCTTAGTTCGAACTAACTGGCCATTGAAATGAATGGGGATCGCTAATTCGAACTAACTAAACTTCGTTGGAATTAGTTAGTTCGAACTAACTAATTCAAACTAATTTTAGCAAGTGTAGACCTAGCCTATGACTGGCTGTTGGGTGGCAGGATGCTGTGGCGTTGTCTTGTGGTGGGCTTTCCTTGTGGGAAGGGAGTGTGCTGCTTTTTTGCTGTTCAAAGGTGGTAACTACCTGTAGGGCTGGGTCAGGCCTGGAGCATTGCAGCCTCTTCCAGCTGATGCCCCCTGTTGGGAGCCCCTGTAACTCCAAACCCCATTCTCATTCAGGGTCTTGGAGGACTCTCAGCAGGGACAGCTGGGTTCACAAAGGGGCATCTCTTTATCCTTGTTGCTTCCCTTTCTGGCTCAGCTCCAGATGAAGCCTGAAAGTCTGGAATCCACCCTGGATCCTGTTGCTCTTGGATTTTTGCAGCTCGTTGGTTCAGACTCAGCCTCTGGAGGCTTGAAGAGAAGGAATAAAAGCAAACAGGCTGGGCTGTGTTGCTACGATTTCCCCACTTGATGGGAAAGTGTCAACTCAGTGCTGTGTAGCTGGTCTGAAGGGGCTGTGAATGCAGCTCTCGTGTCCTCCCCCATGCAGATGTCCTGACTCAGAGGAGCATCTGTCTGACAGCTGGTCTGATTGTCTCCCTTCCTTACAGGCTCATCGATGCCTTTGACTTCACGGGTGAATACAAGGATCGGACGCCCCATGTCCAAGGGGGATTTCAGGCAGCTGGCATTTTCGTGTCTATGGCCATGGCCTTGGCTGGGGGGGCCATTGTTGGTGAGTGGACTGGGTGCAGGGACTGAGAAGCCCAGGTCCAGGCTATGGCTGTAGAATAGCCAGCTCAGCCATTCTAATTGTTCACACTCTGACTTACAGGAAGGGCTGGAAGAACCTTTTGCTCTGCACACAGCTCTTAAATCAAGATGAGCCCTACAGCTTTTGCAAAGGTGGCCTATCAAGGACTACGGTTGGGGAAAGTTTTATTCCCCATTAGCCTTCTCACAACAACCCCTTACTACCTCTTCCTACCCCCCACCCCCAGCACTGTAGAAAGGCCTACCTCCAGAAGTGGCCCTTCCAGGTATAATGATGTCATGTGGAAATTGTTGGTTGGTTGAAACTATGATGTCATTTCCAAAAGTACTGCCCTCTGGAGGTGGGACTTCCTAGTGCAGCAGCTCTATGTAGTGCCCAGCCGATCCCCACAGAATGGGCAGATCCTGCCTCTTGCACATCATTCATGAGAACTGACGGGGGTAAGACACGTCTCTGACAGCCTGCTGGGGGAATTGCCACATCTACCACTCCATCCCCTTTTAACAGGCAGGCCTGATAGGATCAGACTTTAAGGAATGTTGTGAACCAAAAGGGGAATGAAAAATAACACCAAGAACCTGAAAGGCTGCAATGAATGGGGAATATAAAGACTTTAGGGGGTCTGTTCCGTGTCCCAAAGAGGGCTGAGTATGTCCAGGGGTAGCAGGCCAGGGCTTGTGAGGTCCCCAAGGCTTCTGCCGAGGAAGGGAAAGGAAACAGACCAGAGAATGTAGCAGAAGCCTGACTCTGCGCAGGTTCGGCCCGAGTCCTGTGTTGGTTCAGTTTGTTGTTGCGTTGGGTTAGGCTTGGTGTGAGTCTGATTAGCTTCCGTGCTGAGCTCAGGGTCAACTCTAGATAGGGTGACCAGATATCAAGTAAGAAAAATTGGGACAGAGAATGGGGGCAATGGGCTATGGGCACTTATCTAAGAAAAAGCCCTGACTATCCAGATTGTCTCTCTGAAATCGGGACATCTGGTTACCCTATCTCTAGTTCTCATTTTCTCTGCCTTTGATTGGCTGCCCCAGGTGTTATCCCTGAAGTCAGGTGGTCTGTATTTTCCCATTTGACTTTTTTGCTACTACCATCCTGTGTGTGGTTGGGATATGGCAGAATTCTAGCCCACACCTCTCACTGCCACCACGGGTTCTTTCAGAGCATCTCGCTCATAACCACATCGCCATTCTAGGAAGCACTTTTCTGCTTTCAGCATCTCACAGATAGTGGGAGAGGAAATGGCCCCTTCCCCAGCTGTTTCCCACAGGGTTGCCCCCCATTGCACTAATACACCACAAGAGGCCCTATACCCCTCGTCTGTGAACACCCCGAATAAAACTGATTCCCATAAACAGGACCTTCTTAGTCTGCGGGGCAAGGAGAAAAAGATGGTCCAAAGCTAGACATGGTGAAAACTTCACCTACAACACAGGGAAGGAATAGTTTCCCTGGCCCACAGAACACTTGGCCCATTGGGGCTCACCCCTGGCCCTGGCTGCTGACTCCAGCAGGGCTTATTTCTCACTGATTGAGGCGTTTCCCATCTCCCTCTGTCACTTTAAGGTGCCATTTTGAAATTGCCATTCTTGGGGGACCCTGCTGATGAGAACTGCTTTGAGGATGATGTCTACTGGGAGGTGAGCACTGATGGCTACAGGGTCTGGTCTTTGTCACTGTGGCCAGGGCAGGGGCTTTGGGATCCAGTGTCCTGTGTTGGCAGGAAGGGAAGGATTTGCCCTCCGGGGCCCTTCAGCTGATGGGGATTTGTGATTGTGTCTATGGGGCTGGGGTAATGGGCTTTGGGGCTAGGGCTCAGAGAGTGGCGTTGGGCATATGTTGCACTCCTGTCCATGGCTTCGGGCCTGAGCTATGTGGGCTCCTTGGGCATTGTGATGTGTCACACGGTGGCGCCATTGTCCATGCCATGGCAGCATCATTGTTTATAGCTCTCCTCCCCACCTGTGTGCTCTGGCACCCCCAACTGGCAGGAAAGGGGGCTCTGTCAACAAACCATTATGAGTCTCCCAGGCCTGATGGAAACTTTACTGTCTCTGCAGGTGCCTGAGAATGAGGAAAGCGGCTTGTACCACATGCATGACCCCACCCTCAAACCTGTGACTCCCTAACCTACCTCGGTAGGCAGGGCCGAAACACACGGGGAGGGCAGGAGAAGGGAGACCTTGGAGATCCTGAAACCTGGGTGGGCAGAAGGTGCCCCATGAGCACCAGTACTTGGAAGCACTGCGCAGACTGGGACTAATGGATCCCAGCTGCCCAGTGCTGCACACACATGTGAGCATGTTTGCACCACGGCAGAAATGCTGGGTGTGAGACCTCTTGGGTGTGGGCATCAATGGGGGGTGGGGTTAGGGCGTGGATGTACATGGCTGTGACTGCACTGACTGCCTGTTGGTGGTGTCACCGGGAAGGGCAGGATCTCCCCGAGGAGAAGGGTGCTAAATGGCACAGCTCCTGTCACTCAGGTCATGCCCAACCTAGGGAAACACGACCCCAAAGGTGACTGCTCAGGTGTTAGCCCAGTTGTGGGAGGGAGGACACCAGGCAGTTTGAAGGGGAGTGTGCCAGGTGGGAAGGATGCTTTCCATCATCCTGCTGTTAGGAGATTGCAGACAGACCCCTGACTTGCCTCTCCCCTGGTTTTCCTTAGGTGGTACTTGGACTCCTTCTCTGTTCTCTAGGTCTCCAGAGAAGTAATTGGTGTATTGCTGGAAGAGGGAATACCCCGTGCCAACCCCCATCTGGACCCAGTTTCTTTGAGAGCTTCAAAAGGCTCTGTTTCTTTTCCCATGTTCCCTTGCTTGGTGCAATAGGCCTACTTTACACTAAGCAACCCACTGGAGAGCAGCCAGCGGAGCCATGGTGTCTTTGCTTACCTGAGAGCACAGGGCCAGAGGTCTGAAATGGACATTGGGGCACCTCCCTTAGCACTGCTACAGAGGTAGTGGGAGAGGGTTTAGCGTCGTTGGGTGGGATCTGGTGGGCTTGCCCAGGCTACGGATTCCCAAAGTTTTACACTGGAACAATTCAGCTGGTGCAGTGTCTGGGCCTGGAGTTAACTGGGCCTTGGATGTTGAGGAGATTGTGGAGGATGTAGGGCCAATAATGACGGATCCAGTTCAGGGGTAAGAGAGGCATACCCTGGCAGCTGGGGGGTGCTGTTACACTTAGAGGAAATAAGCATATTCGGCACATGTGCAGCGTTTTGCAATCATTAGTAATTAACCCTACCAACTCCCCTGGTGTTGGGCATGCTTGTCCCCTTTTGGCAGACGGGGGACAAGGAAATAAAGAGACGTTCTCAAGGGATTAGAACCCAGAAGTCTGGGTGCCTAGCCCCTTTCTCAGTTCCTTTGTGCTGCTGACTCAAGCGTTAAATAAATATTTGGTTTCTCACTCTGAAGACCAGGTCCCCGTCTTCCAAACAGCCCAGAACTCCACCCTACCAGCCTCCTTTCTGAACAAGGGCAATAGGGCCTGGGCAGGCCAGCAGCTCAGTATGGTCCAGGAGCTGGAACACTGCTGGTCAGAACATGAGAGAGCATCTAAATTTCAAGGAGATGGGGTGAGGGGAGCCAGTTGGCCTGTGGGCCCAAGGCCATGTTCCTGAGATACATCACAATCCATCTCTTCCCAGGTGCTGAGCCCCCTCCCCTCAATCCCACCGAAGTCAGGGGAGCTGGGAAGCTCCTCACCTCAGGGAATCAGGCCCACATGGTCTCATTTCAGACTGACTTCAGACACGTTGTATGTTTCGCACACAAAATGCTGTTGTACTTTGGACATACCAGGGCTCAGTTATTTAGAGCCATGTACCAACATGGAATCAGATTTCCCAGAGAGCTCAGTCCCCATTTAGGCATCAAAATAAAGGGCCAGATTTTCCAGATTCACCCTAATGGTGGGTGCTGGGTCCTTTTGGAAATCTGGCCCTGATGGCAAATGCTGAGCACTTGTAAATCAAACCCAGACTCTGTAGGCACAACGATCCTAGCTGTAGTTAACATTTTCAGCCAGTGTCCATATGTGTGACTGCTGTAAGGCCTGGCGTGAGGCATGTGAGTGCATGTACAGCTGCATTAGCTGTGTGTGAAATCACAATAACCGTGCCTGCAGATGTTGCAGCTGCATGGTTCTGACAAATCTGGGCCTGGGACCGCCTCTGCTTCTCCAGACCACCAGCATTTGGTGTCATGTGCCGGCTGCTAGGTGAAACTCTTTTTGCTGCACCTTGATCCCTTGTGGAAATGAGTCTTTGCTCTTCCAGTCTGAGTAGAACAGCTGCCCCTGTTATCCCTGCTCCCATTTTCTCCAGATTGCAGTGATCAGGCCTCTGTCACTCCCCCGGGGAAGCTGCTTCACAGCCCAGTCATGGACTATTAAAATCTTCCCCTCCTTACTTGCTTCCATCCTCCTGGCCTAGCCCCCTCTCTTGGGACAGGTTATTCCCTTCCATCTGGATGGTCACACTGGAGGGCCCTGATCCCTCTCAGTCCAGAATGTAAAGTCCTTTCCCATATTGATACCTCATTCTTGTATGGTGGTTGTCATTGGTAGAGCTCAAAGTGCTTCACAAAGGACGGAAGCATCATTACCTCCGCTTTACAGGTGAGGAAACTGAGGCGCAGAGTGGAGGAGTGATATGCCGTGGGTCATGCAGCAGCACGGTTGCAGAGTCAAGGAATTGACCCCTAATGTCCTGAGTTCCAGCCTACTGCTCTAGCCACTGGACGTTCTCCTGTCCATCAAGCACGTAATGGAGAAACTGGCATTAAGAGATGAATTTGAAGTAGGAGAGAGACACTGGCTCCAAAGGGGGTTATTTTTCATGGTCATGTGTGAGGAACAGAGAGGGGAAAGGAAGGAAAGGTAGTGGGAGGTGTGATGGGGTCTCTTCTCTATGTTGTTCTCACACCTGAGCGGAGGGGAGATGAAAGTAGCTATTCACAGCGCCTTGGGGATGTGACACCCTCATTTTCCATGCTGGGTAAAGACAAAAACCCTTTACAAGACGTTTCGGGAATTTGTCAGCAGCTGCCAGCAGCAGCATGTTAATTAAGTGTTGGCAAAGATGGAAGCAAGAGAAGAGGCCCTGCTCTAATTGGATGGTTTGCCTGGTGGAACTGAAAAACATTGTGACAAAGGAGGAGGCTACGAAACACTGTGTTCCCTCAGCACAATGCGGGGTGAGGAAGCCCAGCGTTAGGAGTTGCTCTTGTAGAAACCAGGGTTTGACTGGGTTAGTTTAACCTTAGATGACCCTGCTATTTAAAAAAAGAGACTGCCATCCTCTGCAGTAATGGCCCAAAGGCTGCAGCAAAGGGGCTGGGAATGGAGGGAGAGAAACGTGACGTGAGCTTGGGTAGGGAGGGAAAACCGAAGGGCTGGGCTCTGCACTCTTTTATAGGAGAGCACTCCTTCAATCTGCCCCCACCCGCAGGAGAGAGGGAGGTGAGGTGCCCCCATCTGTGCAGCCAAGCTGGCTCCAGAATGGGCTGAATTGCCAGGGAGCCAAGTCCCCCTGGTCTATAGGGAGCCAGGGACAGACCTTGGAGTCCTCATTCTTTTGCGCTAAAAATTGTACTGATGTGATTAAAACCCCATTCCAGTGTTGTGAAGTGATCCCTTCCCTGCTTAACTAACTGCCCCAGGGGCTCGGAGACCTTCCTTGCCTCTTCTCTGTGGTGCTCTTCATTCACTGGGCATTTCGCACGAGCCTAACGAGTTTCACTTTCTAGTTTGACCCGCGGGGCCTGATTCTCAGTTTCGCTCACCTCCTTGTTATGCAGCTTTGGCAACGTCAAGGACCTTTGAAGGAGGCAGAAATGTCCCTCTGAGGTCATCTTCTCTCCCCCCGCCCCCCAAAGGCCGGTGTGCTCTCCCAGTACAGTGCTAGGACTGGGTATGTTGAGGCATGGTAAGGTGCTTAAAGCCACAGCCTGGTCCCTGTCCCAAGAGCAGGAATAAAGTGAGTGGGGGATTGGGGCCTGTCCAGGCTCCCCTACAATAGTTCAGTGCTATGGTATTTGGGCTCCTAGGAGTGCAGGGAAAAGATTTAATCTCACCTCTGTCCTCTCGCAAATTGTTTTCCCCAGGGAAGGAAACAGCAAACCTCTTCATGAACACACCTTTCCCCCGCCCCCGCCCCCCCGAGGGAAATCCTCTTAACTGTCATGAGCCGCTTGTTTGGGTTTATTTTCAGCCCAAAATATTTGAGGGAGTCCTTTTGATGAGCCTCTGCTTGTCATGTTCTAGAGAGAGCTCCCAGGGCCCCAGGTGTTGTGGCTCTCGGATTATTCTGACTAACACTGTATTTAGCTCAGCTCTGTCGTCTTATCACAGTGCAATGGAAGTACGAGTGCCCACCTGTGCCCTGCCCTACACCATCCCCCAGGTGTGCCACAGGGAGTGTGGCATCGTGCTAGGATTGTGCATTCTCTGCCCTAGGCTCGCACGAGTGCTCTAAAAGGCGCTTCATGGATGGCGCAGCTCAGGCGGGAGCTCACTGTCTGCGCAGCTGTTTTGAGAATTCCAGAGTGAGTTTCTGGCCCTGGGCTGGACGGCTCACTCCCAGATGCAGTGCAGATGTGTCCTTTCTAGCAGGCCTTTGAAGGGCAGAGGAAGTCAGTGGCCGAAAGTTCAAACAGCCTCATTGCCTTAACAAGGCCATTATCTCATGTCTCCCTTGGGGGAGAAAAGTGTGTGTGGGGGGGATCTTTGTTGAACTTTATGAGCTGGCCCTGCCCTCTGTGCATGCGTCTATCAGGCAGACAGAGCCCTGCACGTCTCAGCCTCTCCACCCCTCCAGATCCATTCACTCGGTCCACCCACTTTTGACAGACTCTGTTCCTCCCTAGTGGTAAGCTGGGAAATGGTGGGTTAGGCTCGCTAGAGTGCGTGCCCCCTTTTGCTTCCCACTACCCCCAGCAGAGCCCTGGCACAGATTCCCAGTCCCCCACTGGCGTGTGTGAAGTTCAGTGATGGTCTTCTCAATCGGTTGGGAGTCGGTGGTGGGCTTGTGCGAGCACAGTTCTGAGCACTGCTGGAGAGCAGGCAGGAGGACGTCTGAGAAAAGACGTCACTGAAGGTTTTCAGGCCTAGACTGGGGGATTTTGAGGTACAAACTGGATGGGAAGGATGAAGCCATTGACTAAAGCTATCCTGAGACAGGTTCCCGTGCGGGGGGGGGGGGGGGGGGAAGGGGGGGAAGGGATGAAACAACCTGCATTGACCCAGGCGCTCGGGCTCAGCCTAGCAGCTAATTGGGATGGCTCCATGGGCCAAGAAGCAGAAAAGATTAAAAAAAGAAGTTCTCATGTAAAGTTGGTGGCTTCCCCAAGAGGATACATTAAATGGGCCAGCAGGACTTATTCCTCTGGTGAGTAGGCTGGCAGCTGGGTTTAGCTCATTCTCCAGCTGCTGGAAAGCTGCTTGCACAGGGAAGGCCTGTACTCATTTCACTAGCTGCCCTGGTTGGAATAGGAACTCCACTGTGCGTCTGGAGGGGCACCTGTCTCGGGCAGGGTGCCTGTCTCTGTGTGCATGTGTCTGTGCACATATTCATGTGCATCAGTTTGTGAATCCACAAGTATGTGCCTGTCATTCATAGTGTGTCCTTGTGTGTGTGTGTGTGTGAGAGAGAGAGAGAGTGAGTGTCACCATGTGTCTGTATGCATGCATGTATGTCAGCCACAGTGTATCTGTGTGTTGGTCTAACTTAGTGTATTCAGTTGTGTAGATGTGTGTTGGTCTCAGTATGCCCATGTGAGAGTGTGTGTGTGTGTGTTGGTCTCAGTGTGTGTCGGCCGCTATGTCCCTGTGTGTGTGAAAGGCTCTTCAGACCCTTCTGAAGGAGCTCTATAAATTGTAATCAGATTAAGGCAGCCAATCGCTTAGGGCCCTTGAAAAGGGCATACGTTTTCTAATCAGTACCTAGCATTGAGTCTCACAAAGGGTCTAAGTAACTCTGCAGGGGTCGGGCCCTCTGGAGAGCCGGGGAGGGGTGCTCCTTTCTTTTCTCTCTGTCCCTTGTAATTATGTCAATTTGCTAGCCAAATTGTTTGCTTGAGTGGACAGTGGGGGCTTGCCTCCCCTGGCCCTATTCATGTGGTAATGTGGGAAGGAACATGGCCTCCTGGCTTCAAGGGATGTTGCTGGCCTGCTGAGGAACAAGCGTTCTCTCCCAGATCGGGGATCCAAACCTGCAGGAGAGAAACTCAGGCAGGCTGCTGGCTGCTAGTGTCCTTCTAATGTCCAAGCCCTGTGGCAGGAGCAGGTACCCCAAAGAGGGCTTGGTTTCCATGTATTGTTTACTTTAATATTCATGCTTGTTTCCAGTGGTTGAGTCTTGAGGTTCTTTTCCCTGTCCCAGGGCTGCATGGTCACTGGGGAATTCAGCTGCAATAAAATACCACTGCTTTATGTCCAGCATCTTTCATACAGTGTTTTAAAGAGTGAAATCCTGCATTTACTTGACAGCAGGAGCAAGGCAAGAGAGCGAGGCAAACAAAGACAGGGAGCTGCTAAGGAACAAGAAATTGTACCAGCAGTGGTAAAGCAGTGGAAAGGGAAGGACGAGAGGCCAATGCAAGACAAGTGAAGAGAGGTTGAAAGACCAGGTCCATGGGGGTGGCTGGACAGTGAGTGGCAAACACAAAGAGGGAAGTGCTGAGCTAAATGATGCACCCCATTGTGAGGATGGCCAAGTTGCTCTGGATTGGTGAGAAGGGAATAGCAATATCCTGAGTGTGCTGGAATCCAGGGCAGTGGGACAGGAGAGGCCTGGGAGAAGGAAGGTGCCATACTCTAGCCAGGAGGTGATGTTGACCTGCAGGAAGACTCTTGCAGGGAGGCCATGCTATTCTTGCTCAGGGTTGCAGAGACAGCCAGAGGCTGGTCTCAGACCCCCAAAAGAGAAGGAGAATTCAGGGTCCAGGATGATGCTAAAGTTGCAGACTATGCAGTCAAATGGAAGCTATACGTTGAGGAGTGAGAGGGAAGAGATGGAGTTGTGTTGGAGGAAGGTCCTCTTGCCATAAAGATGCCCTTCTTCTAGCTTGGTGACATTTGGCTAAAGCAAGTTGCAATGAAGCATCAAGTTTATGTGGTCAAGACTAGCAGGAAGGAAGGTCAGGGGAATTGTGCAGAAGAGGCAACATTACCAGAGAGAGATGAAATGCCTGATGATGTTGGTAAAACAGGGAGCAAGAGTGGAAAGGCAGAATCAAACAACAGAGAAGAGGGTCACAGCAGGAGGCTGACTGGTCTGGGGAAGAAAATGAAGGGAAAAGGGCCAGTGTGCAGAATTGGAGCTAGCTGTTGTAAAGGACTATTGTGGAGAATTCATGTAGTCTTTGTCATCTATGCACTGTATCTGGGATGTATGCATACAGGGGGTGCCCACAGGCCCTCTCTGTGACAGATGTTCACAGGGAATCTATGGGATGGACACAAATGGGGGCTGCCATATGTTGCCCCCTGCTCTACGTGCAATGCCAGCCTTGAGTCCCATTTGTCAGCTCCGCAAACGAATATGTTCGCACCTACCGCTATGTTCGGAATGCCCTCTCAGCCTCAAGGCCACTACCCCTGCTCCTTCAGATCTCTTCTGGAGTCCCACTCTGCCGTGACACCTCTGAGGACACTGAGAAGCAGCGGGGGAGAGCTGGCACTTCACCTGTTTAGAAGAACTAAGCAAATTCTGTTAGCAAAAGTTCACGTGTGTCCAAACTGTATGTACTTGATTGCATCGCTCTCCCGCACATTCACAAATATAGGGAACAGTATCTGTTTGTTTTAGTCACATTCTGGGAGGTGGGAGGACAATACAGTTCAGCCCCTCTCTGAATCCCCCTATAACTGCCATTCTGACTGGCAACATCTTCTGCTGTCTGCTCCACCTCAGTCACTGCTGTCCCAAACACCTCCATCCCCAGGACTTGCAGCAGCACTTCCTACTACTCCAGTCCTGGACCTCTCCTGCGAGAAGAGAGTGAGAATCATGCCAAATTGTGTCACTGTTTTTGTGACACGCCTAACCACCCACACACGGATGAGCATTTGCATATATTTTGCCTGCAAGCCCTTGTAAAGGGAAGCCTTTCTTGCCTGTATAAATCACAGTGTGTTAGTTAAGGGACTGCTTTGTATTGCATCAGACAGGAGATTGCCAGCTAGGGTCATCAAAACTCCTGGGGTGGATAGAAGAGACAGGAGAAGGGGGAAGCTCTGACAATACAGACTGGAGGATTAAAGGAGCATATAAAGTTCCCATTGAATGAGACAAGAGGCTGTTCACTCAAAGATTGACAGCAACCAGGAGGCGATTCCCAGCACAATATCCAATTAATTCTCTACCCTCTTCTCCCCCATCTCTTCCCCCCTCCTTCCTTCGGCTGGCACATGAGCAGGGAAGGGCTGAGGCTGAGATCCTCAACAAGGTCATTAATTACTCTTGATGAAGAGCAGATTGTTGAGCCTGGAAAGATTCAATCCAGGCACCAGGCTAAGTGAGAACCCCTTGTTCCATCCTCACCAGACTCTCATCAATTTGGCCCATCTCAACCGTCCACCTCCCCAAAATTTCAAGTGTGGAAGAATCTGTGCTGCAGGCCAGGATTGAGAAGTATCAGTAAAACTATATCAGGGATGCTGTGGGACAGGACTGGGGTGCATTGGTAAAGTTGCCTGTAGAGAGTGCAGAAAAGGCCTCGCAAAGGATGTTATGGATGAAGACTGAAATTCAGACACTGAGGCTTTTGACCAGAGATTATCCAGTACATCCCCTCTCTGTTCAATAGGGCTGGTCAAAAACTGGGCTTTTTTAAATGGAAAAATTTAGGTTGTGACTAAAAAAAATTATTTTGCAAAAAGTATCTGCTTTCCACACAAAACTTCAAATTTAAGTAAAAATCTTTGGCTATGTCTACACTACAAAAAGTCAACCTTATTAGATCAACTTAACAAAGTGCTTCCCCTGAATGGGGACTTAGTAAGTCAACCTAACTGCCCTTAGGTCGACCTAATAAAGTGGACTTAAGCGTCCACACTGTGCTTAGGTCGACCTAAGGGTTAGGTTGACCTAACCAGCAGTTCTTATTAAGTCGACCTAAGCTTTCATTAAGTCGACTTAAGGAATTTCTTAAGTCAACTTAATGAAAGCCTGGTGTGGACAGGGACTAAGTTAGGTCGACTTAAGCCTCCTTAAGTTGACCTAACTTGCAAGTGAAGATATAGCCTTTGGGGCTGTGATAACCTGGGGGGAAGGGGTTAACACCATAGATAGTGAGTCCTAGAGAAAAGCCCCAAGAGAGCCAATAAAAACAGGGTATATGTTTTTGAATTGGAGCAGCACCCTTTCCTGTTTCCTGTTTGGTGGGAGAAGAGCTCCAGGAGGAGGCCAGGAAGCCAGGTATGGAGAATCCAGCGACATCCAAATCTAAGAAGAAATTAAATCTGTAACTATCCAGTAGAACAGGGAATGTTTAGCTAGATGTATTCAGGTTATTTCATTGTTTTGGTTCTTTTTTTTGGATTCCTCTGTGCTGAGCACATGTACTCACCCCATTATCCTGAAACTATCCAAGTTAAATTCCAGAGAAGCAACTTTCTGTGTTTTCCTAGCTGTTCTGTTAATTAAAGAAAGTTTATCCTTTTAAGAACAAGCTTTGATTCTGTGCCTTAAAAGGCAAGGGGTTCTGTGCACACATGCCTCAGATTGTACAGTCAACTACTTAAAGGGACTCCAGTCCCATTTTCAGCTGATAGCACAGTTGGGGTTCAATCACTCTCCTGAGCGAGGAATAAAAGCGATGAGGGTGCCTCACCGGAAGGAATTCCCAAGTGCACCTTCCTGTGTTCTCAAAGGAGTTTTGTATTTGGGTGGTGGCAGCAATACCAATCCAAGGCCAGGAAAATGGTAGCCTTGGAGAGTTTAAAGACAAGGCTTTAAGGCCAGTGGTTTTTAAGGTTTTCTGTGGGCCCCCACCTTCTGCACTTGAAGTGCCAGAGTGGGGAAACAGCCTTGATAGGGTCAAAACCCAATTTTTTTTCAGCCAAATACTGAAAATGTCTAGGATTGTTTGTTTTGGGAGGAGGGTAGGGAACGGTTCTAATTTTTTTTTTTTTTTTTAAACAAAACGTGAAAAATTTCCATAGAAACAAGCCACATTTTCCAGCCAGCTCTACTGCTTAATTGCAGCCAAGGCTTTCTGTCCTTAGCACTAATATTCCTCATATGAGGTTAGCTGGCACATGAGCTTCTTCTGTGTCATATCCTGAACCCAGAACTCCAATGAAAAAATCCGAGTCTGATCTCACATCAGTTTTGCAGCACTGCTGATGTCAGCGAAACCCCTTCTGATTTATATTGGTGTAACTGAGAACAGAGCTAGGCCAATCAGTGAAATTTCGGCACATCTTTGAGAATTTGCTGGCATCTGTCAGTCAGTCTTATTCCTCAGCAAATAGCTCAGCCTGACATGACTAAAAAGTGTTTTTCTGAAATGTACATTTTCTGGGGCTGCTTTGTGAATTTTGGCTCCAGGGGCCGGACAGCTAAAGTGCTTTCGAAGTGGGACATTTCGCAAAAGGGCAGGGAAGTTTCCATAAAAGCGCTGCTGTGCTGTGAGATCTGGAAGCACCACCATGCTATATTTTCCTACCAGTGTGCCTCCTCATCTGCCATTTGAACAGGCTTCCAGGGGCATTTACACTGTGGCTGGCTCACCTGGGTGATCACAAGCCCTGATCCTAACAACATCCTGAGGCTGCAGGCTTCTCCCACTTGGGGAAACTGTCCTATATCCTCTTCCCCCTTGACTCTTTACTCAGGCTGGGGATTGCTGTTAATCCTTCATGATTTCTGGGGTGGGGCAGAGGCCATGCATTATAGATTTAGCTGCTTGGTAAGTCTCTACAGAGAGCGGCAATCTGGAAAGGCCCCTCCTGAAGCCCATGATAGACACAGAGGAAAATGCATGTCTGGCTGTGCCTTCAGCCGTCTTCATTGATATGCACCATGGCCTGAGAGTCCCTCTGCCTCCCGCCTGCTTCCTGCCAGACACACACACACACTCTCAGTAAAGTTGTTTGAAAGTCCTCTGGCAGTTTTAGTGGCAACGAATAACAGATTAGCCATGATCTGATCAGCCCAGTATCTAAGCTTTATTCTCCCTGCTGACAAGTATTTGAAAGAGGGGAGGGGCCACTTTCAGCCCAAACGATGAATCTTTCACAGACAAGAATGGGCCTTTTTTCTCCAGTGCGGCCTCAGGCTGTTCGGTGCCCTGTTGCTAGGTGAGGCGTGGAGCCCGTGATTGAATGCCGGGCCTAGTCTGGCAGAGCCCTCGGGTTAACAGGATCAGGAGATTCACACCAGACATCTTGTTTTGTGGGATTTCTTTTTGCATAGGCATTTGATTGGCAGATAACAGCTCACCCGCGATTCCAGTCTGGATACTCCCAGCAGTTTCCTCTGGCCTTGGGGGTTTTGGTGCATTATGGCTACGAAAGGGAATGCGGAAACTTGTGGGAGAAGCCTGGGTGGGGGGAAGGGTGGGACACTTTGTGGCCATGAAAAGACAGCCGCAGAGGCCTTTCCAGAGCAGGTCCATGAATCAGGATGTGTAGAGTTTGGGCCTCAACAGCTTGGCTTTGATTTATAAAGCTTGTCCCCCAGGAATGGCCACTGTGCTCCATTCTCACACATATCCCCACTTCATACACACAGCAGCCAAGGGCTCCCAGCTCGTCGGGGGAAGCCCTTTCAATGGCCCCTTTTAAAAATGTCTTTCCTGAAGATTTCTTTATTCCCAATGTCTCTGATGAGGAACAAGATCTATTTGGGGGGCCCTGTCTCTCTTTGCTTCCCCAACAAGAAATGCCTGGCCCAGCCTGCGTAGAGTGGGTTGTGAAAAGGTCTGGTTTTCATGACCCCCGAAACCCCTTAACCACAAAGAGAATTGAGTATCCTTGGTACTATTACTGAGAGCTTGCAAGAAAGAAACCAGAGTGCCCAGGACCTCCAGAGACAAAGCACAGTGCTTCCTTTTTAAGGAGATTTTCATCTTGCTGATGCTCCTTAGGCACCAAGCCACTCGGACACCAAATAACAGAGATAGCTTCACCTTCCCACCTCGGCATCTCTGGACATGGGGTCTCACCAATTTCTTTCCTGTCCATCAGGTGTTACAGCAGCTCAGAGAATGTTCTGCTGCAAACCACCATTTAGCTGTGAGATTTCATGGTCTGATGCCACCCCCTGGCATGTTAGGACATCTCATTATGGCCCAGGACATCCTGTGATCCCCCAGGGGTGCCCAAGCTTGCATGGCCTGCCAAGTCTACTGCTCTGGCACTGCCTCCGCGTGGGAGCTCTAATGAAATATCGGACTGCCTTGTGCATCCACCATATCTGCATGTTCTGGAACTCAGCAGACCTCACAAGAGATGTTTACAGTAGAGTTCAACCTGGGCCACCACCGATCCACAACCCTGACCCATTCACTCTAAATGAAACAAAATCGGCCCCCATCCCACATCTCTGCACTATCCACAACACAGGGAGATTCCAGAGCATTGAAGGTGCGTCTGCCCCAAAGTGGGGGGCTAAAAGTGGCTGGCATGGATGGGCAGGGGCAATATGGGAGAGACAGCAGCCCTGCAGTGGGGTTAGGAGTGGCTGACTTGTGGGTTAACCAGAAGGAAGGAGGATGGCTGGTCCCTACCTGCTGTTCATTAGGTGGGATATTACCCCCTTTGGTGCTCAGGGCATTGATAACAAGGACAGACCTGGCCACTGGCCCAGGGTCTGAAATCCTCTTACCCAAGTATCAATTTCGGGGGCTAATCTGTGCTTGGCCGTAGGTTTGGGACTGCTCTCGGGAGGGCGCTGGGAGGAATTGGGGTCACAGTGAGATTTGCTGAAGGCCTCGCGATGACGCACATGATGCAGCTTCCCATCCAACCCGTTGCACTGACGTGTGATCTATGGGACAGTTGCAGGTTTAGGCAGGCTGGGTCAAACTCAGATTTGGTGAAAGCAGGTGCAGGATCCTAGGATGAGGTCTGTAAAGCCCCATGTTCCCCAGGGGTGCTATAGAAGCCTTCCTCTCCCCACATCAGTCAGTTTTCTGATAGAGCCAGTTCCCAGCAGGGAGGGGAGATACATTTCCCTGCCTGCCTACTGCAGAAAAAGGCAAATGATTAAATCCAAGGGTTTCCAGCCGATTTCTGGAGCTGCCAGTGTGAGGCGCCCTAAGCTAAGGCAGAGCAATGAAAGCTCTTGCCTTTTCTCCCAGATAGACAGGTGTGTGGAGGGGGCGGGGAGGCGCTGGCTGGGCCTTTGTGTCAGGGCCAGTGCACAGAGCAGTGTGGAAACTGTCAAGTTCCCAGGCACAGCAGAGGGCTGTCAGTTTCCCAAAGAGCTCTCTCCGCAGCAGGCAAGCTGTTGTGGGGGTGGGCGGGAGGGAGGGGGTTACTGTCCTCATAAATTTCACCCCCATTGTGAATATCATGTGCTGAGACAAGTGCTAGTTATCCGCCTCTCACCCTTAGGGAGGAGACAGAATCGGGGGGGCGCTTGGAAGCGGGGCTCTTGAACCTCAAACTGTTTGGAGTCTTCTAGGTTTTCACTGGCATTCAGTCATCACCTATTGCCCAGGGTCCTCACCGTAAGGTCTTGCCCATTCTGTATCCTGAGCTAAAACCACTGCATTGGTTGCACTTGGTCTAGAGGTAAGAGGGCTGATCCCTCACCCCATAGAGAATTTTACCACCGGGCTCTGAGTGAGTTTCTTTTGCCAAGGCTCCGTGGTGCCCTGAGATCAGACTGAACCCTGGGCTGTCTCCTGCCCCCAGGTCATACGGTGAATTTGTACTTGGGTTCACTGGCACAGATATGGCCGTCTGGGCGCCTGGCTGTGCCTGGGGGCATAGGCATCTTTGTTAGTTGGTGGGGGTTAGAGTTAAAAGTAACAACCGAATAGCTGTTGATTATCATTGTGATAAATAATTTATCCCATGACTACATTTGTTCATGTTTCATATAGTGAGATAAACACATGCCTCTTCCAAACTTAGGCTGCCCTTTATGTGTTAGTGCAATCCCTACATTTTTGGGAGGGCTAAAATCCCTAATTGTTTAAATCCAGGTTCCACTGTACCCAGCCAGGAACAAAAGGTCTACCTGGGAAAGTTTTACTAGTGACGCCAGTACGGTTATATAGGTAGAGTTATACCAGTATAACCCTCCTCAGGGACATTCTTATTACAGTATAAGAGTCGCTTTCTTTGGTTTCGTTTAGCCCTCTTTCCAAGTATCATAAGCTAAGATGAAAAAGCCATTCTTCTACTGGAATGAGGCTCTCCCTGGGGCTTATAAATAAATATTACACTTTAAATACACTTAACTTATTCAAAAAAAAAAAACCTTTCCAGATAGGCAAGGCCTCAGCTCCCTTTTTTCTTCCCTAGGTCTCTCCTTCACTCCCAATAAAATGGATCTTTCACAGCTAGCAGCTTCTCAGGAGCTCATAGGTCATGTCTACAGTGGCAAATTTGCTGCCACCAGATTGTTCTTTCTGGATCAACTTAGCAGTCAGTTAAGACCCACTAAGTAAATCTGGAAATCGACTTAATAAAACCACCCCCTCAAACAGCATAGTACTGCCTTGACAGGAACGCATTTCCCATTAGCACAGTGCAGTGAAGATGCTGCGCTGAAGGGGAGTTAGGAAGTCGAAAGGAGTTACACAAGCTACTCTGCATAGCTTGTATAACTCCTGTCAACTGCCACTGAATTTTGCCGCCCGTGGAGACCTGGCCAGACATTTCAGCCACTGCTTGTGCCTGACTTCCAACCAACAATGAACGGGTTCCAGATTTACTGCCCTCTTTCTTGGGGAGAGTTCTCTTTTGACCCTACAGCCTCCTGCGCACTTGCTCTCTTTGGCTATGTCCACACTTACCAAAGTTAGTTCGAATTAGTTAATTCAAACTAAGTAATTCAAACTAATTTTAGTTCGTTCGAATTAACTTAATTCGAACTAGCAAATTTTAGTTCGAACTAAGCAAGTGCCATGCATGGCACCTGCTTAGTTTGAATTAGTCAATTGCATTAAGCTCAATGTGCCGGTTAGCTCAAATTAACATGGCCACATTGGATTAATTCTAACTAACTAGTTCGAATTAACCCTTACTTCGAAAAGTGTAAGCGCATTATTAATTCGAATTAAGGAAGCCCTTAATTCGAACTAGTGAAAGCCTAGTGTGGCCAAGGCTTAAGTTAGTTCGAATTAAGCTACCTTAATTCGAACTAACTTGCCAGTGTAGACATAGCCAAATTTCTGCTTTTCTTAGTTTTGTCTCTTTCTGATCTTCTCCTTTTAGGAGTTTGGTAAAATCTCCAGGAGATTGCACCAGGTCTTTCAGGGCAGGTCACAGCTACCTTCAGGGATCTTGCGTGGGGCCTGCATATGCTTCCATTACCCTATCGCATCTGCTGCTAGCTGGGTACACAACAACAAACATAAGAGGGAAGGAGAAGAGGTAATTGGAAATTAGACTTATCAGTGCATAAAAATGACAACAGTGAAGGGGATAGCCGCCCCCATGCTGTGCCAATATCATGCCCAGTGGTGCAGACATGCTTCTGGGTTACGTCAGGCAGCAAAGTGTACCAGTTATCAAACGAAAACCTCCGCTGTAGCAACCAGAGCTTTCCCATTGCACTGCTTCTGCTCTGGTCTCAGCAGGCAGCTTCACCGTAAGACACTGCGCACTTAGATTTGACTATCACGGGCTGGCTGATTTCCCCACCCCTAATATCTGTGTCTTTGCAGAGCTGACTGTGTTTCTAGAAGCTTCATGGGCGACATCTGGTAAGACACATGCCACAAAACTGGCTCCTCCTCGTTCTATTCCTCATCCCACAGCTGCGTCACTTGGCTTTACCTTAATGATGCGGAATAGCTGGTCACACTTGACATAGGTAGGCCTGAAGAGGTGGTTTATGTTTGTGTGATGAACAAGAGCTGTGGTTTTCACTCTTTTTTAAGAGCCCTGAGCAACAGATCTGCTGTGAGCCTCGTATCAGACTTGGGTAGCAGTCCTCCTACAGCATAGAGAGAGAAAAACACTTGGTTCTGGGCTTTTATGTTCTAGTTCTTAGATGCTACAGTGCTTTATATAATCCTTAGCTAGATTATATTAGATGGTTAGCTACTTGATAAAAATCAGGACCCACTGAGAAAAGGTTGGTAACAGGGCCACCTATGGGGTTGAAAAGCGGAACATTTCCTTGGCAGAAGAGAGAAGTACTGAGTCCCTACATAAGAGAAGAGAAATTTTCTTTCAAGGAATAGCCAATGAAACCTGAATTGGAAATTCCTTCCTCAGGTATTTGAATAAAATATTGGGTAGGAGGAAGGAGAGAACCAAGCAAGAAACAAGAAAATGATTTAATCCTGATTTTTTAATAACACTTCCCCAAATTATGAGTTTCTCCCATAGCTGTGGATATCACCAGAAATAGAATCATTGCAGTCCTGCTCTCTCTGGGTGCATCTACACTTACAAATTAAGTCGATTTAAGCTTGCTTAAGTCGACTTAATTTAATCTGCGTCCACACTACATTTTCCTTAAGTCGATTTAAGCAGCTGCTTAAGTTGATTTAAGGAAAATTAAAGTCGACTTTACTAAACCTAGTTTTAAGTTGACTTTTCTGGCTAAGTCGACTTTAGAACGTCAGCTTAGCCAGTGTGGACGCAAAGTAGCCCTAAGTCGACTTTAAGTCGACTTAGGGGGCTTCAGGGCTTCCCCACTGCCCTCCCTGCCAGGGTGGCTGGCACAGCCACAGCCTGTGTGCCCCCTCACAGGGCAGGACAGAGCCCTGCCCACCCTGTCCCTATGCCTTGCCAGGGTCCCTGTCCCCCTCAAAGGCTGAGCCCCCTGGCACTTGGCAAGGGGTGCCCCCTCTGCCACCGTGGACCTGTCCCAGGTCCAGCTAGCCCCTACAAGTTGACGTAGGCGTCCAGTGTGGACGCTCTAGGTCGATTTGACAGGGTCCCCTCTAAGTCGACAATTTTGGAGTGGGGACATGCTAAGTTGACTTAAATTAAAAAGTGTAGACACAGCCTCTATGTCAGTGGTTTTCAGACTATGGGTCGTGACCCAATACTGGGTCACAGACCCTCAGGTACTGTGTCGCGGCGCCCCCGGCTGCTGCCGCCAAAAGACTGGAATGTGTTGCTCAAAGATGTAATTGTTGGGTCGTGGGCATAAATGACTTTTTTTTCAACTGGGTCCCAAGGAAAAAGGTTTGAAAACCCCTGCTCTGTGTAACTATCAATACTTTCTCTATAGATCTCATCTATCTAGAGCCACACCTGCTGTGTCTGTCTACTTCTGTGTGCTCCAGGCTATGATCCATATGAGTCCAGTATCTGGAATACTCTCCGTCAGAGGACTTTAGCTAGGCCTTTGCAGGGAGGACAAACTCCATGCAAAACTTCGGAAATGAATATACTGAGCTCAGGAACCGAGTGGTGCGTTAATGATTTCCTTTCACTTCTCCGTGCATTGGAAGCTGCCTGCTCCTCAGTGGGAGTCCCTCCCAGTGGAGGAATCTCAGATTGGGAGCCCTTGTTCCATCGGGCCGGTCTGTTCACTTCTCCCCATCATTACTTGACCAAAGATGACTGAAATAAAAAGACTCCATGTAGTCAGAACAGTGGTGCTCCAGAGGGTGGGTGGGGGACTTTGCCTTTCATGGCGATGCTGCGCACAACATAGATGTCCTTTTCTAGTGAGCCAGGGAAGGGGGCACTTCATGGTCCTTGCTTCAGACAACAGACCCTGGCTCAGACCAAAGTTGAGTCAAATCAGTATGCAGAAGTGGTAGCCACTTGCCAATGGATTAGCATAAAACACTCTAGGAGGTAAATAGACGTACAAGCAGCGCTGTGTGCTGCGTGGAGATGCTTCTTTGTTTCAGGCCCACTATTGTCATGGCCCCTGCTGAACAGTGACGGAGTGGGGCCTCTGTGTTGGTTTCTTACACTTTTGACTGCTGGATAAAAGGGGGGAACATAAAGAAAGGGGGAGAACTACTTTTTTTTTTCCCAAGTCCAGACGAAGTTACAGATGTCTGTTAAACGTCAATTACAGCTGAATAAAGACGTCTGCTTAAGGCTTAGTTATGGCTCCTTTCAGCCAGGGAGATTTTTCCAGGGCTGGCCTGGAATGCCTTCGGCAACCTAATTTGGAGATTGAAACTCTATAAACAGGCACTTGCATTAATCAAGGCTGGTGAAAATGCAAATGCATGTGTGCAGGGGGCTTGGGAGAGGCTGGGGTCTTGGAACTTTGAGGCCAGAGACTGGAAAAGAGAAAAGGGTCCACTCAAAGGAACAGGCCATTGAGATGGGGCTCAGAAATACAGCGTCTAGTGTACTTTTCTCACTCTTGTCTTGCTGTCCAGGGAATGTGCTTTCATTAGGAACCATCTGTACCACCCTCCACTTGGCCATTTACACCATCCACCACTTCATCTGGGTAGACTTTTATCCCTCTAGCTTTTACTATATGAATTCAGGAGTTGGTCAGTCTTGCACCCTGTGATCTCCTCCTAGATTGTCCTCTTCTCACAATGGAAGCACAATACACTTACAACGGTCTGCCTGCCCGCTCTGCTTTTGGGACCATGCAAACAACTATTCTTCTTCTACACTCTTAGCATCATTATCATTGGTTCGTTATACCACCTTTGCTTGGTCTGAGAAATGCGTTAGGATAAAAAAAAAAAGAGTCCCTGGCCCAAGCTGCTTCCAGCCTAAAAGACGCCCACTTAGGTGGACTGGAGTGTCCAGGTGCAGGGGAGGATGAAGCTTGTCTCTTGTTTGCTTATTATAATAAAAATTGTCACACTTTTGGGCCTCTCGGAAGCAGTAGGGTGTAATAAGGACTTGAATGAAGCGAAGATTGCAGTTTAGTGAACTGGGATGGGAAGAGCATTCCTGGACTTGGGTCCAGCTTGGTAAAAGGCATGCACAAGGCAAGAGGGAGAAGGTGGTCATGGACATCGAGAGAGACTTTGGTGGAGAAGAAAGGCACAAGTGTTTTGGAGGCCATGGCTCTCAGACAAAGAGCCCATCCTTGTCAGCAAGCTGAGGCGCCATATAGGATCACTTGGCAGTGCAGACGGTGCCCAACTGTGTCCCTGAACCAGTTAGCAGTCTTGGATTGTAAGCAGGATGGGGAACAGACACATGGTTACCAGGTCTGCTCAACTGCGCTAAAGTGGTCATGTAGACAAGCCCCAAATCCAGGACTGATAGTAGTCCGAACAACTGTGTTTCACCATCGCAGTAGCACTGTTTTCATCACAGTGTGGATGGGGTTTACCAGCTGGCTGTTCACAGGAGGGTCTACGTGGTAGCAGGGATTCTTGTTGGTGAGCCAGGCCTCACCTTTGAATTGCTTTGGGGCCAGAATGCTGGTTAATGGGAGCACTGGAGTTTGGCATTCTCTCCCCTTGATTGTCTGCGCTATCGCTGATCCTGGGGCTCAGAGGTGGAGTTAGAGGGCAGTGCTGCTGTGGAGAATTTGGAAGAGTGAACTCTTTCGGTATTTGGGGGCAGGCTGCTTACTCCCTAGTGGGTTTTCCAGTATGCGAAGCACAGGGGAGCTGAAGGCAGAGATGTTCCACTGCAACTCATGCAGAATGAGAGTGGGCTGGGAAGATGGAGATAAAGTGGAGGCTTTGAGCCCAAATCTCAACAGGGTCCCAAGAACCATCCTTCCTCAAAGATGTGTTGGGAAAAAATGATGCATTTTATAGATAAAAGTAATTTGTCTGCCACCTTCCCACTCATACCCTCGTTAGGAAAACGCTCCCCGCTCATCTTCTCCCCAATCATTCTGTGGGAGGGTCCCCTCTTCTCCCCCTTTCTCTTCAGTTCCATTCTGCTTTCCCTCTGTTGCCACCATGCCATGCTTTCCCATCGTGTTCTCTGTCTCCTGCCTGTCCCCATTTTCGTAGACTCAGAGTTGCAAAGAGCTAGGAGGCTCAGATGTATAAACTCATCAATTCCCTTCTGTTGAACAGTCCTGCCAAGACTTTCCTAATAAAGGCCAGGCCTCTCTGTGCCTACTAAGTCTCACTCTGAGCCTGTGGAGGCAAGGGTGAAATCCTTTGAAGCCAGTGGGAGTTTTGCTGTTGATTTCAATGGGAGCAAGATTTCATTCCTAGAATTCCCAGTTACTTTGAAGCCATCTGCTTCCTGTGCTGGTCAAAAGAGACTTTTGTGTATTGATTGAGCCTCAATATAAGGCTCACTAGAAAGAGGACAAAAATGGAGAGGTGACATTGGGGCAAAGTATGGGGGTACAATGCAGGGAAGCAAGTTTAACGGGACTTACATAGGGAATAAAGTCTCATCTCATTTACTCTAGTAACCAGGTTCTGACATCTTAACTATGAATGATGCTGTCTTTCTTTAACAAAAAGTGACTGCATTTTAATTGACTGAGCTGCAACACACGGCCATCCAACAATGAACTGGAACCTAGGCTGCCTGTCGGAAAACATTCAAGGTATTTTCCCCAGATTTTCTTAGGTTGGAAGAGGGTGAGGGGACTTCAGGCCAGAGGGACACTTCTATGGATAAAGTTTAAATAATATTATTTTTCTTGATGAAATCTTCCAATATCCTTCAGATATATATGGCACATCCCAGGGCAGGTGGGAGACGTGTCCCAGGGCTCTTGGGACCCACTTGAGGATGATGTATGTGCATGTATATATCCTAGTGTAGCTCACAGTTCCCTGTGTAGAGGCTTATGTAGAATACTGCATTTTCATTCCTGGGGTAACGTATGTGTTTGATTTTAATAAATTAGGAGCCACGGATCGTTGAAGAGGCCAGATCCCTCAGTAAGTTTTTTGACACTTCAAAAGCCAAATGATTTTATTTCTTATCCTCATTCCATGCATGCCATAGACAGGGAAGGGATAAATACCCTGGACTGTGGGAAGGACAGAGAGCACTTGCAGTCTGCATGCTGCATATCATTACTGAGCTATATTTATTTGTTTTCGTGTATTACCTAAGGATTTATGTTCTTCATGGCTCAGGTCTGGGAACATGTATGTCAGGTGGCTTTCACTAAGGTTTGGAGTAGGTTTGTGTTTGAATTTCCACACCTCATGAGACAGCAATGGGTATCTGAGTGGAATACAGATACACAGGTTGCCAGAGGCAAAGCTGACATTTCTGGGTCCTGAATTCATACGCCTGTCTCTGTGACAACTGACCATCGGGAGAGATGGAGACACAGCCTATGGGATAACTGGGATTGGTGACTGAAGTCCTCCAAAGCAATGGAGGGCCCTCCCCCTCAGGTGAGGGAGGGGCCCAGAATCTAGAAATCAACAGGATGGGACAAAAATTGAAAACGGAACAAAACAGGGGCTGGGGTGCAGGACATGGTCAGAAGCAGAATCTGGAGGGGGGACTCCAAGCAGAGAACCCCAGAAAACACCCACAGCTCCCAGAAGAAGACAGTGGACGAGCGACAGCTGGGAAGGTTTAATTGCGGCTCTAG
This sequence comes from Pelusios castaneus, assembly GCA_007922175.1. NCBI lineage: Eukaryota > Metazoa > Chordata > Testudines > Pelomedusidae > Pelusios > Pelusios castaneus. The sequence goes on from ML685765.1 coordinate 21,440,679, forward strand.
TGTGTGGCAGATCTGCAACACTCCCTCCCTCTCAGATCTGCATTTCAATGTGAGAGGAGTAGTAAGTGGGATGCTGCTCGAAGGGGTTAGAATGATTAATCATTTAAAAAGCAAGATCTTAATTACAGGGTGCAATTTTTGCTATTTAAGGAGTCCATTAGTTTCCAGAAAGGAGGGGGAAAAATGATCGTAGGTTATTCTACTTTTAAAGAAAATTGGAGGGGGATGGGAGCAGGGAATCTCAGCGGGAGTGCCAGTGCTGCGGCTCCTGCTGGGGAGGGGGTCTGAAAGCAGGACAGTTGGGGGGTGGGCAGAGTCATTTGTTTAAAAAGTTTTATTTTGTTTAAGGTGCTTGTGACTTTACTGCCTATGAATGGTGCTGCCCTGAAGAATGAGCCCTCTGCTGAATCACACGGCTGGAACAGAGACTGTAAGCTTTCCTTTCGCTGCCTCAACTCCTGGCCTGAAAGGACTCCCCTGTAGGGGTGAAATAGGAGCTTAGCGTCCATCTGACCCTTTCACTCCTTGGCCTCTCTGCTGAGGCTGTCAATAAGAAGGTTAATTGGTGCTAATAATGATAGTCCACTAGGAATTTGTGTCAGACTCTTCCAGAACTCATTTCACATAAACTCTTCAACCCATCGCCCGCCCTTCTTTTCAAAATTGCCTTTGTTTTGCATGTACACGCAAAACCATAGCACATGCAAACGGGTCACATCCTGCTAAGCTGGGAGACAGGGAATCAGCCTAGAGCTGCACAGTGCTACGACGGGAACAGCTGCCACCAGAAAGGTCTGGAACGACATTTGCTGGATGACAAAGTGAGGTCAGAGCCCCTCTTTACAGAGACAGCAGTGGAGTTAGTGGCTCTGCTCCCTAAAACAGACCAAGACCCTGAACTCCCACAGTCCAAACTTGGCTCCAAGGGAGCTGGAGCCAGTTGATGTTCTTCTCCGCTGAGCTGGACCAATTGGTGCATCTCACCTGAGCTTGGTCTCCAGGGCTCTTATTTTCTGATCATTTCCTGGTGGCTGGCCAGGCCCCTTTGTCTGACCCTTCCCTGTAGGCTGACGTGGGGTCAGGAGGGTTACATCCCCTCTGACCTTGTGTGGGTTTTTCTCTTGTATGATCATTTAGCCATTCTGCCACACAAAAGGGAGTGATTAAACACAGCTCAGGCCCTTCATGCGTTAGTGGATTAATTTACTGATCCCCTGGGGATTAAAGGTCTCTACAAAACCAGCCAATGCAGCAGCCCCACCCCAAGAGGGAGTGAGCCAACGCTACTCCAAGGCATCCTGAAGACAAGAGCAATTTCTATTCCGGAAGGAACCCTTGGGCTCTTCCCTTTTCTGCCTCACTGAGACACATCAAGGTTCAAAGAATGGAAAGCTAAAACGAAGTAGCACTTCTCCCAATCCTCTCTCGCAGTTCACTAAACAAATGGCCCATTCCCCTGTGGGGAATCGAGAGCAGCTCGCCCCTCCCTTTGCCCCAACCTCGGCTGTGCAGCCTTAGGGCTGCTGAAGTGCAGAAAGGGCACCTGCTAGTGCTGGTTTGGGAATTATGGTTACAGCTTGCACAATTAAAGGGTGTGATCCGTGTGTGTGTCAGCACGGGACTGCGTGTGCATGTGTGAGAGCACGTTTTGTATGCGATTGGGTGCATGATTGACTGTTTTTGTCCTTCTGTGCCCACTTGAGGGAGGATGGTTTGTGACTGTCCCCTGCTGCCCTTCCTCCTGCATGCCCCTGGTTGACAGCCCTGCACTTAGATTTCAGCAGCCAGTAATCAAGTGGAAGCTTCTCAGGCACCATAACAGCCTAAATATGGTGTCACAGGCCGTTCCCCTGGGTATTCCAAACTAGCTCACCAGCCAGGCGAGCCTATCTTTGTGATAGATGAGCTCTCACTCCAAGACTCATAGCACTTCTCAAGTTCCAAAGGGGGAGCTGTGTTAGTCTAGGTCAGTCAAACAAACAAGGAGTCCTGGGGCACTTTTAAAGACTAACATTTATTTATCTCATGAGCTTTCGTGGGAGAAAATCCCACTTCATCTCCCTGTTCCAAAGGACACATCACTTGCAGGTTAACTGCACCTTAGGTCTCACACCAAAGGCCACAGTTGTAGCCAATCCTAGAACAGACTATATAAAGATGTATTAAGTAGGAAAAGGAAGTGAGTTATTTACAAGGTTAAAGCAGGCAAATCTAAGTACACAGATGAGTTACAATCTCAAGTTTCAAACCGTAATAGATGCTTCTATGATCCACAAGCTCTGTATTTCCTTTAGGGCAGGAGTGGGCAAAATACAGCCCACGGGCCGAATCCAGCCCATCTGAGGCCTCTGTCTGGCTTGCAGCCTCTGGCTTGCTCTCCCCTGCCCCCTTTTGCTCCCTTCGGGCCGGTTCGCTTCACTGTTCTGGGGCTGGGGCCGGCACTGCGCCGCCCCTTACACTCCCCCAGTGGGTGCTGCAGCACTCCAGGGCTGGGGCCTGCATGGCCCCTTTCCGTCCCCCCGGCCGGTGCTCTGCTGCCCCATTCCTCCCAGCAAGAAAGCCCAGCAAGCTTTCCCTCATCCCAGCCCTTCCCCCCACCACCTTCTTCACACCCCCTGAGCTTGCCCCCCCTCCCCACCAGCACCCTCCCCACCAGCACCCTCTCCCTGGCCCCAGGCCAGCTCTCCACCGCCACCACCGCTGAATATTATTGCCTGCCCCTGCTTTCGGGCTAAATGTCCAGGTAAAGAGTTGGGGATCATTTGCTCATGCCTCGGAAACCTTTCCTCTTGGAGCTCACGGAGTACAGAGATACCAAGTCCCTTTGGTTCGGGGTTTTTATCTCCCTCCTGGCTTGTGCTCTGAGCTAATGGAAGGATCCACTTTCTTCACAGGAAGGAGAGCAGGACAACAAAAAGCTTTTTGTCCTCTTGTTGATGGCCCAGTTGCAAAGCCCTCCAGTAGTCCATCTGGTATTGATGGACCTGTCCTTTCGGGAAGGACATAAACTCTGTTTAAGATCAGCTGTTCATACGCAGGCGATGGCTACATGCAGCTGCACCATTGCAGGTGTACCTCCGTAAGCTCTCTGAAGTAGGCCTCTAAGCCAATGGGAGAGAGCTCTCCTGTTGACTTTATTCATCTACTCCCAGCAAGTGGCGGTAGCTATATCAGCGGGAGAAGCTCTCCCGTCACACAGCGCTGTCCACACCGATGTCGCAGGTGGAGGAATTATTCATACCCCTGAGCGACATAAATTATACCAACATGAGCAGTTGTGTAGATGTAGCATAACTAATGTCTCTCTCTTGCCTGTCGAGAGGTTACAGTACCGTTGCTCAGATATTACCTTGTGCTGTGGGAGACCAACGTTAGAAGTGAGCTGAATGCAGGTAGCAACTAACAAGCCTTCCCTAAAGTCTAAACACATTCTTATCTTTATTTGAACACCACCAAGACACAGCTGGTCCAGCCTGTGTTTGTCAGAGTTCACTTGAGACACGGGGGCCCTTTGCACGAGCTGGCACCTGGACTCCCCACGTCACAGTTTGAGTGCCTATTTTACATCTCATCCCAAAACCATGATGGCCGGCTGGACAGGTGCAGTGCTAACAGAGGCTGAGAATGGCTGAAGGATCCAGGCTAGAATAGTTTCGAACAGACCTTCACTGGGCAGGGGGCTGAGCTGGGTATACAGAAATGCTAATGGAGTGGAGGATGGATGGGCAAAAAGGCAGAGCTGGAGAATCCTTCCCAGTGTGCAGAGCTGTTGAGAACAGCGAGGATGGGGGAACAGACAGGAGCAACAACGGAGAGGCCTTTGCCAAGCTGAGAGGAGCTGTTACGTACGGGAAATGTAGCGCCAGCTGAGCTCAGAGCCACATCCCTGGGCAGGGTTGTGGGAGCTCTTCCCATGCCTCTGAGAGGCAATGAATGCATCTGACTTTAATTACTCTCTCCCTGTGCCGATCAGATGCTCTTGCACCTTCTTCACATGAATGCTGATTAATTGCAGGGTTAGGCTCTGAGCAGGCTGGACCACATTATTTCTGATGTTTGCTCTTTTCAGTGGGAGAATAAATGCCATGAAGCCACAGTAATCAGCAGCTTTTAGCTTGTCACTCTTCTGACACACTTTTCTAAGACTAGGAAATGGTAAATGTGGTGGAAATAAGAACTTTATTATCCTGTGTTTTGTTTTGTTTTTTTCCCAGCAGGAGGGTGGAGAGAAGAGTTGGTATCATTCAAATGCAAGGCAGAGAGGGACTGTGTGGGACACAGGGCTGGGTATTTCAATCTCCACCCTGAAAGCTGAGGACCTTTCAGTGGCCACATACATCAAAAGGGAGGAGAAGAAATGAAGGGCCCTAGCTCCTTGCTTAGGAACAGGGATGTGTCTGTGAAGGGACAATGCCCATGTGTGGTATTTAGAAGAAACCACCTGGAAAGGAATTTTAAGGGGCACCATGTGGTGCTGCTAATTTGCATCTCAGTTTTCCCAAGCCCAATGGGGTGTGGCTGTGTAGGAGAGGCCACATCAAGATGAAGGCTTAGCACCTGTTCGGCCGGCCACCTTGTCTTGGGGATGAGCTATAAAAGAGGCACTCAAAGTGTGATGCTGGAAGGCTAGTGTAGGAAAGCTGGAGCCAACAAGATGTGCTAGAAATAATGGAAGTGCATGCTGCTACTTTTCCTAGTAGCTGTTAAGTGCTGGGGCCCCATTAACAGTATTTTGGCTCCTAATTTCTGCTGAAGTGAATGGGAGTTAGCTGCCTAAATAGTAAATACTTTTATGGATCTGTGCCTGGAAGACTGCCTTGATCCATGCTTGTTTTTAGCAGGAGGATGACTTAGAAGGGGTAGTCAATTATTTTTGGTCAAGGGATAGTCCAGGTCCAGGCACCAGAGAAAGTAATACAATAGCAATAATAATAACAATAACAAGTAAATAGATTTTGCAGTCTAGTCAAAAGCATCTGGATTTGGCTTGTTGTCTGCCTATTGCCTACACCTGGCTTAGGGACTAACATCCCTCAGCACGGCTTCTCAGAGGAAAGGCAGGGCTCCCCTCTGTGTTGTCACTGTGTCATAGCTCTGTGGGATGCTTTACGGGGGGAATGAGGAGAGGGTCCCTGTCCTGAAGACCTTACACAGCATGTCAGGCAAACACAGAAAGCAAAAAGACAGAGTAGAGGACATGAGCATTAAAACTAATAATATGCCACATGCATCATCGTGTGGCTGGTGAGCTGGAGTCTTTGAGTGGAAACTGAGGAAAGGTAGCGCTAAGGAATAGCCAGCTCCAGTGTGGAGTGGGTGGGTTTGTTACATGTATATGCTGCATCTCCCCTGTATTTCTTTGTGTTTCTGATAGGCATGGCTGAAGGGAAAACTGACAGACAAAAGCATCTCCAAACCAGTCCAAGCAGCTAATGAAGATCCCCCCCAGCTTGATCGTGCCACTTGCCACTGCCCACATCTGGACTAGAGAGGAATATGTGCCTCCATTGAGTCTATGTATTGTTTCTGTTCCGAGAGTGCCTTGAGGCTCTAACCAAGAGTAAGGCTGCCCTGTGCTGGGTACTAGACATATGCTGTCAGAGATGATGCCTGCCCTAAAGACTGTGTTGCTTAAAGGGACAAGAGAGAGGACATAGAAAAGTAAGGTGACCTGCTCCACATCCTAGCTGGGCATAGAATCTGGAGCAGCTGAGTCCCAATCCAGGGCCTTATGGACTGGCCCGCCTTCTCCTTACCTTTGCTGTGCAAATCTGCCCAGCAGGCCTCAAGTGTTCCCTGGGCCTGGGGGTCTTGTTCCCCCTTTCACTCTCTACTGTGCTGGCAAGCTCAGCTGCAGGCCCCGCCCAGCCCCATCAGCTCAGGTGGGAGCCTCTTTCACTGCATTCCTCAATGCCTTGCTAGTGATCTAATTATCGTCTCTTAGCTCAGTGAGAGGGCAGCCCTTAGCCTTTCAGCAGCAAACATCTGGTGTAGGACGTGCGGCTGGCTGAAAGACACAGGACTGGGACTTGCCTTTCTCCACCCCCTGCACCCTACTGGGGCCAGGGTAAGCTAACAGTTAGCCAGCCGCCTCCCTAGGGTCATGCACTGCTCACTCAAGGAAGAAGGTGTAATTAAGGTCAATAAAGGGGTTAAGGGTCAAGGCAGTGGTGGGGGAGACCGTGAGAGTTTAATAGTGGCCATAATTAGGTAGCTGTGGAGGAGAAGCAGCTAATGAACAAGGCAACAGCTAATAAAACCTCTTCCTGAGCAGCCTTCTGGCCTATGTAATTGAAGGATTTGCAAATGACATCTCCACATTAGCCCTCTAACGAATAGATCCAAGGGAGGGGGCAAGTCAGAGCCAGGGTGCAACCCACAGCAACCCTATGGCATATGGTGGGCAAGATCTGCTGCTGAACCTAGAAGGAGCAGCTAGAGGGGCCACCCTGGCCTCAGGTCAGAGGAGACAGGCCCAGCCCACCTCTCTGTGTATTCTGGAAGTGGGTAGAAGGGAGCTATCAGGTATTCAGGGGTGGGCCCAGAGCAGTCAGAGATGGGCTAAGTTTTTATTCCCAGGTCTTCCTTTAGCCAAGTCCTTCATCAGACAGCTGAAATAAATTGGTGGGAGGGTCTCAGTGGCCAGGTCTTCATCATTAAAACTAATCTCCCTGGCACCAACTCTACCCTGCACCTCATCTGCTCTTCCTGTGCCCTGCTGGCCCTTGGTTTGCTCCTACTCTCAACGGGGATGAGTCTGCCGTGGCACTGCCACCTTTCTGGCATTTCCGTCACCCGGCTGCAGCGACACGCTCATGCTGGTTTCTTTAGGGCCCAAACAGTTCATGTCAGATCATTGCTTCTAGCTGCTTGCATTGTCCTGACCGTACACCTCTGCCTCCTCTCTTGCTGGGGGAGATCTTTGCTACACATCCAATACTCCTGACTTGGTCGGGCCCGTATAGCCCCCACTCCTGGTCTGCCTCATCTTCTGCCGTTCCCCCTCTGCCACGGCTACCTCCCGACTGGCCCTGGGGTGCTGCTTGTGTTGCCAGCACATTCTGCTGGAGCTGGTCCTGCGCTCATGTCACTGTCTGGCCATGGGGCAGGCTAGTCCCAGGACACTGCTCTTTGCACACCGCAGCAAGGGCCTGGGCACGGTTCGAGGGGTGCAGAGCAGCGCACCGGACCAGCAGGTTCATGGTGCAGAGGGGATGATTTTGCTCAAAGCGAGTAGAATGAGAACAAGGATGGATGCAGGGGTGGGTGCAGTCCAGGAGACCAAAGGGAAGGGAATCCGAGGCAGGTCTGGATTTCTCCACACCCCTCCCTTCTAGGCTGGTGGGAGAGGATGCGTGAGGCTAACTCTGGCTCTCCTCTGGTCACATGACCCTCCCCGCGCTCTCTGCCCCATTTCATTCCCTGGGATTCCTTTAAGTGAGACTGAAAGCAGTTGGCAGAGACTTGTACAGCAGATGCTTCTGTTTCCCACGCCCGCCTCAGCCTTATGCAACCCCATCTCCTCCCCACTCCCCAACCTCCCTCCGTTCTCTCCCCAGCCCCAGCATTGCAGTGATGTCATCATCATCCCAGGCCCTGGGAACTTGCATTGTTCACTTAGCAAATAAAGAAATCCCCACTCAAGCATTGCAAATGAGGGCAGAGGGGGAGCTGGGGAGCCACAGGCCTCTGCAAGGTCTCTCTCCTCTTGCTGGCTCTCTTTGAGTTGTCAGATGAATTCAGAGGTTAACAAAGAAAGGGAACTGAGCGGCTCTCGCAGCTGGTGAGGAGGAGAGGGGGAGGGCAGGAGTGTGGCTGGCAGCTGCCCCTCCCACCCCTCTGAGTGGCACCGAATATTATATATTGCACAACTCCAGGACCCCATTGTGAAAAGCTACATGTAATCAGGGAGCTCACAGTGCCTGCTGGGGCTCTCTGTACCCAGAGACCAGATTGTTTCACCATGCAGTGGCATAGCGAGAGTGTCTGGCACCCGCCAGCACTCGGGGCCAAGCCCACATTTGTGCTCCCCATGCCACCCCATGCCTTGCAGCCCCCCGGGCCTGGCGCTCCCCTCCAACACGGCACCTGGGGGCTTGGCCCCCTACAACACCCCTGTCGCTACGCCACTCCCACCATGCCAAGGCACTGTGCCATGACTCCCTCAAGGAGGCAGTGCTTCGGAGAGGCGACTTCCCTTCCCACTGCTCTTTATTAATATTTACAACAGGTGCATTATCATAGAGCCCGGGGGCCCTGATCCAGACTGGACAGCCCTGTGCTGGTGCTGCACAAGTTCAGGAAAAGAGAGCTTGCCCAGTGGCAGATGAGATAAAACAGTCGCATGCCACATAGATTCTAACATCAGAAGGGACCAATATGATCCTCTAGTCTGACCTCCTGCACAATGCAGGCCACAGAACCCCCCACTCACTCCTTTAATAGACACCTGATCTATTCATGATGGGAACCTAACGTGTGTGATGGGAAAGAGGTCAAGGGAAGCCATGTCACTGCCCTGTCCCCCCTTTGCCATTCCCAGAAGCACCAGTATCTGCTGCTTCTGAGCTGTCCCCTCCAGGAGGGAGCTTGCTGTTGGACAGCAAGGTGGCGGTGGTGGGTTCTAGCAACTGGCTCCTACCTTTGGTGGACCTGAAGGAGGTTGTGGCAGAGGCAAGGGATGAGCTATGGTGCTTCTACACCCAACATCCATTGTCATCTGCAATCTGCCACTGCAAAAGTCCAGAGCTGGTGCTACATATAAACAGAGTAAGTAATTGCTTACAGCCCCAAGCAGCTCAAGGGAGCCCGCTGTTTGGTTTTTATTGGAGATGGGGTGGGATTGGTTAGCACCGTCTCTCAAGAGCCTTGCAAGAAGGGTACCAAGAGCAGTTATGGCCATTAGCATCTGACAAATGTAACATGGCTGGGAATGGCTGATGGGATGGATCACTTGATGGTTACCTGCTCTGTTCATTCCCTCTGAAGCACCTGGCATTGGCCACTGTCTGAAGGCAGGATACTGGGATAGATGGTCCATTGGTCTGATCTGTTCTTATGTACCTGGAATGATAAAAAGCATTTTGGGGCAGGAGGGATGGAAGAATCAGTCTTGACACAAACTGTTGCGCTTCTTTTTAGTAGAGCCACAAACTAAGTGGAGGAGGGGCTTCAGGGAAGCAAGCCACATCCTTGGCTTTTTTTAAAGCGCTGATACTGTAGCTCACAAGATCTCCCTTCAAAAATTTGATGAAAATGGCTAGGGCAGAAATCCTGGTGTTTGGCCTGAAAACTGTCAAAGGACAATAAGCAAAAGAGATGCCAAATGGAGCTTCTCAAATTGGACATGGTGTCCAGTAGGGGTCACAAAGACCAGCGGGCAATCCAGTATTGTGGAAGATGGAGCACTCTACGGCATATGAATGGAATTAACAGGTGATCCTAAACAGGGAGGAATCATGAGACAGACACATAACGGAAGGAGGCCGAGAGGCGCTCGAAGCAGAGGGAAACCAGTAAGGTGAGATTCATCAGTGAAAAACTGAGCTCATATGTTGCAGAGAAAATAACACAAACTAAGGAGACTCAGTGGGTTGGAGAACTCTGGAAAGCAGGCCTGGGTGACAGAGATCTGAGTATGAATGGGCAGTATGTTAGCCATGAGTCTGATGTTGTTTTGGGCTGCTAACAAGAGGCATGGACACCAAAGCAGGAAGATGGCAGTCCCTCCTTATAGGGCTTGGTGATGAGTGCACCTGGAAAGCTGCACTTACTTCTGGGAACCATATCACTAGGAGGATATCGATATCTGGTGGGACTTCAGAGAAGGGCAACAAAAGTGACTGGGGGAAGGGACTGCCTTAAGAGGTAAATGTGCTCCTTACTGCAAAGCAATAACGAAGGGTGAGACACGAGGTCTAAAAATATTTGATGGTAGTTATTAATGGCAGGGAGAGAGAGGAATCCTTGAGGGAGCCAGGGGGGAGATGTATCCAGAGTAACTAGATGAAAGCAATTAAAAGAAAATTTATAATGAATATCAGGGGGAAAAAAATCTCCCTGACACTGAGCTAGAGCAGGGAGGATTCCTCATCCTGGGGGACATTTAAGCCTAAACTAGCCTGAACAAATCCCTGTGGATGAAACCCTGGCTCCACAGAAGTCAGTGGGAAAAGTTCTACTGCCTTCAGAGGGGCAGGATTTCACTCCAACATAGAACATCCCCCACTGACCCCAGGGACATTGAACAGACCATCTGGTTTGTCGTTTCTGCCTCATTTCTGTGACTTCTTAGAAATGCAATGGCACTTTGATTCTGTTACACCTATTTTTTTACATAGCCATCTCAAACAGATTATATACACACTGCATTGTGTGGACCTGCAGCATCGTGCGACATTTCTCCCAAAGTTTAGCTCACTGGCTGTGTCTGTAAAGCACATTGAGAAAAATGACAACCCAAGCTTTGTGTGTGAAATGTAATTGGTTGGGTTGAGAGCAGACACGGAAATAAATGTCTCCTTGGAACCTTTGTGACTGAGCCGTACCTTGTGTATGAGGCTTACCTAAATCTACTGCCTTTATATCGTTATTTGTTATACTGCATTCGTGCTTCTGAGTCACCTCTTAACTGGCCATACATGAAAACAGACCCCCTCCTACTAAAAGCAATTTAGTTATTTTACTCAGAGATCATTTTACTTTAGTATATACTCAACACATGCTGTAGGGCATTTACTTCAATGCACTAGATAATTCCCACTTCCCCACATTGCTTGTTGCCTGTTCTTTCACCTCATTCAGGGTGCATCTACGCTTGTAAATTAAGTCGACTTAAGCCTGCTTAAGCCGACTTAATTTACTCTGCGTCTACACTACAATTTCCTTAAGTCGACTTAAGCCAGTGTAGACGTGGCTTAGCCCTAAGTCGACTTTAAGTCGACTTAAAGGGCCCCCAGGGCTCCCCCACTGACCTCCCTGCCAGGGTGCCTGGCACACCCAGACCCTCGCGTGCCCATCCAGAGGGCAGGACACAGCCCCGCCCACCCTGCTCCTGTATCCTGCCCCTGTCCCTGTCCTGCTCAGCCCCCATTGTACAATGGGGAAAATGCTGAGCCCCCTGGCACTTTTAAAGGGGTGCCCCCCTCCCATCATGGACCACTCCCAGGTCCACCTAGCCCCTAGAAGTCAACTTAGGCGTCCAGTGTGGACGCTCTAAGTCAATTTGGCAATGTCGACTTTAAGTCGATCTAATTTTATAATGTGGACATGCTAAATCGACTTAGCACTGTCGACTTATTTGGCCAAGTGTAGACATAGTCATGGTTAGCTAAAAACACAGTAGACCAACAGTGTTGTCTTGTAATTAGAGAGGCCAGAGACAGGACACCCGAATTCTAGTCCCAGGTTTGGGTAGGGTCCATGGGAGTATCATCCAGTGGTTAAAGCAGCAGAGAAGAAAGTGGGACTGGGAGCCAAGACCTTTGAGTTGTATTGCCAGCTCTTGGAAGGGAGCACTGTCTTCTGGTTAGAGTAGGAGACTGGGAGCCAGGACTTGTGGGTTTTATTGCTTGCCCTGCCATTGGCTTTCTATGTGACCTTGAGCATGTCACTTAACCTCTCTTCACCTCAGTTACCTGCTGTAACCAAGCGTCTGTTGCACATGTTCTTCAGTACTTAAAGTGTGTGCAGTGCCCTGAGGTTGTAAAGCACTATCGAAATGCCATGTATGATTTGTGCTGACAACACATTTGGACAGTCTCATCTGAAAAGGAGAAATACCAACACCCATTAATCATTAAAATATTACTAGCAAACCGGGTAATGGCACTCAGGGTGGGATCCATGATGGAACATAGACCCTTAAATGCTGTTTTCAGGTGCTGTGGGAAGTCATAAAACTCCTGCTTGGCAATGCCTAAACTCACTTGGCACCTATTGTTTCCCTCTGGGCATGTGCATTGCAGCCTCAATCTAGGCCGTTGGCTGCTATCGCCTGCCTAAGCCCCAGCGTGGTTCGCAAAACGGGGAAGCTAGGTGTTCAGCTGGCCAAGTCATGTGCAGGGGCCCAATCTGGTAGATAGCCTCTCAGCATGCTTTCTGGATCTGGTCCCTCAAGTGAATACACAGAGGAAGAGTACGCTTAGTCCCTGGTCAATTTCTTCCATAAGTGACAAAGAGATTGGTACAAGAATCAGCTGAAGCTCAGAGGAGTGCCCAATGGGTTCCTCACTCTCTCACGTTGAAGCTGTTCCACTTTAATTAAAGAATTAAACACTTTTATTAATTGGACCAAAGACAGTAGTAGAGAATGGCTTTGTAATCCGGTAGTTTGAGTAGTCTCTTGAGCAGTGGCATCCCTGTTCAAATCCCCGCTTCCCTCTCAAGAGATGGAGGGACTTGGCTTAGAAGTCATCCACATACTTGGTGAGAACACTAATGAGCTCTCCCTTGCAGCTGTTTTGGTGCAGGTTCTGCACGGCACGTGGGTGGCTGTGCACCAGTCTTCCCCACTTCCTGGTCACTGGCAGAATGAGGTGACTGAAGTGCCTATTTCAGAGGGAAAGGTGGGGCTTAGCACACACCCTCCTCATCAGTGTCTCCCTGTCTAGCCTGATGGCTTTGTAAATTACAGGCTATGGTGCTTGTGTATCCTATTCATTGTAGGCACTGGAAGTTTTGTGGATCTTGATGTTCTTATGTTGGTGGGTTTTTTTTTAAGATGCCTAAAAGTTAGGAGTTGCAATGCTGAAGTCCCTTCATGGCTCCCGCCCTCAATGTTGCCGCCTCAGGACAGGCTTCTTTACATCCCCAAGAGAGCTCTGGGAACAAGCATTGGGGAGGACCTGAAACTGTCCCAGGATGTGCCGTCAGTCTGGAGACTTGTTAACCAAAGACAGAGTCCTGATATACTGGGCCAGACCAAAAAGGGGTTGATTCTATTTACAATGGAGTCCGTAGAAAGAGGTTTGAGTGCAAAGAACTAGAAATTGATGACAAGGGAGCAAAATAAAGATATAATCCCTGATAAATTGCAAGCAGGACAAGTCAACAAGCAGGAAAAAAGCCCTTCCCTTGCTAGGGAGGCACTGTGTTCACAGAACCCCATTTCTGCCTCCTTCCAGCATTCCCATTGAACTCCATTTAGCAGCTTCTGAGCATGCTCAGCTTCTCTGTGTTCTTCTCTCTTGGAGTTCCAGGAGCAGCTAGATCTCTACTGCAGCAAACTTAATGCTCTCAATGGAAACTTTTTTTGGGGGTGGAGTAAAGCAGGAGTGGGAAAGTGAAACAAGGAAGGCTTGACAAGCCAGGAAGCAGATCCCAAATGAAATCCAACTCCCAACCAACACAGATCCAAAAGGCATTTCCTCTTTGAGGTAAGCAACCCCTCCTTTATAGATGGTCACAAGAAAGGTGGTGTTTTTGAATGGGTCAGAGCAGAGCCAAAACCATTTGGGACCCTGTCTTGGCAATTTGTATGTGGGGAGAGCCCACCATTAAGTAACTAGTCAAAGAATTATGTTCTCTGGGAAGTCTCTGATTATGTAGGTGGGTTAGGCTGGTGCTACGGAAAACATAAGCCTCAAGGACTGAGGGAAGGACTGGTTCTGTGGAAGAATGATAAAGCAAAGTTCCTATCTGCTTTAGCAGGATCTTTTGCCTGAGCAAGCATCTCCAGCTCAGATCCTCCATATTCTAGACTAAGTCTGAATGTGGGCCTGAATTTTGCAACTGTATCTCTTAGCAGCCTGAGCCAAAATCCTGGCTCCAAACATCTTCAAACTTGAGGGTATTCAAAATCTGTATGTTGTGGCCCTTCTCCTCCAGGCACCCTAGCCTGGAATCCTGAGAAGATGGTGGTGTTTTAAAGTGTCCTAGAATTTAGGCTCAATAAACTTTCTTCCTCTTCAGTCTCTCAGTTCAGTGCATTGTGTAGGTATCTGTGCTGTGGATCTGTTATTACTCAGCAAGGTGTGTAGCTCAGAAATATGAGTTGCCCTTCCACTTCGTGGGATGAAAGGGTTGTGACTGCAAATCTGTAATCTACTGGTGGGAGAGGAGAACACTCTGGCTTGTGGTTTGCTTGTGTCAGTGCAAAAGGGGGAGAGGTGGAAAAGGAAAAATAGTGGCTGCAATTTTCTTTCATAATGAAGAGCTTTTGCCAATCTGTTTGAAGAGCAAGGAGAAATCGTAATATATAGATGCAGGCAAGGAAAGCATAGATAATTTTCTCTGTTTCAGAGACTCTTTGAAGAAGAATCTAGAGAGGAAGGATATATGGGTCTAACACCCCACTGGGAGAGAGCTTTCAGACAGCAGAAAAGGTTATTTAATTCTGTCTCTTTAAAAGTGTTCTATGGGATCTGCCTTTGCATGTGTCTCTTTCCTGTATAAATCATAAATAAACAGTTCCTTTCTCCTGCTAATATTGTTCTGGGGTGTATTAACGGGAGTGTTTATATGAAAGGCATGTGCCACTCTCCTCAGCATTGGTGAAGCCCCAAGTCTGGTTGCCTCATTTTAGGAAAGATATGGACAGATTGCAGGGAGTCAAGGAGAGCAACAGAAATGAGAAAAGGTTTAGAAAACCTGACTTGTGCAGAAACCTTTTTTTTTAAACCTGTGTGTTTGCTCTTAAGAAAAGAAGGTGGCAGGTGGAGGTAGGGAATGGTACGCCAGTGTTCAAGTGTGCGTATGTTAAGGGCTGTTATGAAGAAGGTGATGATCAATTGTTTCCCATGTCAACTGGAAAGAGAACGAAACATAATGGGCACAACCAGCGGAAAGGGAAATTTAGGTTAGATATTAGGAAAAACTTCACATCCGTAAGAATAGTTAAACTCTGGGAAAGGCTTCCAAGGGAGGTTGTGAATCCCCATAACTGCAGGTTTGGAAGAACAGGTTGGACAGGGATGGTCTAAGTTTACTTGGTTCTGCCTCAGCACAGGCAGCCTGACTTGCTGTCTTCTCAAGGTCCTATGTCTCTATGCAGTTTTCCTGTATTGGAGGTGTCCAAAGCAGAGCTCTGTGGAGGATGAAAATTCTATTTTGCTAAAAGATTTTGAGATTTTTCAAGTTTGACTTCATTCTTAATCAGAAAAAAACCTTGGGGAAAGAAGTCATTTGGCATTGATCTAAAAGGTTTGCTTCTATTTTGCCTTTTATTTTGTATCTTATTTTAACAATACATTGTAATACAAAATTTGCAAAAGCTTGCAGTGAAAAGTCATTTCTAAATGAAAAAAAATCAAGATATTTTTGATGCAAAAATGTCAGCACAGGAGGTTTTTGACATTGTCAGACCACCCTGCCCTGCCATTTTTCTTCCAAAACAGAATTCTGGCAAAATTAATTTAATTTCATGAAGCATTTTGATGGAACTACATATTGTGATGCACTAAGTTCTGTTGATGTTTCTCTGACCAGCACTAGAATTATGTAAGCCCTAACCCTAACCTGCCTATGCAGAATGCTGTACACTGCAGGTTTTTGATCTAAGTAGCCTATGCTTAAATCAAGACAATGCACTGTGTGTTGGGGTTTGTAGTAGCCCTGGCCTGTAGCCCCACATGAAGGGGGCAACAATCTGCCCCATTTCATGCAAACAAGATGTCACCCTCAGGCTCCAGGTCTGGGCTGGGCTATACAGGAGGAAGCTGTCTTGGTGCCAGCCATATGGGGACAACAGAGTATTTAGACTGGAGAGGAGATGGAAAACAAGAAATGAACAAAGGTTTGTGAGAGAAAGCCATTCTACGGGTCTTTGATTTCATTGGTACCAGTTCATGGTAAGGCTCCACGTCTCAGCTGAACACCGATTACACACATTGCTGGAGTCAGGTAGGCTCACCTGTATGTTAGTATTATTAAAATAGGTATTGGAATGACAAGAGTGTATTTATTGTTTAGACTTTATTAAATGCTTGTGAGTTGCTGTGTGCATTAATCTTATCTACGGCACCTGTGTCTCGTATTGTAAGGTAATTGTTAAGAATTTGTATTGTAAACCTCTGTGACATTGAAAATCATCATATAGGAGGGAGACATTAGCTGATCTCCCATGGAATGTGTTGTATCCTGGCTAACTAGGAAATTCTATTGACACCAGGTATATTATTGTGGACCATTAAAAGGACTTTGTTGCTCTGCTTCCCTCCCCCTCCCAT
Source organism: Pelusios castaneus (assembly GCA_007922175.1). Classification (NCBI taxonomy): domain Eukaryota; kingdom Metazoa; phylum Chordata; order Testudines; family Pelomedusidae; genus Pelusios; species Pelusios castaneus. The sequence continues at coordinate 21,456,845 of ML685765.1, forward strand.
GAAGATGAGTCATTCAAGTAGATTCCTCCTGTCATCTGAATTTGCAGCAGGGATGAATGAAGGGAATAAAAACTTTTAATAAGAAGGAACTGTATCTCTATTGCTTGGACACTGGGGGCCAAGGTACTGTAGGGATAAACAAGGAATACCAGCTGCTTAGAACAATCCTACCCCTGGTATGACAGTCTCGGTATTGTTGAGGAGGGTGGAAATCTCTGGGAAGGAGAAGATCAAACTGGAGCAGAGGGAAATGACCCCACAGTTGGGATCCTCCTTCCAGATGATGTCATGGTACCATCTGGCTCTGAGGATTCCTTTTTGTGGGAAGGAACTCCAGTTATTAGGAAAAGAGAGGTAATAGTAATGGGGGACTTGATCATTAGAAACATAGCTAGCGGGGTTTGTGAAGACCTGGAGAACCACATGGTTGCTTCCTTGCTGGGTGAAAAGGTCGTGGCTCTTTCCAGACATCTAGACAGACTTATGAGTAGTGCTGGGGAGTAGATGGTGGTTGTGGTACAGATAAGAACCAATGACATGGAGAAGGATAGGAGAGAGGTTCTGGAGGCTAAATTTAGGCTGCTAGGTAAGAGATTGAAGTCCAGGACCTCCATGGTAGCATTCATACCTCCATGGTAGCCAGGCATAACTTCAGGGTCTCAATGTATCTGTGGATGAGACAATGGTGTAGGGAGGAGGGGTTTAGATTTATTAGGAATTGGGGAATCTTTTGGAAATTGGGGGAGCCTATATGTGAACCTAAAATCTAAACCAAAATGGAACCAGATTGCTGGCACATAAAATTAAAAAGGTTGCAGAACAGTTTTTAAACTAATGGCTGGAGGAAAGCTGACCAGGTGCAGAGGACCACATGGTTTGGGCAAAAACATCCCTTAGGGGAAGATTTATTAACAGAGAATTTCTATATCCTAGTAAGAAGGAGGGGATGGGAAAGGATAAAACATGAGTTTGGTCTGATGAGAAACAGTCGATTGAAAAAGAGTCCCATTCAGTTACATCACATAATGGCAGAGGGCTAAAAAGTGACAATTTTTAAGTGCTTACATACAAATACTAGAAGCCTAAATACTAAGATAGAGGAACTTGATTGTCTTACATTAAATCACAGAAACTTGGAATGAGGCTAATCAATGGGATAGAGTAATGCCAGGCTACAAAATATATCAGAAGGACAGAAGAGGTCATACTAGAGTGGGGAGTGTGGCACTATATGTGAAAGAAAGCATAGAAAATCAAATGAAATAAAAATCTTAACTGAACCAAAGTGTTTCATAGAATCTCTATGAATAATATTTCTATAACTGAATAATATAGCAGTAGAGATATAATATCAACCACCTGACCAGGATGATGATAGTGACTATGAAATGATCAGGGAGATTAGGGAAGGTATAAGAATAAAAAACCTCCAATAATAATGGGGGATTTCAGTTATCCCCTTATTGATTGGGTACATGTCACCTCAGGGCGGGATGCAGAGATAAAGTTTCTTGATACCTTAAACGACTGCTTCCTGTAGCAGTTAGTCCTGGAACCCACAAGAGGAGAGGCAATTCTTGATTTAGTCCTAAGTGGAGCACAGGATCTGGTCCAAGAGGTGAACCATTTGGTAATAGTGACCCCAGCATATTAAATTTAACATCCCTGATGGGGGAAGGGACACCAAAGCAATCCACCATGGTAGCATTTAACCTCAGAAAGAGGAACAATATAAAAATGAGGAAGCTAGTTAAACAGAAATTAAAAGGTACAGTACCAAAAGTGAAATCCCTGCAAGCTGCATGGAAACTTTTTAAAGACACAATAGATGCTCAACTTAAATGTATGCTCCAAATTAAAAAACATAGTAAGAGGACCAAAAAGTGCCATCAGGGCTAAACAACAAAGTAAAACAAGCAGTTAGAGGGGAAAAAGGCATCCTTTAAAAAGTAGAAATAAAATCCTATTGAGGAAAATAGAAAGGAGTATAAACTCTGGCAAGTAAAGTGTAAAAACATAATTAGGAAAGCCAAAAAAAGAATTTGAAGCATAGCTAGCCAAAGATGCAAAATAACAACAGCAAAAAATGTTTTAAATGCATTAGAAGCAGGAAGCCTGCTTAACAACCCGGGAGGGGGGGAATTGCATGGTTGAGAAGCTAAAGGAACATTCAGGGATGATACGGCTATTGTGGAGAAACTCAATAAATTCTTTACATCGGTCTTCATGGCAGAGAATGTGAGGGAGATTCTCAAACCTGAGCCATTCTCTTTAGATGACAATTCAGAGAAGCTGTCCTAGAGTGAGGTGTCATAAGAGGTTTTGGAACAAATTGATCAATTAAACAGTAATAAGTACCAGGACCAGATGGTATCCATCCAAGAGTTCTGAAGGAACTCAAACGTGAAATTGCAGAACTACTAATTGTAGTAAGTAGCCTATCATTTAAATCAACTTCTGTACCTGATGACTGGAGGATAGCTAATGTGACACCAATTTTTTTTAAAAGCTCCAGAGGCAATCCCAACAATTACAGGCTGATAAACCTAGCTTCAGTACAAGGAAAATTGGTTGAAACTATAGTAAAGAACAGAATTATCAGACACATAAATAAATATGATTTGTTGGGGAAGAGTCAACACAGTTTTTGTAAAGGGAAATCATGCCTTACCAATCTGAGACATCTTTGAGGGGGTCAACAAGCATGTGGACAAGGGTGATCCAGTGGATATAATGTACTTAGATTTTCAGAAAGCCTTTGACAAGATCCTTCACCAAAGGCTCTTAAATAAAGTAAGAGGTCATAGGATTAAGAGGGAAGGTCCTCTCAAGGATCAATAACTGATTAAAAGATAGGAAACAAAGGGTAGAAATAAATAGTCAGTTTTCAGTATGAAAAGAGGTAAATAGTTGTGTCCTCCAGGAATTGGTACTGGGACCACTTCAACATATTCATAAATGATCTGGAAAGGGGTAAACAGTGAGATGGCAAAATATTCAGATGATATAAAATTGAAGATAATTAAATCCAAAACAAACTGTGAAGAGTTACGAAAGACTCACAAAACTGGGTGACTGGGCAACAAAACAGCAGATGAAATTCAGTGCAAAGTAATCTACATTGGAAAATTTAATTCCAACTATATATATAAAATGATGAGGGTCTAAATTAGCTGTTACCATCTAAGAAAGAGACCTTGGAGTCATTGCGGACAGTTCTCAGAAAACATCCAATCAGTGCACAGCAGCAGTCAAGAAAGCTAACAATGTTGGGAATGAGTAGGAAAGGGATAAATGATAAGACAGAAAATATCATATTGCTTCTTTATAAATTCAAGGTATGCACACAGCTTGAATATTGTGTGCAAATCTAGTCCCCCCATCTCAGAAAGACATATTGGAATTGGAAAAGGCACAGAAAAAGGCAACTAAAATTATGAAGGGCATGGAAAAGCTTGCATATGAAGAAAGATTAATATAATGGGGAGTTTTGAGCTTGGAAAAGAGGCGACTAAGGGGGGACCTGATAGAGTTCTATAAAATCATGACCAGTGTGGAGAAAGTAAACAAGGAAGAGTATACAGATCCCAAGATCAACCAGCCCCACCTCCAACCCTTGACAAATCCAGGCTGGTGACTGACAGTATTGGTTTGGCCTGTGATTCTGCTACATTTCTGTTCATTTGCGTGAAGCTGCCGTCCTGCTCTTCTGCCATTTTGGTCTGAGTTCGGAGCAAAATCCGTAGCTGATTGCTGTGATAAATTAGCGCTCTCAAACCTGGACATTCCTTTTAAGGCAGCCTATTCATGGCTCAGTATTTAAACTTGTACAAGCAGGTTTCTGCTAAACCAAGCAGACAGCTATGGGTCCTTTTCTAAACAATTGACCCATTCCAGCCAATCAGGAGGCAGCCTGCATCTGCTCCGCTGCTGTAAATCAGCAAATGAGCAGAAATGCTCTGGCTGCAGGGGTGTTAGTGCTGATCTTAGGGGGATTCATTGTGTGTTTTACACTTAGCTGCATAAATTAGTCATTGCAGACATCATTCCCTTTTAATTCTGGTTGCTGCTCTTTCACTGTTTCTACCCACAAGGCCCTGCTCCCAGGTTCTAGCTTGGTGAGAGGGGTCAGTGAACCAGAAGCCTTACTTAGTAATTACCTCTAGCTATTTTGGAGGGTGGGGAGTGTTTTTTTGTAGAGGGAGAGGAGAAAAATCCTATTATTAAAAAGTGTAAATAAAAGGAATATAAGGCTTAGGGATGGCAAAGCTGGCTCAGGTCAGGGTGCAGGTCCGTTCGTCTAGGTCATGGACTATTTGGAATAAATATCTCATCACACCACTCATTCACTAACAAACCTGCTTTGGCAGAATGGTGCCAGGGACAGATGCTATGTGGAAAAGAATATGTAGATTTCCATGAGGGTTTTTTGGCTCCATACAATGTATTTCCACAGACATAGAAAGAAAGAAAGATCAGTCCCATTTTTCCAGCCCAAAGAAGTCAAGTTTAGCTGGATCTACTCTGCCAACCTCTAGGAGCACAGAAATAGTTAAAAACCTGCTCTTCTGTCAAGGATGGGATACCAGGTGTTAGTCCATAAAGTGCCTTGGGAAGAGACTTCACTTTCAAAACATTAATAATCTCCAAAAAATAAAACTAACCATCCTAGGTAAATACAGGTGGATACAGAATGATTCAAACTCCACTACAGTGAGAGCACAGTACAGTAATCAGCATGGAAGGACCTGCGCTGCAGAGAGAATGGAGATTCCCCTGCCAGGGGCTATGTCTACACTTGAAAAGTTAAGTCAACTTTATGAAGTCGACTTAATAAGTTCGACTTTAAGTCGACTTAAAGTTGACCTTATTCAGTCGACTTAACAAAAGTCAACCTAACTTTTCAAGTGTAGATGTGGCCCCTTTTTGACCTTAAGTTGACTTAACATTTTAAGTCGACTTAATAAGCTCCACCAAGGCTATGTCTAGACTTGTTAATTTAAGTCGACTTAGCTAAGTTTAACTTAGCTTGACTTTGTTAAGTCGACTTAATTTTTGAGTGGGGACATGTTAAGTCGACTTAAAGGGGACCCTGCTAAATCGACTTAGAGCATCCACACTGGACGCCTAAGTCGACTTGTAGGGGCTAGGTGGATCTGGGACAGGTCCATGGTGGTGGGGAGCACCCCTTGCCAAGTGCCAGGGGGCTCAGCATTTGCCCCATTGTACCTGGGTACAATGGGGGCTGAGCTGGACAGGGACACTGGCAGGGCATAGGGGCAGGGTGGGCAGGGCTCTGTCCTGCCCTGTGGGGGGGGCACGCCAGGCTCTGCCTGTGCCAGCCACCCTTGCAGGGAGGGCGGTGGGGGAGCCCTGAAGCCCTTTAAGTCGATTCAAAGTCGACTTAGGGCTACTCTGCGTCCACACTGGCTAAGTCGACTTAATAAAGTCGATTTAGCCAGCAAAGTCGACTTAAAATGAGGTTTAATAAAGTCGACTTTAATTTTCTTAAATCAACTTAATTTGTAAGTGTAGACGCACCCCAAGGCACTAATCCCCGTCTCCACTGGTTTAAGTCGACTTAATAAAGTCGACTTAAGCGCTAGTTTGAATTAAAATGAGGTGTTATTAATTCGAACTAACTTTTCCTTAATTCAACTTACGGAGCAGCTTAAGATGAATTAAGGAAAGCCCAGTGTAGACGTGGAGTATTTTAAGTCGACTTAAGCCTCCTTAAGTCGACTTAATTTATAAGTGTAGACACACCCAGGGTGACCCCTATCTCCCTTCCAGAAATACTTTTGCATGCTTATTTACTTATAGAGGATTCGAATATGCCAGACTCTTCCATACTAGTGTTTATACAGTAGTAATGCTTAAAGGTCTCAAGCAGGTTAGGGCCCATCACTGTAGTCAATGGCACTCCTTGGCTCAAAGATCTAGGGATTTTTCTAGTGATGTGTTCCAGAGAGTCCCCATACAAATGTCTCCTTATTCCTGATCTCTGGGCAGATTCCTTGGTTTGATTGCTGATATTACAGTCTTTCTGGGTTGGCAGAGTTAACTTGCTCCCTGGCACATTCACACTTCTGTTTTGATTTCACACAGCCACCCGCAAGGGCTTTAAAATGACCTTCTGCTTTAGCAGGGAGAGAGGGATGTTGCTCAGAGCTGAGGAGGGAGTTCTTCCTTTAGTCAGTGGGTTTGTGGTGGCTTGAAGCTGAGGAGGACAGTGCCTCTTTCTCCAGCTGTAGCCCCCCTTCCATCTCCCCCCCACTGCCCCTCACTGCTACCGTAGAGACGCAGTGAATTCCCTTTTCAGAGCTGACCATGTGCCAAATGCCGTTGGTCTCACTCATGTAGGGGAGACTTGAATTGCATATTTGCCCCAAACAAAAGTCAGAGATCATGGCTATCTCTCGGTGGCTACTACTGTGCAGGCAGCAGAAAGATTCATTCCTCATTGTCTGCTTGAATGTGGCTCCTAGCTGCTTGGTGGAAAGGGACAAGAGAGGTGTGGGTTTATGAAAGCTGTCTCTCTATAAGCCTGAGTCTCCTAACAACAAAATTATTGGCTATTTAGTGCTCCGGCCCTAGCCTTTTTCAATTCCCTTCACCTTCCTGTTGGGGGTTACAGCATCAGCCAAATAAGATTCTGAAGCGAGGATGTTTCTATGGAAAATTCCATCATTGTCAGTTCTCGGGCTCTGGAACTTGGACTTTTCCTGGAGTATGGTTATCTATCTGGATATTGACAAACCTGGTCTGTCTAAAGATAGGTCTGGCTGCATTCCTGCAGTGTATTTGCACTGCTGGTGAGTCTCTGCTCTTTTACAGAAGCCCACTTAGCTCCCATGACTGTTAATGCATGGGGCAGAGAGAAAGACATGCTCCCCCCACCCCCCACCCTGTGCCGAGGGTTAACTCTGCTTGGGGTATGTTTCATTTATTTGCTTGGTTTGTTACAGTTTTTTCTTTTACTCCAACCTGAATTCCATCTGTTGCTGATTCTCTCCTGCCTTAAGGCATTGAAGTCCATCTGGAATTGCCTCTCAATACCCTGTGATTTTTGTGAACGAAGAGAACTTGATGTTCTTGGCAAACAGCACCGACCTGCTATCCATTTCCTCCACCAAACAATTAGTAATGTATTAAACAGCAATGGGCCTTGTACAGACCCCTGGGGTGGCCCAGTATTAACCTCTCTCCATTCTGAGGAGTGACCATTTCTCTGCAGTTTGTTCTTTCCCATTACTTCATTGGTTTTTAGTTTATAACAAGACTTTGCCCCTTATCCCATAATTTTTTAGTCTCAGATCCGAAAGCTATTATTGAGACTCACTGAAAGCTTTCTACAAAATACAGTAAAGGATGTTCTCTGGATCACCTTTCTCTATTGTTCGAGTATCGTAACCAGGGAGCCCTACACAAGGGACAGGTTTTTTTCTTACAGGATCTGTGTTGGATTTGCCCAGTCAGGTGAGCTTTACTCAAGTGCTGAGATTTTTAGTCTTAATTACATTTTCATGGCCACATCCTTGGCTGGTTAAGATCAGTATAACTTCATTGAGGTCACTAGAGCTCCATCTACTCAAACCAGAAGTGCGTCTGGTCCTCAGTCCACTTCTCCATACGGTCTGGTCACGCTGAGCCTTCATGCTTGTTCCAAACTACAGCACCTCCCATTTTTGTTAAGCGGGTTGCCCGGCATTACACAGAGCTTGGGTATACCTCTCTCAGCTTCAGTCAACCGGAACCTCAGAGAGATGCTAACCACAAACTCAAGCCTATGTTGGTACCAAATTTCCTTTTGCCTTCAGAGCCCTATAAAACTGTAATGTGTGTCCTGTGCAAACTGGCATTTGTATGGCCTTATGGACCCTCTTCAGGATACCCTTGAATTCCACCAAACAGTGCTCTGCTGAAGTGGCTCACACTCACCCCCCTCACCCGTAAGTGTGACCTTTCAGCACTGAGAAGTTTAAATGCCAATAGGCAATCTTCATACCAGCCTATAAGATTTGCCCTTGTAACCAAAACCAACTGTAGCAGGACTCAAACCTACGGTCTTCTGCCCTGCCGTCAAACACCGTAGCCCTTAGATCCCACAGCTGTTCTGCTTTCTGCTCACTTGTGAGGATGATGAATGTTTTGGTGTTCATTTTCAGTCCCAAGCAAGGTAGGCCCATCCTTTACAGGTGCCAACGCCTCTAGGCATTAAAACTGATAGTGTGTGTAAGAGTTAGAATTTCTGCCCAGCCAGTGTCACACCTGCATGCACTAGAACCCTGCAGGTGTTTGGGCCTGCAAAGCGGGGTGGCGTGTATGCAAATATGCAGCGCTGCTTGCATTCGTGGACCCCAGTGCTGCCAATTCGGCTGTTTATGTCGGTGGCTGTCAGCCCCCTAAGAGACAGTCCCCACGTGTCAATAAAACACTCTTGCAGGAGAGACTTGGCATAGGAATTGCTATAGTTGTACATTTCTCCTAACTCTGATCTCTGTGCCCCAGCTCCCGCACTTTCATTCTCAGTTACCTCTGCCTTGGTGGTAACAGCAGTAGGAAATATTTATATTATGGTAGCGCCCAAAGACCCCGGGGATAGGAGCCCCCATTGTGCTGATGGCAAAATAAACAAATGGGCATTTCCTGCCCTGGAAGGCTTACCATTGAAAGTCTACACTTACTAGTCTCTCTCCCTTCGGGTCTTGTCAATTAGTCCCCGGCCTGGTGTTTACATCAAAAACTTCAGCTAAACTTCAGGCAGACTTTTCTCCAGCACCACCTCCTTGTCACCCCTGTATCGCTCTAGGGGTTGGAGGAGAGGGCCTCTCATGTTCTGTTTGGCATTTCCTGTACCTTCCCCTCTTCTAGCAGATCATGCTTATGTGTCTGGAGGGCTCCTAGATTTTTCTCAGTGTTCCATAAGTCCTGTGTCAAGTGCTCTCAGCCCATTGGTACCTCTCTTGAACTCTGTTTACTGCTGGCTCTTTGTTTCTCTGTCTCATCTGTCAGCATTCTGGGGTGGATCCCACCTGCTCTGCAAGAAACTCTGATTTCCTATTCCCGTCCAATCCCAGTTTCCTTTGTCCTTTCGAGAGAAATCTGTGCCTGGGTTTGATATCGCTTCCCTATCCTCCTTCGAAAATACTGGCTGAGGGAGGAATGTATTTAATTTTTAGCAACATGTTCCTTGTGTCAAAAATTCCCCCCCATCTTCTCGTTGACAGCACCACTATCTCCTATGTTGATCTCCTGTTCCTTATTTATTATTATTATTATACAGTTTTCTTTTCATTCTCATCTCTTGGTATATTGTATCACTCCCTTTCCCAGGTCTCCTCTGTACCTGAAATATTTTTTCTCTCAGAAACTGCTTCTCTGCAGTTACTTTTTGAATGTTGGCCTCTTGCTAGCTTCTGGTGTTATTCATACTAGAACTCCCACTCAAGAGGCATTCATTTTATTGTTGGACCCTTTCCATTTCCCTTTTCATTCTTTTTCCATCCATTATTTTAATGAACTTCATTTTCCTCCAGCTTTTCATGTCCTTTTCCTAAATTCTTCCCTCCCTTCAGTTGAAATCCTGCTTTGTCCCACTTGGTTTTACAGAGGTTCGATTTATAAATCTTGCTCTTTTAATGTCAGTGACTGTACTTAACAGCTCCCCAGCTCGCTCTCTCCAGCTCTTGTGCAATCTGGAGTTCTCTAACTTAGTCCTAGATTGTTCACTTTCTAACTCCTGCCTCCACACCATGTTCAGACTCTTCTCCCATCCTGATATTCCAAGCTGTTTTCTCCCTAGCATTGTTGTTATTAGTGAAATGGCTTTTCATGAGGCTCTGGGCTTCAGCTTCCTTCTGCATTCCTCAGATTAAACTGCAGGTGAGGTTTAAGTCTGCTTATGTCCATGTTTCCAATGTAGACACAGATCACTGGCCTCTCTTCTACCTTAGCACCTGGGGCACAGTAAACCAGATGTCTGTCAAGTTGTCTCGGGTGACTCAAGAGCATGAGTACCAATCTTAAGGCAGACTGTTCAGAAACAGGCTGCAAACGCTAAATCGGTTGTAAATTCTAGCCGTAGTTTTCACCAACCAATTATGGAGTGTAAACTCCACAGGCACTATAACAGCCTTAACATGGAGTCACAGACACTCTCCGTGGGCACCCATATCTATCTTGCCACCCAGGTAAGCCTGCCTTTCTGATTAGGTGGGTCCTTTCACCAAAAATCATGGCAATGTTCAAGTTACTCCCACTCCCAAAGGCTTGGTTACTACTTACCCCTAGTCAATTGCACCTTAGATCTCACACCAAAGACAATCCTTGTTGTTAGTCCTCTAATTAAACTAGCTAAAGATTTATTAACTAGGAAATAGGAACATTGTTTGTAAGGTTAAAGCAGGTAAACCTATAAACACACAAATGAGTTCCAATCTTAAATTTTAAAAAGTAATAGAAGCTTCTCTAATAAGCATGCTCTGTATGTCCTTTAGGGCTAATCCAAGTTAAATGCTGGGGATCTTTTGCTTATGCTTAGTAATCCTTGTCATTCTGAATCCAAGCAGCATAAAAATACAGTTCCTCCTTATTAGGGGTTTTTATTCCTTCCCACACTCCACTTGGAGCTGCAAATTCAACTGATGAGAGGATTTCTCTGGCACATTTCCTTTTTGTAGGGTGTGGGGGAAGGCAAAAAACAAAGTCTTTCATCCTCTGATGTTCCACAATCGTTCATCTGGGCATTGATGGGCCTTCTTTGTCCCGCAGGACGTAACACTTAGTAATGCTTCTTTACTGTCTGGTGATTTACATGGTTACAGAGGCTTACAAGGCAAATGCTCAAATATTACTTTACACAGAGGGATACAGCTGCTATAAGGGAGATTAATGTATGCCACAACTTACAAGCCTTCAGTAAAGTCTATACACAAAGCACATTCTTACAGTTCTAATCCCTGTTTTAACAGTGAACCAGACCAATTGCAGCTGTGTGTTTGTCAGTATCCAAAATGTGGGACAGGGCCTTGGCACCTGGTTTGCTGGCGTCACAGTGTCTCAGACATGTGACTGCACACCAGTCTCTCTAACATGTATGGCTAGTGTCTCCCCCACACTCTCTTTCCCTTGCTACGGGGAGGGGTGTGCTACCGGCCTTCTGGATGCAAGCTCCCCCTGCCATGAACTTGGTCCATGTGCTCACAGACAGTTTGGCTGCTAGGTTTGCTGTCTGTCTCTTAGATGACTGCATTTCTAACAGCTTCTGTTGGCTGCTCACTCTTCCACCCCATGCGCTGGGGTAGTGGCCATCTTTCTGACGGTGCCTGGTCTTCTAAATGCCCCTGGAGGTCAATGCTGGGCTTAATGCGGCGCTTGACCCATCATCAGCACCTACGGAAGGTGCAACTGGGTCTTTCTGCAGGTCGCATCCTATCTTGGACTAGTTTCTGATCCTTGGATTCCCCCTCCCCATTGCAGCTCTTGTCCCTCTGGCACGGGGGTCCTTAGAAGCCGGAGAGTAGAGCTGAAAGGGAAGAAGAGAGAATGGATAAAAGTCACTGTAATGAGAGGGCTGCGGCTTGCCTCAGAGAGTCCACTTTGGATGGGAATGCCACCAGAACATTTTCCCCTCTGGAGCTCTCTGTATGCACTCCCACCCACCCACCCGTCGACAGAAAGGCAAATGGTAAACAGCCTCGTGCATAATCCACACAACGTTTAAAGTTCAATGTTCTGGGCCAGCCCTTGGTGTCCGTCCCAAGACCAGCACTGATGGAGTGGCCTCTGCCAGCTCTCACATTTGATTCCTTGCCCTGATGCTGGGCCCACATCCCTGAAAATACTTGCCCTAGGCCCTGTTTCCATGGCTCTATCATCCTGCAAGGGGTCCCACTGAAGTGGGGTGACCATAGTGGTTCAGTCCTGGGTACGTGGACCCTGTAGACAGGATTATTGCCAATGTGCCTCATTCAAACATTTCTAGTGAATACACAGTGCCTGAATCACCGCCAGACTGAGCCAGGGAGCTCTTTGCTGCTGGCTCCCTCTATCTGATAGAAGCCCCATTTTTTGTTGTCTCTAGCAGATCTTGGCATGGAGGGCTCATGGTCTGTAAGAGCTGAACTGCAGCAACAGGAAAGGAAAGTCATGGCATTCTTTTTCATTAGCAGCATGGTGTACCTGGTTCATTTTGTGGGGGTTTTGTGGCATTATTTATTTATCCATTGCATTAAGGAGAGGCTCAGAAAAGGGATACAGCTAGCTCTGCATATTGCATCACAAGCCTGTACATCAGGCACATTAAAATTCCAAGACAGCTCCTGACAAAGTCTCTCTGCGCTGTGAAAGGTGGCTTGGAAATGCTGGGGAGCTGTGACAGGCAGGCGCACGGGCAGACAAAGAACTCACTGTGTCTGTCTCTGTCTGCTCCAGGAGGGAGAAAAAAACACACACTCCCCCACACCAATGCACATCCCACTAACCGTCATGCACACACACGCAATCCTTTGCACGTGCGCACCCGCACAACAGCCTGAAAAGAGTTTGCTAACACAGCCCGGAAATGTAAGGCCCAGGGAGAAATGGAGAACAGACACACACAGCAGTATACATTGTCATGCAAGATTGCGTGCACACACACACACACATGCAAAACTTGGCACCCGGCCTGCTTTCTTTTCATGGGAAGGAGCACAGCCAGTGACCGTTGACAACCGAATTCATCTCCAACCACATGTAGGAGAATAGTGTATATGTTCTAAGGCTGATCCTCTGTCTGGCTTTACCTCCGGGAGTGAGTCAAAGCCTACTGCATCCCCGTGTAGAGCCCTGCAAATCCACAGATATCCGTATTTTATCCACATCCGTGGATGCGGATATCCACAGACCATTTCTTGCAGATGCAGTTCAGATGCGAATCCATATTTGTATCCGCGCAGGGCTCTTAGGTTGTGTAATCACCCTTTTACCAATGGGGAAACTGAGGTGTCGGGGAACCATCAAAGGTCAATTAATGAGTCCACTGCAGAATCGGGAATGGAAAGAACCCCAGAGTCCTCATGTTAATCGAGGGACATGTTTCCTCCTAAGCTGACTCAAAGTTAGGATTTGTGTGCACATGTCCTGGAGAGATCTAAGGCCGGGAATAGGCCATCAGGCTAATACAAAACTAAATGCTGATCTGTTCCTACAGGGCCTTTCATCCAGACACCTCCATCAGCAAGTGAATTTCAGGGGTCTCTTGACCTACTGTTCTGTGGGAGAGGAAGAAGCTATACTGCCCTATGAGCCACAGATGGGCAGAGCTTTATAGGCAGGAAGAGGAGGTCTCCAATTCAGACTGGGAGGGATTTTTGAGGATGGGGGAAGGAAAAAATGAGCTCACTAGAACAGGAACGTGATCATTTCTCCATAGTTTTGCTGAGCTGGGGGATCAGCATTGGCCTGCACCATGGGGCTACATACTGTGCGTGTCCCTATAATGGGACTATAGGCTGCCCCCTGTCAGGTCTATAGTCCTCAAAGGCCCTTTCCCCCCTTTCTGGAGCCTAAAGAAGCTGCAGTTGTGTATTTCATCACTAGGTGCCGCTGTGGCAAAGCTGTAAAAAGCAAGTCAGGCCTGTTCTGACCTGGTTGGCGGCTGCTAACGTTGCAGGTGTCTCTGGTACATTGGATTTCTTTGTGTTTTTCTAATTTTGCCTGAAATCCTCCCCAACCCCAAAAGCTGGTTGGGATATTGAACCGTTCTCCAAGACTATGCTGTGTGCAGTGGGGTTGGCACCTCGCAGGAGATCAAGTGGGGACTTGAGCCTGGGTAGACGACTGGGGGGCAGATCAATGGGGAGAATAGTACATGCTTCCCCTCCACGCATCCCTGCCAACATCAGGGCTCAGAGAATCCAAGCTGGCTTCTTTCTCCAGCTTTCCCTGCCCCAGTGCCCCAGAGCAAATGGATGAGAGAGCTCTAGAGCGGGGGCTGTGCCTTGCAATTGAAAGGCAGGTAAATGCCCTTCAGTAAATGCTTCCCCTACCAGAGATCCCAGTCTGATCGCCCTGCAAGAAGAGGCAAGGATGAGAGGCTAACAAGATGATGATGCTTCATCCTGGGTCTCTTTTCCTTTGGTGCTGGCGCTGTTTCCTTGCTCCCCAATGTCCAGCACTGAGAGGGTGGACCGCAGTGAAGGGCTGCAGGTTTAAATGCCAGCATGGAAAGGCAGAGGTGTTGCTGATTGCCCTGGGGAAGCCTTCTGAGGGCCTGGCAAAGTCTGTACCCGCTTCCTGGGTCGAGGGTGGCTGTGATTCTGGATCTCGTACACAGCTGTGATGGCTAGAAAGTCCCCCATCCCCTGGAGGCTGGCCCAGAGACCCTCCTTTCCTCTTAACAAGCCTTAGCTCCCTGTTACTTTCTCTTGTGCTGTAATGTACTTGCCGTCCTCTTGGAAGCCTGGTGAACAGGGAAGACTGGTGCGGACGAAGGATCAGACAGACTCTAATGTCCATGGGACTTTTATAAACACCTACAGAGCCATTAGCTGGCTCGATTCTCGCCTCTAGCTGCCTGTTTAGTGAAATTCTCTGGTGAGATGCTGTGGTTGACGATGCCTGTAAGTGGAAGATTGCCATCTCCCTTGTCTGCTGTTTCACTTTGTGTCTCCTCTGAGGATGGTGTTCTGACCTGGAAGAAGAGGCTGGAGCCAACAGACCCCAAATACAGCCCTCAGAATCTTAGATTTAGGGGCCGGCAACTCAGGCGCCTGGCCCTGGCGTGCCAGACTTGGGGCTTGCTGGGCTCTGGGTGCTGGTTTTGTTAGTGACGAAAGGGAAAATAGGATATTCAAAGTAAAATGTTTTAGGCAGTCTGGGTGTGGGGTCATTTGTCACTAAGAGAACTGAAAAGCTTCGATAAGTGTAGAGTCCTGTGGCACTTTTAAAGACTAACAGGTTTATAAATCTATTAGTCTTTAAAAATGCCACAGGACTCTGTTTTTCTGCAATAAACTAACACGGCTACCCCTTTGGAACTTGATTATAAGTGTAGAAAAATGATTTTTATTTATTATAGATGGCATGAATAAGTACAGACTTTCAGATTCTAGCCTGCAAATGTATTGGTGGTGGTGCACAATTTGCATGCCTGATTTATCCCTGTCATATAAGTCGCGAAGTGTTCGGCAAATGCAATAAAAATAAAGTATTCAAAAGTTTAACAGATGGGGGGGGCGCACCAAAGACACTCCTTCCCTGGGGTGCTATTTGGTCCAGGGCCAGCTCGATTGGACTCTATGGGGATCTGGTAGGGCCCAGAGCCATCCATAGAAAAGTTAACGGTGCTGCATAGTGCACCTGTCTGATGGGGTCTTTGGGGGGTCCAGGGTAGTATGAGATTTTGCTGCAGAAATAAGCAATTTCCCTATCCACTAGGTAACATGCTGGAGAATTAACCCCTCCTTCCTATCCTATCCCAAACAGTGACTTCAGGATTTGGCCCAGATTGCACACTGGGAAAGCAAAATGCCGATTGGGTGACACTTTAGTTGTCTGTTGGGAGAAACTGGAGATCCCTGTTAACTGCAAAGTAAAACTGCCCCCTTTGGAGTCTGCCCATGTCCTCACAGAGGCGAGATTGTGGTCTGAAGATTAATGCGGTTGCCAGCCCACGTTCCCTGAGCCGGTCTAAGCCTAAATCAGTCTGACCCATCTGAGCAAATCGTGTTCTCTCTCTCTCTCGACTGGATTCTGCTCACTGTACAGCATGTGCAGTGGGAGTGACAGATCTGTTGCAGAGCAGAATCTCTCCTGGCTCTCTGTGTCCCTTTGTCTGGACGTGCTGCTGACGGGAGGACACAAGCTCAGCCCAATCCTGCATCCCTGAGGCATTTTTTCTTCCTCCCATCTGACTCTTCCATTCCCTCCACCTCCTATTTACCTGCCAGACCCTAAGCACAGCTCTTTGGGACAAACGCCAAAAGAGACCATCAGCTCCGAAAACAGTCACCTAGCCAAATCCCTTGGTGCCCGTGCTCTCCAGTCCAGTAAGCCTGAGCCTCTGCTCTCACCAGTGCCCTTTCCTCAGGGGCCTGACCTGCCGGGCTGAAGGGAAACCACCATATCTCCTCCCCTAGGCATGTCCCAAAAGCTCTCCCCACCCCCATGGCAGGCAGTCATACCACACCCAAATCACCCTTCCTCCCTACTTCCCTCTTCTGCAAAGCCCAGCCCACTGAAAGCCCCATTCCAGAGAGGTGCTAGCTAGGCCCACGCCCAAGGCGTTTGTCATATCGTATACGCAGTTACAATTCCATGCCTCTAAGGGATGACATGATCCCCATGTGGTGTTTGCATGTCAGCTTAGAGGTCTGGTCCTCCGCCCACACGCACATAACATTACTCATGTCAGCAGGCCTATTAAACCCAGCTGAGGAAAACTACATACGTTTGCAAGTGCAGGCCCTAAATCGGGGATCCTTTAGGGTGACAAGAGGTCAAAGATTGTAGGGCAATGGGATTATTTAAAAACCCCTCAGCTCTTGGTGGGCTAAGGCAGAGGAGAAAGATTGTCTCCTTCCCTTGCTAATAAAGTCTGGCTGGAATGACACAGCGTAATCAGTGTTTACCTGGGAGTTTACATACAGTTTATTGTAATTATAGTTTCAATTCCTGCTTTTTCCTTTTTTTTAAAAAACCTCTATTTTTCAATCAGTAAAAGTAAATACTATTTTCAGCCCGATGTAATTCTTCCACTCCCATGGCCACATACACAGCAAGGAAAGAGATTCCATTTGTGAGCTGTGCAATTGAGCATAGACCAGAGCCTGATGACGGGAGGATGTTAGCAAAGTGAGAGCAGCCTCCGAAAGCTGAGGTCCTGATTCTCCCCTCGCTGACTCAGATGTAAATCAGGAGGGACCACATTGGAAACAGCGAGGGGACCGGTGTAAGTGAAATCAGCAGCAGGCCAAGAAACCACTTTCCCACCACGCCCGCTTCTTTTAAAAAGTGTTGGGTTTTTTAGTCGGAGACAACAGGGAAGGGAGAAAAGCCTCTGATGTTTCATACAGGCTATTTCCCGGGTGGCAAAGGATTGTTCTTTATTAACTTGGTTGGGGTCAAAAAACAGCCTTGTGGTTCAAAGACTGAATTTTGCCCACTTTTAAAGATGTATTTTATTTAAAATAAAATGGTCTTTGGCTTGTGATCCTTTCTCCCCACTGGGGCTCTGGGCCACATAGCTTTTGATTAAACCATTACCATCCTAAATGGAGTTCCATACTCCATCAATCATTTTTATAGGACAGACTTAGACAAACCAGGCCAATTAATTCACACTGACCCAGATATTGGGGTCACTTTTAAGTCAAACTTGGCTACCGACTTGACATGCTGAACTTCCTGTTTTATATGCTATTATTAGTGCATAGATCCTTACGAAGGGGATGGGAACTCTGACCTGGTAATGAAGGAGATCGGCATGCTACAGGGAGGTATAAAGCACCTTACTGCCTGAAATGCTGCTAAATAGAGGCTCCAGTGAGCTGTCTAATTTTTACACAAACCAGAATGTTTTACAGTAGGATATGAATGTATCCAGCTAATTCCTAACAAGTAGGTGCAGTTTGAACCCGATATCCCTAGTGGCTTGATGTGCAAAGGGAAAAAAATGTGTACAACAGAAATGCAAAGAATAATATTTGAAGGTTTCATGTGTAGGAAGTTAGATACAAAAAGCAGATACTTCTTCCTTATGGGCCTTCCTCCACCCCACAGAAATATTCGTTACCTCAGGGATTTCCATACCGCTGATCACATAATATCTCAGCACTACACGTTAACTACCCAGATAAAGAAAACCATTACAAAAACCGAACCTGAACAGCAATGCTTTACTGGGCTCAGGGCAGTTTACCTTCCCTGTCCTCTGCTATGTCTCGTCTGTTTAGGGTCTCAGTCCCCCAAACTTTACTTCTGGGAGTTGGCTTCATGTGCGTGAGTAGTCTCATTGACTTCAACAAGGAAACCCATCCAAAACAGGGTTTGCAGAATTCGTCTGAAGGAAGTAAATTATTCTCCTCATACCTTTAGTTGCTCACCATCAGTGCTATAGAAATCATAACTCTGTGGTTCTGCCTAAACATTTTTGTTTTTTTCACTATACCAGAAAGAAGGCAACTTTCCTAGCAGGTGAAAATTGGCAAAATTTTGCCAGGGAGGAAATGTCTGGAAAAAAAAAAACATGATTTATTCCAGGTTTTACAAAAATAAAATAAAATAATTGGGGAAAAAAAGTCTGCCACTAAAAATGTGTGTCAGGGAGGAAAGAAATATACACCCATTGCCCAAACTTGCAAATTCTTGTGACAAAGTTTAGTTCATAACTAGCTCAGGCTGTTTTCAGTTTTAGCAGGTGATATCGTATCTCTCAAGTGTCCCTCATTTCAAAGGACATGGATTGTCATAGTCCTACGGTTTCTATGTTCCACACAGATCTGATGCCTCTGATTCTTATTGTTGAAAAGGTATTCATATCAGAAATAGAGAGTCATGCAGTGGAGTGCATAGAGGGGAATAACTAGCCATAAACGCCCTCCGAGCTATTTAAGTTTGATGCATAAATAATATTTTCTGTGTGCATCCCTTATGTGGATCTTTCCCCACCCATTGTGTCCCACGTTTGGGCTTTCGTCAGACTCAAAGGTATGGACAATATGGTCTTGTGATTTTCAGTGGAGAAGAAAACAGGAAAAGGCTGTTATCAATGGTAGATGGTCCTTTTCACATCCTCTGACTCTGTATAGATTTCTGCCTATATCAAGGAAGAAGAAAACTCCTCTCTTTCTGCATTTTAAAAATATGCTATTTTCCTCCCCCCACCCCACCCCCGGCCAACAAATCTCTTCTTTTTGTCCTTGTGTAGCTGTATTTCCTTACTTAACAGACTCTCTCAAAAAAGCCTATCCACCTCAATCCTCCCTCCCCCTTTTTAAGAATTAGATGTTTTAAAACAAGCACACAAAATATTTATCATTTGGAACAAAGATATTAGATTTTTTTTTCCAATTTGGTTTAAATTCTCTTTTCCAGGCTTTTATCTTTTCACTCCAAATTTCAGTGACAATAATCAGATTTTGATTGACATTAAAATTATTTATTGTCACGCTGTAGCTGTTTAATAAATCATGTCTGCTTTTTAGTTGCATAAATGCTCCATCTTTAGCTACCTTGTTGCTTATTTCAAGGGAAAGAGTAATTTCTGAAGGCCAGCTCCAGCATGCACAAAAGACAGTCCTGTCTTTTGATTTACACAAATTGAAGAGATCTGGCTTGTTTTAAATTTTACCCTCTCTGATCTGGTGTCATGGAAAGTATTTGTGAGATGCTTACAAGAATGAAAGGGCTAGTGTTTGTTCGGATATCAACAAGCAACTTGCTTGCCAGAATTATTATTTTGTTTTTTTTAATTCAGAATGCAGTTGGGGCTAATTTTGTGATCCACATTTGAGGCATTCCTCCACACTGTCCCCTTCAAGGACTGGGTTTTACCTGAATGATTAAAGACTGGAAAGGTTAATTTGAGGGATTTTTTTTAAAAATTTGCTTGAATTATAAATGTCTCCCTATTTATCCCAGACTCCTGGAAAATGAGAGCAATATCGATCAATTTTACTGAGCTTTAAAAAACACTTTCCCACACAAAATAAATGTTAACAAACTGGCCAGAGCAGATTTCCAAATCTTTGACAGTCGTGTGTGTATGTGCTGGGCATTTTCTGCTTGGAATCGGGTTTCCTTGGAGCCCTCGCTCCTCCGTGTCTTATTTAGTAATGTGGGGCATGGCCAAAATTCTGAAGTGCTCAGCACCCTCAGACAGGCTCAGATTTTCCAACGAGCTCTGCTCTGATTTAGGCACCAAAATAATTGGCGCATTCTGATTGGGTGCTGGGCCCTTTTGAAAACTGTGTCTCTTTGGGACCTGTTGGGTGCTGAGCTTGTTTGAAAATTATAAAAGAAGGAGTTCTGTGGCACTTTTAAAGACTAATAAATGTATTTATCACATGAGCTTTCATGGGTAAAATCCCACTTCGTCAGATGCATGAAATGGAAAACTACAGTACGGAAGGGAATGAATAAATGCAGAAGAATAATTCACAAGGTCAGTTCAGATTCTTTCAGCAAACCAGGCAAGTTGTTTGATTCAAACAGTATGGAACAACAACAGTGTATAAGAGGGAAAGCCAGAGCTGTAATATAGTGCATGGTGTCTCATTATGGTCCTGATCCAAAGACTTGTCAAGTCAATAGAAAGATTCCCATTGACCTCAATGGACTGTCCATCTGGCCCTGGGATATGACTAACTGTGACGTGAGGCTGCTACATTCATAGCATTGTCGGCTGTTCACTGTTACAGGAGGGCCCTGTCCCCTGCCCACTGTTACAGGACAGCAATGCCACTCAAATCAATCAAAGATGGGCTGATCTTGCGCCCGTTGAAGTCAATAGTTTGTTAGCATAGAATCTGGGCTGTGCAGCTCAAACCAGGGAAAGAGGGATTTTCTTTGGGGGGATCTGAATCGTCCAAATAATGTTCTGTTTCTTTATCTGTGCTGTTTTGCTTGTTTTACAAATACTAAAGCCATAAATGTATCATTTTGAACCTAGAGAGCACAATCCTCCACAGCACGGGTCTCCGATCACTTCATCTGGGCTGAGATGAGTTCTCTGTCCCAAGACACTGCTCCCAGCCTAGCCCTAAGTAAGTAGGCATTTAGACCATGGCAAGAAATCATCTTCTTCCCCCACCCCCACAAGGTAGTTGTCTATTCCCATGGGCTGGCTCTGATGCTCAATACACAGAAACACCTGACTTAAAGTGGACCTTCAATCACTATGTTCAGTAAATAATTTGTTGTGAATTTAGCCCTTTTAAAATATTATTTACAAACTACCTTCAAACAGATCTCTTTGACTATCATTATATGCACTCATTCCCACTTGTTTTAGCCCATGGGTTGTTCACAGGCTACTTGCTTGGACCATCTGCAGCTCTCTGATGTTTGTTATCTGGGGCATCTGATACTGTTTCATCTCCAGAATTGGAGATTTGGATCTTTATACATTTGAGCTAGCACTTCCAGCATGAATAGCAAATAGCGACACACTGTTCCCTTTGTTCGTGGCTTGGGGTGTTGCGCAGACAGCAGCTGTTCCCCTACATTTGTGTGAACAAAGATCAGTTTGCATGGATGCATAGAGGAAAAGTGCAAGATGCCTGTGAATGTGGATGAAGATGGAAAAGCGACTGAAAGTTGTTGATGCAATGTGTTTGAATAATTTTCCTTGCTATTCACCCAGCTCTAGTACCCACTGCCAGAGGCCTCCTGGGCTAGAAAAACCTACGATTCACTCCTTGGAAAATCCATCCCTCGCCATCCCAGATAAGATTATCTGCTGCTTCTCCGAGTGTCAGGCAGCAGCAAAGGCCCCGTCAGCAGGGTTTGCTTACAGGCAGCACTTGTATTAAAAGGGTTCATTATTTTCCTGACTGGCAGGTTTCCAGAGTCCATGCTGGTTAATAATTGCAGTCAATTAAAAGTTCCCAAAATATGCATCAGGAGGGAGAAAAAACTCAAAACCCTGTTAAAGAATTTCTTACAAGGCCTCAACAGACTTGGGTCAGGTAGCTAATGACTGTAGGCCGAATCCTAACCTGACATGCTGGGTCAGGTAAGACGGAGTGAAACGGAGGGAGGGCTTCTGCTTTAAGCCCTGGGGGTGCTGCTGTGGCAGAGTATGCTATAGGGGCTGGGGAAGAATGCCCCAAAGCAGGCCCAGTGTTACCCCTCACCCACACGCACCATGGCAAATCCTGGTGTATAGTGTGTGCTGGGGATGGGGAAGGATGGTACAATAGCACATATCATCGGGTGCATTCTGGCGTGTCCCTTAGACCATAGGCAGCACGAGGGAGGCTACTGTAACCTTTCCCACTGTCGAAATTACAGCAAGGCCATTTCAGCCCCTGCAACTATCCCCTGCAATCCAGGCTGCAAAGGTGGTTTACAGGGCCATAGCAGTGCGCGGCTTCTTTCCACTGGGGACTTTTTCAGGGTGTAGCTTTCCTAGCAGGGACCCCTAGCGATATGCTGCACCGGTGTAAAAAGAGGACTTGCACACAGGTGATTTACTCCAGTGTCCACCCCCAGCAGGGAAATCGGGGGCAGTATGTACTGTGGTGAGCAGAGGAGCAGAAAGGCAGCTGTGAGCTCAGGATTGACCCTTTGAAAATCAAGGCCTGTTGTAAGTGGGTGGAGTCCTCTGGGAATTCAGATCTGCAGGACTTTGAAAGCTGCAGATAAATATTGGGCTGGGGGGAAGAGTAGTGAGTAATCTTAACTCTTTTTCTTTCTGCTCCACTGAGATCTCCTCAGAAAATAATGGAGGCAAGGCAAAGATGATGAATTCAACTAGCAGTGGTTTTTAGGAGTAAGTTTTGCTGTGAGCATTTTTATTCACTGTAGTGTGGCTTGTCCCTACAATACTCCAGTCCTGGGCTGCCTAAACTCTGATCTGCAGCTGCCTTTTCAGTTCCAGTCCTGGGTCTAACCTGAGTAGCAAACACTTCATTATGCCCAAATTAAATCAGACAGCACACTAGATCTATTCCTTATTTTTCATTTATTTTCATTCTTTTTTAGTAACATGGACAAATGTCCATTAGGCTGACCCCAGATCTCCATCCCCATGCTCATTGCACATGTGGCCTCGGGTGTTTTTACAGGCCCTGAGTGCCGTTTATTTAAAATATCTCGAAAACCAGCCAAAAGAAATGAACAAACAATCGTTATTTAATTCACATTAGTACAGCTCTTTGAAGATGTAAAGCTCCGTCAGTTTGTTAATGCTTAGGAGTTGGCGACTGGAGCGGTTTCTTTTCGATAGATGATGAAATCTCTGTAAGAAGACAGGGTGTGTGGTGGGAAGATGGGGTTTCTTCCCCTGCTGCTGGGGAAATGCTGCCTTTTGGAAAGGCAAATAAATGCAGTCTAGGTTAGGTCTTCTGTCAAGAGAATAATTGGGCTTCTAAAGGGCCTGATATGCAGAGCAGAGCTGCTTTGAAATAGAAATAAATACATAAATAAATCAGGGATCTTGCACTGATGAAGGCGAGTGCTTCCCCTGCTTTCTCATTCCCCGTTGGGTCCTGGTTCCCAGAGCCAATTACATATTTAAAAAGTTTCTCTCTGAAAAGGACTCCAACTCTCAGATAAAGTTTCTTTGTGGTTGCTTAATCAACCGTGAGGGCTGGGGCAGTTTACAGCTTGCTAACTGCTTTTAAATTGCGCCGGCTCCTGCCCCGTAACATCTTTATGGAGTGACGCAGCCACAGGGCTCAGGGTCACAGCGTGACTGGTCAAGGGCTCCATTGTGTGAGGGCTGAACTGTCCAGCCTGCCTCCCTTGTCTGCCCCTCCTAGCCAGCTCCTGAAAGAGACTCCTGTTGCTTTGTCAAGCTGTGGCAAAGTGGACTCTTATTCGGGCAGAGCCCTAGAGTGGGTCTCCGTCAAGGGCCAAAAATCCCGCCGAGTAGGAAAGCACTCAGGAGAGAGAAGTGGCCTTTTCCATCCCTTCTTCCCTTCCCTCCCAGCCCTCACCTGTGCCTTCCAACCTGGGGAGAAGCTGAAGGAATCCAGCCACCGGCTAGCTCTCTTGCTTCTCTGTGATGATGATGTTCATTGAGTCTCAAACTACCTGCTCCTTGGGGGTCCAGCAGCTTGGGAGTAAGAATCCTCCGTGCTGGAGGAGGTCCCGGCCTCCACCCATGCTGCTTTCTTTCCATAGGGCTCACTGTGAAAAGCCTCCTTCTGCATTACTCCTTAACCCTGACCTGGCTGTTACAGCTTCAGCATTGGGAAAACTGGGAGTTGCTATGTCCAAGGCCCTGTCCCCACCACAGGCATGACCATGTGTTTGTAACCGGTGTGGAACGCTCTCCCCTGATCTGGTGCCAATACACCCCCAGCAGCTTCACACTGCACACAGCTGTTTTGTGTGTCTCTGCCAAGGGGTTCTGCCTGTCTGTGGGTTTCTGTGCAATCTTGGCAGCTTTCCCATATTTATAGGCTTCCATAAATGTTGAGGGCACTGTACACACAGATAAAGGATACCAGACTCTGCCCCAGAGACCTTATAATTTAAGGGTCTGGGCAGGCAAGCAATGCCATCAAAATCAAGGGGTCTCTCCTGTGGAAAAAATATTTGTTTGAGTAAAGCAATGCAGGATCAGACCCAAAAGGTAGGACATGTCTGCATTAGTGACCGATCAACACAAGACAAAAAGCAACAATAAATAGAAGCCATGCTAGCTTTAACTGATGGTGCCGGAATCAGAGATATTCCGAGTATTTTTTCCCTTAAATAATCACAATATTTTCCCACATTGATGTCTTACTGGCAGATTTCCAAATGGAACTGACAACAAGAAAAAAGGGTCAGATGTTGAGAGCCATGTGAGTAATTTAATGGATAGAAAGACAGACAGATGCCTGCAAGTGGATCAAATCCTATATTTATTTCACGTCCCCTCTACAATAATAAAAAAATTTGAATCAATAACAATGGAAATGATTTTAGTTGGGTTTTGGGTGCGGAGAGAAATGGATGATTATTATTGATCAATTAAAATTGGATCCTTCCAAACCCAGGACTCCTCTGTAGTGTAAAGGATGTGGTTTTTTAAATATATATATATATATAATATGCACATGCAACACAATAATGATAGGAAAATAAGCAAGTAATCTTACATCCCAGGTCTAATTCTAAATCTCATGGAAAACTAGAAATTGGTGTCCAGTCCACAAAAGACCCAAACCATTATCCACACCAATAAAAATTTAATTTCTGTTTCTCTAACAAAGTGCAATGTTAAGAATTGTGCAGCCGAGATTAACGTTTACCGACTTCTACTTACCTATAGATAAATATGTCTAGAGCAATGGGTGTGCACGTATGTATTTAGATACATATAGATACAGAGAGACCCCGTGTCAAAACCATATGTAGTATTTTAAATATTATTTTAGTTTAACAGCTGGCTAAATTATTCAAAACAACTATTTTATTTGAGGAAGTTTTTCTATTTTTCATCTAATAAATTAGTTATGGAATTGTCTTTGTTATCTGACCATCTCTACTAGTGTTGCAGAGTGCTAGGGAACAAAAAAGGGAACAATCCTGCCCTGGCAGGGAGATCCACTCTGTGCCCTAATGAGATTTTTCTCCATTTGACTTCTATGATTCTATGAATATTTTAATAGATGTTATGTGGTAAATATCTGAACAACGCAAAAACAAAGTGGAAAGCTGATAGCTCTGCTGTACCACCTCCATTTCCTATGTAGGGAGTGAGGACAGAAAAAGAGGAAGGTTGTGGGTTAGGATCGAGGGCCTTTGGTGGAGCTGTGTATGGGCCAACCTGGGGCCGGTGCTTTAACAGCAGAGGATTCTATGTCTGGCGAAGTGGGATTTTCTCCCACGAAAGCTCATGCGATAAATAAATGTGCTAGTCTTTAAAAGGGCCAGCAGAAGATTCTGTGGTTCAGGACTGATGTGCACTTGGCAGAGCTATAGGTGTGTGGACAGGGTGGCCGTGTGACGGGACTCAGGACTGAAATAGCAGAGGGTACTACAGGCCCAGATTGGAGGGCATTTGTGCTGCTATGAGAGAACCCTGCATGTGCTCCCCTCTAGCCACTACTAATCACTTCCTCGAGCACTAGCATCCCCCACAGGGGAAAGAGCAGGAGTCCATAGGTTGGAGCAAATGTGTTAGTCTTTGAAAGGGCCACAGGACTCTGTTGTTTTTCTGCAATAGACTAACACGGCTCTCCCTTTGGAACTAAACTCAGTAACGAAAGCTTTGACTCTTAGGGTTCTTCCCCCCATGGATTTGTTCTCTACATTAGAAACACACCTCCAGCATAAAGATGGAGATTTAGGAGATTTCAGCCTGCTTCTCAACCTCTGGAAATTGCCTGGCCTATCTGGTACTATAGAAGTCTGGGTGGCATGGACACGTGAAACTTCTGTTGTCCTGCATGCCTCAGTAACTTCTCTATGTCTCTTAGCCCCAGGCACCATAACTCCCCAGTTAAGTAATTCCTCTGGGATGGGTATCCCTGGGGAATAACACTTCCTTGGGGGGGGCTGGAATTACTAACTCTGAGCCCCAGCATGCCAGCAGAAACCTTTCTGATTGGCTGGGAACTTCTGCGCAACCTCCCCTCCCCTTGTAATGTCCCTTTCCCTATTTGGGCGAAGGGAGAAAACCCAGTCTCCAAAGTTCCCCCTTAGCCAGTGAGTGGCAGGAGTGAAAGCCCATGGTCACTCTGGGAGAGAAGATTGTGGGGACAGCGTGCACAGATCAGGGATACCACTGTACCTTTTGTATAGACTGTGTCAGTTCACGTAGCACTTAGGCACCTGACTTCCATTGATTGGGAATTAGGCACCTGTGTTACAGCCCAGATTCCAGCTACCAGGCTGAGAGGTAACTCAATTGTGGTTCTGGGGCACCAGTCTCCAGAGCTCTCTGGCATCCTTTGCCTACAACTTTGGTTTCAAATTCTGGTTTTGCCTGGGTCTCATGTCAATGTAGACTGAGGAGTAAGGGGCATTTCCATCTATGGCAAGGATTGCTCCATGCAGGAAGCAGGAAGGGTTGCATCTTTGTCCTTGATCAAAAAGCATGTTTGGTATGCATGAGGAGATGTGTTTCCCAGTGAACTATGGCTCCCCATCGCCTCCCATGCTGAACTGACAGGCACAAACTCCCCCTGGAAATATTTTTATGATTTTGTTAATGAGTGAGACATTTCCAGCTGATACATACTCCAGCACTGCAATGTGATCATTCCATGTGCCATCTCTTCCTGGTTCTGTGGTCTCACTTGGAATGCGACCCGGTTCCCTTGTGTCCATATCCCTTGCTGCAGAAGGGTGCACTGGGATCTAAACTGAATGTGAAATATTGCATGCCTAGAACTTAGGGTGGTGAAGAAAGCCAAGTGTAACCAATGCAGCTCTGGGAGAAGGGAACCGCTGCGTTCGCACCAGTGACATGTCAAATCTGAAATTTAATTACGTCAATTTCAAGGTCAACATTTTAAGATATCTCACAGCTAATCATTCAATGTCCCGATCCCACAAGCCCACATAGCCTCCCATGATCCTCCAGCTGCCAGATGTTCCAGCTTTTCTCCCCCAACAAAGCTGGATTTAAGATATAACAGCATAGGGGCTACTGCACCCATTGTATTGTTCTTGGTCACATTTAATTCCTTTAAAAAACTAATCCTACCTCAGATTTTTAATCTCTATGAAGCAGCTGTAGGTCCTCCAGAACGTCACTTCAGCTTGCAGTGGCCTCCCCAGGGCCTCGAATGTACAATATGCTCTTTGGGGTAAAGACCACCTTTTTATGCTGTTTGTTCACCACCTTGCACAAGGAGGCCCTTGTCTGTTTCTGGAGCTCCTGATCTCTACCCCAGAAAAATAATATCTAAAGTTAGAGGGAAGGTAGAAGAGGCAAGTGAGTCAATCCATTCAGTGCCCAAAGGTTGTTTATTCACTTGGCTCACACTTGGCTCACACTATCTCCTCCTTCCCTCTCTCTCTCTTTCACCTCCTTCCCTTTTCTGCCATCTCCTCCTTCTTCTTCCCTCTCTTTGAAAAGTCTGAAGCCGAGAGAGCAGGCCCCCAGCCACTGGGTCAGATCTCCCTCCCTCAATGTACTGAGTGGCCCCAGCTGATCACAGCAGCCAGGGTATAAGTAGAGGAAATCAAAATCAAGGTCCTTATCTGGGCACCTCCTCTGGAGCACAGGAAGGGAGAGTGGATTGTGCATCTTTAGTACTCCTGAGAGCCTCATGCTATTGCCCTGTAAATGGCTGAATTTCCTCAGAGAAAGGGTTATTCCATCCGTCACGTTGTCTTTTGCTGTCAGGAGAGGAATTACAGCCGGAGGGAAGTGTGGGGGAGGGGCTCAGCATGCGGGGAGCTTGGGGCAGGTGGGATTTGGAGTGAGACCACGTCGTATTCTAGCACTGGGCCCGGCAAGCCAGCTTCCAGAACATTCCAGCGATGTGATGGTTCCATCACGAACTGATCGGTCACTGGATGATGACCAAGGAGAAATAAAGCGGCTCTGCCCCGCCCGATTTTAGCAGGCTGTGACGTTAGAACGTCCGGGCTAAAGCAAACGAACAAAATACCACCACTAAAATGGTGCCCTGCGTATCCACAGCCCTTCCTCAGAACCCAGGAGGGATGAGCCTAGGCCCCCTTCTCAACCAAACTGAAGTTGGCTCTTCTGGTGCTGAAGTCTTAGATAAGTGTTGGCCCTCACTAATGCTTGGCTTCCAAGGGGCGGCACAGACGTACAGGGGCAAAGTCCTGCTTTCAGATCGGCATGGCAGATTTTCTGCTTCCCATACAAGAGGGGTAGGAAAGCAAAGACTACTTCTTAATAGAGAACTCGTCTTCTGGGTATCTTCCCTCCCGTTTGCAATCTCAGAGCCACTCTCTGGCAGCCGCAGAATTGCTCACATGAGATGGTAACATGGGCAGGTATTTGGATGGCTTTTTCTTCTTTAATGTCCTGTTGTCTTTTATCCTGTTGAAGGGGGGAAACAGTGAATCCCACTATCTGCCTTGCCTCTTCATGTCCTCTCCTCACCCATTTGCTCTGTTTCTCACATTGAGAAACAAAGATGGGTGGTAAATCTTTTGGGGCACGCCCAAACACACATGCTTGTTAGCTCCATCTCTAACCTTTGGGTTGCATTGGTTAAGTAGGCAGTAGGCCCCCCTCTCCCCCCGTTGCTTCTTTCATGTTTGAGAAAGTTGCTTTTGCATTGTTGCACCTTAAGAAATGTATGCACCCCCTTGCCATACATCCCATTCACAACAGCTTTGTACAGCAGTATCAATGGCTAAGGCTCAGCCTGATGGATCCCAAGCCAAACCTGGCTTGAGCTGGCTGAACCCAAAGAATATTCATTCTTTTCATTTCCACTTTCCCTCTTTCTATCAGCACCTCCATGAAATGCTGGGATTTCAGGTTGGTGTGTTAACCACGGCGTGAAAACCCAGCTAAGAGGGAGAAAGTGAGAGAGGTTTAAAAAATGTGCCAGGAATTGTCTTGATTAAAAATAAAGTGGGGTTTTTTTTGTTAACACTGTCCCTAATGAGGCATCCTTCTGATCCTTAAGCGTTGCCAAGGCGATGACCCCAGCCAGCCATCTTTAATTAACACAGAATAAAGCTCCTGAAATGAGTTCCTTTGGTAAATTGCTCACCAACCCTCCCGGGCACGAAGCAGTGTTTGCCTAGGCTCCTCGCGCCAGCATTCGCTCACTGTTATTTTTAAAGATGACTGGAGCTGGCTGGCTACCTTCCCTCCATCTTCTCCACCCTCTGCTCTCGCTGGTGCCCAGCTGTAGGCTTCTGGCCTGGGAAGCTGGTGAGCTTTGCACAGTGATCCCACTATGGCAGCAGCACTTGAGAAATAGGCCTTTTTTTTTTTTTTGCTGGCCTTCTGCAGAGGGTATCAGGGTAATCGGGGTGTGGGTGGAGGGGGGCGGGTAATATGAGTGATAATCAAACATCAATGCCTTAGGGATCTAATGGGATCTAATAGGGCTTTCCCATCCCCACCTTCCATTTTTCATTTGCAGTATCTGTTTCATAACATCATAGAAGATTAGGATTGGAAAGGATCTCAGGAGGTCATCTAGTCCAACTCCCGGCTCAAAGCAGGATCAACTCCAATTAAATCATCCCAGCCAGGGCTTTGTTAAGCCACATGTTAAAACCCTCTAAGGATGGAGATTCCACCAAACTACCTAGGTAACCCATTCCAATGCTTCTCCACCCTACTATCCAACTTAGACCTCCTCCACCGCAACTTGAGACCATTGCTCCTTGTTCTGTCATCACTGAGAGCAGCCTCACTTTATCTTCCCTGGCACCATCTTTCCGGTAGTTAAAGGCTGCTAACAAATCCCCCTCATTTTTCTCTCCTGCAGACTAAACAAGTCAAGGTCTTTCGTCCCTTCCTCATAAGTCATGTGCTCCAGCCCCCTATTCTGTTTGTCCACAGTGGGGGAGGTTCATTTTGCAGCAGCAAGCAGGAAGGTCCATTCTGGGTCCATTCCACTCTGACGTGTGCAGTGTAGCATGAGGGTGACACCAGCCCATGTGGTAAGAGGCGCTCCACAGCTGGGCCATTCTCCAGATAAGCAGGGAGAAAATCACATTTCCTGTTTGGTAGATAATGCCGGTCAAGAGAATGCCAGGACAATTTCTGAAAATGCCGTAATTGTCTTAATCTGATCGTGGATAAAAGATAATGATGCTAACAATATTTAAACACAATTATAGTTCCCTGCTGCTACTGGTCTCTCTGAATGCTCTCCATTCAAATGGCTTTGTTTGTGAGACGCCTCGATAATTCAGGACCCTCTGCGGCTGGTGCGTTTTGTATCTTTACTACAATTTCCACCTGCATCTTCATCAAATCAATAGGGATGTAAACTCTGCCATGAGGCTCTCTCCTCACAGAGTAGGGAATGCCAGCACTTTCACCAGGCAGGTAAACACTTTGGTGTCAGGGATGGTACCTTCGCTGGTTTTTGTTAAGGTGTCTGACCACGTGGGGCACTGCCTACCACTCCAGCTTTCTTACTTGTGGATGGCCTGATTTTTGCATTCTTCCTCTTGCAATTCAGTGCAAGTTTTGAGAAACTTGCCAAGAATGCAAAATGTGAGGAGAGGACACTAAAACTAATCGTAATGTATATTGATGTAACATCAAGCGAGCAGGGCTTCATTGTCCTAGGCTCGTCTCCAGCACATAGAGACATTCCCGGCTATGAAGAGCAGACAAAACAAGGGATAAGGGGGAAAAGGATTCTTATCCCCACTTTGCAGAGGCACAGAGGCTATGCCTACACTTGTTAATTTAAGTCAACTTAGCATGTCTACACTTAAATTTTAAGTCGACTTTGGGGGGACCCTACAAAGTCGACCTAGCGCATCCACACTGGATCCCTAGGTCGGCTTGTAGGGGTCAGGGGGACCTTGGACTGGTCCACCTTCTTACCCTTGTATACCCATTGCATGTGACCTATGTGCAGTACCTCAGGGTAATAATATGGACAGAAGATAATGCTACATCTTTGCAGCGCCATAGCTAAAGAAAAGCTAGTAGTAATTATTGATCTTCCTGGCTAGTGGGTACCTTGACCCATAGACTTTTCCATAATGCTTGGCTGCACAGCAGGAATTAAGACAGGATGGGCTCAGGTCACACTGAAATGAGGAATTCCAATGTGATGGTAAGGACTTTTTGCCCATAGAACTGGACACTAGACAATTGACTACTCAGAGACCCATTTACCTGATATTCTGACACAAATGCAGCGTCCCCAGGGGTGTTGCACACTAGTGGACAGGGTGTAGAAGGATGTGGCTGAGCCTTGTTTCACAAACACTATTGAGGAAACAGCGTGAAGGGATTTCAGGTTTGACCCAATCTATGGAACAGGAGCAGGAAACTTGCATTTCCAGTGTGGCATCCCCTGATGCTGCGATTTCTGATACTCCTTCCTCTTCCCTCATCCCCCAAACTCCTCTGTTCCCAGTGCTGCTGCCCACTAAGATGCCTGCTGAGCAGCCCTAGAAATGAAGTCCCTTTATTTATCAGGTGAGCAAGGGATGCAAACTCTGTTCCGTATAGCCCACCACCAGAACCTCACCCCTGTGAGGGGGAGAGTCCAATCCAAGAGGTGAAATGGGTTGAATCCATGGCCGTGAGCACTCTGCTTCTGCCTCAAACTCTCACTCAGACCTGGAACTCCTGCCTCTGCTAAGAATTATGGGCTTGCCTCGATCACCAGCACACTGCTTCCCTGGATCAATGGGGAACTTGGCAACTTCCACTGAATTCCCTAGAGCCATTCTTCAAGCTGCCCCTCCCTGGGTCCATCAGTCCCATTCTTCCAGGTGCATCCTGCCAGCCCACCTCCTGGCACCTCTGCGGAGAAAGCATTGGCCTGCTCTCTGTGCCGTCCAATGTACAATGACGCTGGCCATTCTCTAGGCCCTCCTACCCAAAGATGGCAATGTGCCCTGTGGCCATTCATGCCAGAAGACCCACTGCCCGCTATGGGACTGGTGAGTCACTCCAAAGGTGACAGACTAGAGTCTGTAAAACTCGCCCCGCCAACAAGAGAATTTCTTGCCTACACAGAAGGAAAGAAGGGGCAGCTTGGCCTTCTTAGTCACAGTTTGGAATCTCTGGATGGAAGTCAGTGTCAGATCAAACCTACAACACCTGCCAGGAGGTGGGTCGAGAACTTGGGAGAGGCTGTGTTAGCAAATGTAGCCACTAACATACTGTGCAGGGGATAAAATGATCTGCCTTCAAGTGATAGGGTGTCAGGTGAGTCTCTGTGGGCAGGGAGCTTCTCTCCTTCCAATCCACCTAAGTAATTTGCCACCCAATTAATCACTACAGCTGGAGGAGTCACAATTCTCCTCTTCTCTTTCTTGATGGTCTATTTGCACCTTCACACTCTGTCTGCTTCACCAGGTCAAGCCCGTGTTCCTTATGCCAGATTCACAGTGGGAGGGTCCTACACTACATATTTCTGGCACCATCTCTCTCACCATTCAAAATAACACTTTTTCAGGGCAGCAACACCCCTGGCACTAGATCAACAGATCTGACTGAGCCACTTTGTTCTCCAGGGTTTTCTACCAACCAACAAGTTTAAACTGGAAACAAACAAAACAGCAGCTGCCCAGCCAGGTATTAACAGTGACCCTTAAGAGAAACTAACAATAAGGCAAGTTCCAAAGGGGGAGCTCT
The DNA here is from genome assembly GCA_007922175.1 of Pelusios castaneus. Lineage (NCBI taxonomy): Eukaryota > Metazoa > Chordata > Testudines > Pelomedusidae > Pelusios > Pelusios castaneus. The sequence continues at coordinate 21,489,774 of ML685765.1, forward strand.
GTTAGCCTAGGTCAGCAAATATACAAGGAGTCTTGTGGCACTTTTAAAGACTAACCAATTTATTTATCGTATGAGCTTTTGTGGGAGAAAATCCCACTTCCTGAGATGTTTTGAAGATGGGGAACTTACAGAATGGGAGGAACAAATGCAGGGAAATGTATGACACAGGATCAGGTCAGACTGTTACAGCAAATCAAAGCAGTTGTTTGGATTCAAACACTGGGGAACAGCATATATAGAGGAAGGTGAGGTGAAATCAGCATCTAATCAGGTTCTTTCAATCTCTCTTTAAATTCCGAGAAAGCCTTGCCTGTCTTCAGCCAGCCTTCTCAGGTATTTCACCAGGCTTCCTCCCACCCAAAGTTATGGTGGCCACGTTTTGAGCCTATGAAAGGAGTGTCTGGAAATTGACCATTGTCCCAGGGCTGGAGGAAGGAATTCCTGTACTGCAGCGTGTGGGTTCTGGGCTGTGTTGCCATTTCAGCACCAAATTATAGGACAGCGACCTTGTCACCTTCAGGGGAATGCGGGCTGGACAATAAAGTTACTTCCAGGGACCTCCTAAAAGCATTGGGGCAGGGACTTAATTTTCTAACGCCTTTTGAAGGGAGATAGACAGACCATTCATGTTGCCTCATTTTGGATGTCTCCGAACAGATCTAGCTGGCTATATAGGTACCGTTTAATTACCACAGGGTAACACCCTTTTTCCTAATTCCGAACCCGTTACTTTTCAAGAGAGTTCACATTTTTCAACTCCATCTAGGAGCTTTTTTCGTCCTTTTTGAACGAGTTTTATTGTCCCCGCGCACACGCAAGATTTAGTGATCATTCGATTTAATTTTAAACGCTGTTTGGGTGTGGCTTTCCTTGGGGTGTTTCGTCAAAACCGTGTTAAAATAGTTATTTCGGTCAGTGCGTGTAATTTATTTGAAATTCAGCGCCTGTATTTTTTTTTAAAAAATAAAGGTGATCTTTTCTGGGAATCGAAATCTCTGCTTGCTCATTAGTTATGCCTTATTTTCTTTAGTTACCAAGTTATGCTTTATTTTAAAACTTAATTACGGCTGTGCTAATTTTTCTTTTTCTTTTCGTTTTTTCTTTTTTTTTTTTTTTTTAAAGATCCGGGTGTATTTTAGAAGCTATTCTTTTCCTGAACGTTGAGGACCGATTCAAAATCGAATTCAAAATTTTAAAAAGTATTCCCTCAGCAATATTGAAGTATTAAAAATATTCCCCCTAAAATATTTCATTATATGGTCTCACGTAGGAGTGACTCGTGGAAACCCTGTATCGACGCGATCCGGGCGCAATATAAATCGATTCGAGGGGGTAGACACAAATTGGCCGATCGGTTCTGTTACCCGTTTTCCCAGCCTATCCTCAGGAACGTGGGATGGGGGATTTGGTTAAAATTCTTTGGAAATTTTGCTCCCGTCCCAATTAAAGGATTTCATTTATCTGAATAACTCCACGCCGTGGGGAGGAGGAAAGAGAATGTGTGGCAATAAAGAAGCGAGGATCACACGAAATAAAGTAAAGCGGAGCCCAGGCGTGTGTGTCCAGCTTTTATTTTGTAGCTAATCTGACCCCTGGTTCGGTTCTTTCTGGATTCGGGGGTCCAATTCTCTGTGCGGAGGAAGTAAACCCAGGAAATTAACTCTTCAGGAAGGGGTATTTCGGATTCTGGCGTCCAGCGTGGCAGCCTGATTTCCACCGGGACCGAAATGAACAGTTTAGGGAGAGGTGCGCAGGGACTGGACCCTGAACAGTCGCAGCCGGTTCTGCCCGCCGTCGAGGAAGCGTCGGGTCTGGGGACGGGGCGGGCGCTGGCAGGGGTTGCCTAGATCTTTGGGAAGGCGAGAGGTTTCCATTAGCTTTTTTTGTGCCGTCTTGGCTACAGCCCAGTCCTGCTGAGCTCGGCTCTCTACCTCCGAAGGAAACACGGGAATGAATCTTGCCTAGATAATTTCTCCTTTTCCACGCCACATAATCCCCCAGTGCCTGGGGCTCACATGGTCCCAGTTTCTCCTAGGAAAAATGAGCTAGAGGGGAACAGCGAGGAGCCAGGACTGGCTCCAGGAGGCATTTCTCCCATGCAACAGCTGGAAAGAAGAGAGAGAGAAGCTGAGGAAGAAAGGAGGTGGCTGGTTGGACTCTTTGGGTCCGGCTCTCCTCCGGCACAGCTAGTGGCTAACCTGTCTGTGACAGTGGATCGGAATATCCTGCGGTCGTTCCCCCATCGTTGTCGTGCTGAGAGCCAGAGAGGCCATGCGATTCAGAGCGTGTCTCCTCAATGCAGCGTGAAGTTCGCCCCTCTCTAAAACGGGGCCAAGGCAGAACAGGCCTTGATTCAGCCGCCGGGAAAGTCCCTCACGTTGGATCAGTGAGAAATTCCCACAGATGCAGCACCGGGACGAGGGGGGCTGCTGCTCCCCCCACCCCCGGCTTTAAACCTTTAAATCGCAGCCCGGTGGCTACTCAAGGAGGACGGAGGAGGAAAGACGAGCTGTGGCGCTGTGCGGGGGGGATTTGCACGGCTGGGCTGAAGGCAGTTCTTGGAGCTGCCTTGGATCTCCCCTCCGGAGTTTTAGCTTGCACCATTTTGGCAGGGCGCAAAGAGGGGAACATTGTTCCTTCCCCTCGGCTCTACCCGGGCAGCCCAGGGACCCGCTAACGCCAAGGACGCCATTGACCAAGGCCGATTCCTCCTGGAGGGCGGCTCAGCTTGGCCCTAAAATGGGGTCATTTGTGGCCCCGAGTGTCCTTTCCTGGTGTGAAGACGCCTCCGGCGAAGGAGAGATTTTCCTGCCTATCTAGCAAAGGGAAATGGGCCCGAAACTGGAGGGAGCTTGCCGACGCGGGCGTGGAAAGTGTGGGTGCGTGAGGTGCGCCCCTGCCGCAGAGATCTCACAGCTCAGTCCCGACCCTGCGCAGATTTACGCACGCGCTTAATTCCCAGTGAATGGTGTGTGCCCTCCCCCACCCCCGGGCTCGCCGGAGCTACGCGGGGCATTAAAAATGGGCACGTCTTTGCAGGATCGGGACCTTCCCCAAGGCGCCTGCTCTTATTCCTCCCCCCGCCCCATCCAGCCTGCTCTAGCGGCCAGCGCATCTCTAGCCTCCTCCAGGCTGGATCGGGCGGCTCCCCACAGCCTCTCTCGCCCCCGACACAAGCTAAGCGCCCCTCCCCCACTTGCCTTCCCACTGGGCCGTGTAAACCCCCCTCGCCTGACCCCGCGCAGCGCCCAGCACCTTTCCGACCTTCCCATGGAGAGTGAAACCCACCTCCGGCTTCTGCCAAAGAGGTGCCTCGCCGCTGGCTCCCGGGTCGCCCCCCCTGGCCGGAGCGGGGTTTTTCTGGCCACCCGGGGGTCCCAGCCCCGCCTCGGCTGGGGAAGGAGGCTTCGGGCTGGCCAGAGCGGCCTGGGCAGATGAGCCCCGCCGAGGCCGCACATGTGAACAACCGCCCGGCTCCATCCAGGCGACCAGCCGGGCCGGAGCTGGACATCGAGCCTGGGAGAAGAGGAACCGGGAAATCCGGGGATAATTCCGGCCATCCCCTACCGACAGGAACGGAAAGCTGCAGGAGGGGAGCTTTCCGCCCGGCCCTTCCCTCTGTGCCAATCGCCACCGGCTCCAAACAGCAGCGTGTTGGGGGCATCTCGGAACAGCAACGTCCTGGGACTAACCCCAACGTGCTGGTGTGTGGAATAAAACCCCGCGATGGCCCGCCTCGGGTCTGCTTTAAAAGGAGCAGCCAGCTGGTCTTCGGGCAGAAGCCAGACGCAGCGTGTCCCCTTCCGAGCCGGGGCTCTCCGTTTACACAAGGCTGGCCGGGTGCTCGGATTCTAGGGAACTGGTGAATTCGCTGGTTGCGCACGACGGGTTACAGAATTCAGCCCGGTCGCCCCGGGGAGCAAGCCACGCACATTGTGTTGTGTGGACCCTGTCACACACGCATGCCCGGGGGGGGGGGGTGTTTTCCATGCTACTTTGCAAGTAGCCCCTGGAAAGGAAACCATGGCTAGCTGGGTTTGCTGGGGAAACATGTCGTGCAAAAAATGTACCTACGGACACAGCGACACTCACACACACGAGTTAACGAGTCTCCATTCCAGGGACGATTCAGCTGGATTCTTCCAAATCTATCCTGCAAAGTAGATCCGTGCCCTTCGCGAGGTTTTAGGCGCCTCGCTGCCATGATAGGTTTCAGAAAACCCACTGGCCCGAATTTCCTGGGCACACTAGTACTGTCTGCATTGGAGGAATGGGGGGGGGGGAAGAATCTCTCTTTCTCTGTACATAAAGCAACCGCAGTGAAGAGCTGGCCTTCTCCTACTGTCTCTTCTCTGTGGAAGCGAGAGTGTTGGCTGGGATCCGGAGAAAGCCGCGCAGCTGTTCCCGCATTGCTGGGTTACCAATACTTGGGTGCATTTCCCTCTCCTGATCCTACTCGCCGAGCCGGGCCTATTCATCGGTTTTCTCACTCCAGCTACTTGTTATGGGATTTTGAAATGCTCTGCCCTCTTCCGAGGCCTGTAAAGGGAACCAGAGACGGGATCCCTTTGGATTTCTGCCCTTCCTCCAACAGAGACGGGCCAATCGATCTTGCCCTCTCTAAACTTCCCAGTGAAGCCCAGGGCACTCCTCTGACTCCGAGGGGCAAGATCTGACTCGCTATCAGAGAACCCCCCCCTTGGGTGGGCAGGGGCAGGTAAAATGAACAAGCGCCCCAGCTGATTTCAGTAGGGGTTTGCCCGATGAAAGGAGGACTGGGCTGAGCCCTTCAACCTGCAGGTACTTCCCAGCAGCAGCGATTTGCGTTTTAATGGGACCCTTTCTGCGAACCTCGAGTGTCCCTCCATTTTACCCCTTTGCAAACTCCCCCGGGGCTGTCAAATTGCCCGGGTGCGTCTGAAGCGAATTCGGAGCGTAGTCCGATTTCTAGGCGGTGTCTGTGTACAGAGTGTGCCAGTGGCATCTACCGGTTTACACTGGATTAGTAATAACTCGGTCTAGCGAGAAGGGTCAGAACAGCACGGGAGGAAATGTCCATTTCCGGGCACACTCGCTCGCCTGGTGGAGCCTGGGTGGCTTGGCTAGTTGAGTACAAGTTCCTCCCAGGTACCCCTTCAGAGCCGCTTCATCGCTTCAGCTGCCCTGGAAGAGCGATCCAGACTCACTCCCAAGGCTCCTGCGCTTTGGGGCAGATGTTAGTAGCCCCAGCTGCTACCGAAAATCAGGGGCTGGGGGGAATTTCCAGCCAGAGGTTTAAACCAACCATTGAATACAACATTCACTGTGTGGCTGCCAAAGCCAACCTCTGAGATGATCGCCTGCCACCTTTCAAGGCTGTTGGGAAGAAAATTCCCAGGGAGACGCTAAAACGGCAACATTTCCATTTTTAAATTGAAAGCCACTGACGGGCCGGGGCAGCCAACTTCCTGGGTTTTATTCCGGAGTCAAAGAACCGAATCGCAAAGCTCTCATCAGCAGCGGGACGGTTAAAGGTTCGCTCCAGTCTGCACTTGGATCCGAATTAACATTTGGGTGGAAGACAGTGACTGAGGTCCCCGACGCTGGGGTCACGTGTCTCCTCCCCTCCCAGCTCCTGTCTCGAAGGAATCACTAACCAGGCGTTGCCGAAATGGGCTAAAGTCAAAGCGGAGTCTCCCGCGTGCAGCCCCTGGGATCCAGCCGAGAAAGGGGCTTGGAGAGAATGTTTCCGTCTAAGAGATGCCCCTTTCCCTGCCGGCAGTGGGAGCTAATCTCTGATTGCACCCCTTAATGATTTGTGATATAGACTCTGCCAGTGAGGAACTGGGAGTTGTACCCACCACTTCCAGTAACGGGCCTTGGCTGCTCGCGTTTGTTTCACACCCAGCGCGCTGGCAAACCCTTGGAGGCGCCGGCTCAATACTATTCCTCAGTGAAACAAACAAGGAGTCCTGGGGCACTTCTAAAGACTAACACATTTCTTTATCGCGTGAGCTTTCGTGGGAGAAAATCCCACTCCGTCAGCTGATGTCCAAAACCAGTCACATCTCTCCCTGCTTTGAGATCAAAGAATCACTCTCCCAGAACCAAGGCAAACCAACGCCCTCGCCCCCCCAGGATAAAATAAAAACGAACACAAAAAGATGTGCGAATGGCGAAGGGCAGGGAGAGATTTTTGGCCCGTGACTTCAATGGTTTGTCAAATGTTGATAGGTGGGGAAAAAGCATTACAGATATTTTTTAAAAATAGGAAGTTTTAGCCTGATCTGTCCGGGTGAACTCAGCTTCGCTGGGGTGATCCATCCCGTTGATTTAAACTGAAATACTGGTGCCTAAGGACGGCACACAATCAAAAGGTGCAAGTTCAAGTCAAGTTCAAGTTCAATGGTTAGCACAATTGCATTTCAAAAAGAGATTTAGGGTACATTTTTGCATCGATCTGGCTTTATTTCCTAGCACAGAGCTTGCCTATGTATGTTGCATCGCACGTGTTCTTATTATTTCCCCACATTTTAAATATATTCTAAAATAATAGCATGCATCGAGCTGGGAGAGATGAAATTCCTAAAATCAGAGTGTTTCCGTGTGTACATTTGGGGGGCACACGACACACGAGAATAGGATAGACTAAATGGAGATCATTCTCACAAAAATGATATTGACATGGCAGCCAAAAAAATAAAAAAATAAAAAATCTAGCTCTACCTTGCTTCATATTAAATCTTAGATCACATTCAGTTGCCTTCCCCTCCCCGCAAGATCGCAAATAGTGTGTGGATTTTTATTTTATTTATGTATTTATTTATTTTCTGGTTGACTATTTAAAAAGACATCTTAAGGTGCACAGAGATCAGACATTGCCCATTGTTTCTGGCACCCAGTGCTAACCCCCTGCAGCAGGCTATGGCCTGGAAGAACAAGGGAGGAAACGCTGTGGGGTTTCCCCCTTCCTGCTTTTCTCTCCTTTGATTTGGGGCTCAATCTTTTCGGTCAGCGGCTTCTTTCCAGCCTGGCCGGCGGCTGGTCGTGTTTGGGTTGGTTTGTAAAGCAGGGAGGAACGGGAGGCAGTGAGCTCCTGAAGTGTCGGCTCTGAAGGATATTTGTAATAACACAAGCAGCGAAACGAATGGCATATTTTGAAATCCTGTCTGGGTAATGATGCCTGCAGGCTCCTCTGGATTAGATCGCGCTCCAACCACATCAAGAAGGCTAATTATCCCAAACCACTTTCCCACATTTCTGCCTCTTTTATTTTCTTCGTCTGAAATCTTTGCCCAGCGCTCGCCCCCCCCAGTGATTCCCCTGTTTTGCTGGGTCCCTGCCGGCCTTTTAGCACCAGCTGCCGGGGCGAGGGTGCGGCGGGGAGACTGGGAAAACATCTGAACTGTCCGGCCAGGTGGATCGCAGGTAGGGGGGCGCTTCAGGGCTGGCTCGGGGGGATGCTAACGGGTGAGGTCTGCAATGGCAGGATCACTCACAGCGCGCCCGGGGTGTCTGAACTGGCTCCTTCCCGCCTTCTTCCCCTCCGACCTGCGCTTGCAGCAGAGTGCCTTGGTGCTACGGCCGGAGAGGCCATGGTGCCTGCGGACAGACCCCATGGGTGTGGCCGCCTGGTTTCCTTCCCCGTGGGCAGGAAGGCGATCAAGGCGGCTACCCTGCAGCAGAATGGGGCTGCAGCGCGAGGGCGGGGTGAGTCTGTGCCCCATGGTCAGGGCATCCTCCTGGGAGGAGGGAGGCCAAGGCCCTGTCCCCCGAAGCCAGCCACTCTTTCTTTATTCAGCCACAGCAGAACGGCTTCCACGGGAGAGTGAGGGATCCCCGCATACACAGGGGCTGGAACAGAGGAGCTGGCACCCCCGGGCGTGGAGTGATTTACAACTGGTGCAAGCGTTCTCAGCACCCCCGCTATACAAATTGGCCCAGCCCGCTGCCCATCTCAGGACATGCTGGGTTAGAGAACTCTCCTGACAGGTGGGAGAACCCGGGTTCCTTCTGCAGAGGCAGGTACCATCTCTGAGAAGGGGGGGGCTCAGAGCACACCCCTCTAGCCACATCCCCCAATGGCTAGCTTCCTGGCTGCTGGCTTTGGGGCCCACATTCTCTAGCACCTCTTCTCCCCATTCTTTGCCCGGAGATCCTAGGCAGGTGCCTAACTCCCTTGGATCGCAGGATTGTTCCTGGGATTTTCTAGGTGCCGGTAAGTTAGGCCTTGTACCCAGCCTGGCGATGTCTACGTGACTTCAGGGTCCTGCGAGCCCACGTAGGAGAGACAGAAAGGGCCCTGAAAAGGGAAGGCGCATCGCAGTCTGAGATTGCAGGGCACTAGAGTGGGACTGGGTCCCCGCACCGCACCCCCCAGCACTGACCTGCTTCCTCGCCTGCGCCTAGTCCCTTCCCCTCTGGCTCACTATCCCATGTAAGAAATGGGGATACCCCCCTACCCTGTAAGGCGCTTTGAGATCCACGGGGGGCAGAGGTGTGGATTATTGCTTCCCGAGCAATTTCTGAAAGCTCTGAGCTCCCTTGGCTTGAATGGGAAGTCGGGTATCCAGCACTGCTTACAGTACATTGGACCCGCACAGCCCTCCAGCCCGCAGCCCGTCTGCTGTTCTAGGGGCCAAGCCCGGGAATGCAGGGCCGAGCCCAAACTCCTTGAAGTCTTTCCTCTGGCTACCGTGAGTGGCTGGGAACGGCCCGAGGAGGGAATCCGGGCCGAGCAGCCTAGAAATGGCCGGGCGCGTTTTTAAAATGCGCCGTGCTTCCATCTTCGCGTTTAGCCCATTGAGAGGCTCTTTCCCCGCTCTCTCGTCTACATTAGGAGAGTCGTGTGTGAGCCCAGAACGCTGCTTGCTTGGTCTGCAGCGAGGCTCTGCGGATCCGGGGCGGCCTGGCCCTCCCTTACCCCTCTGGCCTGGCCTGGTCTGGTCTGGAAGTCCTTTTGGGTACCTACACTTGCACCTTATGTGGACTTAAGGACACTTAAGTCGACCTACAGAACCCGCATCCACACATGCGCTTTTTAAGTCCTCTTAATAACTGAAGGTCGACTTTAAGACTTAAGTCCTTATTAGACCTTATTATTAAGACCTTATTAAGTCTACTTAACAGAGCCTGTAATGTAAACATAGCAAATGTATGAAAGGGGGAAACAGAGGAAAGTGCGAGCTTGGAGTGATGCAGCCCACACTGGCTTGCTGGCCAGGGGCTCTCTGTCCTGGCAGAACAGAAATCACGGGAGCCAAGAAGCTGCAGCTGGAGAGGGGAGAATGCAGCCGCAGCTTCCCACTTGGGAGGACCACCCCCCAGCTTGCTGTTAACTCACAAACTGTTCCGGAGTGGACCAGATGGGCAACCAAATCTGCTCCCAGTATAAGTAACAGTATGGGGGCCCCAGGAAGGGGCCTGAGAATACACACTTAGCCTTCTGTCTGGGCCTGGAAAGCCTGGACCGTGGGAGTAACTGGGAGGCCAGAGTCTGTGGGAAACTCTCCCTCTATGACAAGTTCCAGACGGGGTAGCCCTGTTAGGCTGGTTCAACAAAACAAACAGTCCTGGGGCACTTTTAAAGACTGACACATTTATTTATGGCATGAGCTTTCCTGGGTGTAATCCCACTTCTCTGAGGCATGAAATGGAACCTGCAAAATGTCAGGGGAATGAATGAATAATGCTCCTCTGGATTTATTCCCCTGACATTTTATGGCTTCCAGTTCATGCCTCTGGGAAAGTGGGATTACACTCACCAAAGCTCTTAAATAAATTTGTGGCATTTATTTTCCTCCCATTCTGTAGGTTCCCCATCTTCGAAGCATCTGACAAAGTGGGATTTCTTCCCAGAAAGCTCATGTGATAAATAAATGTTTGCCTTCAAAAGTCCAATTGGACTCCTTGTTCGTTCCCCCTTTATGCTGACTGTCGACATCTCTCACCTACAGCCGCTCTGGTAGGGAAGGTAGCCAACCTGGCATTTTAGTTTTTACTGACCTGAAGATCTGAAATAGAGTTTTTACTGACCTGGTAAACTTTTTCCTGACATCACTGGAAACGCCAGAAACTGTCTATTAATGTCACAGAAGTGTGGCCTCACTCGCCACATTCTGTACACAGGGATTTGGAATTAGGCAAATGTTTTAGGAGCAGTTAATTGATCAATGGGGTTCTTTGGGCAGGTGAAATAATAGGAATGATAAAATCATGTTCAGTGTAGTTTTATGACCCCAGAAGTGATTCTGAATGACCACAACCAATGTTTTATTTTATTTCTACCCAGTTTTAGTGACATTTTAATTTATTGTCCGATTTCCTGGAAGCGTTAAAATTGTACATTTTTTTACTGACTGTCAGTACATTCATTGACCCTTGGCAGCCCTCTGATCGGGGGGAGGGGGAGCAGGAACCGGTCTCTATTGCTGGAGCACAGTGTTGAAAGAAAATTCTCAGCTCCTCTGTTTTGCTTCTTGGCTAGTGATCGATGAAATACAACGGGCTCCCCGGTGCTGTAGAAGACAGAGGCCACTGTCCCTCCTCCCAGGAACTTTCTGCAGCCCCTGTAGGCTGGTAGCCAGCTCCTCCTTTCCCATTGCCCCTCTTCTTTTCCTAAAACCTCGCAGTTTATTGGCTCTGGGGCAGCCTGGGCTGTTTTATATGAGGTGTCCGCGCAGAGAATTGGCAGAGAGGCCCCATTTTAGCGAGACTGTTTAGGCCCCACTGTGATAGAAATTCGGGTTAATGCTAACAGAGCAATACAAGCAATCGTGTGTGTAGGAGAGGGAGTTTCAATGGCTACGCCCAAGAGCGCGGCCCGGAGATTAAAGCCAATCGGCGCGGAGGGATCCGCCCGCTGACCAATAAGAATAAATCCGAAGGAACTGCTTCCTGTTAATGAACAGACCGGAGCCTGCAGGAATTGAGTCGTTTGCTGGGAGTTAGTTACTCCGCTATGCGAACAGCCGGGTTTGGGGGGGAGACACTGTAGTGGGGAAAAGTCGGCCCTCGGCTGTGATTTCAGTGGGGATGTAACGGAGGGCAGAATGTGGCCTTAGAAATGACAAATGGAACAGAAAGTTTCCTTCCTAATCCTGCACCTTCTTCACGGAACAGAAATAGCCATTTGGTCTTTTAAAGATCATATTAAAGGTGATCGTCTTTGAATTCCAATTAATGGAGACAGTCATATTAAGGCTACAAATATATATCATGTAAATAAAGTGTGTCTGTACCTCCATCCACAGACTCGCTCCCTATTCAGAAACCTTCTAGGAGACATGTAGACCCACCTGCGCCTATACAGATGTACACTTATATCCCAGCCATACACAGCCCTTGTTCAAACACTGGCTGCGCCATTGTCTTCTATTTACTTCGATTTTGCAAACGACATCTATCTGTCTGTCTGTCAGGCTGTCATATTTAACACTAGAGGCATATAGAGAATGGGAAGGCACTGGTTCAATGCTAGGCTGACAGTACACATTTTAATTTTGTTCAGAGACCGCTGCCAGGTTTACAATTAGAGCTGAACCAATGCTGGGGGCGGTGAAATCTGTGACTATTCGTTTGAACGGGAAAAAGGGGCTTTTGATCCAACAGTATTTGTGGTGGTTTCGCGTTCACTATCTTAAAACATGGGCGTGGTGGCAGGGTTTCTCAAGGCAAGCTGGTTTTAAATTTGAATGCTCACCTGATTGCAGAAGGCGAATTTTGAATTGCATATTCGACTGTAATATTTGAAATTCCCACGCTGGGGATTGATTACACGGCTCACCTCATCCCTGAACGGAATCGATATATCTGACAAACTCAGCCCCAGTTTGGAAGTTTGATTGCTGAATATTCTCACTGAATAAACTATTAATGCCTTCTGCGCGGGAGAAAGCCTTTTACAGAAATATTCATACGCGCTTAATAAATCCGAGACTTTCACTGACTCTAGAAAACAGAAACATAAATAAAAGGCTACAAATCAATTATTTGCTCAGTCTTAGTTAAACTCATTACTTTTCCCTCGCTGATTCTGTTAATCGGGACAGGATATTTTAGGGTATTGTTTTTTTATTTTTTTGCCTCTCTCATAAACCTTTAAATTCCTGATCTATTCAGTGAGGGAGTTGGATCTGTCCTCGTGATTTGCTTTTCCAACAAACGGCAATTTTCTTAGCCGTTTTGGGTTTCTAAACGAACAGGAACAGGATACCGCAGAGGGGTGAAAAAATGGGATCTGGGAAAAAAAACAAGAAAAAAACCCCAGGTCGGAACAAACGGGCTAAGAACTGGGACAGACGTGATGAGAGCTAATTGCAGGTCACACAGTCAATTTTTGCAGAAAGACGTGGCTGTGTGTGTGTGTGTGTACTCCACTTTTACCAAATAGGAACCCAGAGCTGACACTGTCTGGCTCTAACACACCAGATACCGCGGTGATGAGCAATAGAGAAATCGTACATTAAATCGGATTCCTGCACTGGAGGAAAATAATTAGAGTCAATAAACGGTTTGCTAGAGAAGGGTCCGGATGCCTAGGGAAGGTCTGCGCCTCCTCCTGTCAGAGCTCACCCACTCCCCTGCAAATTCCCCGGCTCGGGTGTATTCCCGCAGCACGTTTTTCCTCCAGTGCTATCCTGGTGAGCCGCTTAGTACAACATCCCTCGGCCACTGTCATTTACCTCCAGAGCCTGCGCCTTTCCCTTTTCTTCTGTGAGTTTCTCTCTGTTTAAATAAGGAAATCCCTGCGATGGTGTCCGTGGGGGGAGCCATGAGTGCTCGTCATAAAACCCGAACCAGCCACAGCTCTCTGCAGGAGTGTGGAGGTGCAATCTGGACCCCCTCTTGTCCCACCTCCTAACTAGAATCCGCTCCGGGCCGCTACCGATCTCCTAACCTCGGGTCCCTTGTGCTTTTCGCTGGGGATGGGTGGGGGTTAAATGGATAGACCGATCATGCCTTTAATCCGCATTAAGCAATTAGCCTTCTTCAAAGCCTCTGACGAAGTGGGATCTTCTCCCACGAAAGCTCATGCGATAAATAAATGTGTTAGTCTTTAAAAGTGCCCCAGGGCTCTGTTTATTGTCCTTCTACACCAGTCTCCTTCCCCTTTCAGTCACACATGGGGGGGGGGATTTTTAACGAATGGCGGACGGCCCCCCTTCCCCGTCAAGGTGCAACTTCAGGCTGGATTGGGTTTGACGGATAATGGTCTTTTCCTCATAATCAGTGGCACGTGTCTGCATGGGGGGGCGGGGGGCTCACAACAAGATAAACAATAAATCAAGTGTCCAAGGAATTCTGGGAGGGCAGGAAAAGGTCCAGCTTTAGCAGGGGGTAATTGGGGTGGGGGGAATTTGAAAAGGCGCGCATTGGACGGGTCCCTTGCTCTGATCTGCCGGGGAACCTCCCTCGCTTACCGGGCGGGGGGGGGGGTGTTCCTGGCCCAGATGCAGACTGAGCTGGGGGGGAGGGGGAGTCAGGGATTCACAGACCCTATTTAGGAAGCTTGGGGCGGTGCAGTTACTGGATCCCCGCCCTAGGGGTGTGTTGAGAACCCCCCACCTCGGCCGTCGCCCAGTCGGTCCTGAAGAGCCCCGATCTCTGGCTGTGCGCCCCTCGTTTTGCCGCCTCCCCGCCATAGGCTTGTGTCTCTCTTTGTGCCCCTATGTCCCTCTGACTAGTCGAGAACACGGGTCTCCTCCCGAGCCCCAGCCGCAGCTTTAAACCAAGCCCCTGGCCTGGCCTTTCTCACGCGCGCCCACTGACGCCTTTGAAAATAGGGCGCGCCGGGTGGGCAACTTTAACCTTATTTTGAAAGCGCGCGAATTGGCCCCTGCTCAGGGCCTGCTAAGGGAAACCACTGATCTGCGCGGGCTCAGAGAGTCACTTCCCGGCTTAATGCGTCTCTGCCCATTTGTCCTCTCAGCTGTGAAACCTCCTTCCCGCTGGGGCAGCAGCCAGAGATTGCTGTGTTCACCAGCCTTCCCCTACCTGCCTCATCACAGCTGCCCCCAGGAAGCAGGGCCCAGGACAAAGGCCAGGCTTGGGGCTGGGAACTACTTTACCATTGAGTGGCTGGTGAGTTGTGTGTGTGTGTGTATTTGTAAATATAGTGCCAGGAGCTTGGGTGAAATGCTCTTTCCTTGTGAAAAGAAGCAAAGCTTCCCACCCTCTATGCAGATTGCAGGAATCCCCACATGCTTTGGGGTCTCTTCTTGGTGTTAGTTAGGTATTTCAGTTAAAAACAGTATTGGAAGGGCATCACCCTATTTCCCAATATTCCTCCACTGTCTGTTAGCAGCACTGTAACTCTCCCACAATGTGTGTCTTGTGTAGGGCACTGGTCCCTATGGGGGTAGCAGCCTCTGAGGGTTATCAATTATGCTTTTAGCTCAAGGAGTAGAGGTCAGAGGTGTGGATCTAAAGGGCCTGCAGAGCATTGTGTGTGTGCTAGCATTTAAATGGATAGACCTATAATGCTGATCTCTCAGCATTAGGGTTAGGGGTCAATATGGCTGCACTTGATGGGATTTAAGGGTTTTTGTTTTTGTTTTTTTTTAAATCCCAGGGAGTGACAGGCAAAAGGAAGTTAAAGTTGCAAAATCATGCACTCAAAAGATGGGAAAGCAGGCCCACCACTGTAGCCTTGTGCATATTTGCATCGTGTTATGAGTCTTTCCATGATCATCCACTATTTGTTCTACAGATCCCTGCTTTTGTCAGTGCTCAGGATGGGCTGTGTGTGTGAGGCAGTGTGCCCTGTAAGAAGAGAAAGGGTGGTCTCCTGTGGCTACAGCACTGGGATAGAACCTGGAAGAGGGAAGTTCTATTTCTGGTTTTATCGCAGACCTCCTACATGATGTTGCATAGGCCTTATACCCTAATGCAAAGAGGGTTAATTAAGGTTGCATAGACAGCTTTAAGCCTTGCATTTCCTAACCTTTCAGTGCTTGATTTTGCAAGGATAGTGTTCTTTGAAGGGAGCCTTTTGGCTGCAATTCTGCAGTTTCTCTTTGTAGCTGAGATTTTTTATTCATTTGTTTGAGCACCACTATTAACACATCATCAATGGAGTGAGCAGGGAGATTGAAGTATTCCCCTATTGGTTTTTGAATGTTGTGATTTCTGATGTCAGACTTGTGTCCATTTATTTTTTTTTTGTGCAGAGACTGTCCTGTTTGTCCAATATATAATGCAAGGGGACATTTATGGCATATGATGGCATAAAGCACATTAGTGGATGAGTAGATGAATGAGCCCTTTATGAAGTAACTGGCTTGATTTGGATTTGGATTGGAATTTGAATTTATATGCAAATTCAACTCCGTTACCTCAGGGTTAAACAGGGACTATGGATTTTATTCTCATTACAAGTGATTTGACCTCACCTTCCTCTATATGCTGTTCCCCAGTGTTCGAATCCCAACACCTATTCTGATTTGCTGTTACAGCCTGACCTGATCCTGTGTCATACATTCCCCTGCATTTAATTTGCTCCCATTCTGTAAATTCCCCATCTTCAAAGCGTCTGATGAAGTGGGATTTTCTCCCATGAAAGCTCATGTGATAAATAAATTTGTTAGTCTTTAAAAGTGCCACAGGACTCCTTGTTTGTTTGGCTGACCTAGACTAACATGGCTCCCCCTTTGGAACTTGTCAATTTACAGAGATTATATTGTCCATATGTATAGGGCCATAGAGAGGGCACTCATATGCTAAGGAGGGCACTAACGTGTAGGTGACATCTATTTCTGCAGAACTGGTTGCACTCTGCTAAATATGAAAACATTTCTGATTTCTGTTTGATATGCATTAACTCATCCCAATGGGCAATGAGGGAAGACGTGAAGGTGGGCTAAGCAGTTGTCTTCCTGTGTGTGTGTTTTGTAGACAGATTCAAATGCTCTCTCTCTCTCTCTCTCTCTCTCTCTCTCTCTCTCTCTCTCTCTC
>ML685765.1:21505716-21582353 GCA_007922175.1 Pelusios castaneus
CTCTCTCTCTCTCTCTCTCTCTCTCTCTCTCTCTCTCTCTCTCTCTCACACACACACACACACACACACACACACACACACACACACACACACTTGTATGGGCCCTATTGTGGTGCACACAACATTGTAGAGGCCTTACAAACTGCAAAAGTTCTTGTTCAGGCTCTCA
Source organism: Pelusios castaneus (assembly GCA_007922175.1). NCBI lineage: Eukaryota > Metazoa > Chordata > Testudines > Pelomedusidae > Pelusios > Pelusios castaneus. The sequence goes on from ML685765.1 coordinate 21,505,886, forward strand.
TTATCTCATGTCTTGATTACTATAATATCTTTTTCTCTGGACTTGACAGATATAATTGTGCATTGCTCATGTCCATCCAAAATGCTGAATGTCGATGCCGAGACATTCTCCTAGCCCATTGCATAGCATCCCTCCTTATCCCCATATCATCCCTTTACTGGCCCCCCTTCTCTCATATCAATGACGAGCTACATATTTTCACTTTCAAGGGCCTTTATGACTTATCCTCTCCCTTCCTATCATTTCTCATTCATTATCAAAAGGTCAGCTCCTGCCTCCGATTGGCAATGATGCCAGCCAGCCACTTTCTATCTTTTCAAACAAGCCTGTTTGTGTTTTCCCTCATTCTTCCTCTCCAGGTTGGTAGCAGTCCTCGTAAGCATCTGCAAGTCAACTGCCTTTTCCTCCTCCAAATCCCTCCCTAAAACTTTCCTTTGCCCTGATGTCTACAGAAGTACACAACAGTGGTTAGGCTGCTGGTGTTCAGAAACCGTTGCCTCTAATGCTGACAATATCATCTCATTGTTTCCTTTACTCTCTGCTGGTTTGTCTATAATCTGCATCCATCTGTTGTCTCATTTTATACTGAGATTGTAAATTCTATGAGACAGAGACTGTCCATTTGTTCTGTTTTTACAGCACCTAGCAGGATGGGGCCTGGTCCAAGGCTGGGCTCCTGGTGCTACACTAAATCCAATAATAAATAATGGCCAAGCTCGCCTGCAATGACTCAAGAGTATGAGCACCCACTTCAGAGCACACCGTTGAGAAGCAGAGCAAAACACCCATATTGTTGTTTGTGAGATCCAAGGTACAGTTGATCTGATCCTTTGGGACTAGAAGTTACCTGAATTGGCTGTGATTTGTGGTGTAAGGGACTATCTATCACAAAGGGAGACTTATCTGGGTACCAAGATAGACTGGAGTAACCAGGGAGACTATCTGTGATTCCATGCTAAGGCTGTTATAGTGCCTGAGGAGTTTACACTTAATAATTGGTTGATGAAATCTAAGGATATGCTGCAGTGGTCTGAAATCCACACAAAATCTTTGGTTTCCTGAAATCCTTTTGGGTACCATCACAACAGGAGGTGCCCACGGGCTTTTGCATTTCAGAACCATCCCCTCATAGAGTGCTTTCCTCCTCCTACAGAGTCTGGTTTTGCGTTTCTCCTTTAGCATGGTGTGCTCTGCAAGGGGCAGCTTATGTCCCTGTATTCCAGTGGAATGTGCGCTTCTGTTATAGTTAATCCTGGCAAGTTGGAAAATACCTGCTTGTGGTATTTCAAGAGGGCCAGCATCTCTGCTTTTTGGTTTGGATTCAAATTCGCCCAAACCTCAGTTCTCTCTACAGGAGTCTTTTCTTTACTTTCCTTGACCAAATCAATTCAAGGCCCTTGAATCAAGGGGCAGTAAATGTTCCCTTCGCACAACAGAGCATATTCACCATCATCTCCCTGTCGTGGTAAGCTTTCAATCCATTGATATGCACTGTCTGCACTGCTCCCCAGCCATGGGTTTCTTTGCATCACAAGTGACCTCATTCACTCTCTCTATCACCTTGAAAGGACCCTCCCAACAATCCTGCATCCGATTCTTCCTCGTCAGAATCAACAATGACACCCGGTCATTTATATCAAAAGATCTTTCTCCAGGATGTCTGTCCTTTCCAAGACGCCGGACTCCTTTCAAGGTTCCGATGCCCGAAATCCATCATACCCTTTAAATGCTCTTTAAAACAAGTGGTATATTCCCCTACAGGTTCTGACTCTTCTGTACTAACCTTCTGAGGGCCTTGAATGCAATCTAGGGGGTCCCTCTCTTGTGCCCCCTAAAAGAGATCAAAGAGGGTAAACCCCATGGGTACACTCTTGTAAGCAAACAAGGGAGTAACACACCCCATTATTCTTTTGCTGGTTAACATACGTCTTCTTCAGCATAGACTTCCGTGTCCTATTGAATCTTTCTATAAGACTCTGTGTTTCTGGATAATAGTGGGCAGCCTTTGTATGCTTCTCGAGGAACTTCCAAAACTTTCTGAAAACTACAGACTTGTAATTTGCACTATGATCTGACAAGATTGTACTGGGGGAAACCTACTCTGCTAACAATAGGAATTAGGGCAGTAGTGTAGTTTGTCCATATTTGATAGAACTGTGGTCTCAGGGCACATGGTGCCAGAATCTATTGCAACCAGCTTACCATTTCTGGAAGGTCTGGGTGGGGTGAGGGGGTGCCACCATATCTACACATGCTCTGGCAAACACCTACTTAATAGCTGCTGCGTGTTTTGTATGGTCCTTTTAACCTCTTGTGTTTCTGACTCCTACATTAATTGTTCACTCTCTCAAACATGTGAGGCAAATAAAAATTCTGTCTGAGCCTGTCACAGGTTCTCTCTATTTCTAATTGTTCAGCAAAGGGACAGTCGTGAGTCTCCTGCAATCATGCTGTCCTGTACTTATTAGGCACAAATACCTGCTTGCAAACCTCACCAAGGTGTCTCTATGGGAGCCTCCCTGTACAACAAACCTAGAAAAAATCTACCAGTTCCTTCCCCAGCCAGGGTACTATTTTGAGCTGCATTCCTCTCCTAGTCCTGGGAAGGATCCGCTTGTTGAGCCGCAATAAACTCTTTTGGAGCCTCACTTAAGTTACGAGCAGACTCTGGCAAAGCAATGGAATCTTCAAACACCTCTTCTGGGGACAAATTGCTACTTTCAGCTGACAGGGGTGAGGTCATTTCTCTCCTCAGATAAGCCAGGTGAGGTAGAGCTACCCTCTTTCTGGCTGTGTTATGATATCAACCTGCTTTGACAAGGCTAAAATATCATTACTTATTAAAAGTTCAGCATGCCAGAGATTCCACAGGAAAAGGAAATATGAATTATTTGCAAGGCTAAAGCAGGTAAACATAAATATACCCACATCAGTTCCAATATGGAGTTTCAAAAAGCAATAGAAACTTCTCTAATAAGCAAGCTCTAGGCTAACCCAGTTTAAGCATTGGGTATCTTTTGTTTATGCCTAGTAATCCTGGCCCCTCAGAGTCCAATGGTCTAAAGATACCGTTCCTTCTCACTTTATTCCCTTCCCCTACTCTGCTTGGAACTGCAGACTCAGTTGATGTGAGCAATTCACTTGCACGATTCCTCTTCATGGTGGGGAGAGAATAAACAACAAAGTTTTTTTGCCCTCTTTTATGTTCCACTCTAGTCCATTTGCAGTCAATAGGCCTTCCTTGTTGGCCAGAACGTGACCCCTTCTGTTGGGGAGCAGCACTTTCCATTAGCTAAAACTGTCCTTTTCCCATCTGTTGATTTACACAGTTACAGAAGCTTACCCGGCAAACACTCAGAACTCATCTTATAAGGTAGGATATAGATGCCATAAGTGAGATGAATGCAGGCAGCAACTTACAAGCCTTCCCTGAAGTCTAAACACTAAAAATACCTATTTTAACAACACTAACACCCAAGAGAGCCAGCCTGATTTCAGCTGTGACTTCGTCACAGTTCCACAGAGGCCTGGGGACCTTGGCATGAGCTGGCCAATGTCACAAAGGACTGTACAGTGGGTTCTCTGACTGTTGCATATGGGGGCTTGCAGGACTGGCCCTCTAAGGAAATTCATTAGGAAATATATAAGAGTTGGTAGAAATGGCAACATAGCATAACTGTCATGTGAGCAGGCTACAAAATGAATATGATTGATGATTCCCTTTTATCCATAGGGAAAAACTGGACTACAGGTGCATTGGGGTAGAGTTAAAGGTTTGTATTACAACTGTCTGTTCACTGATTTTCCTGGAACACCCCCTTTCACCCTCTGGCATAGTGTTTCCCCCCACTTCTACCCCATAGTCTAGGGATACACTGATGAACTTAAGAGGGACTTTAGCTATCCAGGGGGAAATAAGGTTATTGTTAACATACATACACTGCGCCAAATCCTGGTATCATTGAAATCTATTGGGGCAACCACAGGATATTAACACCTTCATGAGAGTTCAATGGGAGTTATTCCCCCTCCACAGGATAAAAGTGGGGTCCCAGACATTTTGCTTTTGACTTCAGCAGTACAAATCTTTGGCATATATCTCAATGACACACAACACCAGATCCATGCAAGATAGGAACATAGGAATTGCTGGTTTGGATTAGACCCAAGATCCACCTCATCCAGTACCTTGTCTTTGACAGTAGTTGGCACCAGAGGCTTCAAAGGAAGGAAGAAGAGCCCTAAAATAAACAGAGATGGAAAAATCTGCCTCTCTCATCCTGGTGTCTAATAGTTAGCGTTTGACTTTAGCTTGAAGCATGAAGTTTAACAGCCCATCCAAATTCTTTGCCTTCATTCATTATGACAAACTCTGGCTAGTCTTGACATCTATATAAACATCCACTTCCCTTTTTAATCTTATGCTATTGGCCTCAATAACTTCCAGTGGCAATGAGTTCCAAGCTTAATCATATGTTGTTTGAAAAAGTGTTTCCTATGATGGTATCTTTTTATCATGCTCCCTCTTATTCATTGCCTTTCTAAGTAAACAATTTCAACCTCTCTTCAGATCAGAGTTTTTCTAGGCCCTTGATCTTTCTTATCCAAGCAGCCTCTAGTTCTTCAATATGTTATTGAGGTGGAATGAGCAGTAGTCTACGCAGTATCCCAGAGGAGGCTACACCATTGTTTTATAGAAAGGCATTATAATATTCTTTGTATTATTCACTATTCCATTCCTTATGTGTGCGAGTTACTCTGAATTACTCTTACGCCATTTCCTGACCAACTTACACTCATCCTACCACGTACATAGCCTGCTGCTGAATTTCTCCTGGAGAACTGCCATGAGGAGTTGCACTTGCCTTTTAGCTTCAGGCCAGTAGCAGTGTGTTGTGATTTCCAGACCATGTGAACAGTCTCCTTCCTTTCCTGAAAGAAATTCAGATAGTGCAGTGCTCTCCTCTTCCAATCAGCCCCCTCATCCCCCTCTCCTTTATTCCAGAATTCCTTCCTGCCCACGGGAGGACACCTATCTAGTCATGCAGAAAAGGATTGAGTAGCAGGGGCTGCAGAGACAGGGAATATGGCATGTTCCCCTCTCCCTGTTTGTCTGCCTTCCTTGGTGCCCTCTGGCTGCAGATTCTTTGCTGCAGGAGCCTGCAACCTGACACCTATCTGTCAGCACAGGGTACACTTAGAGTGCTGCATATATCATTAATCAATAGCCTCCTTCTCCCCATCTTCCATTGTAAGGATCCCAGCGCACAGCTGCAGCGGAGGAGCTGGGGCCACAATGCACCAGGCTGCAGTGGTGGAAGGAGGTTAGTGCAGTGCGGGGTACCCCAGGCCTGATCCTGACCCTGCACTGCACACTGCCAGGAAGCAGGTCTGGAGGGGGAGAAAGCAGCCCACAGCAGCCTCTCTCTGTTTAATTTCTCTCTTCATGTTTGGGACAGGGCGAGAGGTCAAGGAGTCCCATATCATCAGGGCCCTATCTGACCAACCTCTGTAGTTACTGAGCAAGCTGTGGGTGGTACGGGGGCAACTTTTTAGCTGCATCTGCCGTGTTTTTTCACCCTAGCTTAGTTTTTTATTAACTTGGGGCGGGGCTTTTAAAGAGAGATTGATCAATGGATGGATCTATGGAACTACCTAGCTAACTAACTAAATGGAGAGCAAGGAAATAATTAGGAATTGTTAAAGGCAAAATCCCAGTAAATGGGAAATCTCTTGTTCGTGTGCGAAATCCTGAGGGCCCCTGAGATTAAGAGGCATGGAGAGCACTTGTGTGAGAAGAGATGCTGCGATAGACTTGTTGGTACTTTCATTCTTCCTGAAAGCGCTGTGGTTTATTGTCTATATATACACTGCCTGTAAGAACAGATTGTTAATAGACTCATAGAAGATTAGGGGTGGAAGGGACCTCAGGAGTTCATCTAGTCCAACCTCCTGCTCAAAGCAGGGCCAACCACTAAACCATCCTAACCAGGGCTTTGTTAAGCTGGACCCTAAAATCCTCTAATGATGGAGATTCCACCATCTCCCTCAGTTACCCAGTCCAGTGCTTCACCACTCTCCTAGTGAAAATCTTTTTCCTACTATCTAACCTAGACCATCCCCACTGCAACTTGAGACCATTGCTCCTTTGTTGACATGATGCATCAATTTGTTGAGCCCAGTGTGCTTGGTGCTGCACACAACAAGGAGAAAGTGCTGTTCTTTATACAGCACCTACCACCATGGGTCCCTGATCCTGACTGGGGCCTCTAGATGCTAGTGGCCTCATAGGAGCAATCAGAGAGAGATGAGGATCTGTTGCTCCTTCCTTTCCTGAGATGGGAACCGGTGCTTGTACACTTCCTGGGAGAATTATTTTTTCAGCTGGCATTTGAAGGAGTTGAGGGAGGAGGCACCAGACAACAGGCCAGGAAGGGAGCTGGAGACCAGGTACAGAGACCACAGTGAATGAGGAGAGAACGCCAGAGGGTGATCTCTAGCTGCCATCTACCACCCTTCCGCACGTGTTAGGAGGCAGGTCAGCTGGCCATGCACTGTTCTGGAGCCAAATGCTCTCTGTACAAGGCTGGGTATCCTTCCCACCAGGGGTGTGCAATATGTCCATGCTAAAGAGAAGTACTCATCACGGGCAAATCATTGACCACTTTTAAAAAAGAGTGTGGAGGGGCCCCTGACACAGAGATTAAACCTGGGTTAGCTGAGAAACATGGTGCCCTTTCTGGCTGTTAGGTCATCCTGGAGCCACTCCAGAGAGACATGCCAGAAGAGAGGGTGGGGTGCGGGGAACTGGGGGGGGGTGCCTGCATCTGGAGAGGCGTGGAGAAGCAGGGAAGCATATATGCCCACCCCCTTCCTAGCATCTCTCATGCCAGTGTGACACTGAATAGTCAAACGATACAACCCCAAATTTCTGATCTATCTTAAAAAGCTATTCTGGTGTCACTGAAGAGTTCTCAGTTCTGATCTGCGTTCCATCAGAACAGATTTGCTCATGTACCCCTCCTAGGAGCTAGCAACAAGAAACAGAATAGCTAATGAGGCTAAAAGTTTTCGCAGGACCTACACAAACACAATGTTTTGGCCTCCCCCTGCTGGATGTTCAGGGGAAGTGCATGCCCGGTCCCCTTTCTCAAAGCCACAAACATCCCCGAGGCAGAAGAACAAACAAACTGCCTGTGACAGGACAAAACCTGGTGTCAAGTGAAGATGTCTGACAAAGAATCCCAGTCATTTATGAGCAGGGGAGAGAAAGGGGCAGCGCTTACAGGGAAAGAAGTGGTGTGTGTGTGTGTGTGTGTGTGTGTGTGTGTGAGAGAGAGAGAGAGAGAGAGAGAGAGAGAGAGAGAGAGAGAGAGAGAGAGAGAGACTGTTAATGTACTGTCTGGGTATAATACTTGAACAAGGAGAGCTGTGTGTGTATTCATGTCTGAGTCTGTGTAATTTATGTGACTGTCAGGAGAAATCAGTATGTGTCATTGTATTTGGGGGGGGGGAGGAGTGCCAGAGGGGGAGCTGTGTTATTCTAGTTCAGCAAAACAAACAAGGAGTCTGGTGGCACTTTTAAAGACTAAGAAATTTATCGCATGAACTTTCCTGGGAGAAAATCCCACTTCCTCAGATGCTTGAAGATGGGGAACTTACAGAGTGGGAGCAAAATAAATGCAGGGGAGTGTAAATCATAGGCTCAGGTCAGACTGTTATCCACTGTTTGAATCTAAACAACTGCTCTGATTTGCTGAAACAGTCTGACCTGATCCTGTGACTTACATTCCCCTGCATTTAATTTGCTCCCATTCTGTAAGTTCCCCATCTTCAAAGTGTCTGACAAAGTGGGATTTTCTCCCACCAACCTCATGTGATAAATAAATTCATTAGTCTTTCAAAGTGCCCCAGGACTCGTTTGCCGTGTGTGTGTGATATACATTTATAACATCTGTGTGCACATCTGACAGTGGGTGTGTGTGTGTTGTAAAGAGCCCAGCCAGCTCCTTTCCAGCCCCAGTCTGGGGTTTTGCAGCTTGCTCCGCCCAGGCACCTTAAACCCCGGCTATTTGCTTTGGCCCTGGAGTTTACAGTGCGGGTTTTTCAGCTCTTCGAGGCGGCGCTGAGAAGCCCCAATGGCCGGGAACCATTCTCCGGGCAGGGCAGCGGCTTTTTTCGAAGAGAAAGGGAGACTCTTCTCCTCCAGGAAGGCTGTACTGCCGGGGCATACCTTAACGGAGCCAGCAGCCACCGGCTCTTTACAGTAGCTGGTTTCACGGCCCCACAGCATCCAGCGTCTCCCCCTCGCACCTCGGCCTCATCGCATCCCTGATGTCCTGGCCCGGTCTCTCTGCTCCCTGGGTTGCAGACCCGGGGGCTGATCTGTTTGTCCTGCGGTTCGCTCGGACCGCGGGATGCTGCGGGGGGCTCCCGGCTTGTCTGTCCTGGGCGGAGAGACCGGCTGGGATTTCTCAGGCCTGCCTCGATCCGAGCTGTGATATTACTCCGGGGCGGTCCCCTGTGAGCACGCAAAGGATGCAAATGGATTTCCAGGCCAGCGCGGGGAGCGCATGCAGCTTGAAATGTGCCCTGGAGGTTACACGGGGCCTCTGCAAAACAACCTTGTATCCATTACGAGCCAGGCGATGCTCTCCCTTCCCCGAGTTACGGGACCGTGTGCGGGCAGGGGATCCCGGCTGCTCCCGCTTTCTAAAATTGCTAGTCGAGAAGGGCCAGCGAGGCGCTCATTGCAGCTGCAGGGGGCTGGGTGGATGCGGCCCCGGCAGGAGAATGTGTGAAAGGCAGGGCCAGGTGCGGCTGGACGGGCAGGCCTGAGCTCTCCGGGCGATAGTGTATTGGGGGGGGGGGGGATGCAGAAGACGCCCCACCTACAGTCAGTTCCAAAGCCCTGAGTGCGATTTTCTCCCACGAAAGCTCATGCGGTAAATGAATGTGTTAGTCTCCAAAAGTGCCCCAGGGCTCCGTGGTCACTGCAGTAAGGGATCCGTGTGGGGAAAAGCGCGATCTCCCCTCCATGTTGCCCGGACGTCGTGAATTCGTCCCTTCATTCTCCGTGTGAGGAAGCCCCCGTCCAGCAGCACTCGGGGGTGTGACTCAGTGTGGACGGTCACACAATGGGGTGCATTGATGCTCGCGCGGTAATAGCTCGCAGGCCGCCGGGCATCTTTCCCCATCCCTCCCCCGGGCTCTAGAGGAACGCAGACGCCCTGTTCGCTCAGCTAATTTCGAAGGGAAGAGTTGGTGCCATTTTCGGGCGAGGGACCGCAAACTCTGGGTAGGATCTAACGAGCTCCCGCACCTGCCTAAAGATAGCTGAGCCGGCTCTCGGCTGCGGGCCGATGGAGGCTAGTTAAGAGCTGGTAAAACGCCAAGCCTGCACCTTAGGAGCACGATGATAAAGTGGGGAGCATTACAATTCGCTTCTCCGGTTAGTAAGAACCCCGATCGATCGGAAATCGGGCCGCTGTGGTTTGCAGCCACATGAAGGATCGTCGGACATTTAGTATGTCTTGATCGGCCGGTTTGGAAATGATAGCTAAGCCGGCAGGGCAGTTAGCGGAGCTTGTGGGTCGTTTGGACTATGAATTCGAGGGCAATAAGGAAGAAAGAAAGTGAGTGAGTGACTGTTTGGCAGATGTGGCCCTCCGATCCCACAAATTCCTGTATGGTGGCCTTGCGCGCCTGAAATTTACAAGAGCAACCTCTGAGTGTAACCTTGGTGCTGCGGGGCTTTGCGCCCATGTGCGCTGGCTTGGACACATGGGCTAAGGGGGAGTTATCCTTCGGCCTGGGAACGGGGGGGAGCAAATGCTTTACTGCCATCAGGCCATAAGGCTGCAGAGCGGTTCTTGTGAGTGTGGCCCCCAACCACATTGAGCTCCCGCCCCTGCCCTGGGCCAGCTCTGGTGATCCGCACCTGGCCACGCTGAGCACCTCCCTCGAAGTCCCCTTGACAATCACATTTATGAAGCAAAAGCTGCACAAACGCGGCTCGCCTCTGCCGGCCTCCCGCCTTCGCGGAGTCCCGTGAACCCAGTCCCCGGGACGGTTAGCAGCGCTGAGAATAACTCAGCCGTCAGCAGGCCCCCCCCCCCCCCCAAGGCCACCGACGGAGCCAGGCCCCGCGCTCTCGCCGCCTTTCTCAATGAGAAGGTGTGATCTCGGTGTCTCCAGAGCACTGGGCAGCCACTGCGACGGCAGAGAGACTCAGTGTGTGTGTGTGTGTGTGTGTGTGTGTGTGTGTGTGTGTGTGTGTGAGAGAGAGAGAGAGAGAGAGAGAGAGATAAATGAGAAACAAACAGAGTCCTGTGGCACTTCTAAAGACTAACAGATTTATTTATCGCATGAGCTTTCGTGGGAGAAAATCCCACTTCGTCAGACGCTTTGAAGTGGGATCTTCTCTCACGAAAGCTCATGCGATAAATAAATCTGTTAGTCTTTAAAAGGGCCACAGGACTCCTTGTTTGTTTCTCTGCAATAGACTAACACGGCTCCCCCTTTGGAACTCTAATTGAGAATGCCATTTCAGCACCCTGGACAGGAAGGGAAGAAATTCCTTCCTTTCCCCACTGTTAGATGGGAGATTCCCCTGTCGCAGCGTTGCATGGGGATCCCCTCCCCATCTCCCCTCTCGTTGTCCATTGACGCTCACTCCGCAGTCAAGGGGGTCGGCTGGGCTCACCTTAGCCCCCGCCCTGGGCTCCCCCCTCCCCAGCGAGGCCTCCTCCCAGCAGCGCGGTGGGTCGGGAGAGGAGAAGGCGGCAAGGTCATCATTCAAGCCCAGAGCATGGCGCTGGCCCCTCCTGGCCCGGTCCCCAGCCCCGGACACCAGCCCGCTCCAGTCCCGCACGTTGGCGGCCTCCCTTTGCTCTGCACCCCCGGGAACTTGGAGAGGGGACAAAACCTCCCAGCCCTGCAAATACCGCGCGGCTGCCGGGGAGATTCTGGATTCGCCTCCCTAGCTGTCCCGGCCCGGAGTCCCAGGGGTGTAGGTGAAGGGGGCAGAGGAGGGAAAGGCCATGAATGTGGGAGGGACAAAGCCGGGGACCGCTCTCGCCCTCCTCCATAGCTTGTGGAGATGGGGAGCGGTTGGCCCCTTCCAGCGGGCCAGGTATCCAGGCAGACGGCATAGGGAGGAGAATGTCTTGGCTACAGCTGGGAGGACCCAGATCTCCGGCCATTAGAGCAAAAAAGCCTCCGACTTCTCGGGAGAGAGACCTTGTGCGTCCCAGCTTTGGCAGTGAGCTGCTAGGCAGACACCTGTCCAGCAGAGATTTGCAGAGAAATGGTATTTTTTAACTAGAGCCCTGGGGGGGGAGGGGGGGAAGAGAGAGAGAGAGAGAGAGAGAGAGAGAAACCATGTGAGAGAAACCAACTTTCTAATTACATCTTAGACTATATCTGCGCCCATCTGAGCCGGCTCTGCTGAAGAAATGGGTCCTGTAACCTCACTCAGGAACAAAACTTCAGGATTTTACCCCACAGCATCTCGCTAGCCAATTGCTCCGAAAAGTTCCGCCGGACGATTTCCTTACGATCTTTTTAGTTAACATCCCAGTAGAGGCTTTTCGGACCAGCTGCCCTTGGGCATGGATGGAGAGACCTCTTTCGGAGATTTCTGGCAAAAACCCTTTCATTTGGCGGTGTCCTGCAATTGGGTGGACAGGGAGCATTAAACGTGATGCTCACAGATTTGCAGGCGGGGTATTAAGCGGTAATCGATGAAAAATCCGAAAAGGCAGGCGGTTCGCAGTCAGCTCGAAGGACTGTGAAAATCCGCCTCGTTATTTGAAGGGCAGGTGTATAAGTCGTTTATAAAGGGTTAACAGGTGCTGAGTAGCTGTTTTAACTTGATGCTGCGTCCACTCGATCGGTGTCACCCATCTATAACAGAATATTCTCTGGAGCCTGTCCTAACACCTCTCCTAATGGATTCATGTAACGTGCCCTCGATGGAAGTGGCGCTGCCCCCAGCATTACACACAATAACGGGAGGGTGTTTTAATAAAGAAGACCTGGATTTGGGGGGAAGACGAGCTGCGGCAGATTACAGAAAAAGCTGATGTTCTGTATCTTTTTTCGCGGAGAGGGGAAAAAAAAAATCCCTGGTTCGTGGGAACTCTCAACCAGGGCAAGGGGGTTTGGGGAACTGGAGCATCTTGGGAAGGGTCTGAGGCGCTGTGGATCTGGATCCTTTAAAGATACCCTGCTTTTCTTTCTCCTGACCCTGTTCTGTGTCCTGTCCCAGACCTCTGTAATCATTGCGTCTTTGTCATTAACCTGATAAAATAGTTTAGTGGGCGCCAGAAATGTTCCCCTGGGTTACAAAGACCTGCTTTAGCAGAAACCGTAGTGAAGAAGGAGCCGAACAACGCTTAAATCCCTCGTTCCTTTCAGTTAATAAAGGGCACCCCTGCTTTAATTCATCTTAGATCTGAACGTCACAACATTAGAAGGAAGACGCCTCTGATGAGAACTGGTGGTGGGAATGATGGAAAATCGATAGCACCGGATTGTGGAATCCGATTTGAACCAAAAATCCCAAATAAACAGCTCTTTGAAAGAGATCGGGCACCAGTTTAATTGACTGAGTATTTCTATGAGCATAATGTCTCCCCGCAGCCCCCCATTCTTTGCAATATTTTCATAGCAATTGTCTGAGAACTTCAACGTTCAGTTTGCCCCTCTCCCCAAATCCAGGGCTGTGTTTCCCTGTAAATACTGGTCCCAATCCCGATTTCACTGCGGCTGAATCAGTCACATGCAGAAATCAATGGGAGTTTGGGACGAGGAAGGAGTCCCTTCTTGAGGGCAGCGCCCGTGCACACCTGTGTATCTGCCGTGTGTTGGTGTAACTCTCTACCCATGTGTTACTGTGGACCTGGCTTCAGGTCGATGAGTCTAGATCCTTTTTGCTGCCTGTCCGGCATTTACCGATTTTCCCCACGCCATTGAATTTAAAACAAACCCCCTCCCCCAGCAATCTTATTCCCACAACCTGCCTATTTCTGAACGTTTTCCCACTAACCCGCCGCATTGTCCTTTACAGAATACTTCGCCTGGAGGTAGACTAACATTTTGCCTGTTAAAAACACAGGAGCCCTAGTGATGTCCCAGCATGCAGTTCCAAGCGGCTTTCTGGTCCGGGGAAAATTATATTCCAAGTACATTTAAAAATTCATGGTTCTAATTCCCAGTTGTATATTGATTTGCGTAGAAACAGGTCATATTATCAATAATAATAAATAATCTATTAACTCTTTCTGTAAAGTATTTTCAGTAGGAATAATTCATTCTGGAAGTTGCTTCGTATATTTCAGACACCTGGACAAAATATGTAAAAAGATATGGAGAAAGCGATGGTCGGTTTCTGTTTTTGTTTTTTTAAAAGTTTGTTTTAAAAAACAAATCCTTTGCCTATTGAACCTTCGCTTTTCTGGAACAAGCAGAAGGGCTTGTACGATTTTGGGAGCCAAGACTACTTGTATTTTCAGGGTAAATGGCACCCAAAAGAAAATGTATTTCTAAGGAAAGCTGCAAATTCTAGGGAAAAGAAATGCAAAACAGCTATATTTCTGGTATATTTGTATTGTATACACTTGATACACTATCTATCCAGCTCACCTTGCTCAGGAGAGTATATGTCTCTCTATATATACCGCCCATGGTATTCTGTATGTAGTAGCATTATATTACACAACAGTCTTGACGTTTCCATGCCTTTATATACAATTGTCAATTGCAAATCTGGCCTCATCGAAGTATGACGTTTTACCGTGCCTTGGTTTGCAGATCTCCTGCTTTTATATCTGATGATCTACTTCTTCCCCCTGTACTTTTTAAAAGCCTGCTCTTTCACGCAGCCAAGCAATGGAAGCTGGGACTCGTCTCTTTTTCCAAACCAAAGCATCGGTGACTCGGAAACAGGCTCCGAGGGCGAATTCCGACTGGCGAGCAAGGCTGCCCGGTGTAACTGGGTGCGGGTCACCGGCCCGGGGAACCATCGCTGCAAAGTTTTCAGGGCTAAAAGCTGGGCGGAGTGCACTCTGCGTGTGTACACGGGCCAGGTAAAGGGTCTGCAGCAGCGGAAGCAGACACGCTCACGGGGAAAGGAGAGATCTCTTTGGAAGACCTTATTCCTAGCACGGCGACTTGGCTAACATTCCGATAAAGAAACCAGCGGCTCCGGACCCGCCACCCTTTATTCCTCTCCTCTCACCGCGGCGGAAGAAGTCACTTCCCCGAAGAAAAGTGGGTTTATTTTACAACAAGCGTCTACAGTGTGTGTGTACACGGAGACCCGCTGCTTCTTTCCCTATAGCACGGCAATGTTGTGACTTGGAGAAAGGGGCCAATTCCCAGCCCAAGGAGCGCTACGTGCCGTCTAAATGGGGGCTAGTGTTTATCCGTGAGCAGGTACTCCGGGAGGGCCATTAAAAGGGCCGGTGTGCTCTGCCCGCCTGAGCAGGTGCAGCGGGGGGGCCCAAAGACGGCGGCCCTGTAGAAGGGAGCGTATTAACCGAGGGGTAGCGCCGGGCACGCACCGCCCCGTCGGCTCTTTGTTCCTCAGAGGGGCCGAGGCCGCTTCGCACCAGAAGGAAGAGCTGGCCTGCTGGGTGGGCAGAAATTCGAAACGCCCCACGCCCCGTCCGCACCTAGTCACAACAGCTGGGAGAGACCCGACTGGGCACTGGCGTCGCCGCCTTGGGGGAAGAACTGGGATTAGAGAAATTGGCTTAAAACCCAGGGGGAGAAAGAGTGGGCGTCTGTGCGGTTTCCGGGGGGGCTTTTGTCTCCGCACCCTCTAAAGAACTCTCCTTTGCCTCCCCCTTCCCAGTGTTACACTGTGTATGTGCTGGGGGGGCATTATTTGAGGGGAACCCTCCAGTCTCCTCAAACCATGGCACTGGAATGGTTAGAGGAAAAGAGGGGGTGCTCTAAGGGAAGCAGAGCTCCTGGGGGAGATTCTGTGCCCCAGAACGTGTGTGGACGGCCCGGCCACGTGTGTGCGCCTCTGCCCTCTAGCCGAGACTGCCCACGTGTCCTTCCGGGGAGGTGGCTGTTTTTCGTGCCTCTTAACCAGGAGATGACTTTTAAACCTCCAGCAATGCTCTCTTCCCATTCCTATCAGATTAACAAGGTTTCTCTGCCTCGTCCCCACTGCCGCTTTCCCACCTTTTAATCCCCTTGACCTCCATGGGTGCGGTTCCTGCGGGATTACAAATCGGGGTAATTCCCCGGCAAGGCGTGGCCGGTTAGCTCTCTGGCCGGGATTGACATCGGAGCCACGTCTTTTAAATGGCCTATCAACCGTGCAATTAATGCGCATTAGGGCTTATTAGTGAAAGCTGCCGCACTCCAATCAATAACACAAGTAAGGGGGAGCGTGAAAGGAAGCCCCCGTCACGTGCAGCTAAATTCCTCCCAGGGTGCCCTGCCTGGAAAGAGCTCCAGGGACCCTGCCTCGAAGGGCAAGGGGAAAAGGTGGTGCATCGAGCCCCATGTCCTGTCTTCCCACGGGGCCAATGCCAGGAGCTCCTGAGATCCAGCCCGGCCAGCAAGGGCTTTAAAAGCCAGGGCCTCGGAAGGTGAATGTGGCCCGGTGGTGGAGGACTGGGTGAGGGGCTCTGCGCCGTGAGGCCCGTGCTCGTTGCCGGTGGGGGGGGGGGGATGTGATCCGGTGCAGATCCCCCCCCCCTGCACGTGCACGTGTGGCTGGAGGAGGCTCTGAACCGGTTCATGCAGCCCGGCGTCCCCCGGCACTGGGCTCTCGCCCCCTCTGCTTGGCGCATTCCAGTCACGTTTGCCTCCGGCTAAGCGCAGAAAGGAAGAGGTGGGTTTTGTTCGGCAGGGGAAGTATGGATGCGAGCACACCGGGAAAGGGGAACCGCAAAGCGGGAACTTGGAGGCGCCGCTTGCGACCTCCTGTAGCAATGGCTGGGGTTTGGATTTTGCAGGCACACAGGCCGCAGTGCGCACCCGGGCAAGCCCCTCCCCGCGCTCCCAATCTGCCTCTATGCTAATAGCATGCAAATCACCTCATTTGCATGTTTATCTCTGTCAATGGGAACGCGAAGCGGGCTAGGTAATATATTTCGCAACGTAGCACAGACCCCCCCCTCCTTCCCCCCATACACACACACACTGTGAGCGGCGGGGATGGAGGCAGCGCTGGAGCAGGGGGAGGAGGACAGACAGGGCTGCATTGTCCGTGTCCCCTCCTCAGCATCCCTTGGCCTGGAACCTGCTACAAAATGGCTGCCTTGGAGGGGAAAGGGCTCTGCTCGCCCCTGCAGGGGATGCGATGTGGGGCATCACCCAGCCAAAGGAGAGGGCTGGAGCGCGTGCACCCGCCCCAGCAAGGGAGCGTCCCATAACCGAACCTCTACCTTCATCTGCAAAGAGAAATAAGTCCCTGGTGGCTGTAGCTCCGTCCCACCCAAACCCAGGCAGCCCTACCAGAGAAGTGGGGAGTTCCGGGGCAGGATGATCTGTAGCCTCTACGGGAATCAGAGAAACCCTGCTTCTTCCCCCAAAGGGGATCAGAGCGCTCCCCACCCCGCTCAACACTGTGCACGGCGCTGAGAACGAAGGAATTCGTGACCCGTGTGTGCCTTCTTGATTCTTTTAACCCTGGTCTCAAAGCGGCGTCAAGAAGCCGTTTGCTTTAAGCCTTTGGCGTCTGGAGTCGCTGTATTTTGACTATTGTTTTACAGGCAGGTGTGCGAAGAAAACAAATATTTTCTAATCTCCCGACTCCTTTAGCACGGGAAAGACCTGCGATCGCAGAAGCCGTCGTGGACATCCCGGCCTAAATAGGGCAGCAGTTTGGGGGAGCGGCAGGTTTGCTTTGGAAACGGTAACATGGGTGCTGAGCTTTTAGAAGGAACCCCTCGAACATAGCCGGATCGCTCGGCTCACGTCAAAGGGTGTTTGGGGGGAAGTAAAATGCCCAGACTGTCTTTCAGGAGGAGGGTTTTATAGGCGTAAACAAGCAGGGGGGAGGACGGTTCAGATGGCCTTGGCTGTGTTCAAAACGCAGGGACCTTACAGAGGTTTGTGGGGGAGATATCAATTGTCAGTCCCAGCTCAGGGTGTCACACAAGACGGCTGCGGTGGGAACACCTAGAACACAAGAGAAACGCGTGTGGGAATTACCGCGGAATGGGTCTAGCTAGCGATGCGGCGGAGTTACTTCTAGGGTGCCTTGCCTAATCGGTTGGGGGGAGCCATGACACCGAACTAGTGTCCCTCCATTTCACTGAGACCTGTCCGGAGAGAAAGGAGCACGCTGAAGGACTTTTCAGCCGGAGACGAGGGAGCACCCCAGGGTTTGGGAGCTACAGGGTGGCTGCCATCGCTTTGGGGAATATCATCTAGATCATATTCTTTAGGTTAAAAGGGACATTTTTAATAAGCCAAAATTACCGTTAAAGAATGTGCTAAACCCCCGAAATGTGGCTAGATAGCACAGAAATAGGGGACTACAGTGCTGTAGATACAACCCCCAAGAAATGTGGGAACCTCATACAATACAATCCCCGAAATATGAATGTACTATGCAGATGGCTTCCCCTGGACGGGTGGGACCACTGTACATTTCCCTTTTACTGTGTCTCTAGCCCAGAAACGTGAGTATATGGGACAATATAATCCACCCCAGAAATATGGGAATCGTGTTATATAATCCCTCCAGAAACGTGGGCAGATTGTACAGTGTAATCCCGCAGAAATGTGACCCTACTGTCCAGTGCAATGCCTCCTCCGAAATGTGACTATACCTTACATATATGCCACCTAAAAGAGGGGAGGGGGGAGAGAGATTCTCTACACGTAATGCTTTCAGAAATATACAGATATCCGTTTAATCCTCCCAGAACTGGGTTAAATTTGTATTCACAACATCCTGCACAGCCAAATACTTCCAGGAACACCCCAGGCGTCAGCTACACCCCCTTCCCCAGAGTGACTATGGTATGTAAAGCTGTAAAACGGAGCTGTCTGCGGGGGGTGTATTACCCACCTTTCTTACAGGGTAAGGTTTGCTCTTATAAAATGCTTAAAAATGATGACAACTATTTTTGGCTAAATGTCTCAATAAACAGACTCATTTTTAAAGGGGGATTTTTAGCTCCACTCGGAGGTTATTTTGGAGGCTGTAATTCTCGTGAAACCAGCCTTTCACATCCTGCCACTTCCCCATGAGCTGTCTCCAGGTCTGACGAAGTGGGATTTTCTCCCACGAAAGCTCATGCAATAAATAAACCTGTTAGTCTTTAAAAGTGCCACAGGACTCTGTTGTCTTTCTACAATAGACTAACACGGCTACCCCTTTGGAATTTGTCCTCTTCCTCTGTTCGACTCAGTTTTTTTCTTTATCTTCTGACAGCTGCTCCTATTTACTAGTTCAGCTTCTCTTACATGGCTTCCGTGACTTCCTTCACTTTGCTCTATTTTAGTGGCTGGGGTGTGGAGAAAGGATGACACAATTTCCTGGCCTTTTCCTTGCAGCGTCTCTATTTCGTTAAGGAGGTGAATGGGAAAACCCAACTGTATTGCTCCTTCTAGAGGACTTTCACCCATCAGGTCCTTTTAATGCCGACCAGGCATCCTTTGTGCCAGCCAATCAAATGCCACCTCGCATAAAGCCCACCTCAGATTGGTTTGGCGTTGAAAGTGGCGCACTGGGATTTAAGAAAAACAAATGAATGGTAGGAAGGAAGGGAGGTAGAGACAAAACAGACCTGCAGGGCCCACGACCAGCTGTGGAAGAAGGGCCGGGGCATTACACAGAAGGCTGAGATCCACTCTAATAGCTTTAGTCATCCACCAGCCCCCCCACCCCCGCCTGCCAGCCTTGCCTGTTTGTTATTGGCTGTGTGATAAAAGTGAGAATTAGCCGGATTGCGTGTGCACCGGATCTCCCTCCCCGCTCCAGGTAGCTTCTTGGCCCCCGAGGCCATGCTGGTAGGAAACAGTCTCCTCTCATGCCAGGGAGTCTTGGGCAGGGCAGACGATTCTCAGGAAATCGGAGGGGCTGGGTTGTACCTGGTACCCTAATAGCCTGGAAGAGTTTGTGCCTGTTTCCGTCCCTGTTAATAGGCCGGACCTTAACGCAGGCCTACACCAGACCTGCCTCCTCGCTGGCCACCCAAGCCCCAGCACGGGCAAACCAAAGCCACCTTTCGCAGCACAACGTCCCGGTCGCCTTCCCCCTTGTCACTAGCCCCCTGGGCGCACGTGCAGCGCCCACAGGCACAGGTGCGGAGCGAGCAAGGCCCAGGTGAGATGAAAGCATCAGACTGATGGGGGGAGCTCTGCTCCCCACTTTTTGCAGGTGAAGTCACGCGGCTCTGGCGCGCCCCTCACTGCGATGGACGCAGCTGAACCCCCTTTAGATCAGTCCTGGCCGAGTCCTGGAGAGCTAAGCCAAGGGCGGACACCAACACACCTTGCCCACCACCTCGGCGGCCCTGACCGGTCCGCGCCCTCCAGGAGCAGCCCTCTGACCACAGTGGGACCGGTCGGGGGTGCGCTCCCAGCCTGCAAACCCTTTATTTGTACTGCCTGGGCAGCGGCACCACCTCTCCAGCTAGCTCCCCTCCCTCGCCTCGGTCAAGCTGGCTGTCACCATCGACGGCTGTTTGGCCGGCCGGGCAAGCCATTACTTAAAGGAAACAAGCAACCGCTGGCTGCAGAGACGCCGATTTCGTTCCAGATCACAGAAAAAGCAAGTGCGCCCGGAAAGCAAGTGCACCCAGCTCCCCCACCGCCAGCTGTCTGTCCTCAGTTCTCCGGGGCCCCTGTTCCTCTGCTCTGCTTGGACAAGGGGCTCCAAACCCAGCCCGTTCATGCTGGAGGAGGGACGCAGTGAGAACCGCCTCAAAGCGCTTTATTCCGGCGCCCCCCACCCCTTGGGTCGCCCAGCTGTGAGATGCCGGGGGCTGGCTAAGCGAAGGGGCCGCTCACTAGCCGGGCCACCCGCGAGGGGGAATGCCTTCCGACGGCCACGGCTCCCTTTCTCCTGGCTGGCTGCACGAATCTGTCCCAAGCCCGGTTCTGCCACCCGCGGCTGCGGCAGGGGGTGGGCAGGGCACCCCCTAAGCGGGAGGCGTCGGGCGGGGAGGCAGAAAGAGCCTAAGGACGCAGGGGAAAAGCGCCTGAGATGCCCAAGCGCCGAGGGACCCTCGCCACGTGTGTTCCTAAGGCGCTCTCCGCACTGCAGCGAACCAGCCTGCTCGCTCGCTCCCTTCCCCTCCACGCAGCCAGAGGCCGGGGGTAGCTGCCCCGGACCCGTCAGCTGCGGCGTGGTGACACCGGCCTCTTGTAACGTTACTGCTCGAGCCCGCGGGGTGAGGAGGTTTTTGTATCAGCGGCCATTGTGTCACCCAGAGACTTCATTATTAGATCCCCCGTGCGTTTGTCCCGGGTCAAAGTGTGACACTTAACCAAACAGCGACCGCCAGTGACTTCTGATTTATGCAAAATGGGTGCATCGCCTGCAGCCACGGAAGGGGGGAGGGGGAACCCCCCCAGAAATAGCGCCTGAGCTCGTCAGAGGCAAACCTGCCCTCGCCCAGCAAGTGTGGACGCGAAGCAAAAGACAAGTAAATGCAAAGTGCTTCTTACCTGCCTGCAGTCCCGGTCTGCCTTGGCGCCAAAGAGCAGCGCGGCTGAATCCCCGCTGTTTATTCTCGCCGCCTGCTAGCGCAGCGATCCGAGAGCTGGGCAGAAAGTGTGTCTCTAGGTGCGCTGGAAGTGGAACTTGGAGCTCGAGTCCCCTGTGGCAGGCCCTGAGCCGGGCACCCGCGAGCCATTGCAGCAGGCAGTGGGGGAGACCCCGTCGCTGCCAGGGCCATATGTATATACATATATCTGTAGAAAGAAGGGTGATTTGAGTGCTTACACCACGAACCAGGGTTGTGAAGTTTGCAGGCAGGCTGCTAAAGGGTGCCAAGTACGGGCGGGCGGGCGGCGGGGGCGGGGGGGAATACAGAACAATTGTCAGAGGCGAACAAAAGGCGGGGATGGAAAGGAGCTGAGAAGCCCCTGGCAAAAGGCCGGCAGCGTGGACTTGAACTTGGAGTTGGGACTTTGTCTGCGAACCTGGGGAAGGGCTGCGCGCCGGAGAATAGCGCTGGGAGCGCGGGGAACTTTGGAGCTGCCCTGGTTGCCTGCGGCGGGGAGGGTGCGGGGGGTCAGGCTGGCTCACAGCCCTATAACAACGTGTAAATGCTACAGCAACGAGAGCCACTCATCCCAAAGCCAGGTCTGGGGAACACTAGCCCACCCCCCCAACAACTTTTATGGGGGGGCCCTCCACGTCCCCCCGAGCTATTTCCACTCCCCGCCAGCCCATCGCAGCTGATTGTGGGCTGCTTTCTCATGGGGTAGGTGCAGCCCTGCGCAGGGAAACCGAGGGCGCGGCTCGGGGGACCTCCCCCCCCCGGCGGCCCTATATGCCCCAAAATTGGGGTGCTGGCTTTTGAATCTGGGCAGAGGAGATCATTTGGAGATTCCTATGGCAGGCCCCAGACTTTACCCCGGGGATTGCTAGGACCCACATAAGTGGCTTTCACCGGGGGGCGGAGGGGCTAAGGCCAGACGGGGGGTGGGGTGGGGCTGAGTCCTGTAACAAGCTGCTGGGGCTGAGCTGGCCTCTGGTTCTCACAGTCTGAGGCCCCGGCTGGATTCTCTTCACGTCCCAGCCTGTCCCCCCATTGCCGCTATTCAGCCCTTAATTGAACGTTAATGGCAGCTGCGGATGAGGTCATTGGAGCCGGCTTTTCTCACACATTTTTCATGCAAATCCGCTAAACTCTAAACAAATTTGAATAAAACCTCCTTTGTGCCGGGCCTGTATGGCCGCGCCGCGTGTTTCTCCATGGGCCATTCGGCCTGTCTCGCCAGCTCCCGGCAAACTTTATTTGGGGCAGGAGCCTGCGGCCGCTGCTTGGTGCGGATCAGCTTTTTTTTCCCAGGAGAAAATGAGTGTCTGGAAATTGCGCTCAGGGCCGAGGCGCGCAATGGGGGGCCGGGGCCGCGCTGGTTCGAAATAGCGGGCAGGGCTCTAGGCCTGCTCGGGGACCTGAGGCTGGCAGGAAACACGGCGGGGTTTGTGTTTTGGCGGCTCCAGGTTGTTGTGTCTGCGGTGTCGTTTGTTGCGCCTTACCCGGGGGCCACCCACGCCCCTTCTCTGCACCACCCTTCAACGCGGCCGCAGAAATATTAGCTGCTAACTAACGGCTCGCAGCCTCCCCGGAGCCGCGCACCTGCTGGCCTACAGGCCATCTGCCTTTCCGGCACTGACTATCCCTGCGGCCCTTCTCCGCCACCCCGGATCCCTGATGCCGTTAGGGCGCAGATGCAACCCCACTGCGGAGCGGCTCCTGCAGCCACGCCCTTGGGAGGGGGCAGTGGTGGCCCCTGGGGGAGCAGGGCCCTGGTGTGGCTGGCGATTGCCACGCACAGCCCTCCCCGGGGAGCTGGCACTGAGGGCGGGCACTGGGAGGCGAGGGCACGGGAGCAGGGAGGATGCCAGAGCGGTCCCCTTGCAGCTTCGCGCCGCGCCCTGGCCCCGCTGCCCGGGGGAGAAGCTCCGTTCTGCAGAGCTTCGCTTCCCGTTCGCCCAGCCCCGGCCCAACAAGTCCCCTCCAGCTGCACGGGGCGCGGGGCTGGCAGATTGGGCCTGCAAAAGCGAAGCCGGGACAAAAGGACCCGGGGACACCGTTGGGCCACCCCGGCGGGGCTGGGGAAAGAAAGAGTCAGCCACATGCAGCCCTGGAGCAAGACAGGGGCCTCCCGCTCCTAGCCGGACCCCTTGCAACAGATCCAGGGAGCCACATCATCCCCCTGCACCCCCGCCGCGCTCCCCACCACGCAGGCCAGGTGCCAAGGACGCCTGAGTGGGGTCCGCACGGCTCCATCGCTAGGCCCTGTAGGCTCGGCTTGCGGGTCAGTCCCGAAACCTCCCTCCTGCCCCTTGGCTTGGCCTGTCGCTTTAGCAGCCGGACTGAGCTTTTCCAATCCCAACCGGGGCGTCTGCAGGGCACCCCGCCAGGCCGGCCCAGCGCGTAAACACCTAGCGAGGAGCCTTGGTCCGTAGCCATGAACTTCTCTTTGTAAGGGGGGGGGGAGACGGGAAAGCTCCCCCCAAGCCCGGTTGAGATTCCGGGCAATAATCGCAGGCCTGTTTGCCAGGCTTCGCCCCTCTGCTGGGCTCTCGGCAGGCCCCAGCACGATGGAGAATATCACTGCCCCCCCCGCCCCCCCTCCAACTCTGCCTGCAGTGGCGGGATCCAGTGCGTCTGGCCCCAGGGGTTGGTTTAGGACAGGACTACAGCTGGGAACCCAAACACCTCCCACCTGGAGACCCTGCAGGGGGGAGCCGCCTGTGTAGACAGCGGGCTTCACACCATGTCAAAGACCCAGCCGGTATAGTCTTCCCTGGGGGGGGGGCCCTCTTTGCACTGCGTTTAACAGCCCACAGAACCAGTTCAGCCCAACCCAAACTCACTTAGCGCCCCGTTCAGCCGTGTCTGGCCTCCTGCCCCGCATCGGGTGGGCTCTGGGGCCATTCCCTGCTCTTCTGGGGCTGCATTGCTGGGGACGACGACACCCCAGTGGATTTCACCCCATTGCTAGCTCGGACGAAAACACACGAGTCACTTTGACAAGGCAATCGTTTATTTTAAGCATGGCTTTGTTTAAACGAGGGGTTGCGCGGGGGGGGGGGGGGGAACCGCGTCTCTCCCAAGAACAGTGTCGTCTGAAGGATCTAGCCCGCCTGCTCCACGGACACAATGGGGCATGTTTGCGTTGAAGAATAAACCTCCATTCACACCAAACAAAAAGCGGGCTACAATAAGCTAGCGGGCAGGCAGGCGCCCCACAAAGCACCGTGAAAATACAGCGCGGCGGTTTACTGTACGGTTTCTTTTGTAATTTACAGGGAATTTCGCCACGCCGGACAGTTTGTTAAAAACACACAGACGGCACCATCGCCTCGGGCACTAACGGCGCCGTTTCCAGGCTAACAGAGCAAAATAAATGATCCCAGACTGTCCCACATCGAGTCCAGCGGCGTGGCGTTCCTTCGGTACTTCGCAGGCCTCTAGTCGGACACAAGCTTTTTCCAGCCACGGCATTTGCTTTTAGGGCTCTCCCTGGAGAAGCAGCGCCCCGGGGAGGGTTGTGACACGTCCTTACGTGGGCGAGAATAACAAAGCCGGACACCCGGGATGCACTGTGCAATTGACACAAAAATCAGTTTTTCTCCCGCTCCGAGCACCTCGCCCTCTTCAGCTGCAGTCCCGCCACCCGTCGAGGGTCAGTGGCCACAGCAGCCGCCTCTCTGGGCCGCTGTAGGATGGGCGGCTGGCACAGTGATGCGCAGCTCTAGAGGAAGCGAAAAGGCCCCGGCGTTTTCCTCTGCGATGAAGTTTAAAGACACCGAAGCCGTCCTAGCGCTTGACGCTCACTGGAAGCTACGAAAAAGCAAACAAACAAAAATCCCCAAACCATTATTAACCGCACCACTAAGATGATCACGCTTGCGCTGAGACCGGAACAGCTCAGGCCATGGATGGCGCCAACGCCAGAGCGCAGTGGCCGTTTCACTGAAACACTACCTTCCTCCAAGGAGCCCCTGTTGCAAACCGGACACCCACGCTCCAGAAAAATGCCCAGCGTTTAAACTTTCGGACCAGCCAAGTCAGCTGCTTCCTCCCTTTGGCGGTATGAATAATCCTGCTGACTGACAAGGTTCCTGTGCTAGGGAAAGGCTGGGATCCCCTCACTGGGTATGCTGATCCTTTTCTCTCTTTTAGTACTCCCTTCTACAGCTCCCTACTTCCCTCTAGGAGCTGAGGAGATCTGAGATCAGAGGTCCTGCTTGTGGCTAGTCAGTGGGAGGGGTCACTGTACCTCCTGCCTCGGAAGGCTTTGGGGCATGGGATTACTCTGCATGTCAGCGCCTCTAAAGAAACAGCCCTCTGATGTTTTAATCTTCAGGTTAACTTTCCCTGGTCTCAAAGCCCTTGTGGGGGGCAGGCCCCTCTGTAGAAGTGATATAGAACCATTTAGGCTGGATCAAAGGCCATTATGGTCAGGAAAATGGTAAATGGGTCTATTTTTTCCTTTTCTCTCTCATACTTTTCAGTACTTCTTTTCTCCTGGCTGTTGGTATCTTCCTTCAATCACAAGCCCTTGTCTACTGGATGCAAACCCAGGCCTTTTCCTTTGTTGCCAATTTCCCTTGTTAGGCCACATCCCCTGTTGATGCCTGTAGGTACCTGGTTTGGAATAAAGCTGGGTCAGGAATTCATAATGGACCACCATCCAGTTAGCTTCGTCTCACTTATTCACCAGCTCACAATTTCCTAAAACATGTTCCTTATTTGGAACTACTCACAAATAATTTTCCTGAATAATTCTTGCCTCACGAATTGCCTCAGGAAATCCAATGTTTGATTGGACACCTAGATGGCATGGTTACATTTTTGGTCCTTGATTGGATGAGTGGATGTAACGGTTGGAATCATGTGAATAACTGACATTTATGAATCCAAAGTCTGATTTCCAGGGACCTTCACTTAAAAATCCTTTCTCCAGGAATATCCCTGGAACTCAGCTCCTTCACTAGAATATTCCTTAAGAACCTGATCAAAAGCCCATTGAAGTCAAATGAAAGACTCCTCTTCGGGTTCACAAGCTTTAGGTCAGGCCCCTAAGACAAAGAGGCAAGAGATAAATCTGGCTCTAGGTAAAGCTTTTCTCATTTAAATCCCTGTTGGTGACTCTGCTCAGAAGTAGAGTGGTCATAACACAGCTGTGAGCAACGCAGTGTAATGTGTAACGCATACCCATCTGGCACGCAGATCCCCTTGAAGTCCCTGGGCAATACCTGCTTACCCCAATCTGCAGTGGGCCTGATGCCTCTCCTTCCAAATGGGCTGAACAAGGGCTTGATTCTGAGCTCATTTAATCAATGGGCATCTCTCCACTGACTACAAAGGAGTTTGGATAAGCCCAGGTGTTCAGTTCAATCGGTGTACTCCAACTGCCTTCCCTGATCCTCCCATGTTTTCGGAGATGTCTCCATGCTGATTTGCATTTGGATTGCGCTCCATTTCCCAGCAAGTTAGTTGAATGTAGAGTTCATGTTGGTGCCCCTTTTCTGGCCCTGCTGAATCTTTTTTTGAGGTGCTGGCTGCACTTCTCCCCACACCTCCTGTTGTATGTACACCCCATCCATGGCCCCATAGTCACAGGATAGCTTCATCAACCTCCTCCTAGCATTGCCCAAGGTGACCCTTTAGAAGACTAGACAGAGGAAGTTGGCTGAGGAGCAGTGGACATGGTCCAGGGTTCCCTGCTTTGTGTCCCCTCCATTTAACCCTTTGACCTTCGCACCGGTTCCTGGTTTCTCATTTTTTGTCCCCAAATTCAGTTGAGTCCTGGGCTCAGTAGCACCTCCCCTTAGGCTGGGGTGGGGGGCTTTAGCTGGGGGGAGGGCACAATAGGCTACCCAAGAGGCTAGTTACTTGAAGATCTTACTAAGCAAAGTGAGCAGCTTCATTTACTGTCCAACCTTTTTAAAATTTCATGCTTGCTGTGCACCCAGGGCAGCTGGGGATTTCCACTGAAAGTGAATAACTACAGAAGTCACTTTCAAAGGAAAAAGGGAAGGTGAAGTCTACGCCTTAGTGACCCACCAAGAAGAATCCTCTAGGTAGGCCAGCCTGAAGATTGCACTCTGAACCCTAGAGGGAGGCACCTCTCTGCTCCCCCTGCAATTGAAGTAAGCAGTAAGCAAACACAGTCTTGCCTCTCTATGCTGGCAGTCGGTCAGTTTTCTGCAGCCTGAGTAGGGGGCTCATCTAATGTGCAAATGAAGGAGGCACTAACTGGTAGGCAATACAAACCCACTCCGGAAAGCAGCAATGCCATCTGCTGCTATCTGTCTTCCTGAGAAGTTTGTGTCTTTGTGCATCTAATAAATGTGTGGGTGGGTTGATGGGGAGTCTGGACAGACTCTTCGGATTTTGACACCCATCTTTTCCAAGGAGCTTTAGAAAAGCCAAGATCTAGTGCAAAAACTCTGTCTCTGCACATTGTTCAATGTCATGTGCCTTTGTCTATCTGTATAAAGAAAACACAAGAAAAAGTAACTCCATGATATATGATATATATATATGACATGATATATTTCCAACACAGGCCTGGGAGCCTTACTAACCCAGTTGGAAAACACAAAAACTCACTTGGGTCCTGATCCAAGCCAGTAAGATTTTTCCACTTGCTTCAGTGGGCCTTGGATCAGGCCCTAGGTCAGGTTAAAAAATAGCTTTGTCTTTCTCTCCCTTTTAAAAATCTAGGGATCAATAACTGCAATTCATGTTGCCTGAGCCTGTGGGAAAGAGGCAACGAGCTTCTCCCTGTACTTTTCATTGCTGTTACAAAGTCAGCTGAACATTCTGCGAAGGTTTGTGAGTCTTCAAAAAAAGCATTTTCTCCACTGAGGAGGCCCCTGCAGCCGCAGCGCTGGGAGAGGAAGGGTCAGAAAACCAAAACTAATCACAAATAAAATGCATGGCTTACCTGCCTAATCAGATTCTTTTCCTTTGCCAATTTCCTATTCATGCCCTTTGGAAGGATGGCCTCTGCCCCTCCCCCTCTCCTCACCCCATCGACCATTTCATAGACTCATAGGGAGAAACTTTCTGGACAATTTAATCTCGCCGGGGTGTTACTTAGCAAAACCCTTTTCACTGTCAATTTTTTTCACCCTCCTCCCCCTTCCCCTTATTTTCCTTCCAGCCTCGATTGAATTTTGAAAGCCCCTGATATCTTTCTTTTTGTACAGACACATGCTGCTTATGCAAATAAGAGCCTTTCATACTGGCTCCCGGGCTCAAGACCTCCAACTTGAATGTGACCGAAAGCTGTGTTCTCCCCTGCTAACTCCTTAGCACAATTACACCTCCATTCTGCTCCAGGGGCCTGGGGAGGGAGAAACCATTTTACACTAATAACACGTGCTGTTTGCCTTGGATAATTACAAGGGAGCTCTGGCTTCTAAGAGCTATGAAATATTCCATTCAATGGGGTAAGAAGGGAGGCTGGGAGTGTTATGCCTACACGGCTTGTTTCATCTTCTGCACTAGAGACGTGTGTGAGTTTTATATATATATATACACACACACGCACACACACATACATATATCTAAAGATGTTCCCTGGCTCGGTCACTTGTCCTGTATTCATACATCTCGGCAATCATTTACATTTCTTAAGAAGGAACTTTTCTGTACTTCGGGCCGTTTGAGCCAGAGAAATGCAGCTGACATTTTCTTATCTCAAATTACAATTTCCTGCAAATATCAAGATAATAAGCACATCAGTGATCTGAAATCAAGCCAAATGAGAGCACTGTCTCTCTCTCACACATGGAAAAAGGAAGAAACTCAGGGAACGGAGTCTAGTGTGTTGGGGCAGAAGGACCCAGCAAGGGACCCAGCCTGTGAACACTGAGTGATCCAGCCAGTCTGACTGGGCCTCTTGTTTGAATAGCCATCCTATAGTCATTGTTCCTCTCCCTGCCTTGTCTCCTGGGGAAGTTTATGCAGAAGGGTTTTGCAGAGGCAAGGAGGAGGAGGGGAGCTTTCACCAAAGGCACCCAGGAATGTGTCAAAAGAGGGATAGAAAAAAAGCAGCAGAAGAAGGGAGACAGAGAGTGGGAACGTCAAGGACCCCTGACTAATGAATAGCAAGTTTGCCCTTGAACCTCACTGGGCTTTGCCATTCCCAGGCTCCAAACAAGGGCTGAGGCATGCCTGAGCCCAGCTGCAGGGGGACCGGGCTATGGTTCATCTCAGACACTTTGACAGGCCAGGCCTTTTCCCTGCATAGCTCACACTTGCCTAACTGCTCCCCTGGCAACAGCTCAGTGCAGGAACCTAGGCTGAGGCCCTGTCTGCTGCATACAGAAGCAAAGAGGAGGAGGGGAGCCAGCTTGCAGAAATTAGCTGGAGCCTGTGTTAACCCATCACCTGCTGGGCACCCTTCATCATCAACAGAAGCATCTTCCCTCTCAATAGGAGAGTGTGTTTATTTCCACCATGTGAGGTTTCGTGGCTGAACTTTACTGGAACATTTTATTGGAATCAGGGCTTCCACGTCATCAGGGTACTATGAAAGGAAGGAATTGGGCCAGAGGATGCTAGGAGATCATGGGGACTGCCCCTGCCTCTTAATGGCTTGGGCTAACTGAAGACTCGTTATGTATCTGAGTGTGGAGTGGACGAGTCTGAAGTTGAAGCTCCTCACACGGTTGCAGCCAGAGTTCTACAAAGCCAATGGCCACTCTCGCCTTGATGACGGATGTATGGCCTGTAGTGATGATATGTGCCAACGTGTGACGCTCCAGCAGCCAGACCACTTAAGTCAAAGTGACACAAGGTAATCTGGTCTGGTCACCCCTTCATCTTAGAGACAGGAGCAGCTGAGGACCACTTCCTTTGCTGTGCAGATGAGATGCCGACCTCAGATACCTCGCCAAGCTCTGGTTGGACAAAATCTGGGTGCCTGCCACCGCCTTACCTTTCAGATGCACAGCAGTTTCTCAGCTCTGGTATCAGCCATGTGGCACTGAGAGAGGGAATTCTTTCTCCAGCATAAAGGAAGAGTCAAAGTGGGGTAAGAGACATTTTGATTTGCCAAGGCTGTTAATTCACAAAAAGAGAAAGGACCTAGATCAAAGAAGGGAAAGTGGAAGTGTGGGCCTTAGGGACCCTAACTAGAGCGCAGTGTATTGGTGACGAGAGAAGGTATTGCACGCAGTGGCCAATGGCCGAAGACTTCAAAACAGAACCTCAACAACCACCCACCAATGATCCCATTCAGGCCACTGGTAAGTCAATGAGAGTTGGGAAAAGGGTCAGTAATGTTCTATATTTTGTAGAGTGTCATTCCTACGCAGCTCTGGAGAGAATGCTTTGCAGGGTTAGTTACAGAGATGATGCAAGCAGAAAGGGAAAAGCACTGTGTGGGGAGGAGAAAAGGGAAAGAGAATGCTGAAAATGGAAAATTATGCAAATAAGTATCAAACAGAGTAGTTCCAGCAAGTGGGATGGGAGGAGGCAGCAAGGGGAGGGGGGATGGGAAAAGGCAGTGATTGAAAGATGAGTGTGGGCGTGTGTCACAGGGAGGAGGGATGCAGGAAGGCCTAACATAAATGGGATTCCGGTCTCAGGTGCGGCCTCTAGGCACTACTCTGATATAAATAGCAAAGAAATAGGAAGGTTTTAAGATGAGAGGATTCAAACTGAAGCATCCAGGTGAATTCGATCCATGGCTTCTCCCCTCTGTGACTCTCATTACTGCTTCTTCTGTTTTGTTAGGCATCCATGGGAGCTGATCCTGCTTTATAGCCCTGCTCAGCATTTCCTATATAACTCCATTGCTAATGTCCTGTTTGCCTCTGGCTCACCAAAAATGCACCCTTTCCTCCCTGCTTAGCTGCTCCATTAGAAAGAATGTTTGTTTATTACAGAATCTGCAGCAGCCAGTGTGTTGGTAATGTTTCCTCCAGTTCCATGCAATTAAAAAAACGATGGGCTTGGGGATAACGCTGGAGTGAGATTCAGGAGATGCATGCCATCTGTGCGGTCTCTGTGCCTCAGTTCCACTTCTGTGAAATGGGGACAATAGCACTTTCCGGCTTCACAGGAAGCTCAGATGCTGTGATAATACAGGTCAGACAAACAGGCATGTTTTGGTCAAGGTTTTCGCTTTAAACAATCAAAAATGGACTCACATACTGTGGAGAAGCAGATCTAAGAAGGATCTGTAACAACAACTAGTTTCCTGAATGGCCACTAAGTCCCTTCCGTATGAATGGTATATCAGCCTCCCTCTAGTCTTTCACTACGGCTTTGGGCCACTGCCATTTTACCTTGGGCTGGCTCCTCCAACTGAGCAGAGTCAGTCCTCGAATGACCACCAGAGCAAGGCTTGGGGTGCTGCAGGAAAGTACAGTGATGTTCCAGCTGAGTCAGAGCTGATCTGATACCGAAATACAGTGTGTGTGTGGCGGGGGGCAGTGCTGCTGGCTTTCGGCTATGGATCATGAAGTCACTTGTGGTGATTTAGAGCAGTGGTTTTCAAACTTGGAGTTGGGACCCAGTACTGGGTCACAGACCCTTAGGCACTGGGTCGCGGCACCCCCTGCTGCCGCCGCCAAAACACTAAAATAACATTGCTCAAGCACGCAATTTTTGGGTCGCAGGCATGAATTATTTTTTTCAACTAGGTCCCTAGGAAAAAAGTTTGAAAACCCCTGATTTAAAAGGTGCTAATTCCAGTGCTCTGGCTACGTTCCAGTTTGGGAGATCACTGTCTACCTATGTAAACTCCATCCTGTCTTTTCACCTGGAGAAGTCCATTTTCACTTCTCATCCTGAAAAGCCACTGCGTTAGGCTGTTGGTGGAGAATGGCTGCTGCCACGTCAGGGCTGGTTGCATTTCAGCAATGGGTGAGTCATCCCTCCATGCTGAAATGTGTTGAGCCCTTTATCCCTATACATGCCGAGTTATTTTTCAAGAGGTTTTGAATACATCTTGTATAGGCTTTTCATATCTTTGCCTCTTCCTTCAAAATCTTGGATGGACCCCAGCTGGACCTGCAGAGGATCTAATTTCCTGCTCCTTTCTTCTGCTGTGATCCCGATACCTTCAGGATGACCTCATCCCCTGAAAATATTGCATCAGTTCCTGGCCTGGGGACTCTACTCACCTTCTGAAAGTGAGCTAACTAGTCCATTGATTTAGGCATCACCTTTCCCCTCTGCCTCTGAAAGTCTTCTTTCCTTAACCATATCTTGGAAGACAATCACCAATTTCTTCTTGATGTATCAACAATACATGTTGTTTATCTTCCTTGTTCATTCGCCTTTTCGTCTCAGATTCCTTCTCTACCTGATGGATTGGACCACACCTATAACTACTGATCCCCTGAATTCACTTCAGCAATCATCCATGAAAGAATTCTAGTGTTCAGTGCTCCTTGCTGGAAGGCCTTTGGGATTCTCACTGGAGAGACTTTATTCATCTTTGGGTGTTTCCTATTTTCCCTCTCTATCCTCTTACTCAGTTGTTTTAACCACTGTGATTCCGCCCAGTCTCCTCTGCATTCTTCTGAAATACCCGTGATTGAAATGCAGCATTTTTATTTCATCCTTATTGGATATCACCCAGATCCTGAAAACAAGCATTATAATAGTCATCTTCCCTGAGCTGCTCCCCCGATTCTGTGCTTTTGGTGAACATGTGACCTGGGGCCTTGATGCTCTCCAAACTCAACTGGCAAAATTACCTTTCTAGCTCCCTCTTCCATATGTCAAGTCAGGAAACCATCCTCTCCCAGGTTCCCAAATGGATCACTCAGTTAACCCCTTCCCCTCCAGTTTCCTGTCTTCATAAGAGCCAAGGAAGGTGATCAAAAGCTTTCACTAAGGTTAGCGCCTCGATCATAGCTTCACACGCTCCTTCTGATCAGGCAGGGCAGAGTAAACAACCATTTCCACACTGACTTTCAGTGATCATGTCAACCCACCAGCCTCTGTCTCTCCAGTTAACTCCAGCAGAATCTCCTCCCGCAGGTAAAGAAGACAATGAAATCCATGGCACACTACGAAGGGCAAGTTGTATACTTGGAGAACCTGCGACCAGGGTTTTGCCCCAAGGTCACAGAGCAGTGCAAAAGGGCCCTAATGCAAGTCACCTTAATAGTGGAGCAAAACTTGGCTTGGTGATTCAGTGGAAGTGGTGAGACCAGGACCTCTAACTCCAAGTCCCCTGCTCTAACCATGAGGACGTACTGACTTCTTCATTTTAAATGGCCACACAAACTCCGGCTACGTGCCCTGAAATTAATAGCAACACCTTGAAGGGAGCAGCTTTTATTTCTCTCTTGCAACTGAATCTTTAACACTTTCTCTGGGAGCTTACCTCAGTCTTAAGAGATTCCTAAGAATAGACAACGACCTCCCTTACCCACAGCCCCCTCCCTCACATTCATACACAGAGATTCAGACATCCACTGATGCGTAACTCTAACTACAGAAGCAAATACACGTACATGACCAGGCACATACAGGCAGACATCTACACATGGCTCTGTCTGCCTTCTCATTGCTGGTTCTGGGGCTGCACAGGGTCTCCAGAGAAATATGTCAATGTTTCCTGTTGTATTTTGTGGCTCAGTTCCTTCAGGACATGTAACATGGCTAAATCAACCTTAATTGTAGATCAGTCATACAGTTAAATGTTTTGCAAGGCACTTGCTAAAATAGGCACAAATTTTTGCTCCATCTTGGCACAGGCAATCTAAATTAGGGAGGGATAGAAGCTTGGCTCAGCAACTTGGCTGGCCTGGTAGCTAAAGAGCGGGTAACATTTCATGGAAGAGGGACCACAGACAAATTTGAAAAGATTTGGTCTAACTTTTTAGTAACCATTGATTAATTCTTATCTCTAGACAGAGATGTCACACTCCATTCCCTCCTGTCCCCTTCCCAGTTCTTTACTTTTTTGTTCTTTTGTCTTTTTTCTGTTCTCCTTATTTTTTGTTTAAAAAAAAAATCAGTATTATAAAATGTGTACATTTTTTATATAGAGAGAACATGCAACATGGCAGCAGCACTGAACCCAAAACTTTTGTCCCGTATTTCAGAGTCACTAGGAGAAAATGTTCTCCTGTATACACCTCATTGTTTCCTCTTGAAGAAGTGGGATCTTCTCCCACGAAAGCTCATGCGATAAATAAATCTGTTAGTCTTTAAAAGTGCCACAGGACTCTGTTGTCTGTCATATACAGGAGTAAGGAAGGCTACCCCTCATGGCCACATCCTCCCCAAAGCACTGTAATGTGCTGTAGGCATTAAAGGGAGGATTCAGGAAAGCAATCTACCAATAAATCTAGAAAGATAGAAACACCGTGGGGTGCAATGGGGAAGACAGATCTTTTATCCATATAAAGAGTGGCTGTGTGACACTCCATAAACATGCAAAGGTAGCATGTGCAATAATTAAGAGCTTGCTTTTCAGAATTATGCATATGCAATTGCTTACCTAATTTACATGCTTCGTCCCCTGGATTGAATACATCAACTGGATACTTGTCCATGCAAGTAATATATGTGCCCAAACATGGTAGTTGCATGCAAAAATCAGACACCCATTTGCACACACAAATATGCACACGCAGTTGCAGGCACTCAGTGTGAAAACATCTCCTAGGTGGAAGCCAGTTGAGCTGTCCCTACAGATCATTATGGGGCGAAACCCTCATTGGGATCCACATTCTAATTCTCTCACCTTTCCCCTGGACACCTGAATTGCCTCAGGCTCAGCTGTACAGTAAGTTGATATAAAGATATACAACAGCCTTGGAAGGCTGAAGTGTTTCTGCAGTGCAGAGGGAAGGATGTCATGTCACAGGATCACCATCTGGGGAAGCAAGCTGTCCCAGCTCTGGGAGCTGCTAAGTTTTCACCGCAAATTTCCATCACATAGAACTAGAGATTGGCTAAAAGAAGATCCTTGAATCCAACCTTCTTTGATTTTTGGCTGTATTCAGGTTCAACTTCTCAAACCAGAAAATGCCCCAACAATTTTCATTCCGGTTTCAGTCCAAAACTGGGAAGGGCAATTTCCCATTTCCAGTGAGGATAAAGTCAAAATTTCATGAGAACGGATAACAAGAAGGTAGCCATCAAAGCTAGTCTTGATCTGACCTGAACCCAAATTCCCTGAACCTAATCCCGATCCAGATCCATTAACCTTCTCCTTGGCCCACCTCTCTTAAAAGCCCTCTACTGTAAAGCCAAACAAAAGCAGAGATAAATCTTTCAAGTAATGGCCTCTCTGTGTCAGCCTGACTTTGGGGGAGAGGACCTGCTATGAGCACCCTCAAATATTTAATGCAAATGCCAAGTCCCCCAGCTGCATAAGACGCCAGTGTGATATTGGAGTACCTATATTATAGAAATGGTACGTATTACTACATTTCCTTCATGACTGCCTATTCCCACTTGTCCAGCTTCCAGCAGCCCATCCTCTGGACACCAATGAAATGGATGCAGCTTTTTTTGAAGCCAGTAAGAGCTGCCATGAGCATTAGAGGGTGAAGCGCTTCCTTTCTCAGAGGAGCTGAATGTACTGCTTCTATGGTGCTTGCCTGGGGGGGCAAACTTTGCAACTTGAGTTTGTGCCACAAGAGTTCCTAGAACATTTTATTTGTAATTTGTTCCACAGAGGCCGGTCATGTAACAGGCCCACTGTGAGAATGCAGAACACAGGGAGACTGCAGAACAGGGCCAGAAAGTCTAGAAATGGAAATATACAACCCCAATGCAACAGCTTCACCCTCCTATTTTTAATGGACCACCAGCAGTAATTATAGCGCACAAAATGCCATCATTCTGGCCACACCAGCAGTGTGTCTGGTACCTCAGCAGCTCACATGGTCAATTTAATATGCTGCCTGTTTCACTCCTAATCATGCCACATGGCTGCTTGTGGTCCAGGCTGGGCAATTATTAAACTGCATCAAGATGGCCTCATCACTGATCAGAGGCGAGGATTGAAGATCTGGAGTGAGTGACCAATGCCGGGGCAGAAAGAGGTGCTTGGCAGAAATAGCTGACAAAGAGTTTTTTATTTGTATTTCACAGCCTTGGCCCCTCCGAGACTTTAGTTCAGTCCTGGATGCCTCAAATTAAACCACATTCCAAATGGAGTTACCGGAGACTCGTATAGTTGGCCTACCTTAACCAAATGTTTCCCATGTGGACAGGACAGCTGGGATATGCTGAATGATGCCTTGGCTGCTCTTGAGAAGTCAGGTACAGTGAGCACCTAGCACGGAGTCTGCAGCCCCTTTATCACCATTACAGCATGCTAGGAGTTGTGCAAACCTGCCCTCTCCCCGCTCATTGACCTGTACATCTCCTCCACAATCTTCGATTGAGTCAGACCGGGTAGGCAGTACCACCATGAGAGGGGCATGCAGGAAATGATCGAGTAAATTCAAACAAATCAAGAGCCCTGCTTGAGATCTTGAGTCTCTGGGAATTGTTTGTTTCATAGGCAACACCCAGCCCGTAGGCAGCAGGACATGAAAACTCTCTCTGTCCATGCACAACCACTCCCCTACTCCATCATATACTGCTCCTGGCTCAAGTCTTCAGCTCCCACCCAGCGTCCACAGCACTGCCCTTACTCTGCTACTACACTGCAACTCTTTTAGCTTGGAAGCGCTCAGATCAACAGATACAAATACATAATAATAACACCATGCTCATATACAGCACTTTTCACCTTTAAGTCTCAAAGTGCTCCTCAAAATGGGACAGACAGTATCATTATCCCCATTTTACAGATGGAGAAACTGTAGCACGGAGCGGGAAAGTGCCTTTTCCAAGGCCACTGTCAGGACTGGGCCACCTACCTACAAGTCCAGGACTGTATTCACTAAGTTACGTTGCTCTCCAATCTGGTTCTTGGGAACCACACGCATTGCACCAGCACTACCAATGCCAGGCAGGAGAAGTCAGCTTAAATTCAGCTGGCACCATTTATTGCTGCCAGACTCTATCAAGGGCAGAATTTAGTGTGTAACACAGTGCAGAAAAACTCCAATGAAACAGCATTACGTTCCCCACTAGTGTTGCGGTACTCCATCTGCGCTCTGCTCCACATCAAACCAAGGGAGCCAGTTAGAGCAAATGGGCCCAAGTCACAAATTATTAATGTAAATAACAGGCAAGTTGAAGGATGTTCCTGGCAGGTGTCAGATTGCCAGAGAGGAAGGTGTTGGGGTTGTGATAAACTTGTGGGAGCCTGAGATGGTTCGTGGTGGCCTTTTGTTTAATGTCTATCATGGTAAGAAGCCCCAAGTCTGTTCTGTAACGAATCAGTCAAAAATGAGGTAGCTTTTTGCAACAGTTTTCATGGAAATTTCTTCTCCCATCCCCATTTGTTTTTTTAAATTCCAAGGGAAAAAAAATAAAAGCGACATGGTGAACTTTGAAAGTGTTCAGCCAGCCCTCAGAGAGACACATGGTACCTTGTACTCCTTGTGGGACAACTGGCTCCTTGCTTAAAAACCCAAGTGCTATACCACTCCTCAAACTGCAGAGAGGAGTGAAGAGGGTGGGGAGATGAAGACCACTCCATTTCTGGATGCTGCTAAATCAGGACAGCCAGTGCCCAGACACCACAGTAAAGGGCACTCTCGGGACAAAGCCATTTGTGCCAGAGATGAAATCGGTTTCCAGGCAATATAACAATACTCCTGACAAGTGCTATTTTGGCATTGTAATGGAGAGGGCTGCAGCAAAGGGCAGGTCATTTCCAATTATTTTATTGGAGGGTGAAACTTTGACATCGGCACATGAGTTCTTTGCTCAGCCACGCGCCATCAGTACACACAGAATGAAACGTTGACCTCGCTGAAGTGAACAGCAAAACTCCCATCAACGTCAGTGGCCCAGCACTTCCCCCTCAAGCTCATCATTCGTGGACAAAGCAGGAGTATTTCAGAGAAGTTTGTTGGTTCAGCGGTGTCCCCGGTTTGCATGGGTATAGGAAAGGAGTGTTCTTTAAAAGGGAAACAAATTCCTAGCTTTAGCAGCTGCTCCCAGCTCAGCTCTCCAACACAAGGACACTCCCCTCACTCCGGGCCAAAGGGTTTAGCACACGGTCGAGGACACGTTTTTTGTGGGCGCCTCTGGTGAAATTATTGACATGCACGACAGCTTCCCCACCCCCATCGAAAGACACTCTCAGCCTCCACCACATCACATCGAAAACCGAGTTCACACCAACTGGACATCGAGGATCTGAGCCTTCACTCCATGGGAGCGCTTGTCTTTCAAGAGGGGAGGCGCTATCCTCTGATGGCCTGATCCTGCAGCCCTACGGATATCATTGCAAGATCAGGCCTAAAAGGCAGCTCTGGAATTATATGCCAGTTCTCACAGAGGGCATTCAAGCTGAATGAATGAGTCCCAGAAGTGCAAGGAAAAGCTCTGTTACACTTGTGAAGACAGGTGAAATGAATAGGAAGTGGATCTCCATCTTAGCAAATAAGACGCTGTTTGGATTAGGGGTGACCATTTATAATATTATTGATATCAATATTGCAAAATTACAATAATTCACACAACAGCGACTATGTCAGGTACCTTTGGAAAGGTTACAATGGGCTGAATATGATAACATTGTTTCTGCGTCCGTATTGTCTCTGTACCGTAAATTATGGATATGTGCAGCATATATCTATAGCCAAACACTTGTGCTGTGTGACTGGTTTACACCCTCCAGGAAGATTACCAGCGCCATTGAGAACTCATCAAGGGCCATTACCTTTACAATGGCGCAGGCGGAGAAGCCAGGATGGCACCCATGACAGGAAACAGGGACATGCCTCTGGTCAGGGGGACTGAAAATGCCTTTCCCTGCCATTGTGCTGTGGCCGTGTGTTTGAAACAAGCCACGACAGCCCAGATGCAGCCTCACCATCTCCATCTTGTCTTCATTCCTGCTTCCTACCTCTGTATCAGCTCATCTACAAGGGAAGCTGTGAAACAAAGGACTGAGGCACAGCCAGGAACTGGATGTATACCAGAGCCCGTGAACTCCACACTTCTGCAGACAATTTGATATCTATGGACTTTAACATCATTTGCAAGTATCCGATTGCTTTGACCATTTAACATCTCTTTTGCTTCTTTCTTTTTCTAATAAACCCTTAGTTTCAAAAGGGTTGTCTGGCAGTGTGGTTTATTTTGGGTAAGAGCCAAACTTACATTGATCTGGCAATGTGGCTGACCCTTTGTGGATCAGGGGAACATTTTGGGTAAAGGAAATAGAGTTTAAATAACTTATCTCTTCACTGGACCCAGTCGCTGACTGGGAGCCAAAGACTGAAATGCAATAAAGGGGGTTGTATATTTCTTAGTGTAGCTTCTTGATAACCAGGGTGGGAAATCAGGAGCACTGTTTGTGACTGATCGGGCAATTTAACTTCAATGTTCCCACTAGGAGAATCTGCTCTCTTTTTGCAGCCTGCTTTGATCTTGGCTTTTCAGGTGGGCACGGACGAATCTCCCACCAGAGATCCAATCACGTCAGCTGTGGCACAGATCATTCTGCCCAAGACAGGTTTCAATAACTGCAGCCTGTCCTCAAACCAATACCAAAGGCCCAATCTTCAGAGTTTGGTGAATGCTCCTAATTTCCCAGATCCTCATTCTATAAAAGGCAGTTCCCACATGCTCACATGTCTCTGGACCTTCTTTTTTTTTTTTTTTTTTTTTACAAGGCTCTCGTTACTGCCAGTGAAGACTTCTGGCTTCACCACCTAGAGACACAGAAGCAGGACATGGCCTACCGTCTGCCAGAGTCCAACACTGACCTCTGTTGAGCCTTTCAAGAGGGTCAGTGAGTCTGAGCCATGGCAGCGATGGGTTTTGCAGTGGGTTCCCTGGCCTTGTAAGAGACAAGTCAAGACTCTGAGCATGGGACTTCTGTATGCGGGTCAGCCATCACCCGCTAACAGCCCCGAGCACTGACTTGGGCTGCATTCAGGCTAAAGACCCAGAAAAGGAGAGTTCCAGACCTCCCTGCCAATCCCCTGAGCCACCTCAATTGCCTTCCAAAACAACAACTTTGATGCCGTGTTGTTTCGGGGTGATGGGTTTAGTTTTGACAGAGGAACTGGGGCCACTAAATGACTCATTAGCAATGAAGTGAAAAATCGGCAAGACCCGAGGGACCGAATTCAGCCATGGTGTGAGCTTAGGGAAGGCAGAGGGAGCCCTTACAACAGGGCTGACTCCGGCCTACCCTCTTTAATCAATGCAGCTTTCTGTCACTCTGCTGCTGGTTGTGAAATGGGCTCGTGAATCTGGATTTTCCCCCTCCTTTTCCGCATCATAAGCAAAATCCTAATAAAGCTCCCATCCCCACTGCCTTCACTGCACCGTGCTCCCAGCAGAAAAGAGATGCAAAGTCACACTTGGAATCTGATTCCCCGGCTTTAAACGCTGCTCTGCCAGCAAAGTGCGACTTGAAAGCTCCCTGTCACAGTTACAAAGCTCAGAACAGCCCTTCTTCGGATAATCACGCTTATCTCCAGATTAAGAAAGAGAGAGCGGCAGCTGAGGCTGGTCACATGGGCTGGGGTGTGGGCAAATCTCTTTTAAACAATCCCCATATAGCAGTGACTTCCACCACAGCCAAAATATACAGTTCCCCCCCATTCCCACTTGAATATCCTGCTCCAGAGACATGAACGAGTGAGTGAGAATGGGGCATGGGCTGGACAATGGGTGTGTATGTGGAGGTGAGAGGGAGTTGGGGAGATAGCATAGGAGAGCAGGGGAGAGCCAGACAGTGAGAGAGGAAGAAGGAGAATAAGAAGTAAAGACAGACGGAGAACCAGACTAAAATAAGGGGGTATTGAGGGGCAGGGCAGGCAGATAGAAAGGAGAAATGGGTAGAAAGAGATGGGGCAGATGAAAAAAGTGTGTATGTGGGGACTAGCTGAGAATGGAGAGAGAGTTGTGTTATGCTTTGTGCACATGGATTAGTGATCCCCAGTTTAACTCTTCCTCTTCTGTTCCTTGATGGCACACTAGTCTGATTACGTGACTCAAGCTGTGCCAGGCAGCCTTGGCAAAGAAATTGTATTATCCACTTTGCCGCCATGGATTCATTAAGAGGCTTTGCTCACATGGAAATATTTCTCCCCCCAGGAAGACTCTTCTGCAAATCAACCTGGCAAAGAATTTTGGCAATGCAAATTTGTGTTTCCCAGCAATGGGGCAAGGGGCTTGACAGCCGAATTAAGCAAAGACTAGATGTGCGAGCGATGCAGCAAAAGAGAAAGCAGACGGGAGCAGACGGGAGGTCTCCAGATGGGTGTGGGTGCTGAGGCTGGGCGCAGGCACCAGCACCGGAGGGGGGGGAGGTTTCCTGTTCTTCACAGGACCGTTCTCTACCATAAGTCTAAGTTCTTCTATGCAATTAGAACTGAATCATGAATGGGTCAGTTCAGAGCCTGGTCATTCCAGAAGGCAAGGCAAACTTTGTATCCAGCATTTTAAGTCAGATACCGCTAGCCACACGCTGACTGAGCGCAATGCAGTATATTTATTTTTCCTGCCCACTATTCTAGATGCTACTGGAGTTCTGAATTAGGGGCCACTCTGCTTTGGGGATTAAAATACGCCAAGAGTCAAGGCCACGAAAACCCATCCACAGATGGTGGGGAGTCCCCGATTCTACACGTGGCTAGACCCAAAAGCCACACTGCTACAGCCATTCAAGAGCCAGTTGCCCTGAAAATATTGAAGCTTCTCATTGTGAATTTTTGTTTCTGCAATACATGAGGAGGAATTGAGCAGGCTTCGCTGGTATTTCCCTGGCCTGGCAGGTGGAGCACAGCCTCCACAGAGAGCTGGCCTGACTTCCAAAGGCTTAGCATGCTGCTGAGATGTGGGCACGGCCCGGGAGAACTAAAGCCAGGTTGGGGCCCCAAGTGCATTTCTCAATCCTCAGGACCAACATGGAGGTACAGAGACAGTCACAGTGACTCACTTACTCCAGCATCCCATCCCCGGCCGTAGTCTTAACTTCTTCTTCTTCTGAGACAGAAGAGACAGCTGAGCCAAATTCTGTCTTACCCCACTCATGGCCCATGTCAGTGACCATGCCTAAAAGACTGGTGGCTTTTCTGTGGCACCGAGTTCCAGCTCTGACCTAAGAACTGGCCAAGATCAGGCAAGGCAACGGCATGTCCCTGTTAACACGAGTCAATGCTAGCTGGTTGCTGGAGAAGACAGAACCTGGGAATGGGGACTCGCTGTCCTGTTTGCTGGGACCGTTCTGTTGGTAGATTCCCTGGGGGAGCTATCTACAGATACTGCAGGAGCTGGTGTTCTCATGCCCCGCAGTAAAGATCAGAAGCCATTTTCTTTGAGTTCTGCTCCCACATGTTGCCCTCAGTGTGCCAGAATGCAGTGGCCTAGGCATGTGGGCTGGGGGATTGCAGGGGTGGGGGGGGGGGGAGGAAAAAAGGTTCTGATTTAAAAGCAGAGACATACTTAACACACCAGCTTAAAATAAACTATGAGTCAGCCTTTTCAATCACATCGCCTGTCACCTCTGCTTCAGGATTCAACACTTCACAGCCCACTAATATATGGGAATATATATTACAGGAGTAATAATAGCCTGGCACCTGGCATCCAACAAGCTCAGAACAATTTACCAACACAGAGCCCAGTCCTTGAATCTTTCCTCAGGGAAAACTCTCACTGATTTTGCCTGGAAAAGGGAGGAGTAAAGACCAACAGCTGATTCATCCCTCATCTGAGCCAAGTCAGCTCCTCAAGGGAATGAGTCAGGGCAGAAGGTGGCCTGGGTGAGGACATCAGGATTTGTATTAGGAGTGAATTAAGATTCACAACTCGCTCTGGGTGAATTGTTCA
This sequence comes from Pelusios castaneus, assembly GCA_007922175.1. Taxonomy (NCBI): domain Eukaryota; kingdom Metazoa; phylum Chordata; order Testudines; family Pelomedusidae; genus Pelusios; species Pelusios castaneus. The sequence goes on from ML685765.1 coordinate 21,548,470, forward strand.
CTTAAAATCAATCAATCAAACAATCAGATAAATGATTCCAAACACTTTTGTTCCTTTTGCAAATTATCCCCCAAATAGTTTACAAGTTGCAACATTGTTCAGAATTCCAATGTTAGCATCACTCATGATTTTAACTGAAGTCTTGGGATATTTGGTACATTTCTTAAATCCCCAGATCCAGGAATCCTGTGATTAAGAGAGAGGTTTAGCTTTCATTTTAGAAAGCATACGTTTATAGCTCTTGTGGTTGTGGCAAAAACCTTGAAAATGTGACCCAAGTGCCTTTAAAGGCTTGGAAGATCAAAGACAAATATAAAGAAGCCCACTTTTTTTTTTTAATCTCCTAACTTCTGGTGCTTGACTCATGAGCAAACAGCAGAGAGAGTTTTGAAACAAACTTTTCAAAAGGGCCCCGAGAACACACCTGTACATGCTCTATGAATTCACATATAGAAGTGATACGAGGGCAACTGCACACCCGCTACCACACTGTTCATGGCCCACATGCTCGCAAACACACGGACTCAATGCTCTAAAAGGACAATAAATTCCCAATGCCTGCAGTCATTGCCAGGACTATCTCTGCTCTTTCTCCAGTCCCCTGGTGACTGATGTCTGGAGGATTTCCCTATCTGTCTGGCTGCTCTAATAGAATCTCACCATTTCACAGGAGGCACCACCTCCAACCAAAACTCCCAGACCCTTGTTTCAATAGAAGGGGACAAGTAAAATCACTGGTTAAACACAAAAACATTAATGTAAAGAGATTATCTGAGGTGTCTTAGAAATTTGCCCTAAAAAGCACAGCCCAGCAGTACAGAAACAGCTGGGTACTACTAGGGATAAACACAGGACGAGAGGAACCGCTGTGCATGTTCAGCCAATAAAGAATTCTAAGGAACTCCTAGAGAACTTTGCATGAAGTGCAGAGCAGAGGCTAGGAAAAAGCCCCAGGGATAGGTGGGTGTGTGGGTGTCTCTCTCTTTAACTCTGTTCTTGACTGGCTGTCCAAGAGGTCTGCCTACTGCTGAACAATCTGTGAGCTTCAGAGTTGGGGACAGGTGAGCATCAGGGGAACCAGGGTCTGGCAAATAACAGGACAAACTCCCTCTGCACACTGAGGCTCCTGGTTCACATCGGCACAGAAAGAGAAATCCCTATGTATTTCTATCCAGGGGAGCTGAAACAATTTTTATAGGAGGGGTGCTGAAAATAGCAACCATGTATTTAGTTGTTTTTCTGCTTTATGTCAGGGGGTGCTGTTGTACCCCCAGGACCCTTAGTTCCAGCCCCTCTGCGTCTGCACACATCCATCACTGTTACAACTGGCAGCAGGGATACAGGAAACACCAGCCAGAATGTGGCACACAGCGGGAGAAAGTCAGCTCAGTCCTATCCTACCAGCCTCCTCTGGAAGCACAGAGTATCTCCATGGAAATTGAATGATCACAATGGGCTCATCCCCTCAGTCCTGCCCTGCTCCTCTTCTGTATTACCAAAATCCATCTTTCCCCACTGCTGAAACACTGGCTTTTTAAATGAACTGCCAGGCTGAGCCAGACCAATGGGCCATCTAGCCAAGTATCCTGTCCTCTGACAAATTCCAAAGGGGGAGCTGTGGAAGTCTTGGTTAGCAAAACAAACAAGGAGTCCTGGGGCACTTTTAAAGACTAGCAAATTTATTTATCGCATGAGCTTTCATGGGAGAAACTGCAGAATTGGAACTTGTATGTAAATTCAACTCCATTGCCTCAGGATTAAACAGGGACTATGTTTTTTTGTCTCCTTACAACAGGTGATTTGACCTCACCTTCCTCTCTATGCTGTTCCCCAGTGTTTGAATCCCAACACCTATTCTGATTTGCTGTTATAGCCTGACCCGATCGTATGTCATACACTTCTACTTCCCTGCATTTAACTTCCTCCCATTCTGTAAGTTCCCCATCTTCAAAGCGTCTGATGAAGTGGGATTTTCTCCCACAAAAGCTCATGCGATAAATAAATTGGTTAGTCTTTAAAAGTGCCACAGGACTCCCTGTTAGTCTTCTGACAGTGGCCAATGCCAGGTACTTCAGGGGGAGTCATCAAGTGATCCATATCATCAGCCATTCCCACTCCGTGGCAAAAACCAATCCTTGCTGATCCTGGCTACTAGCCATTGATGGACCTAGCCTCCTGAACTTATCTAGTTCTTTTTTGAACCCTGTTACAGTCCTGGCCTTCACAACCCCCTCTCGCATGGAATTCCACAGATTCCCTCTGCATTGTGTGAAGAAATACTTCCTTTTGTTTGTTTTAAACCTGCTGTCTAGTGATTTCACTTGGTGTCTCCTAGTTTTTGTTTTATGAGAAGAATAAACTAACACTTCCTTATTTACTTTCTCCACACCAGTCATGATTTTATAGACCTCTGACATTTTCCCCTGAGTCATCTCTTTTCTAAGTTGAAAAGTCCCAGTCTTCTTAATGTCTCCTTATATGGAAATTGTTTCATACCCGTAATCATCTGAGTTGCCCTTTTCTTTATCTTTTCCAATTCCACTCCAGTATGTCTTTTCTGAGATGGGACAACCAGATCTGCATGCAGTACTCAGGATGTGGGCGTACCATGGATTTATAAAGAAGCATACGATGTTTTCTGTCTTATTATCTATCCCTTTCCTAATGATTCCCACCATTCTGTTAGCTCTTTTGACTGCTGCTGCACATTGAGCAGATGTTTTCAGAGAGCTATCCACAATAACTCCAAGATCTCTTTCCTGAGTGGTAACAGCTAATTTAGACCCCATCATTTTATATGTATGGTTGGGATTATGTTTTCCAATGTGCATTACTTTGCATTTATCCCACTGAATTTCATCTGCTATTTTGTTGCCCAGTCACTGTTTTGTGAGATCCCTTTGTAACTTTTCTCATTCTGCTTTGTACTTGACTATCATGGGTAGTTTTGTATCATCTGCAAATTTTGCCACCTCACTGTTTGCCTCTTTTCCCAGCTCACTTAGGAATATGTTGAACAGTTCTGGTCACAATACAGACCCCTAGGGGACACCACCATTTACCTCTCTCCAGTCTGAAAACTGACCATTATTCCTACCCTTTGTTTCCTATTTTTAAACCAGTTACTGATCCATGTGAGGACCTTCCCTCTTATCCCATGACCACTTACTTGGCTAAAGAGCCTTTGGGCCATCTTTTGTCTTGATCATTGGAAACTTCTCCTGTCACCTACCTCAGATTGTTGACAGGAGTCACCTCCCTCTCTTGCCTCTGTAACCATGTCACTCACCCACCTTGATCTTCATGGTTACCTTTCTACCCAGCACTGCACCAAGCTTCCCATCCTCATCCTAAAGGGCCTGCAGAATCTTTGTCCCCCCTTTCTCACCACTGCCTATACACCTCCCTGTCCTCTGCCTTGCTGATCCACCCATCTCCTTCTCCTTCTCCAGCTCTCAGCTTACTCCTTCCTAGCATGCTGCTCCCTTACCTAGAACAGTCTCTGAGTCAGAATCAGGATTCAGTGAGTGGAAAGACATGAAAAGAGGAAGAGGACAAACACCCATGAACAAGGGGTGAAATCTTAGCTCCCCTGATGTCAGTAACAAAACCCAACTTCCATAGGGACAGGTTTTCACCCCAGGAATCTAAGCAGCACATCTCCAGAGAGTCCAGAACACCTTCAGCTCCACACTTCCCATTTGATCTGGCTCTTTCCAGCCATGTAAGTCCCAGCTTTCCAGGTCATTAAAGAGGGTTTATTATAAATTTGCTCATTAAAGAAGTGTGCACAATTGGACTCCGGGTGCTAAGGGTGCCTCACGTTAGAGCTGGACGGATGCAAAACTTAGCTTATAAGAAATTAATATAACCCTCTAACAGTGCTTAAAATGCTAAATACTATTACATCCGTGTCACATACAACCTAAATCAGTGGTTCCCAGCTTGTGAGCCAGGGGCCAACTGGCTGCAGAAGGGAGCCGCTGCCTAAGGACCCAGGCAGGGCGTGTTTCTGCAGGCTAAAAATCCAGTGCATGCTCCTTGCAGCAGCCAAGGGGATAAGAGATCAGTGCTCCCCTTGTCTGTAGCAGGGAGCATGGCAAAGTGCTCCACCTAGGTCCATAGGCACTGGGGTCCTTGCTGGAGCCAGAGGGAAGGGAGCAATGATCTTCCATGCCCCTGGCTGCAGAAGGAAGCCACTGACTAGAGATGCAGGTGGAGCACACAGGGCTACAGGACACATGCAAAGAGATGGGAGATCAGTAAGGAGGCAGCCTCCACGCTGAACAACTTCTGTCTGGCTGCAGTGGGTGGCAGGGGGAGGCGGAAGAGAAAGGCTGAACTGCTTGAGGAGACTGGTGGCCCTTCAGGGCTGTAACCGTGATATCTGTGGCTTCCAAGCCAAAAAGGTTGGGAACCACGGACCTAAATGAAAGAGCACTGGTGCTTAATGAGTCTACCCCAAACAAATGCCAATAAAACCGTTAGCCCACACGGTCTCTCTCGATATATCTTTCTGCTTCTCTGTTTATCTGTCTATTTTCTCAGTTACTCTGTCCCCACCAACCATGCCTCATCTCTTTTAAGGCATGCTCATTATTGCCAGTGGATTTTTCACACCTCTTTTCTGGGTAGGAGACTGGGTGTTTGTTGCTATTAATGCTGTGTGTGTGTGTGTGTGTGTGTGTGTGTGTTAAAATCCACTGGAAATAAATATCTTTCAAAAGGAGTTGTGGGATTATATGTGGGGCTGTGAGGAAGAAAGACAGCCAGACAAGCAGACAGAGAAACAGAAAAGATGTTTAGAAAAGGAGCTCTAGCAAATAAAAATGGCTTCAATTTTTTTTTAATCTCTCCTGAATTAGCAACTAATATGTCAGATCACATTTCCACAAATCAGGAGTTCTAAGATGCAACCTACACACCCCTCTGAGAATGAAGGAGTCAGTTTACACCTCGCCCTTTCTTTTTGTGGCTGCTAATTATCCAAGTCTGCCAGGCTGCAGCCAGCAACATATACACCCCACCTCTGAAATTCCCCTCTTTCTCCACCACCATTAAAACAGATTTTGCCAGTGGAAGGAGGACAAACATATTCATTGGCACCTTATCAGACATGCATGCAAAACTAATTAACATGGGGAGACATGCAAGCTGCCATCCAGCCACACGCGCGCACACACACACACACAAACACATACACAAGGCCGCCCTTGTCTGCTGGGGACATTCAAAAGGCTTTGTCGCTAATTTAAGCATCTGTCTCAGTCTGGTCTGGTCCTCCTGGCTGGGCTAGGGTCGTGTTTTTCTTTCCCACCCTGTTGACAATGCTAGGAACATGCCCGGAGACCCCTCCATTCAAATCACCCCTTGACAATGGTCTCATTGTGTGAGCATCTAGACAAGGGAAAGGATGGGGGAGAAGATGGAGGGAGGGGGAATTAAAATGTGAACCCAAGAAAGTGTTTACTAACACAACGCTTGCAGCTGCCCAGACTCCTCTCCAGCCCCTTGCCCCCACTTGCCCAGCCTTAACAGACACAGACTCAGAGAGAGGTGGTGGGGTGACTAGAGGCTCATGAAGATGGGGAGACTACACAGGGGGTGGGGCAGGACTGGGTGTTTATAGGCACATAGGGGTTATAGGCTCCAGAAGGGAGGATGGAAGTTAAGGATCTTGGAGGAGCTTGATGCTCCAGGAGGAGAGAATGAGAGAGTTGTTAGAGGTTCAGAAAGGAGGGGCTGAGGGCGATTATAGGTTCAGGGAGGGGCGCACAGGGTGGTAGTGGAGGGAGGGGGAGAATGATGGGCTCTGCCATGCTGGTATTGTGCAGAAAAAATAACATTTGTTTAAACCTAGCCTCGTGGATCAATGTCACAACAACAAACCAAGCATTCAGTGCTGGGATTCTTTTAAATCATGACTTCTGGTTAATGCAGAGTGGAAGCAGGAAGGAAGGGAAAATCTGGAAGGCAGCGGTGGCTCGTGGAGGGCTGCACAAGGGAATGGCTTTGGAGGTTTGTTTTCTTCCTTTTTCCAGCTAATCTGTTACAGGAGAAATTATTAGAAATACGCCCGATTTCCATATGGAGGAGCCACATCTGTGAATGGGAAGTAGGCTTCCTTACTACATCTGGCTGAAGGCACAGTCTGTGCAGATACTGGTCACTGGGAAATACCCAGGGCTCTGCAGAGTCAAAGCACAACAGGAGTCCGAAGTTTTCCAAATATGCAAATACACACACAGAGAGCCAGACAAAGAGACCTCCAGGGAGGGAAGGCACCAGACCAACAGACAGATGCAGACACCCCTGTGAGCTGTGCATTCCAGTTCTCCTAGCACCCAAATACCTTACTACTTGTATTAATGTTCACCCTTTTCATTGCTCCAGGAAACTACTTACAAGGCCTGCACAACATAAGATTTGGACCTTCTCCTAGAATTTCCACCATCCAGGACCTGAAATACCATCACACCAGAACTTGCACAGTTAGCCAAATAGACACCACTTTGGGGTATTTAGCAAATCCAGCAAAACCCATAAACACAAGTCTCACAGAGACAAAGATACACACCCCTGCTATACAAGTGTGCTCACGTTAGAGGTGAGCAAGCTATTCTTGTTGATTAATTTTCCCATTAATCAAAGCCCTTTTTCTGTTGTGAATTCTCCATGAAGAGGCTTTGATTGGTTATTCATGGCATGTGATTGGGCATTTGTATCACACATGATATTATTTCTGCACTTGGATCAGATGACTGCGACTTTTCTAAAGAGGAGGTAAATCAGAGAGATTTCAAGATGGCTGTTTGAACAGGTCAGGACAAATCTTCACACAAACGTGTATGTACATGAGCATTTGTGAGACTTGCTTACCATGAACATTCTTGTGAACAAAAAACTAAAAAAAAAAAACCCTACCACATGTACAAACATTTGTGGAAAACAAATCAAAAGGGAAGGTAATGCCAAAGAAGCAAGTCTGAAATACTCATGAACGGTTTTATTGCCATATTTCCTCAGTTCTGGTTTACAGAGCTAAACATACAGATCTACACTGACTCATGTATGCACAGAGGAACAAAGCTACATTTGTAATTAATGCATCGCAGACTCTGCGTTAAAACTATAGAGGTCAGCTCAGGATAAAACTACAAGGAATCAAGAAAAACAAAAGCGTGTAATACTAAGAACAACAGTTATAGCCATAATTATATTGGACCATATGCTGCTCCCCTTTCCATGGGTTAGGTTCCTAACTACCTATGAGGACCTGGATGTACGAATATAGATGGACGGAGAGACAGAACCCAGATCTACTATTATTAATTTACACTGGTGCAGCTTCACTGAGAAATCTGGTCAGTGTTACTAAACTTATCTCATTCGTAAGCAGACATGGCCATTTCAAAGTCCTTTACATTTGGATTTCTGCCATTCTGTCTCGAGCCGAAAGGTTCACTGCCCTGTCTCCCCTTCTCACCAGCCCCTTGGTTACACAGGAAAGTTGGTGTCCATCTCTTTGTGAGCCAGCCTATTGCCAGCAGGGAGCGGGCATATCCATTTCTCCCAAACACCAAGAATCTTGGTTCTAAAACTGAGTTTTATAGGACTCCTGACAAACTCTTTTTAAAAATTAATTAGTTACTGTTTTAAAAATACTGCATAAGAGCCCCCCGCCCCCCGCCAGAAATACACTATTTAAACAATTTTAAATCTGCACCCGATTCTAAGGCAAAATATTTGAAAGTCTTTTTTAGCAACCAGCAAAGACAAGTTCAGATTCTAGGTTTCCATGACAAGGCCTGGCGAAACTCCTAACTTATTTGCGCCATTTTAGGCAATGATGAGGTCACCAGCAGCTGCAGGAAGGACATGTAGAATTCTGAATTCAGGTCTGATAAGCTCAAAGTTTTTCTGATCCCCTTAAAAAGTAAACTAGAATTCTCTCCTTCTAAGACCCAGCCGTACAGAAATCTCAACCTCTATGTTATTCCAGAACAAAATTTCAAAAGGCTTCTATAATTGAGCATATGATTTTGTGTTTGTGCATGACTTGAGTTTATTTGCAGATAGATGTCTTGCTTCCTTACTGGAGCATGCAAATGTTGTTTAGCTGTAAAAATACCAGCAAAAATTTAAAGGATGAATTGAGAGACTATTTGGAAAGCTCATGAGATAAATAAATGTGTTAGTCTTTAAAAGTGCCACAGGACTCCTTGTTTGTTTATTTGGAAAATGTGTCCCTAAATGTATATAGGTACATGCTAATACATGGAATCTTTAGACTGTAAGCTCTTCAGGGAAGGAAATAACTTTTGTTATGGGCTGGAACAGTGTTTAGCCTAGTGTGTGTTAGCACATATTTGTGTGCATACACACACTCAATAATAGGCTTAATTCACCACTCTGAGTGCAGTTTTACATTATTTAGAGTCCTTTGATTTTAGTCTAATTCTACTTATGTATAGCAGGAGAAACAGAATAGGGAATCATGCCCAATATTTCTTTAACAAGGTTGAAAACAGGCAAATTCTGTATTTCAGGGCTTAATCTGGGATGCAAAGCAATCAGAGAAACATTCCCAAATTTACTAGGTGTGATTTTTTTTAAGTAGTTGCCATCAGATTTAGTCAGATAAAAAGAGAAAAGAAAAATATATATTTATACCTTTGTGAGGCAGAGACAGGAATCTTGCAAAATTATAATGACTCTGCATAAAATTACTTCTCATGCTGTATGTGTTTGTGTGAATGGGGAAGTGTGTGTATGTTGCAACTGGTATTTATATCATTCACAAAACATAAGCTATCCAATGCATTTGCAAATAACAATCATAATATCCAGAAATAATGTAATAGCTATCTAATCTAAACTCTCTAGTCCTGATGTTTCTGTATCTGGCCACCGAACAGGCAGACTATATGGGTAGAGAGATGGAATTACAGAGAAATCAATAACCAGTTTCCCCCCTCCCCACCCACCCTGTTGTGGGATTTGCTGTCTAAGAACTTGGAGAGGAATGAGCTTTCCCCTCCTCATAGATGAGCTTTGGACTCCCTAGGAATGTGAAGTCCTGCGAGAAGCAAAGCTCAGCAGCCATTTCACTGTCCCATACCTGCCATGAGCAGGGCCGGCCCAAGGGTTTCTGGAGCTCTAGGCGAACTATGACTTTGGCAGCCCCCTCCCCTCCCCCCCGGCCTCACATGTTATAAGAGATAACATTTTAATATTTTTTTAAAATAGAGAAAAAAATTCACTTCCATTTAATTTGGCACCCCTTAAAGCCTGGCGCCGTAAGTGACCACCTAGTTCATCTCTGTGGTTAGGCTGGCCCTGTCCATGAGACTGGTGGCATTAATCTGATTGAAAAATCCAGTGCAAACCAATTAAATCCACATTCAAAATAAATTCCAGTCCAGCAGCATTTCCACCAAGCCAAAATCAAAAGGAAGCAGTTTTATTGCCCGGCTCAGCCCTGGCTTCAGGCCTGCAGGACCTGGGCTTTTCTGTAGGCATGCGACGTAAACAGAATCCCCCATTTACCAAGGAATTACCATTGCCAGGTCTTTCATGTGTGTTAGTAACCAGAGCAGCTGCTTTCCTCACTGCCCACTGCCATGTGCTGGTTTGGCATCTGATCACATATGACATGATTAGGAACCTGTGTGGATTCTCCTGTCAGTTCATGACAGGAACGTGTCACCAACAGCAACAGCAAATAGTAACGGCTATGGGCAAGATCCTCAAGTGCAGACAAAAAGCATAAATCAGGCTGTCATGCAGCCTCTGTCTCCACATTTCTAGAGGGGCAATGTGAATGTTCATCAAAGGGGATTTCCCGTCTGCCTGTGCTGAGAGGCCTCGCGGACTATTGCCCAGCACCTGAACTCCCTTTTCTAAGCAAAGCTGATGAAGAAATGGAAGTAAACAGGCTCCAATGCCACCTGCCAGTATCCTGGATCCCTCCCACTCCAGTTTCAGGCCGGAGCAGTGGATGGAGACAGCACTTGTTGCTCTGGTGAATGACCTGTTCCTGTCCATAGAGCATGGGAGTGTGTCCATCCTTACACCGCAGGGCCTGTCTGTGGCGCTTAATGCTGTTTATCTGATCCCACCTTCACAGGAGGCTGGTGTTAACAATAATGCCTGGAGACAGTTCCGCTTCTTTCTCTCAGACTGAGCCCAGAGATTTGTCATAGGCAAAGGTTCCTCCACTTCCTAAATCCCCCCCTTCCCAGTCCTAGAAGGCTTGTTCTCTCCCATATCTCTGAGAAACAATTGGGAGAGGTCCTGAAACAACAGCAGTTTAAATGCCAACAGTGCACAGGCTCTACACAACTCTACAACTCCTTGACATGGAACACAAATCACCCCATCTCCCATTCTTCTCCAGGAATTGCCAAACTCAGCAGCTGGGTGAAGAGCAATTGGCTAACCCCCAAGCCACGCAAGACTGGGGTGATATTGGCAGGAAGACAGTCACATGTTGAGGAATTTGCCTTCTCTACAACACCCCTGTCCCATGCCCAAGCCCTCAAATGGTTCCCTTTGTCTAAAGCTTGGGGGTTCTTCCACATTCCTTGGTGCCATTGGGAGCCCAAAGGCCATGGCGGCAATGGACAGAAGATTGCACCCCATCCTGTCAGACCCAGATGGGTGGCCTCTCACGTTCCATTCCGCCCAAGAACAAAACCCCATACACCCTGAAAAGCTCCAGCTGCTACCAAATGTATTAGCCTGTTCGCTTAGTGACACATGGCACACATCACCACAGTGTTCCACTCCCTCCTTAGTCCAGAGTCTGGTTTGAGATCACCATCCTGACATTCAAAGCCCCCCTTGGTCCTGACTCCTGTTAGGAGCAATGGCCTGGCTTGGACCTGGCTCCTGTTAGGAGCCATCGCCTCTCCCGCTATGCATGACCTCCGAGAACAACTAAGGAGCAATAGGTGGGAGGGTATAGGTTTAACAGAAGGAATTAGACTTTGGGGCTCACACCCACAAGAAAGGAGAATGAGTGCAAATCTCACCATGTTCAGAACGGAAAGCAAAAACACCTTTCTTTGTCTCATCTCTAGCTCAATAAACCATTCGCACACAGAGCTGGCTTTGAGTGCACGCCAGATCCGTAACCACGCATCTCTTTGGAGAACCAAGGAATATAAAGGAAAATCCCGGCTTTCACTCTTTTAAGAAAGCAAACACCCAGCCCTTTCCATTGCAAAAAGGGCCTTGAAAATGTCAGTCAATCCTTGGGGCCAAAAGCTTGTGCCTGGTTTTCCTAAAAATGCAAGTTATTCATCGCTTCATTAGTACTGCTTCAGAATGGCCTTTGAGAGCTCTTGCCAGCCACAGGCCTGTTGATCTGAGATCTTCCCGTGTGTGGCACAAAATGCGAAGGCCAGCCCTGATCACACACCCATAAAGTAACAAGAGACAAAACCCTTTTATGTTAACCAAGTTATTTCTCCCACAGGTGAGGACAGAAAGAGGTTGTTAATTCTATTTTTAAATACTTGGGAGGTGCTCAGAAGCTGTGGTGAGGGGGTTACAGAGGTACCTACCTAGACAGAAAAGCTTGCCAACGCCTTTATTTCCCCACTTAGAAGACCCGTCACATTGTATGCTCCAGAACATGGAACAGAGACCAGCCATTTCCTATAGATTTCCAAGTCCAGGCAGCTAACCAAAGCTGAATGCCTCTATTTTGTAACATTTGAAAATAGGAGGTGGCTCATGCAATCCACACTTGGTCTGAAAGTCAGAGTAACCTATAGATCCACAGGGAAGGGTGCTGTGGTACAGAAAAACTTATTCCTCTTTTCTTTTCTTTTCAATTGACTTGGAAAAGGGACTTTTTGGAAGATATTCCCACCCCAACCACATGAAATATCAGCTCTCCTCCCAATATGTTTAGCTTTCTATTCATGGGCCCCCAATTAACTTGATCACAAGTACGATGATTTGGACAGGTGTCTGTCACATGGCGTACAAGCACAGCTTGGGGAAGGCATAGGACTGGTCTCGCTGGGGCTGTGTGGAGTGAAGACAGAGTTCATTGGCAGAGCTCTGTGGGGCAGAGAAGCCCAGCAGCCAGTTGGGATTGGGATTCTGTGGCAGAGATGGGAGTGAGTGAAATCTGCACACGGCCTGAGTCTAACACGTGCTTTTAGCCCTTCGTTTTCATGAGCTACAAATTCATTTCACTACCAATGATCTAAAAACACATAAAAGCAATGGGGGCAACGTAAGACGTATGCAATGGAGCACAGAGATGCAACCAAGGAACAGATGAAAGAGCCCAGGCAGACGTACCAGGGATTTGGGGGGAAAGACCCTGATTAACGTGCCAGCCTGGCACACAGCTGTATTAACCGAGGAGAATTCTCTCGAGGGTAACACTGCCTTTGTTCAGTGACAGCATCCCCTCGCCTGTCTCTCACATAGATCTCACCACAGGCTCCGCACATGCTCTCCTCGTCCCCTGCTCTAAGCAGAATACCTCACAGCAGAAGCAGGGCTCATATAAAACAAGAGAGCAGAGGTTTGTCTTCCAGGTCCTGGCACTAAGAAACACAGCCCCATTCTCAGGGGCCACAACCCTGCAGGGTATCTACTGTCCATGCAAAGGAGACTCCCGTGGCACAAGCTGATTCAAAATCAGGCCTGCCTGATGCACGAGTGCACACGTGGAAGCATTCAGTGACACACGCGTGCACGCACCATGCACGCACACTCTCCAGCTTGCTCTCTTACCAAGCGTCACCCCAGAGAGCAACAGCCAGACTGCTGAGAAAGAAAAACATCAAAGCCACCCCCTCTCCACAACCCTTTTCCGGCATGTTTTGTATGGGAGTCAAGAGCATGTTGGCATGACGGAGAAACATGGGTGCCCATCTCCTGCCCCACATATATCTGGGCACTAACTTGACTTAAAGCTGTTCTGCATGTCCATTGTACAACTGAAAGCCAAGACCGAGCTGTTACCTGTCAGGAACTAAGAGGATGGAGGAGGGGCTGGCACTGGCTATTGTTAATGCCATTGTCCTGACCAATTCTATTTTCTCTCTCTAAATCCCCTTTGAGGTTTGATTGGATGTAGGACTCTCCTTTACTCCCTGTTCCAAACAGTTATACAGTATTCAATATGGCCAAGCTTTCAAAAATCATGAGTCAGGCCACAAAAATGTCATGAGATAGTTTTAAAATGATATGTTTTGGTTTTATATTTGACTCCTTGTTTTAGAGGCTTTAGTGTGCACTCCATGTTTTCAAGCTTTTCTCTGCAACCATGATAGCGAGACCCTTAAAAAAAAAAAAAAAAAAAAAAAAAAAAAAGAGGGAGGGGGGGGGGGGGGGAAAAAAAAGCTGAGATCCTGATGCAATTGTTTGCTTCCAGAGGCTGGGTCTTTAAGAAATACAGCAAAAACGTTAACAAGTTCCAAAGGGGGAGCCGTGTTAGTCTAGGTCAGCAAAACATACAAGGAGTCCTGTGGCACTTTTAAAGACTGAACAAATTTATTTATTGCATGAGCTTTCATTCGTGGGATTTTCTCCCACAAAAGCTCATGCGATAAATACATTTGTTAGTCTTTAAAAGTGCCCCAGGACTCCTTGTTTGTTTCACCAAAAACATTGAGACTCATGATAAAATAATGAAGGTTGCCCACACTGAGCATTGCCAGGTGGTAGGGATCTGGTGTGTTTCGGTGTCTGCATCTCAGTGGCTGGAGGGATGCCTGTTGTCTACAAATGTCTAGACACTGAATGGAGGGTGATTTGCACGGACGGATGTGAACAGAACAAAATGTTTCCCTAGGTACTCCCACCCTGCTGCGGAACACCAAAGAGTGGGGAGACTTTCATCTGAGCCCATCTGTCTCCCTGCTGGTCGGGACAGGTATTCCTCACTCATTCACCTAGCGTGTTTTAAGTCTAATCAGCAACACAGCCTCTAAAAAAGATAAATGATATGTGCCTACTGTTGAAGATACGCCAAACGCAGAGGGCCTAGGGTTTCCATTAAAGAGGGCTGGAAGGGAACTACCAGAAAAGGTCGTTCCCATTGAGAAGAACTTTAACTTGGCCCTGAATGAAGAGGGGACACAGGGGCTAGAGAAAATGATGAGCTGCACTATGCTGAGTCCTGACTCACCCCAATTCCACTGGCCACTTCCATTCCCTTCCCTCCCTAAGGAAGGACTCGGAGAAGCCAGTTGCTCCAGTAAGTGATGTTAGATCTAGAGACAGGTGCTGACAGACAGCTGTAGTGAGGGAAGTCCCTAATTTAACCCAGAACTAGCAAACAGTGCAAGTTCCTCCGTGCAAATACAAATCCATGTGCTTAAGCCCAGGGATATGAGACCAGTTCTGTCTCTATGGTTCATTCAGCCCTGAGCTTGCCAATAAGGGAGGCCCAGCCGGGCCAGTTGTGATGGCATTCATCATGACCTGGGCATCTGCTAGGGATTTTGGGCATTCATCCCATTTGTGCAGCTTTGCGGTACAAACTCCCTGGCTTTTTAAAAAGGTGCCATGCTTAGTAGAGTCTAAGGGAAGGTTCCCTCCATTCCACAGTCCCCATCAATGACAGCAAGCAGGAAATATTAGACACAGAGTAAAGCAAATACCAATGCACACCATGTGTGTGCACACTCAGGTGGAGATGCTCTGACATGTGTCATATGTATGTTCTCACACACACAGCCCTCACATGAGCCGACACAGATGCACATCCAGCACTTATCGCAAAACACGATGCACCTGCACGTTCACGATGTTACATGCATGCAAAAGAGCTATGCATCAAGAAAAAATGCTCTCCTTTAAACCTGTAACCTAAATCCTAAATAATGGATTTCTGGGCATGCATTGGAAACATAGACAATGGTACTGTGAAGCTTGGCCTGGCAGAAGGCCAGCTAGTCTCCTGCCCCTGGGAGTGTGGCAGGTTTCCTATTTCGTTCATTTCCACCCTACTAAATAGGCAGCCAGAGCCTTGGTAACCCAGAATCCAGGCACACATGCTCTCCCATATGACCTGAGCATCCGGGAACCACCATGACACAGAATGTGGATGTATAGGGAGGAATGAAGGGGGTGGTTATTATTCATCATAAACAGAGCCTCATCTCTCTCACAAGAGTATTATTTGCTCTTTAATTGGTTCCATTCATGGCAGCCCTTCTATGCCTTTCATAAGTGTAATTATGCCAGGCTCTCTCCATCTGTCTGGAGTCAGGGAGAGCAGTTGTTTCTAGTGCTTATATTTTGAATCGGTATTTCTGAAGTTAGATTTATTATGAATTATTAACTTATTATTATGGCTGGACTGTTCCGAGCTCTCAGGCACAAATTCTCCCCTCACTGACACCCATTGCAACTCCCTCTGACTTCAGTGGGAATTGAATTTACCTACTGAGAGCAGGATTTGGCCCTGGCTCTCTCTTGTCTGGGATCTCCCTGGTATTGTTCAGATCAGAGGAAGAGCCCAATATGTTATCAGTCACTCTTGACAGCTGCTTCCACCAAATCACTGACACAGTTGCAGACAGGTTTCCTCACAGGCACATCAGAGACATCTGAGAGGTTAGAAAATAGAGGTGCTTCTCCCCTCCCCCACAAGCCACCGAACCAAGGTAACATCAGCATCATCTTTAAAAGCACAGGCTCTTGAACGGCACCTAGTTGGATGGAGTCATTTTGGTGGGGGAATGCCCAGTTCGGGTGGGCTGAGGCCCAGCTTCACATAAGGGCACAGCTTATGCCTACAAATTCCAAGCCCAAAGTTTTGTACCCTAAAACATGAACTGAGGGAACAAATCTAAGTTCATGTGCCACCATCGGGCAACCAGAAGCATAAACACTTATTTTTGCATTCAGCATGGCTACAAGGAAATCCCACCTTCTGAAAATGTTCTCCTTGGACAGTAGGTTATCTGGGTTCACTACGTCTTCCTTAGAAAAATGAGGTCAATCTTGGTGGACCCTAACACTAAGGTGTTTGCTGGTTTTCAGAAAGGAGGAACCCACAAACAGGAATCCTGGGCAGCTAAGCACCATCTGGTTAACGATGGCCACTGACACAATGGCTCACGTTGGCATGTTTATGATGCAGACCAGAGGCATATTCTCATTATCCCCATCAAATAGCGTTATGTGGGCTACAGAGCAAGGCACCACAAGAAGCAGATGGGGAGGCAGAAAAGAAAAGAAAATGGGCGAAACAGATCGACAGATTTATCTGAAGCTTAAGTCTATACCCATAAATAAGAACAGATAGGTAAATAGCCATGTCCGCTTGCAGATGAATGGCAGGAGCCCCTGGCACCCAATAACCATTCTTGTACTATTTTCAGCCCCTTTTCATTTTTTCAGCAGCATTTGTCAAATGAAACATTTCTACCAATAAGTTACATATGTGTACAATGTAATTCTAGCAATCCTAGTTAAGACCCGAATGATTTGACCAGGCAAACATTTTGCTTTTATAGTTATATTTTAGACTCCTAGCTTTTGTAAACCTCTGTCTCTGTGTTGGACGGTATGCCCTGGAAATATATTTACAATGCATGGTATTTATATTCTGCGTTATATACTTAAAGCATGGCTTTCAATTCCCCCCATATTAAAAATATCACAATATTTGGAAGCCCCAAATTCTAGAGCGCGAAACATTATTGCTCCGTTTTCAGAATATTACTGCAACATAATGTAGGGTTTTTTAACTTAAAGGACAGAAAAGCTATCATCATGGATATGTGGCCCCATTAAGTAGGAAATGGGGGAAATATGTACTTTGTATGACAGCAAATGAAAAAAAACCTGTTTTCTAAAATAATAAATACAAATATGATGTGGCTTAAACAAAGAGAGAAGATGAGGAGGGCGGTTCTCTTCCTCATTTTGATTGCTCTTTAGTAAATGGACAAATACTTTTAGAAATAAAAAGCATGGCATAGTTCCCGGGAGCAAAGCTCAGCTCTTTAGATTTAATGATATGTATTTAAGTTCCTTTTAGGGGAAAACCTTCTGAAATCACAGAGGGGAAAAAAATAAACAATAAATTGGTTTTAAAGGCTTTTGTTGCTGTTGCGTGCGAGTCTAATGGAGGGGCTCTCTCTTTGTCACCGAGGGGCTGGCTGGGCTGTCGGAGACAACTTAGACAGTGAAAAATCACGTGCGGCCTCTTAAGAGGTAAAGCGAGGAGCACAAAACGGCAGAATGTTAGTGGGTCTCACCCCCACCCTCAGCACAAAAATAAATAAATGAATACAAGGAAAGTGGATATTTTAATCTGCCAATAAACCGGCAGCAGAAATGGTTTATCTCAGTATATTGCGAGATCTGTGTGCCAAATCCCTGATGGGTTGTTATTCAACCCACCCCACCCCTTTTATATGTCATTAAGGATTTTTCCCATACAGCCGAACAGGCAAATGGAAATCAAGCATTTGTTCCTTTCCTACCAGCTGGATGAGCACAACGAGAAGGATGGGCGTGGGCACACAAAAAACACAGGGCAAATTAGGAAGTATGTTAATTCAATTAATATCACATAGGGGCTGGAGGGAGCGTGTACGTGCAGATTTTCTGCCTGAGCAAGGAGGTGGCAGAGAAAGAACGGGGGCATGCCAGCTCCACTTATTGTTCTGCCTTCATTGGTAATTACCAAGAGAACAAGGAGACGGGCGTGAGGGAGGTAGCATGGTAAAGATTAGGAAGATCTGGCTGCAACCTACCTCGTGCCCACTGCGGCCATCTTACAAACAGCTCTCGGTTCCCTCAAAATGGCTTCCTGGCACCTAGCAGCCCTACAAACTGCAGCAAAAAGGGCCTGGTGTGGCAGAGTACATCTTCCCGGGGGCTGCCCTTCTCCGTCTCTCTGCCTCTTTTTTCGTTCTCCTCCTCCAGCTCTTGCTCCTTGAGGGCCCCATGCTGCGTTGATGGTCTCAGGGAGAGGGGAGAAAACCAGAGGGGACTGGGAAGGGAAGGCGACCCTCCACCTTTCTCTCCTGTGCCGAATGGGAAGTTTCTTATCTTTGCAGCAGAATGTCACACAGGCTCTATGCAGGAGACAATAAGGCACAGCCATTACTCACCGAGAACTGTACATGGGCATAATGCCATGGTTACACACAGAAAGAAGAAAACAGATAATCCCTGTTAGGATTCATCATTGTACCACACCCCAAGGCTGCAGCCCCTCAACATACGGGCTTTGGGCAAAATAGGTTCCTCCTCCTACCAATGCTCTCCTCTAATGCAGTGTTTTCCCGGTTCTGCTCCTAGGGTGAGGAGACACCCAAGCGCCTGCTTATCCAGCTATTTATTTCCGGGCACATGTCTCCACCAAGTCCCATCACTCAGGATATTTGCAACTCAATTGGACAGAAAATGAGGAAACATTCCGAATGGGACAATCTTGCAGTGGCGATTGAGAAAGAAATACATAGTCTGGAAGTTTCCCATTGCTAATGCCTCAGCTACATCCAACTGCTTGTTGAGCCCAAAGATCCAGCCAGGTACACGTGGGATGTACTATGCACTATGCCCTTACTGCATGGGTTAGCCCTGAAATCTGTCCCTGTTGCGTACAAAAAGAATGTTACAAACGGAGACACAGGGCCAGAACTTGCCATTCTTGTCCAGTCAAAACTGCCACTGAAGTCCATGCACAGGGTATATGCTGCATGTTGGGACACAAACACCGTACCATAGAGCCACACATATTTAATGCTATTCTGCACAGTACCCTCTCCCAAAATATTTGTATATTAGAGTAGAAAGTCCAGGTATAGGGGAAAGTAGTAGAGCTGAGAAATGTCCAACGTTAGCAGGGTAAGGTTGTGGTCAGAAGAGACGTTCACATTTCTACTGTTTATGGAACATAAAACTCTGACTCTTATGGTTTCAAAGCTAGGCTTACAGAAATGACAACTGATCATGTCAGCGTAATTTTCTTCTAGGGTCAAATCCCACAGTGCTTCTTCCCCCATTCAATCCTTTACCCAGGTGCAATTCATGCAGATGTCCAAGGATTAGTCTAACAGTGAAATTAGGTTTTTCAACACATACCTTCCCTCCAAGTAAAACTCACCCTGCCAGGGGTCCTTAAGCCCCATGTAAGTTCACTTCTTAGCATGTCATGTAGGCGGTGTGAAATGCCTTGCAGAAACTCCTTGCTATAAGATGAATTTCACCATCTCCCTGAAATTTTCACTGCACGTAGAGTCACAATTCAGTGTAAGTGGGAGAAGAGCCAGACCGCTACTTCTGCAAATGGGTTGGCATTTTTAACATGCTGTAATGTTTATGAAGGCATTTGACTGTACATGCAGAATGGACAGTGGCAAGTCTGAGAATCCGTTTGTGCATGTATTTACCAGTTTTGCATTCCCAGATGTTGGATTTTGCGCACATAAAAGGCTGCACCCACACATTTACAAATTTAGCTGATCCATGTTTAGAGACCTGCAAAGAATACGAGCTCTGCTGTGTGGATAGTTTTAAATACAGGCATTCTCTTTCTCTTTTCCACTAAAAACCATGCAAGTTAAATACAGCCCTCCCCAGCCCTGTATTAATGCAACATTAAAGTCAAAATAAAATAAGTCAGAAAAATGCGAACCTTAAGGGTACCTGAGTCACCTTGCCCTTCCCAAAGATTTGATGATATAGTTAGGAGTTTCTAAACTTCAAGGGGCTTGGGAGGGCAGGGATTAAATATCACAGACTTTATCCTGAAGAGAGATTGTCTCATAAACATTGCCCCTCCCATTCATGATTGAATACCATCCCTGAGACAATTACAGCAACTCCTTATGTGAAAGGTAACAGAGAAATGTTTAATGTATTTTTAGCTTCCACAGCATAACTGACATGCTGAACGTTAGGCACATTCTTATATACCTTTCTGAGTCAGGGCCTTAATATGCCCACAGCTGATAGTTCTGAAAGGCAATGGTGACTATATATATACAAAAACAAACAAAGAGTCCTGTGACACTTTTCAAGACTAACAAATTTATTTATTGCACGAGCTTTCGTGGGAGAAAAATCTCACTTTGGATTTTCTCCCACAAAAGCTCATGCGATAAATAAATTTGCTAGTCTTTAGAAGCACCACAGGACTCCTGGTTTGTTTGGCTGACCTAGACTAAGATGGCTATCCCCTTTGGAACTTATATACACATAGATATAGGGAGCTCTGTGCCCTATGTACATCTTTGTTAGACAGTTAAACAGAAGGGACAGATGGCTAACTCTTAAAACCTGGGCTTGTCTGCATAGGAATTTAAACTGCTCTCATCCAGGGGTCTGCTACCTGTGGCTCTGGAGCCTCATGTGGCTTTTTCATTGCCTCCTTGTGGCTCTGGACTCCCGCCCCATCCCGCACCAGGGGACCCTGCAGATGGCCTTCTCCTGGCTCCCGGCCCCCATCACGGGGGGACGCTGTGGGCTGCCTGCACCAGCCTCTGGGCTCCTCACCAGCACCAAGGGACTCTGCAGCAGGCACCCTGGCCCAGCTCCCCCCGCTTCTCCCCCACACCCATCGCAACTCTCAAAACACTTGGTAATTGAAGGAATTTTAAAAATGGCTCCTCTTATCTTAATGGTTGCCAACCCCTGCAAACACTCCAGAATAAGAATGGCTTTTTCTGGTTTAGCTTAAACGGCTTCCAAAGTGATACAAGTTAAACCAGAAACAGGTTCTCACCTGGGGAGTAAGTGTCCACATGAGGAGTCCTACCGGTTTAATGATAACATTTTCAATTCACATCCTACTGCCATCCTGGTGGAACTGCCCAGGTAGGCATGCATTTAGTGTCACCCTGTTGTACTTAATATAACTCCGGCTCTTTCACTGTGCCCAGAAATACTGTCACCCCGGCTTCCTCACAGTGCTAGTCCGCGTGGCCCTGCCATCTCATGACTTGACAATATGATTGTGCAGTGATACATTTGAACCTTTTTTGGAGGAGGCGGAATCTTCATATTTCAGAAAGAAAATGTAGGATAGGAGATGAAGGGCCTCACTATCTTAAGGTTCTATTGCTCCCTAAATCTAGACAGGGAAGGGGGCCTAACGCTCCCCCCCGGAGAGTCATAATGTGCATTTTGAACTAAGGCCTAGTATGTTACAGAACTAGGAATGCAGTGCTGGCTGTGCGTCTCTCCAATCTGTGTTTGCATATGTTCGCATGGCTTTAGGTATGCTCGCGTACATAGGTGGCATGTATCTAATTTTATACAAACACAGGCATTCACATGCAAATGAAAATACAGCCCGAGTCTGTTCCACGCCACATCCCAGCCCCTGACATTCTGAGGTTTGAGTGATACAACTAGACCTCAGATCAAACATTAGCCCTAAGGGGGTCCCTCCAGGGAAGGAACAGTAGCATGACAGATCTCTTTCCCCTGCTCCACCCAGGTTTTCCAAGCCCAGCCTCCCCCAGTTCCGTGTTCCAAGAGACAAAGGACATACACAAACATATGCACACACTCAGATCCTCTTTACAGGCTCTTTGGGAACGGAGCTCAATTTCTTTCCCATTCTAAATCAAATATCATACAATAGATTTTATTTTTAACAAAGCAGTAGAAGACAACTGTGCTCACAGCCCTCCCCTCTCCCACAGCCCCCTTCCTTTATCAATACCAAGCTGCCATGTGCCTTCAGATGCTTGGAGTATGTTGTGGAGATAGCAGGGGCTGGAGAAGGGGAGTGAAAGCAGATCCTGAGGCTGTTACTTCCTAATGCTGCTGCCCGTCTCCTATTTTTCTAGCATGACCTGCCAGCAGTCCATCTTCCCTAGCAGTTCTGCAATCCCCTTTCCTTTTTATTAAGCTCTTCTTTTTTGAAGCCGCAATGCAATGGGATAGGTGGTGTTGCTGGTAGGTGAGGAGCTCAGGACTCCAACTAGCAGTTTGCTCTTTGCCAAGGGCACCCCAGGACGGTACCAGCTCCTCACTTCCCCCAGAAACTACACTTCTCAACTGTCTCTCATAACACAAACCCACATTTTGCTTCCAGCATCATAAACCCAGGCTTCTCTCACTGCTCTAATCGAGATATTGGATATAGACATAGAAGAGACCAGAAATGCTGCACCAGGAATCTGAAGGCCGGTGAGACTCATGGTACAGATATTAACCTATGTTATTTTAAGCTGCCTCTGCTGCTGGTGAATTTGTATTTACCCTTTTTGGGCCATCTAGACCACTAGGTCTGTTCATGCCCTTCAGATGAAATGGTCTCTTCCACTGCTGAGCCCACCTGCACAATGGCTCATCAGTGACCCTACATTAATGATCATGAGGAATTTATGGAGGAAGCCCAAAAGTGGGAAACCGGAAGAAGGGCAAGTACAGAGTGAGACACTGGGCCAGTCAGTGGCCAAACGCGGATGAAGAAAGTGGAGAAGATGTGCCTCAGGATGAACGCTCACAAAGGGCTGGTTTCATTAATAAAACATTCCCACCATCTTCTTTTGATTTTGGTGACAGAGTTAACCCTGTATGGGCAATGCTGTCTAACCTACACAGCCCTCTCTTCTGCAAAGGATAATTGTATCCATTGTGTCTCTCTTACACCTTTTGATCAGTTCTTTAAAAATCTTTCCAAGCCATTCTCTCAAGCCCCCAGCCTCTGCCTGAATTCTGCTCAGAAGAAGAGATCCACCTCTCCGCCTGCCACAGGGAAGATCAGACTGAGTGAAAGTAGACATAGAGAAAAGGCTGTTTCAATATAACACACCCAAACACACACACACACACACACCTCAAAAAACCCTGATAACCTCCAAGGGCCACTAATTCCTGCCCTAAACTTTCAATTCCAGACCTCCCACTTAGCGAGAGATCATCTGGCTAGCAAGATGTATTTTTTCCCCCCAATTCTTTAACAAAAAGTTGAAAACCCCCAAATTCTGTGACCTACTTGAATCAACAAGCCCTTACTTCTTCCAAAGGTGCATTTTGCTGAGGGAAATCTCTTCCAAAAAGTGGGGTGGGGAGGAATACTACACGCAAATCAGATACCTAGAAGATTGCCATGGGTTGGACTATTTGTTTGTGCACATAAAAGGATGTGACTCCAAAACAGTCAAGGTTTTGCCTCCTTTGAGTTATAGCTCTACCCTTCAAGAGCAGAATAAATGCTTTATCCCGTTGCTCCCTGCAATGTAGTCTACATAGATGGATTGCTTCCCCCTATTGTTCTTAATAAATCCTGGTGCATGAAAGAACCCATTGCAAGTCCATCTTTCCTTTCCTGTTCTTCCTTGCAGAAGTAAAAACAGCAACTAGAACTGTGGTGGAAGGGAGATACAGAATGTGGTGCTTTTCTGGATTTATAGAGCATCAGGTAAGTTTGAGAGAGGTAGGCTGGTGGGATCCCAGTCAATTTATCCTCTCAGGCTATGTCTAACCTTGTAAAAATGGGACCCATCTTTCACAGCCAAAACCACTGTGTATTTTCTCCCAGTAGCAGCAGCAGTATAGACAGGGCTCGGGTCTTGTAATCACTTTGTTACCTAAGTCTACACTGAACAGATGCAAAGAACACCTGAGTCCTGTCTACACATTAGCTTCCATCCTCGCATGTGGAGCTGCGCCAGAAGAACCTGTGGACAGGACAGACTAGGCCTTGCATGCTACAAAATGGTGTTCTAGCTGACACCTGCCCAGTGGCCAATGGGAAATGAGTTGGTGAATCTCTGCCCCATGCAACGCTAGCTTTAAGTGGCTCTTTTATTTTCTCTGCTGAGCAGGTCCACAGAGATCAGCTAGATGGGAGACTGCCGTTCCTTCTCGTGGCTGGGAACGCTGGCTTTAGGTCAGAGTCCAGGCACATTGGTGGGATCTGAGGAAACTCGCTCTGCAGAGGCCCATACCACACAATACAGTGATCAAACAGCTATTCAGACTCCATGGCTTGAAATAACTCCATAAAAACAACATTTCAAATCTTCAGGTTTGGTTAATCAGAATTTAAAAGGAGGCTCTGCCTCCCCATATGCATGTTCTGTCTGTGTGGTTTACAATCATTTTCTTTTCAAAAATATAAAAATTCCATAGAGTGCTTATCTTCCAGTTCACAAGAAAGTAATAGGTACACTACTAGACGTCAGAAAGCAGACGGCTGTGTCCTGACCTGCCTTTGATTCCCACCTTCCATTCTATTTGGGGTAACCGGAATGATTGCTTCCTATCTTCCATACTGGCAGCAAACAACAGTTGGTCCAATTTCAAAAGACTAGCTGGAAAGGTTTGACTGGGAAGGTAAGGATCTGGCCTACAGTGCCTAAGTTCAACTTATTCCTCTAACAAGTAAGTTAATTCACTCACCTCTTTTTGCTCAAAGATGTCCTGTCTCTTCCCATTGCATCCCACTCCGTGAACTTTCAGTCAAGTCTGATTAAAGAAGAGAGAATTCATCTCAATTAGAAAGATGCTCCCACACGTACAGACGGATGTCAAGCAATTACTGAATGTCACTTCCAGAGAAATGGCTGTAAAACAGACCTTAGATTTGGGACCACACACAGGCTATATGTGTGCACACATAATTTATATTCTATACACCTACATGTGCACACATATAATTGTATGCATATTATATTAACTTACATGCATGTTTCATAGCATACCACATGCAAATGCTTTTGGATACGATTCCCTAGTTGGAACACACGCACTCATGTAAAAGATGCCAACACACTACCATTTTCACTAATAAGGAAATAAAGCAAAGTGGATCTCTGTAATCAGAGCTCAGAGAGCAACACTGTTGCTTTAATTTTCTCTCTGGCTAGCTCATCCTTTGCACGAGGCCTTTCCTTTCCATGGCTTCTTCCAGCCTGGTGGGCAAAGTGGGAAAACATCATTAGGGAGGAAAAAATAATTTAGTTTGTTAATCAGCATCCAATGGTGGGAAACAAGAGGCAGAGAGCTGGGTTGGCAGTTGGAGCTCAGGAAGAGCCAGTACAAAGCCACCATTCATGACGTGCCGGGCTGGGATTCTCATTGAATTAAACAGACACAAAGAGCAGAGGCATTTCATGCACTCTCCACAAGAATTATCATATCTTCCTGGCACTAAGGAACCTACAGCAGGGGGAGCAGAGGGGGAAGGCTGGCTGGGTAGAAAGATGGTTCAATGTACAGAAGACTTTGTTCTAGGCTTGGTTTTATGGATGGGGTGCGACATAGAGCTTTGCTGGGGTGACTGGCCTTCATGCACTGGATTTAATAAGACTCAACTAACATGCAACAGGGGCCCCTATGTACCGCATAGCAGGGGAGCTCTGCTCTGAAAACAAACAACAGAACTTTGCATTTCAAGGCTGTGGAAGGATACTGAGGCCAGCACAAAATGTGGCCCCATGTGTGTTTTGGAGGCAGAGAAGGGAAGGGTGCAGAAGAGAGACCATTCAACATAGTTCAGTCATGAAAGTTATTTAGTTCATGTGCAAACCCCAACAGCCCCTCCTTGCTGCCCTGCAAGTGTCTGCACAAATCTACACTGTGTGCAGACTGTGACTGCAAATGGCAGAGGGCGGATTAAGACAGGTTCCATGGGATCCTGGCTCAGTAGCATGCAGGGGCCTGACACAGCAGTCTATACATAAGGACTGAGAAGGGAAAACTCAAGGAGGAGTCCAGGGTACAGGCTGGGAGGAAGTCTCTATACAGAAGTGTCCAGGGCAGGCGTGTATTTTTATTGCAAGCCCAGATATTTTGGTGGGTCTCAACCCCGGATAGTGTAAATCAGCTTCCAGTGGACAATGGCAGATGTGCTGAGAGCCAGGAAACGTATACTTTTGAGAAGGCAAGTTCTCTGGGGCAAGAACCATCATTTCCTAGGTGGTTACTGGCACGTAGCAGGGTGGAGGACTAATCCAGTTGGCCCCTAGGTGCTACCGCAATACAAATGTTCAACAACAGTAATTCAGTAACTGAGAACCTTGAGCTATGCCAACATTGACCACTTGGCTCACCAAACCTCAGCTCCCATGCCACTCTCATAAAAGACCACACCATCAGTGTTTCTGACTCTGCATGGGGTCTTACTGCACAACACGGCAGTGTTTGATGGAAGAGCGTTATAACCTCTCCACTGCAGAGCAACACTGCCTGTATGACTGCAAGAAACATCTGGGTCTCCAATATCTTTGCTCCAGAGATAACCTCTCTCTGGAAGGCCCTCACATACTACGATGCAGAGGGCCGTATAAGTATCTAGAAAACAGATACATAGGGGAAAGGGTGAAGCAGGTGTGCTGATGTCTCTGAACCATTCATCCTAAATATGCTCTGTTGACCAGAAGTGAGTATTTGCTACACACTGACCCTGGATAAGAGACTATCTATGCCCTTATATGATACCCACCACTATGGTATCTGATCACGAGACACAGGATTAGTGCAGATGTTATTTGAGAACGTGAGGTTGGGGAGAAAAAAGTGGTACCCAAAGAATTCTATATGAGCCCAATGGGAGAAAGTGTCTTGGGAAATAAAAGATGCCTTCACTTATTCATGAATGGATTTGTCTGTGTGAAGAGAAACATACTGAAAACAAAGGGATCTAAGCTTAGGGGAAAGGCTGGGTTGGAGATCTCAGTGCACATGTAGGTAAAAGTTGAAAAGGAAGCGCTAATTAGCACTGGGTCTATCACGTTCCATTAATAGCTTGTCACTGATTCCTTGATGTTGCTGAAGGCAGGAAAGTCGGTATGTGTGATGCTTACCTGTCTCTATCTCATTAACAGAAGGCAGGGTGAGAACAGACATATATTGCCACAGATAAAGACAAGTCCCTTTTGCTCAGTCTAATTATTGAATTGACTTTTGCAAAGGTATAGACTGGGAGGGAGATACTTAACACACACACACACACACACCCCACAACATTTACACACATAGACACCGGACACACAAACATACTATGGCTACACACACCATGGGAGAGTGATGCTTATAAATCCCTTGTGGAAAAATAAGCTTTCAACAGACCACAGATAATTTTTTCAACAGCAAATACATTGCAGGCCACAGAAAACTCTTTTAGGAAAGGCACACGTGATAGGTGCCATAGCTGGTTTTTTGTTGTTTTTTTTCAAATTGTCCAATATTAAAAGAAATATCAGCTACTTCCCTTTACATTAACAATAAACAAATAGAGATTGCTCAACCAAAGTCCAGTTTGTTTCAAGAGGGGGAATATTCTGATATTCTATTCACTGACATCAGAACCCAAATTATGGAATTCCCCAGTAAAGAAAGAAAAAAAGGCCATTCAAAGCACAGATAAATCTGCACTGGATCTAATAATTTCCAAATTAAAATATGGGCAATTCCTCCAACAGTTTAAAAAGATTAGATCTGGTGCTTAATATACAAAGGCTTCCCTTTGCCTAGAATAGCTCCCATTAGCGACAGTGGAAAGAACAAGTGTGCAAATCAAGGAAAGAATGCAAAGGCAGCAAATATTTGTGAGTGTACAATGTGCATCTGTATGGCCTGATTACAGATGTGGGGGTGTGTGCACGCCTGTGCACATATACAGAACACACACCCCCATTGGCATCTATTTCTTCATGAGTATCTATATTCAATAAACAAGCTGAGATCCCTCAAGATAAGGATCCAAAATGTCCAGCTGAAACAAGAACTCTGCAAACTGAAGGCAAAGAAAACAATAAGGCTGTTCCTCTGGGAACAAAGAAATTGCTCCTTCAGCATGCCTATGTCTTCTTGCTTTTTAGCTAAGATCAAGTGTAGTAGATCTAGAGTGCCATTGAGAAGCGAAGTCGGGAAAGTAACTGAAATACTTCTCTGATGGATTGAATTTACTGGGGGACAACCTATCCCAATATCTCAGTTACTGAGGGACATTCTACACTTATTGCTACATTTGCTTTCCACAAGGTTCTCTCAGTACAAGTTTTTTTATGAGTTATGTATCCAAAGATTTAGATGCTAATATTTAAATGTATTAGCCTTAATTTTGGATATTGCTGATTATGTACTATATGTATCTTACGACTTTTTAAACCAATCTTTGTACTTCTGGATAATTTAAGCATTATACTCAAATGTATTGAACTCTTTCTTTAACTTGTGTATTAGATCATTTGAATGTTAGGTTTAATAAAAAAATTTTAATCAGTTTACTCTCCCCAACTGGGCAATTCCCAGTTTGTTTGGTTTTTTTCTTTTCTTTTGTTATTCATGGTTACAAAAACAATCTGATGTACATGAATCAACGTGCCTCAAGTATTCATAATGTATTTTCAACAATGCATGTGTTTTATAATTTTAAATATTTTCAAATAAGATTTAATCAATTTACTCATCCCTTCTATTCAAGGCAACACATTCAATAATCTAGTAAATCTTTTTTTTTAACCACTAGCTTCTATGTTCCTATATTTGGTATTAACTCATAATGTACATTACACTGCATTAAAAATACTGTATTTGTAGATTGCAAAGTCAAGCACTCAAAAGCTAGAAAATGCAAGCTTTAAGGCTGCCCATGCAATCTTAATTCATCCTCCTTGTACATCCATCCTTGGTTCCAAACCAAGTTTTGAATACGTGATCAAGTAATTAAAGACTGGATCACAATGCAAATGCACAGCAGGGCCGAATTAAGATTTCACAGACAATCTTAAACCATTCATTTCCTAACTTTGAGTGCTTGATTTTGCAACCCAAATAATGTGTATTTTAAATTGTATATACACATATATAAAATCATTTCCTAGATTTGTTTTTAAAGAAAAAGGTTTAAAATTATATTATATGCAATTGTAACAGCCTTTCTCCCCCATAGCCCCACCCCCTATGCTACATTGCAAACAGAATTTCAAACCTGAAATTTCAGCACAGACTTCTACCACTTGAATCACAGGATTAACATTAGCTGACAGAAGGGGAAGGCTGATATCCTGGAGAATGTGCATGCAGGGAACAAGAAAAATTGGCCACGGGGTCCACATGCTGAGTTGGATGGGTGGGGAGGTAGCTGGAATTTTCCCTCTCTGTTCGTTCACTTGCTATAACTCTTCCAGGAGCCGTCATGCATTCCTAGTGCAGGGTCTGATATTGCTACTGCATTTCTGGTGATGCAAGCCCAGCTCTTTGGAATGTTTGTGGTTAGTTATTAGTTTGGCAGGATGTCAGATTTTTCCTGAGGAATACAAACAGAAGGGTGATTTTAAATACTTTATAGTTCAGCTAAAACTGAATGGAATTTCACAGGACAAAGGAAAGGCACTCCTTTAGCACCAGAGCATCCTTGTATTGAATTTCAAGGGCCTGTCACAAACAATAATGTCAGAGTGCCACCAAAAAGAAAAAAGATTTCAAGTATCTTTTTATAAAAAGTTGTTAGGCAACAGAAATAGTGGTCATGATAATGATAAAAATAAATAAAAATAAATGACTATATTAAGCACTTAATGCAGCATCTATGCTCAATGCTTAATATACTTCTCTACCATAATCTGAATATAAGAAAAAAAATAATCTGTTCATGATAACAGAGGTAGAGTGCAATAAATAAATAATCTGTTCATTATAACAGAGGTAGAGTGCAATAAATAATTCCTTTATTTCTCATATTCTTAAGGCTGTGTTTGTCTCTGTCGGGGTGCCCAGAAATGTGTCCCAAAAGGGATAATATCAAGAAACTGGGCTCCCATAAGTTGTCCGGGCTTCCAGGTCACAGTTTGCAGTTGCATTATGAAGAAACTTTTACTGGTATAGGAGAGAAAAGGCCATAGGACTATGGGACACAATTCCACCAGGATTCAACACAGAGATAAAAGGAAACATGCAGAGTTATCAGGTCCAATTCTGCTCTCTCACCAGCCAGCCCAAAGCAGGAGGGCTTCTGTGTCATTACTTGGGTTCACCTACTAAGCCATCTTGTTCCACACTTCCCCACCCTGTACCCCCCCACTACTCCCCTGAAGAGCTGGGATTTGGCGTGGGAAAGACATCTTTGGGCTTTTCACAAATCCAGTATCCCCTTGAACCAAAACCAATTAGCTCGGCCTATGGTCCCACCATTGAAGGACTGTCCCAGCTTTTTAAACCCCTGCAGTCTCAATTGCTCTAAGGAGCCTGGATGTGAATGAGCAGAGCCCACTTAAAGCAGTGCTTGAGCCAGGACCAGGGTGAAGGGAAAGAGAAAATCTCTATAGGAACAGCAATCTGGGTTTCTAAGAAACAACTAACCAAGACTGTGTTCAAATCTTTCCCTCCCCCGCCCCTTAAGTTCTAAGATAGACGCCCCTAACAAAATCTGAGCCAGTGAATAAACACCGCCAGCAACACCTGGAATTATGATTCCTATTAAAGAGACCTAGAGCCAGACCTTCTGCTGTTGTAAATTGTTCCGGCTTCCTTGCAGACAATGGCGCTCTGTAGTTTTACACTAGCACAGGACCTGGTCCATAATATTCAAATTAGGGTCGAAGGCTCAGCAAAGGCTAACATTGTGCTAAAAAGTTTGAATAATAAACATTTCTGCTGCCTAGATCCTTGAACAGCAAATATTCTCAAGGTAATTTGGCTCAGGAAAGTATACAAGAGAAGGCATGGACAGGAAATACCTAAAGCCACAAAGAAACCTAAAAACAGTGACTCTGTTAAGCCACATGACGCAGAGAAAGCCAGCATAGGCAGCCATCTTACACACCTAATACAGAGCAGCCACATCCCTACCAGGACCTCAAGGAGGTTCAAGGGAATAAAATGGACATTTACAGGAATTTGTGAGGCTCCTAGAAGATGAAAACAAAGCACTGTGGCCCAGTCTCTACTCCCATTTATGTATGTGCTGAGCTGTGCATCACTTCGCACAAACACCTGAGCTCACACTTTAACCATCCTCACACCTGCATGTGTGCAAGGCTTGCAGGCCACACTCACAGAGTCATTGTTCCCAGGTGGAGCTAGAGAAGCAAATTCTAACATTTGCCCACATAAAGGGACGTTTGCATTTGTGGAGGCCAGAGGTGGAAGATTTACCCCATTACATCACACAATGACCCATCGCTTGAGCATTTAAAAGTAGATTGGACCAATTACTGGAAAATGCAAGTTAGAGAAAACTCCTGCACTGGCCACCAACAGATGGTTGGATGGGACCTAACAGACCTTTCTCAGCTCTAACTTCTATGATTTTATGGACAAAGCTAGGTACAAGAGGAAATTGAATAGAGGGCAGACGAAGTCACCGGGCATCAAGAGCCCAGGAAAGGGACAAATAAAACTAAAACAAATCATGGGAACTGTTAACAAGCTAGATTCCCATCAACTTTTGAACCAAAACTAGAAGTGATTCCACAGAAGTGCCCACCAGTGGAATTTCATTCATTCATAACAAAAATGTTAGGGCTCAGGTAGCTTGTTTAAATATGTTCAGTTACACATACACACAGCTTGTTTAAACAGCAGGGAGCTAACAGCTCTACCCTGGGGGCCCTTTGTGTTTTGGCTAGTTCCCCTGTCTGATGCAAGCCTTGATCTAGACTGAATGGAGGACTGAAAGTTTAGAAAATTAGGAAGAAAGAAAAGAGATGGGGACCAGAGCATGCCAGTGCAAGCATTCCAACTGGGGGGTGAAGGTATGAGTGATGGTTTGCTCTTTTTCCCCTAGTACATTTTTTTTTTTCAGCTTATCCTTTTCTCGTGTTTTCAGCTAGCATACATCCCCCTTTGCCTGCCCATCCAAGAACTACCTGAGGGATAAAGACATAGAGGCCTTGGCTTTAGCTGTATGATAAATCTCATACCCAAACTTTCTCTGCTAAATATTAAAGATGCACCAGGTGTGGAAAGGAACTGAAGCATCTCACAGAGAAAAGAAAGCAAAGTGAAAATCTAGTAAATGCCCGGCCTATTATTTTATTCTGTTCTATTCTTTTCCAGTTTTTTTCTCATGTCCATCTCTGTAGTATCTGATCATTATGCCTGCATCTGAGAAAAGGAGCAGTCACAAACGTTAAAAGATCAGGGTATGCCCTTACTTCTAGGTTTTAGCCCAGATGTGTCCAAAAGAATTTCAGTGAAGCCAAAAAGAATTTGAGAAAAATCAGAGCTGAAGATTGGAACTTGAATGGATGTTAGTGGGCCTAGCGCTTATCACAGTCACATTGTGCCTTACCAGCTCTGTGCCGATTGAGGACAGCTCCTAGGAAATGTTGATGCAGGCATCTCATTTTAGAAAAAGTTGCAAGAAGAAGAAGTGAATACCACTGACCCTACAGCTTTTGGATATGTTGAATGGTAACTATGATATGGATGTCGTTTATATAAATTGTGCCAACAACCAACAATAGCTACATAAGGCAAGACAAGTGAAGAGTTAGAAGATGTCTCTCTTTCTCCAAATGGAGCATCATTCAATCTGTGGACAGCTTTTGATATACAGTATTACAGAATAAAAGTCTCTCATTTTATTTTATTCCTGGAAATGGCAAATTAACAAAAGATTTGTCAAATCTGTCCCACATGGCATGAAATTTGGGAACTAAATTGTGAAGTGGTCAGCTGCTTTGTCCAAACTTGCACCGCCACTGTTGCTGGTGAAACTGATCACACCTACCCACTTGAGCAGGCATCTGCTTTAGGAGTGCAAACAAACAATTGCATGCAAAAAAGCAGTGGCTCAGAATTCACCCACTTGATCCAAATGTGTGCGGATATGCCTAGCCTCAATTTTCAAAGTGCACATGCCAAACTGGATGTACAAATCCAGAGTCTGAGAGAAAATGTGACTCCAAATATCAGATCTGGATAAAAGCTTTATGAACTTCAGAATTTAAAAAAAGTGGTCAGACATTAATTTTTGTATTCGATTATTTGTACAAGTTTTACATTTGAATATCGATTTCTGCACTCTATTTTTTATTTAATGATATAAATTTGATTTTGTGTGTGCATGTGCACACACACACACAAAATTCATCTCTTTATATTGCCACCTTCATCCAATTATAGAAGTTAGAGATGGAAGAGATCTATTGGGTTAGCTAGCTAATCTCCTGGCCAGTACAGAATTGTTCCTAACAGAATACATATTCTCCAGCTCAGCTGGTCAAATAATTCCTTGTGAATAATATTTGTGAATTTTGGCATTTTCCAGCAAATGTATAAAATGTTTCTTACCAACACAGCATTGGTCTCCATTGCTTTGTTCAGTTTACTTTGAAAACATCTTAGATTATTCACGTTTCCCTCAGGATCAGTTTTTTAAGTGCTAGTGCACAATGGCATGGACTTAGCATTGAAAAATTATTTCTTAATAATAAAATTAAGAAAAGAGGGAAACTGCTAAATTACATTCTCCCTACCTCCACTCCCTTACAAGTTTTCTGGGATACTAGAACACATATTTTAAATGGTTTGGAGAGAAGAAGGTTGGACTCTTAATAACATGTTTTTGCCATGCTTGAAATGAATGATTTATCCTGATCTTGCCCAGACTTTGTGCCACAGTTGAGTTCCATTTCTAGAAAATCCGTTTCTTTAATTCTGGCACTGCGTGTGGGACCCAGCAAATCATGGCATTACTGCTGTAACTTCGGATTAGTAACGCTTTCTAAATGATAGTCTAATTCCAGGCCTTCATGCTTTTCAGCGTTCAAGCTCACACAGCCTTTTCCCTGGGAGGCCTCCCGTGGAATTAGTGCAGGCATCTTCTTTCTCTGTTCTTTTTAATTTCTCCAATGACTTTTCATTAGAATATGAAATCACTAGAACTGTTCCAACTTTTTTCTTGCTATCTAGCCACAGGTTTTTGCTAGATCCATCTCTCTATTATATTATTCCTGTTATTTGCATTTTTTTTT